>JAIUSX010000068.1:8750000-10000000 GCA_026573805.1 Hesperophylax magnus | reverse complement strand
TTTTGCTGATTTAATTCGGAAGGAACTTTAAATCACTCGGATATTATAAAAATTATTTTAGAACTTTGTAGTACGAACACGTAACACTCCGAGTAGCTTTTAATTTGAGCGTTATAGTTTTTAAAATACAATTTACTACGGAGCAAGTTAATATGAACTATTCACAGGTATAGAATATTGTTGAATGTGAAATATTGTATCGATGATTCAATCCAATACTTTATTTGCATGCCCTTCATGAAATAATTGAGTTGTACTCGGACAAAACTATTTATTCATATTCATAATACGTATGTACGTGTGCAAACAAATAATTTGTCTTAAAATTTTAAAGCATAAATTAAAAAAATTGTATTTCATTAAAAAAATTAAATTAGCGCCATCTTCGAAAGAGCAGATGATGATTTTTTTTTAAGTTAATCTTATAATCAATTTCTTGCAATTGTATTTCGAAACTGGATGATGGTCTTTTATCAGGGCGATACTGAGAGCATCAACGTTTTGTATGGAGAATAATAATAGGTGTTACCTTCACAGCTTTTGCCGTCAGAATGGAGTTCGTAGCCAATATTACAGGAGCACTCGTACCCCCCGAGGTTGTTAATGCAGTCGTGTTGGCAGCCGTGCTGCAGCAAAGCACACTCGTCATACTCCTTCATGAATGTTGCGGAAAAACCTGCCTTCTGCACTGAACCGTCCGATACAAACTTCACCAGGAGTTTGTTGGATGTTGACCTGTTGAACAAGTATTTACTCAGAAAAGAAAAGGACAAATGGTTTGAATCTATGCTAAGACTGTGTAAAATGTGTGTTATCCAATAGATGTCACTTTACACAGGGTTTTCACATTTTCACATTTCACAGAAGAATACTGAATAAAGACATTTTGACCGATTTTTAGTTGGGTGGGTCAAAGTGCCAGATTCATCCCGAGGCATTGTAAGTTCAATCCTTTCCAATCTAATTCCTCCATCATTGCACAAGCAAAAAAAATTGCATCTTGTGATGGGAGTAGGGAGGAATCTAATATATTCAGGTTATTCGTTACGGGGGAATGTTTGCATTTCTTTAAAAAAAATATTTCTAGTGTTTCATTTTGTGATTTAATATTTTTCTACCTTATATCTGGCGGCGTCTTGTACCCGCAGAACACTCCGACCAATGGGCTGTCAGCATTATGCCCATCACGCACCTCTACAAAGTCATACACACAGTTGTCGTGATTCTCCACTTCGAAGGACTGAAACTTCAAAGCTACCTAAAAAGAAAAAAACACTTGTTTAATACCTCCTTTATTCAATAAAAACCATCTATGACACATTAGCAAATCATAAAAACATAATATGGGTGACTTGTTGGTCTTGAATTGCATTTATTTTTATTTTATAAGGTGTGTTACAGACTATGTCCATTTACCATACACATGAACAGTGACAAAAATACAAAAAGCGTTGTTTCACTGTACATGCTAACAAGTGGGAAATTTTTGCCTAATACATTAAAAGTGTGACATAAATTAACATACATTATTTACACGTCTCTTGAAACCTTCAAGATATCAAACGACATAGTTGTTTTTTTACATTTACTCCACACAGGAGGCCCTGAGGAAAATATATTCCATCAGGGCCTATGTCATCATAGGGGATGATGTGTGGATGGTCTTTGACAGAAAAAAAGGAGAGGAAGTTCTGGAAAAAAAAGGTAGAGGGGTGGGTAGGAATCTGGGGTTCAGAGTGTCCAGGTAGAGGGGTGGGTAGGAATCTGGGGTTCAGAGTGTCCAGGAGTTATGGACCATTTCATTACAGTCATTTTTTTTCAGTCATCATTTTTCATTACAGTCATAATTACATAAATTTTTTTTACATGTCCATTTAGAAGTGCATCTGAATCTGTAATACAGGGTCGTCAAATTTGTTCGTTTCAAATTTTTTTAACGTAAATTTTTTGATGCAAAATATAAACATAATAAATAATGGAGTGATAATATGTTCGAAATATAATAGCACTTAATTTTCATAATTATGTTTCTATTTATTTTATTTTATGAATTCCATGTACGGTACTAACTTGGTAGTCTTGAGGAACTGTTAGTTTCCAAACACACTCCTTGTTAGGTTGATAATCGTCAGGGTAGTTGGGAGACTCGAGGTGGCCTCCTGCATCCAGCTCCAACTCTCCGCCGCAGACGGCTGAAAAATGAGACAAAATTATTTTATTTTCCATCCGTTTTAATCATTATTTTGTTATTATTGGAGCCTATCATTATCAGTGACTTATCATTGAAAAGAAGCGATTTCTTTAATAGATTTTTTAAAGTGGCACCTACTCTGGTCCTTCCAAGATCAAATTCAGGTCAAACTTAATGCAGCCATTGAATTTATAAAGCCATCATCTAATTCACACACTTACACAGAGTATACATGGCAACAATATGTATGTGTAGGAACCTACGTATTTTGGCACTGACTCTGAATCGAATGCATAGACTTCAATAGATGACTGTTTTAGCACATGTCGTATTATAGGTAATTTGCGAGCTGAAAATAATAGCGTTGACCCTGCAAATTCAGATGAAAAATCATTACAAGCTTTATGTCGCCAAAACTAATTGTTCGAAAGGTTTTTTTGCATGATCTTTAGACAAACAGATTTTCGACTTTACAGTTTACAATGGAAAAGATTCTAGTTAGACATAAAGATTACCTTCATAATAGGCCGTGAACCCTTTATGCGGGTGTGTCCTGACGGTGGAAACGTAGTGAAGCAGGAGCCTGGGCCCGGAAGACAGCACGGCCGGAACAGCCTTTCCGGCGCCACAGAACCTTCCCAAGACCGGGGACCTCTGCCAATACCCGTCCCGCACTTCCAGGAAATCGGTCTGGCAATTGTCGGACTTGTAGATGTCCAGATCTAAAAAATAATTATTAAAAAAGACACATACATCGGATGGCATGGCACAATCGAGTGAATCAAATATGTATTTGATTATATAGTTTATAATTTCCTAACTTTATATCACTTTTTAAAGGTGTGTTAAATTGTCATTTTGATGAGTCATGAGTTATCCGGTCACCGTTAGAAACGTTAGTTCAGGGAAGAGGCGGAAGCGCACAATGGTTAGAAAGGTGCTCGTATGTACCTCAAAACGTAAAATGAAAATTCGCTTTCGTTGTATGGGATGACAGCCGGAATAATTTCTCTTGATGACATTTTCTTTTGTCAGTATTCTGTCTAGAGACAATTGAACAACGTAAATTAAAAAAATATAATGTAATACAATATTCCGGAAAAATAGTGCCTACTTAAAAAGCATAAATGATTTATTTGGTTATTATTATCATTATTATTTTATTTAACCTAACCTATAATAACCCAACCTAACCTAACCTATAATAATCCAACCTAACCTATATCCTAACCTAACCCATAATAATCCAACCTAACCTAACCTAACCTATATCCTATCCTAACCTATAATAATCTAACCTGACCTAACCTAACCTCACCTATAATAATCCAACCTAACCTAACCTATAATAATCCAACCTAACCTAACCCTACCAAACCTTACCTATAATAACCCAAACTAACCTTACCTAACCTAACATAACCTGACTTATCCTAACCTAACCTAACCTATAATAATCCAACTTAATTTAACCTAACCTATATACTAACTTAACCTATACTAATCCAACCTAACCTATCCTAACCTAGCATAACCCAACCAAACCTATCCTGAACTAACCTATCCTTACCTTTAATAACCTTTTTTTAAATATTTCTTTATTTATAAAACAAACCTTCTTCTTCCTAGCACTATCCCAACTCATTGCCTAGGTGGACTGTTGGGGTCGGCTCTTCTCGTTCTCAGGTTATAGCTTCTTCGGTTCTGAGTGTCGCTTTCATCTAGGCCGTTTCTTTGTAGGATTTTGGAGCATTGGGTCATCCAGGAGTTCTTTGGTCTACCTCTGGATGACTGTCTTTGAAGCTCTATAGACATTGCCTGCTTCACTGTGTGGTCTGGTGGTCTCCGTCTTATGTTCCCATACCATCTTAACTGTCGTTCCTCTAGCTTACTGTTTATGTCAGTGACACCCAGGCTACTACGAATGCGTGAGCTTTTAATTTTATCTTTTAATGATACTTCTGTCGTCCATCTAAGCATTCGCATTTCTGCTGATTCGAGTTGCCTAGAGTAGGAGTTGTACATAGTCCAGCATTCGGAGCCATACATTATCGCGGGTCTAACAATAGTCTGGTATGTCTTTCCTTTAAGTTTTATTGGCATTTTCGTGTCGCACAAAATTCCTGTTACGGATCTAAATTTCATCCATCCCACTCCTATCCTATGGTTGACATCCGCTGCACATCCTCCGTCTCTGTGGATGAGTGAGCCCAGATACTTAAATGAGTCACAGTTGGCTAATGTTACTCCATCCAATTGCATCGAAGGAGTTACAGCATTTGGGTCTTCAAATGGTAAATACAAATATTCCGTCTTTTTCCTGCTAATTTTTAGTCCATTATCCTCCAGGATCTTTCTCCACCTTTCCAGGCTATTTTGTAGATCACAATGATTTTCTTCTATTAGTACTACATCATCTGCAAAAAGCATAGTCTTGAGAATACTGTTCATTTCTTGACTCGTTAGGTAATTCATGACCATTATGAATAGCAATGGGCTGAGGACAGATTCTTGGTGTACCCCTACTTTAATTGGAAATGTTGGTGACATCCCTGATGTGCATCTTACTTGTGTTTCTACGTCTGTATACATATCTTGTATGGAGAGCACATATCCTTCTGGTACGTTATGAGATCTCAATGCCGCCCATATCAGGCTTCGGGGTACCCTGTCAAATGCTTTTTCCAAGTCTATAAATACCATGTGTAAATCTTTTTTTGCATCTCGATATTTTTTAACTATGATACTGACTGTTTGAATAGCATCTATTGTTGATTTCCCCAATACAAAGCCGCATTGATCGTCGTGTATTTTTACAATATTCCTAATTCGTATGTTTATAATCCTCTCATATATTTTCATGGTGTGAGACATAAGCTTTATCCCTCTATAATTGTCGCACTTCCTAGAGTCTCCCTTATTTTTGTAAAATGGAAGAAGATAGCTTTTCCTAAAGCTTTCTGGCATTGGTTCTCCGGTCAGTACTTTATTATACAGGTTGCACAGCCATTTATGTCCCACTTCCCCACACTCTTTCCATAATTCGGCTGGAATATTGTCTGGCCCCACTGCTTTCCCCTTTTTCATTTGTGATATGGCTACTTTAACTTCTGTCGGAGTGATTTCTTCAACTGGCCCCAGCACTGGTTTCTCTGACACATGAATTGTTCTTGGAAATTCTTCGTTCAGTAATGTAGAATAATAATCTTTCCATCTTTCACATATTTTGATTTCGTCTGTGATCAACTCACCGTCAGTGTTTTCTATGTATTTGGGTGTTCTAATAGATTTGGCCCTTTCTCTCCTGTGTGCTGCGATTTTGTATATTCTTTGCACTCCGTTGAGTGTTTCTAGGTCATCATACAGCTCTCTCAATGCCTCATGTTGTGCAGAGGCAACTATTTTCTTTTCTGTCTTTTTGATTTGCTTATACACTCTCCGGAGTTGCTCTTTCTCGTTACCGCACTTACATTGTGACCAGTTTCTGAAAGCAGTTTTCTTCTCTTTTAGACATTTTTGCACCTCATTTGTCCACCACCATGATTCCTTCTTTATTTTCAGTTTACCTTTGGAGACTCCCAGATGTTGTTTGGCTTCCTGTAAACATACCTGTTCAAATGCTTTCCACATTTCAGTTGGGTTTTGTGTCTCTTCATTTTGGAGATTTTCAAGCATCCAGTTTTGGAGTTTTGACGTTAATTGTTTTCCGTTTTCTTTTGAGATATTGAACCACTTAATTTTGGTTGTTGGTTTTATCTTGTCCTTATACAATTTATGTCTAGTTAAATGTAATTCCAGCAATAGTAGGCGATGTTGTGTTGCAAGGGGTTCACCAGGGATAACTTTACAGTCTCTGAGCATTTTTCTCATTTCGTTTCTACATAACCAATAATCTATTTGTGTTGCAGCATTTCCACTTTTGTAGGTTATGAGATGTTCTGGTTTCTTTTGGTAGAATGTGTTCACGATAGTGAAACCGTATGCATCTGAGAAATTTAGTAGCTCATCTCCTAGTTCGTTTCGTGCTCCATATCCAAAGCCGCCATGGCTACTATTTGACATCCCCACATGCCCATTCATATCTGCCCCCATCATGATAGCTTCATTTTCTGGAATGTTTTGGATTAATTCTTCCAGCTTGTCCCAAAAACTGCTTCTCTATCACATCCCATTTGTGGTGCATATGCACAAATGATATTGTAAATAGCGTTACATATTACCAGTTTTAACATTATAATTCTATCATTGGGTGCTATTACTTTTATCACATTTTCATGAAACCTTTGCTGTAGTACTATGGTAGGGTTGCCATCCGTCCCGATATATCGGGACTGTCACCTTTATTGAGCTATCTGTCCCGAAGTCCCGACAAAAGCCTTAAATGTCCCGATTGAAATTACGCAATGCAAATTTTAATTTTCCGTGCGTCCCATAGCAACATAATTATCTTAAGAGCTTTCTAGAGGCTAAGCTTGGTTCGGAAGAATTGAATTCATCAATTCGGTTGCAGAGAAGTGGCTTTACTTTTTCAAAGAAACTGAAAATCCGGAAAGAAAATGCCTTCTTTTGAAATTATGCGAGTATTTATTTTCTATTCCTGCTCACAACGCCACAGTAGAAAGAGTTTTTTCATTAATGTCGGCCCAGTGGACTCATTAACGAAATCGCCTGCTCCCAGAGACTGTGGAGTCGATTTTACAGTGTCAAGTCAATTATAACATGACTTGTATAGAGTTATACAATTATGTTAAAAGGTACCCAAAATTGTTGAGAAAAGCGAAATCTTCTGAAAAGTATGGCCAGCCAAGTACTTCTGCTAGTACCAATTAAAGTAACCTATAAAACAAACATATTTACTTAGGTACTTACTATAAAATAAAGAAATTGTTTAAGTATCACAAAATTTTTAATTTGCTCCATCCTGAAACGTCCCGACGAGACCCTGGCCGAATATGGCAACCCTATACTATGGCTACTCCATTTCTGGTACTACTTTCTCCGTAGTAATACAGTTTGTATATATATTATAAAATTATTATAAAACAAACCTAAATACCTTTATTTTATTTTTCGAACTAAGCTAAAATAGAACCTACCTAGTATTTGCATAGAGTAAATGGTAAAAATTCTGGCCACTCATATCAGGAATACCAACAAAATAAAATGTCATCAATAGAAATTATTCCGTCTGTCATCCAATACAACGAAAGCTAATTTTAATTTTACGTAATTAATAATTATAATGCTAAAATTAATAATTTCCCAAATGCATTCAGATTCCTTTTATATTAATCAAGGTAAATCAGAAGGTTTTATTTAAAAATATTTCGTATTGTCCTTGTCCAGCGATTCCGAATACTTAATATATATAAATACCATTATAAAAATATATATACCTGGCAAAATGGTTGTTTTACTATACATATAAGTACATGTCAGATTAGATATTTGTTGGCTAATTTTACATTTTTTATTGGGTTGGCAGTGCATACACTTCCTACAAACACACTCGTATTATTTCATGTCGGTGTTCTGTCAAAATAGTGCGAAATTATTATTTACGTAAATAATTATAAAATATCGATATTTTTCAAAATCGTACATGCAAAGAGTTGTTGTTTATTGTCATTAAGTTGAATCAAATATTTGTTTTATTTGTAAATGGTATTAAAACGGTAGTTTTACGTAAATAATTACCATTGTTTGAATAAATGAAATTGTACATATTTGTGTATCGCTCTTATGCGCTCTGTCGGCCAATAGGGAAACTACTCCAGCGGCCGGTAAAGGAGGGATTGACATTTTTAAGGAACGTTAGAATGTTTGATTCTTGACAGACGTCAAATATATAAAACGTAATTGTGAATAATTTTTACTCTAATGTAATTAATCCAATGGATTTAACTTTCTAAAAAATATTTTCTTCGATATTATCCAAAAATTATATGAGCAGAAACGATGCTTTTGAAGAAATCTGGCGATCCTATTTTAGTATGAAATCGGGTCTTAATTTTCAAATTAGCGGAATTTACCCGAAACAAACGATTTGAATTCGACCAATCAGAGGGCCCAGACCGCCCAGACGCTAGAGTAATAATATTATAGAAGATGTGATGTTGGTAAGTTGTCATTCAAAGAGAGAGTCAATAGTTAATGCATTTTTTTGGTAAGGGCTCTGTTTTTCTTCTGGTACCCTCTCCAATCGGGTCTTCTGTTCAATCTTCATTCTTTAGGCTGCAGCCCAGAACGACCATTGTACAGTTAGGCGCTCGCATACAGATCATATTATAAATGCATTAATTGTATAAGATGAAAATATGGATTATAATATATTATTATAACCAATATGGATTTAGAGACAAAATAGGCACAAAAGAAGCTTTGGCATGTACAGTAGATTATATACATAGCAACTTAGATCAAGTGTACAAATGCATAGCGATATATCTAGATTTAGCTAAAGCCTTTGACTCAATCTGCCACAATTCACTTTTTAAAAAATTAGAAAACATGGGTATCAAAGGCAAGGAACTTCAACTATTTAAAAGTTATATGAGTAACAGAACTCAACAAGTCAAAATTAACAACCATACTAGTAAACCACTGCCGATTACATATGGAGTTCCACAAGGAAGCATACTAGGGCCCGTTCTTTTTACTATTTACATAAATGAACTTTGCAACATGAAAATAGACGGTGAAATAGTTAGCTATGCTGATGACACAGTTTACTTTTCAAATCTAAGGATTGGAATAATGTATATAACATAGCGAATTTGGGAATCTCGCAAGTCAAAACATGGCTAGACTCAAACACACTTACACTTAACATATCAAAGACAAAATTCACAACATACAGTATAAATAGCACGGGACAGCCAAAAAACAATACAAACACCATAAAAATACACGAATGTTTAAACACCAACATCTGCGATTGCCCTCCTCTAGAAAAAACAGAACAAATAAAGTATCTAGGAATCGTAATTGACCATAACCTTAGATGGATACCTCACATCAAACAAATCACAAATAAACTTCTCAAAACAATACACATTTTCCTTAACATAAGAAACATATATAAAATAAAACAATTGAAAACAATATATTTTGCACTCTGCCAATCAATAATAGAATATGGAATTATTGCTTGGGGAGGAGCAACAAACTCGGCTATCAATTACATAGAAACCGCACAGAAAACGATCTTAAAGGTAATACTAAAAAAACATAGACTGACCGATACAGACCAAATATTCAACAGCTGTGACGTACTAGATATACGCCAATTATACGTTAAAACACTACTAAACTACATTTTTAACAAAAAAAATAAATTTCAACATACACAAAATAACACTAACAGACCAGTTAGACAAGCGTACAAAGAAAACATTAAAACTCCAACAGTAAATTCAACCTTTGGACAAAGACACTACCAATACCATGCTATAAAAGCTTTCAACAGTCTAAAAATTGAAATTAAAATTGAGGAAAATAAAAATAAATTCACACACAAAATTACAAAATGGATTAAACAACAAAAAAGACAATATTACCAAAATGTCATAGCATAAAATAAAAATAAAACCTACACGTAACACACAAAACCAACATAAACACACATCACTCACAAACACACAAGATTATTTTCATTGTATTATTTTTTATTTTTAAATGTATTATTATGTATTTTTATTTTTAATTTTAAATTTATTATTTTCTTTTCAAATTTACTATCTTCTCTTTAAATGTAGTATGTAGATTAGATTTTCATATTATAAAATTAAGGCCTCAGCACGGGCAAGCCACCCAGTGAGGCCTACATTACTGGAAAACATAAATTGTAACAAAATAATGTACCAAATAAAAAAAAAAATAAAAAAAAAGAATGATGAAAATTAACCTGTTATGTTGAGAATGATTCTTTCTCCGTGAGTTGCTGTGATCCTCCATTCGCACTTTTCACCCTCGACGGATAGACCTTGCGTGTTGTAAGAAGGAGAGCTAAAGCTCCCAGAGTTTTCTTGCAAAGTCCTGCCGCATTCTGTAAACAATTATAAATAGTCTGAATCATACTGTCGATAAATATTAAATACATACCGACAAACTAAATTTTACTTATTGTCATGGAATTAAATTGCAAAATTCAGATACAGAAACGTAAAAACAAAATCAGTTTGCTCATGGTCAGGGCTGCCTAAGTCTACGGTCCTTTTTTGGGGTGTTTCACCAACAAATACTTTCCTAGCTGCGTGACCTGCCCTGGACATTTTAATTTTTAAGTTGCGTCATCCTATCGACTTTAAACAATGTGAAATGATATATCCCACTAACTCAGGGAGTTAGTAAGATAGGTCCCCGAGATTGGCTCCCGTAGTTAAATATCAGGCGAGAGATTGCAACACTGAGGGAATACAAGAAGGCTATGGAGATAGAAGAGATTGGAGATCCCCATCTCTCGGTGGGGTCTTTCACTGCCTCGTAAACTCTGGTCAGCCATCAATAAGATAAGGTCCTCCCACAGCCCGTATAATGCACAGGTGGGGCCTTAAAGAGTCAATGACGTGTGAATGCGGTGCGATGCAGACCACCAAACATGTGGTCAAAGAATGCCCGCTGCATTTGTTCCCCGGCGGGATTGATGAGGCCCAGAGGGCGATGCCTGAGGACTTAGACTGGCTCACTAACCTAGATGTTCACCTCTGACCCCCCCATCATAGGAAATAATAATAATATAATATTTGGATGATTTGTATAGCGCCGTTTTTGTGCAAAATTACCTCAAGGGCGCGGTACAGATATATGACACATTTCTACAATTATTTATCTTTTTACTAACTATAAACAGGACCATACTTAGCCGATAGGTCACTTGAGATTAATACTGTTTATTGTTTATTTGAGAAATCTAGATACGGTTCGAACGCACAGGACATAATTAGAAAATTGAACATAATTGGACTTTCCGGTATTAAAGAAGAAAAAGAAGATATTAGGGAGAGGAAGGAGATGGGGAAGAGAAATATAGGGAGAGGAAGGTGCGGAAGTGCCAGATCATTTCAAGCAACATTTTCAATCTGAATGATGATCTTTCACCAGGACAACACTGAAAGAATCTACAACTCTGGAACGAGCTACAAACTTAGACACTGTTATAATAAATTGATAAATAACACAAATTAATCAAATAAAATTTACTGTGGAAGGTTTTTGACTTACTGTGACACTTGTACAACAAATTGGTCTGAGCTATATCGCTGTCACTCAGTCTCACGCGTTGTCCTATCTCCGGTCTCTTTTCATCCTTTCTTCGTCCCGTTCTGTCCATTATAGGTAAAATGGTGTCCAGGTAGGTTCCTTTGGAAAATGTATTCCTTGCGTAGTGCATTATGCTGTCATAATCATACCCTTGTCCGAGAGAATTCACCTCTTCCTCGGTTAGTTTGTTGAAGTTATATTCTTGACCTGAAATATTAAAAAAATACCTATCGTCATCTACTTACACGACCAAATTTGGAATTAACTCCTTACAATACATTGCACATAAACAATATAACGCATTACTTAGAAATTTAAAACTTCCGGCAACGAACAAAAAAAACATTGGCAAAAGCTCTTAAAAGCTATTTCCTTGGCAGTTTCATTAATGACTAACACAATCTTTCTCTAGAACTCGATAATAACATCTGCATTTATTTATTTTAATGTATTTTATTTATTTGTCTTGTCCTTAATCCAATGCTGTCTTTCCCGAAATGAGTTTTATAAACTCACTGGGAATAATACATTATTACTTTGTTATCATTTTGTAATGTATTATCTTGTAATAAAATAAAATAAATAAATACATATGAAAATAAAAGATTACAACAATTAATTTGCAACTAGGAATTTAAAAACACTTGGATACGGGACTTTCGGATTTCAGATTTTTCATTTCTTACTGTGGGATTAATAACAAGGTTAAACATTGCATTAACATGTTGTCTATAATGTAGTATTTTTGGCATTAGGTATTTCGTTTCGATGATACATGTAATTCAAATACGCACATTGTTAGTGCCGTTCGGTCAACTGAAGTTTAGTTGAAAAATTACTCAAGATGTAATGTTTGTTTATTCAATGTTTTCAAGATGTCATGTTGTTTATTCAACGTTTTCAAAGAAAAAAATACCCGTAAAGGAGGTGTAACCCTTTAATGTCCTTTTTTTAAAATGGTTCAATTAGAAAGGCACATTTCTCAAAAACTAAAGTATATTTTTTCCGGATTCATGTTCATACAAATACACCTTAATTCAACGTATTTACGTACATCAACAGCATAATTCATAAGTCAAAAAATTTGCTCAAAATTATATAGCGTAAACCACGTTTGTGAAGTCACTTGCTTGTAGCCCTTTTTCGTTTTGAAAAATAGGCCTACAATAGATTTCAAAAATGCGGTTGACGCCACAGTAGACCCTAGAGCAGTGACAGATGTGGGGAAACGCGACTCAAAATTGATCGATGTGAATAACGACAGATTTTTAAAAACTATCGAGTCTTAATAACATATTCACCGTTCTACAAAGTCCATTCTCAAGCCTTAGAAAAGGTACAAAATAAATTTCTTCGGTACATCAATTTAAAAATGAATATTTCCATCGAATTTATAAATTATAATAACTTACGTACCGAAACCAGACTTCTCAAACTATCAGATAGAAGAGATCTAACTGATATATTATTTTTATTCAAAATTATCAAATCTCGCATTGACAGCCCTGAATTATTGGAATTCATTTATAAGAATGTACCTGCCAGACAAACTCGAAGCAAAGACACTTTTAAATGTAACAATAACCTCAATACTAACTACTCTATGTATTCACCAATTCTAAGGATGCATCACCTTGCAAACAAATAATGTGAACTTATTGATATATTTGGTGTTAATAACTTTATGTGTTTTAAAAGGCAACTCATTTCAGACCTATTTGCTAGTTATTAACTTGTATTATTTATTAGCTTTAAAAAAGTGTTGTCTCTATACTTTCCAACGCTTAACTCACATACTCCTTAGTTTATTTGTTATTTATTTTTTGGACGCATATTAATTACTGTATGCATGTACGATCATACTCGATATGTATATTATACTTTAATAATAATAATAATAATACTTGGATGACTTGTATAGCGCCGTTTTTGTGCAAAAACACCTCAAGGGCGCTGTACAAACTTATAATACATTTGTACAGTGGTCTATGTTATTACTTAACTATTTATGGAGAAAATATACAGTTCAATACTTACCTGATAGGTCACTTGAGATTAACACTTAATTAACATTATCTAATTGTTTATTGGCGAAATTTAGATACAGGATTTAGGACTTAATTGAAAAATTGAATATAACTGGACTTTCTCTTAGGATTGGTATATTTAATATGGATACGACAGCTTAAAAAGGTAAGTTTTTAATTTAGACCTGAATTCTGTTGGACTTGTTATGGATCTTAGTTCCGGAGGGAGTTTATTCCAAGCCTTCGGCCCAGATACTCCGAAAGCGCGATCACCAAACTTAGTATTTGGCTTGCGCATAGGTTCTATCAGTCTGCCTACAGCTGCTGATGTTGCTGATCTAAGCGTTGACTGCCTCAGACCAGTGTTTTCCGGGAAGCATAGTTCAGAGATGTAGGGTGGGGCCATTTCATTGATGGATTTAAACACCATCCAGCACAGTTTGTACTGGATTCTTTCAGGGCACTTGAGCCAGTGAAGGTTACGAAGGTGTTCTGAAATGTGCGAATATTTTGAAACCCCGGTTATGAGCCGTGCTGCTGCATTAAACACTGATTGAAGTTTGTCAATTTGATATTTTGGAAGGCTGGCATAAATGCCGTTGCAGTAATCGAGACGTGAGACTACGTAAGAGTTGATAAGTAGTTTTGTTGCTTCTGAAGGAAGGTTTCTTCGGACAGACTTGAGTTGTCTTAGGTGAAAAAAACCGGTGCTCACAGTCCTATTTATTTGACTTTTAAACGAAAAGTCTGAATCTAAATTGACACCGAGAAGTTTGACTGTTGTTTTTGGGATGATATCGCTGCCGGAAATAGTAATAGGTGAATTGTCTATGAAATGTTGACGTTTGTTTGTGGCTACCCAGAGAAACTCAGTCTTAGATGGATTGAGCTTCAGCTTGTTTGAAGACATCCAACGAGTTATTGCTTCTAGACATTCAGTTATACGGATTTTGAGACTATTGATATCATTTGGAGCGCAGTAAAAATAAACTTGCTGATCGTCAGCGTAGCAGTGAGACAAGAGATCAAATGACTCGATTATTTTGGCGACATCATTTGTAAAAAGGATGAAGAGAAGTGGACCCAAAACGGATCCCTGGGGTACCCCTGAAGATAGTGTTGCGAAGTTGGACAATTTATTTCCAACCCTCACGGCTTGTAAGCGATTGGATAAATAGGATACCAGCCAATTTTTTATGTCGGAATTCAAACCAAATGTTTCCTCTAATCTCCTAATGAGGAATTCATGATCAATCGTGTCAAACGCTGCACTCATGTCTAGGAGTGAGATAAGTGATAACTTACCTGACTCTACGGCCAGAGTTATGTCTGATAGCATACGAAGTAGTCCGGTTTCAGTTGAGTGGAACTTTCTGTACGCAGATTGACGTTTTGCGAATAATTTATTTGAATTCAAGTGACTGGTTATTTGTGCGGCAGCAATTTTCTCCAGGATTTTTGAAATAAATGGTAAGTTTGAAACGGGACGATAATTACCTAAGTTATCGGCGTCTAGTTTTGAATTTTTCAGGATTGGTGTAACTACAGCTGACTTGAGTGGTTCAGGAAAGTCACCCGTGCTAAGTGATTTATTAAAAACGTGAACTAGGAATGGAGCTAAAACAGTAGAACATTGTTTTAATAACCATGTCGGTATGGGATCAAGACTGCACTGTTTATTAGGCGAGCTTGAAATAATTTTTATTACTTCTTCCAGCGTTGTGGGTTTGAAGGAAGACAAAATTCCTTTAGAATTTAAAGTGAATATTGGCGGAGAGGCGTGAGATGCGGAAGCACGAATGGATTCAATTTTTTCCCGAAAAAAAATTGAGAAAGCTTCCGGGGTAATATCTATTTTCGTTGGAACAGTGACTTCGGAAATTACTGTCTTTATTGAGTTCCAAAGACGTCGCGGGTCGGTTCGCTCAGAGTTAATCTTTTCTTTCCAATAGTCTGATCTTTTGGAATTAATTTTACACGTATACTGTTTTTGAGAAAGGATCCACTCGTCTCTTGTAGTTACAGAAGAGTTTTTCCTATAGGTCCTCTCTAATTTCCGCATAAGTCTCTTCTGGTTTCGACATTCATCGTCAAACCAGCCGTCAGACTTTCGAACTTTCCGTGTTTTTGATGATGTCGGGGCATATTTATCTAACAGACATGAAAGTGTTTTATTATATGTCTTGACAAGTTCGGTAGGGGTCTTTGTTTCCCAAACATTGGGTGTACATAAGAGAGAGGTCTGTAACTCTTCCAGAAAATCGCTAAAGCAAAATTTACGCCATTCCCTTGATACAATTGTTTTATATGGTACTTTAGGCGGGTTAAAATCAATATCAGTGCAAACGAGCCGATGGTCTGACAGTCCTATATCACGAATATCTGCTGAAAGCGGTGGATCACTGTTCTTTGAAATTAGTACATCTAATGTACCACCAGCATCATGAGTTGGGACGTCGACCCATTGGTGGCATCCAAAGCTGGCTAATAGATCTAAGAATTTAACAGTGTTTGGTGATGTCACGCGCTCGAGACGAATATTAATGTCGCCTGTAATAATGAGTGTGTCGGAGAGTCCTACTGAAACTTCCAAAAACTGTGAAAACTCATTATAAAATTCGACAGAGATTGGTTTCGATCCGGGCCTATAAAGGGTGCACAACATGAACGACGTTCCTGAAGAAGAAACCCTGCATCCAATATACTCAAACGTGTTAAATGTACCGAGAGCTACTTTGTTTAGCCGTAATCCTGGTCGGGCTATTATCGCGACACCCCCGTGATTCACGTGTGAGATATTGTTTGATGGTAGGTCCCTACTAGGTCGGGCTTCTTCAAGAACCACATACCCTAAAGCTCGGAGTCTCTTAATTGAGTACGAATCACTGTTCTCGTGCCAAGTTTCTGTGACAGTAAGGATATGGAGTTTTTGGTCTCTGAAAATATCGTCCACCACCTCTAGTTTGTTGGTTGATTTACTTTACCATTTCAAGTACTATTATTTATATTCAATATTAATTACGGCGTTGGTATTTTGCCATTACTTATTAGTTTATTTTTCAAAACATTTGTTTTATAATACATATCAGTATATTACATAAATTTATTTTCTAATTACCTTACGAGTAAATTATATTTAGCTATTTTATCCATGTATTATGTTACACTAACATACATATACTGTCAATTTACTATGTAAAAGCCCGATAGGGCGTTAATGAATAATAAATAAAATAAATAAATATAGATATATACTATTTACGTTCGTCAAGTATTTCGAAGTTAATTTATAAAATAGTTTTTTTCTCAAAATCGTAGTAGGTATATACATAGTTATTATAAAATAATGTTTTTCCTCATTGAGAATTTATTGAAATCTTTTTGAATATTATCATTGAGTTATTATAATCGTAACACTTAATATCATAATAACTCACACGCCAGTTAGAACTTGATAATTACTTTATTTTATTGAGACGCGAATACGTGAACATTTCTAATTTAATATACTTATTGCGATAAACCAGGAGTGTAACCTGTGTCCTCTGATCAGGGAACTCACCGAACTAACCCTTAGGATGAAAAGCTATAATAATCCGTGCTGGATAACCTATTCTAGCGAGGTGAAATAAAAAAATATATATTTTGATCACGTCCACTAAAACACTAAAAGTAAAGTGTCCGTTGCCAAGAATGGGCAGATCTTCCCTCAGTGAATTTGATGTAAAATCTACGTAATATTATATGAAATTTGGTTGACAAGAGAAAAGCTGCGCGTTATGAAGGTAGCACCATTACAAGGCTTTTCGCTTAGGTTATAAATGGGGGATGAATACGTAGGGATGCTTTTCTTACAAAGTTCCTAAGAAAACACTCCGTTGACGCTTATTCTGAGATGTGCACTTCAATATCCCTCCACGAGTTATGCGAGGGAGAGTGAAAAGTGGACAAAGGACAAGCGTTGGAAAGGTAACTAAAAAAATAATTCGCTTTATGAGATCTTTTTTATGCGCGTTCATAGAAATGTCATTTAGTAGGTAGGTACCTGATGATTCATTATTTAACTAGAGGTAATCGGAACTTATTACAAATACACGTCACATTTGTCTGGAACCCATATTACAATATTCATGTACAAGCAATTGTAATAATACAAAATAAATTCTTACGATTTTAAGATTTAAAATGGGTATTCCAGTAATTTTGTTGATCTACAACACTCTTTTAAATGAAATGATAAGTTTTCGGATTCCAATATGTTATTATAGAAGTCGGGTTTTATTTCTGTGCAGAAATTGTGGAACTAACCACCATATGTATTCCTCATTGCCCGGAATATTTATGGACGGAAACAAGCCAAATCATTATTATAACGAATTGGTGTAGGTACATTATGAATTCCAAAAAAATATGCTTTTGATAATTGAAGGTTTTCCTATCGTTTCCCTTCAGTAGAATACAAATAAAAAATATGCTTTTGATAAATTGAAGGTTTTCCTATCGTTTCCCTTCAGTAGAATACAAATAAAAAATATGCTTTTGATAAATTGAAGGTTTTCCTATCGTTTCCCTTCAGTAGAATACAAATAAAAAATATGCTTTTGATAAATTGAAGGTTTTCCTATCGTTTCCCTTCAGTAGAATACAAATAAAAAAATATGCTTTTGATAAATTGAAGGTTTTCCTATCGTTTCCCTTCAGTAAAATATAAATAAAAAAAATATGCTTTTGATAAATTGAAGGTTTTCCTATCGTTTCCCTACAATACAAATAAAAAAATAAATCGGTAAAAATATAAATGTAAACTACTAAAAAATATTTTTTTCAATAGAAATATATGTACGCATAAAGGAAACAACTTTAAAAAATACAGTTCTATAGCTAAGATTATCTGTCACAGTTTCACTTGATTAATTTTTTTGCTTTATTATAAAATTATTTACAAAATAAATAAAAACCAGTTTTGGGCTTGAAATCGAACGTTTCGTCTTCTCGTTTGTCAAGCGATTTGAATGCCTATTACCTACAATATAAGGTATACCAAGAAAATACACATTTTTGGCTTGTAGCTTCCTCTTAAACCAAGTCAATGGACACCTTTAAGATTATTACTGAGGCAGTTAAGTTATGTATAGTAAATATTATGCTATACATATTTTTTAATGCCACTAAAAAGAGCGTTGATAAATTGAAAAATATATTTAAATACTCAGGAGCAACTTTTTTCTTTACTTATTTTGAAAGTTGTTCCCATAAATAATATAGCATTGAAGAAGAAAATAATACTTATAAATCTAAACTAACATTTTTTTAATAAATATACAAACACATTACAATAATTTACAAATGTAGATAATTCAAGGCTGATTGCGAAAAATGATATTTTTTTAACGAAACTGCCCAACTCAATTGAGAAATTATTTCTCGTGTTTTAGTTGGGGAGTGGCGTCATTATGCTTTATAAGATGTAAAATTTCATTAATTGATGTAGCTAAAAATGTCCATTTGTCCTCTGTGTTTACGAGACGTAGTCGTCACCACGACTTGTTTTAGACATTGTATACATGAAACTCGGCAGAACAGATGTTTTAGACATTATATAAATGACACTTTTTAAATAACCATAAAACTTATTTGCATACTTATCTTCCCAAGTGTTAAGAATGTTAAAATACGAAATTTTCTATTTTATTTAACTGGATGATTGATCTGTAGTACAATAAAATAAATAAAATTAAATGTTCCATCTATCTTTGTAAAAGCAATAAAATGAGAAAAGAATCGGTTTTTATATATATGGCTTTAGGTACGTATTTTCAATAAGCCAAATAGCTGCAAGTCTTTCACAAATCAGTAGGGGATGAATATTTATAGGCAATACATCACACGACGAAATGTGTACTAGGTGGAGAGAACCTAGGCAGAAATGGCCCAAGCCTTCCCCATACGTCGATATTATTTTATTTACGTGTACGGTTTGTCCTGAAAAGCTAGGAACGGAATGGTATGCCGTCACGCTAGTACTTAATCCAGTGTTATTGCCAGCAGCATTTCAAATACTAATAGTTCTGTGAAGAGTGAAGACCTCAGGATCAAAAAGTATGATTCTATTTCCCTCTTAAATAATAAATAAAAAACCAAAATATCTTCTGAAATCATAAGATTTGTTGACAGGTACTTAAATATCTACCTACTTTTTACAAACCATTAATTTTATGTACTCTCTTATTAACATTAAAGCTAGACAAGCGTCTAATAACGGTTCGCATTTTAATTAATTCCGACGAATTCGTAACCATAACCATAATTCCTTTTTTCGGATCGATTCTCCACGGATGTAAGCTATTTATATATTCAAGATCAATAAAAACAGTACCTTGCCATTCAAATATTTTACGTAAAAGGTATTGAACATTTTAAAAACGTTTGTCTACTATAAAATTAGCTATGAGCACCAGATTTTATTTTTCTAAAAAAATAAAATATGTGCTTTCGCAATAGTAACTTCCCGATGTATTTATTTTGAAACATCTGATATTTTATTAAAAAGTTTATCAGAATTAACCCCTCCAGCGTTTTAGGGTTTTATATGAACGGCCGTCCATATTTTATAAAAGTTTTTTTTTCTATCATACGGAAATATGTAATTTTTTTGACGTTGGAAAGAGAAATAATAATTCTTTCCAGTTTGCCTGGAAATAATATTTATACTGAATGTCATTAATAAAATCCTAAAAATGGCCAAATGATTAATTCAAATTTTGCGTCGCTATCGTAACAATCGGTTTAACTTTAAAAATAATTTTTTTTTATTATATGAACGAGATAAAAGTGAAGTTACAGTTTTCTTACAAATTCCCCAAACAAATCGAATGTGTTTTCGAAATATCGAGTTTTCTCAATTTTTTCTACGATTGGATTAAAAAATTAAATAAAAATAAGGTTATTATTATTATTGTGGTTAGCGTTCTTGACAATATTTTTCACGTTTAATATTAAAATTTTATTATTTAGAAAATTAAAAAATAAATATATTTAGAGCATTTTTTACACAGAAAACTTAGCAATCCGAACAAATGTGTTGAAAGTACTAAAGGGTTAATAAAATAAACCTCGGGGAAAGATCAAATTTCTAGGCATACCTACTTGGGCAAATTACGTGCAATACACCGGGGTCGCAAGTCTTATATTTATGTGGACGCCTTCTTCCCTTACGTCGTTAAGGTTCCGATGTTATTGTAGGGTTCTGTATCGTCTTATGGTTTTTTTACCATCATTTTCATGTGTCTGTTTTTACTGGCGTTGAACTCACGCTCAGTCACAATAGCATTAGCGTCGTTCAGTAACTTCGCATAACGCACGTGATAGTTATTTATGAACTAGCAAATAGGTTAATAAATACTAGAACATTGATGAAAAGGTTCTAATATTTAAATATAGCCATAATTGATTTCGTCGGCATTAAAACGGAGAACTTAAATTTAATATACTTTGGCATACTGAACTCAAAGAAAGCGCTTGGAAATTTGCTCTACCGAGCCATCGAGTTCAGGGTATTCAAATCACGGCCCGCGAGCGCTGCCGCGTCAAAGTCTAAATCGATGTGACTTTCAATAATTCTCGAAAATGCAAAATGGCACGTGACCTCGCGGTAAAGCGGATTTGAAAACGTTGAATCATAGCGACGCACGCCCATTTGCAAATCCGCGTTTGCAATATTTGGAATCGTTCGGATCAATGAGATTAACGATGCACTGAAATAATCATAAATCATTATTAATTTGAGGAATAATTCGATAGTAATTTTACGTAAACCTATCATATTGCGTTGACTCAATGTAGGCGTACTGAATGTGGAAAATTTTAGGAATACTATTGATATCAGACCTACACAGAAAATTTATAAATAATCAAGGATGTTTTATCAGAAACTGCTTATGAATTACAGCTTCAGATGAAAGAATGGATGATATTATTTGTAGGAATGAACAAGGTATGGAAAAAAGGAAAACAGGAAGACCAATCACTTTCTGCTGTATCTCTAATGGGTATACAACACAATTAAAATATAATGACTTTCACCGCGATACCTCAAGGTAATTACCGTCATAACAAAACGAATGAGTACTTCCTTCGTTTTACTTTTCAACTAAATTATGTAAACAGAAAAACAACAAACAATTTGCTTCCAAGGCAGTCCCAATCCATTTTCAAAACAAATGCACTTGAATTTGCACTATTTTCTTGGCATTATTCCAAATTCAAATCCTTTTCCATCAAAGTGATAGTTAGGGAGGGAGTGGTAGTATGTTCTCATTTCCATTATTCAAAACCAAATACAGGGTAATTAAGTTAATCATGAAATAATAGTGGTCTATTACTAAATTGATACTGTGGGAATTGATACTACTCCGATCCAATGTAGGGCTTACCATAATCCCACTGGCTCCAGTCGGTTGTGACGTGTTATTCGCATAATAAATTTAATTATGTAAAAACAATTCGCGTGAATTGTAAAGTTATTTTTGTTTATCGCATTGATACATTAAATAATCCACCGTTTAGAAACTTCTAACCCCAAAACCACCCAAGCGATACAAACTCATTCATAGATATAATAATAATATCCACCAAATTGAAAGGGAAATAATTATACTTGTATCCTTCCGAAACGAAGATAATAACAATCAAACATCACTATCCACTAAATAAGGATGCAATCAACCGTGCCAGCATCTTTCCCGATACACATTCAACTAGGAAAATGTTGGCCGTAATTGAATTATTCCGGTTGACTTGAGCGATCAGAAGTCGCTTAAAAAAACACAAAGGTTGTGGAAAACGCGTTTACCCTTAGGAACGCAAAACTCCAAGTATATCAAATAATATTTCAAAAGAATACAGAAAAAACTATTTTGTGTCCACTAACATAGATTAGTAACAAGTTAACAGAAGTTTTCAAACGTGTATGTTAATTTCATGTACCTACACTAAAACATTATTTTGTGATTTCATGTGTTTTTCTTTTCCAGAATGGAAGATACTCTCAGTATCGCCCTGGTGTAATACCATTATTCAGAGTTGAAACGTTGCTAGAAATGGCTTTAGCCGTGTTTGGTGACCAGATCTGAAGAGACGGGCACTCCCCCACCTTCCTCTCCCCCATTTCCTTCCTCTCTCCACTATCTTCAGCCTCACAACACACCCCAATTAAAGATGCCATATTCTCACTGGCTACAGACGATTAGAAGCAGTTGATAAGAACTCGAAGAACAAGGAAGAATCTTGTGCGGTATTCACATAAAAACATATAATGCAGAATCTAGAAAGACTTTCAGGGTCTTATGATGAGTATACATTTGCGAGCCGACGCGTGCAAAAATATATTCGCGCCATAAAATAAGAAATTCCTACAAATTAACTATAGTAGCGTTGGTAATGCAGTTTTTGTGATTTGTCTTATACGTAGTATTGTTCTAGTTTCTATATTATTAATATTCGGTTAGTCAGTTTACTGTTATATCATACTGTAAAAATTTTCTGCATAATTTTCGATAGCTCACTAGGCATATTCTACTCTTAAAATCCATCTAAAAGCCCAGCTGGGCGTAAAACAAAATAAAATATTCTTGCCACTTTGCTAGCGTATTTCAAATACGTTTTTCGGCTGCAACAAATTCCAGCAAGAAAAAAGTTAATTTAATATGAATGAAAAGAAAAGGCTAATTTCGAAAGCTCTAATAACTTTTCGAATATAATATATTCAAATCAGATGGTCGTGTACACTTGTTCCTTTCTCGCTAATAAAGATAAATAGGTGTAAGCAAAACGAAGTTTCTCCGTGATGTTTGGCAAGAACATGACTGTCAGGATGAGCCAACACACACAATCCTAAATATGTATTATTTGGATCAACTCTAGTATTGTGCGACCTACAATAATTGAATCCATGCCTCACAAAGTTCCCGTTCGATATTGGCTCGAAGATTTTATTTTATACACACCACTCTTTAGGAATTTAATGTAGTAAAAGCTCTTAGTTCCATGTGAAAATATATTTTCCATTATGTAATGAAATATAGGGGTATTTGTTTAAAATATAATGCTTTATAAATACAGAATTTTAGACCCAACTTTGAATACCAAACAATTTACGATTTTCTGGACCCCTTGTTTTATCAATATTTTTTGTGAATGTTTAATTTGAATGTAGGTCACGTAATCCTCACAACGAGTGCACGGTTTTATGTTCCTCGTTATGGCAATTTCAATGAATGTCAAAATCCGTTAAATATATTACACTCTGTGATCCGATTCACAAATCACCACCGAAAATCGACGTAAATACTTTGTAAAAAAATATCATAAATACATTTTTTGTATGTACATGTACATAAATAAATGCACATAAGAAACAACTTTTGTATGTACATCTACATGTATAAATGCACATTCTATATTTTTCTTAAGTTACATAAGAAACAACTTTTGTATGTACATCTACATGTATAAATGCACATTCTATATTTTTCTTAAGTTACATAAGAAACAACTTTTGTATGTACATGAATAAATGCACATAAGAAATTTCGTCACTTTTTATGATAGTTTTCCTTGATTGACTTTTTTTCTTTCTTATTAAATTATTCGCAAAACTAATTTAAAAAACAACATCTTTTCTAGTCTGCCAATTGAGGTGTGTGTCTTTAACATATGTTCGTGGTGATATAAGCCACACTAAAAATGTACACATATTTGGCTTGTAATTCTTCTTAAGAAAATGAAGATCATATTTGTACATGTAGTTGTATATGTAGGTAAGTTATCATCGCCGGACCAAAATGTGATTTGTTGGAAAAGTGATATGAATTTTAAGGCTAGTTAATTTATTATCGAACTAATGTTGATTTTCTTATACGTCACCTCCATACCCGTGCTCGTGGGTTTCACATTTAATGGTGGAAGCTTTAACAATAATCCATAAACATTTGGAATGCAATGCTGGAGTCGGATTACCATATGATGCATTACTCACTAGAACGTATTGAAAAATATATGAAAATTATTTGATAATCCAAATATTTGTTTAGTACCTAGTTCTAAGTCACTAGATAGTAGTCGTTAGTCACTAGATATAAGTCTTAGAGATTAGTCAGTAGTTCTAGTATTAACTATTTAAGAAATATATTTGTACAGCGCCCTTGAGGTGTTTATCACGAAAACGGCGCTATATAAATTAGCCAAATATTATTATTATTATTATTCTTACCTCGGATTTGGGAATCGATTTGATATCGATGAATTCTGATCAATGACGTGATGTCTGTGATGTTCAGTGATTTTGAAACGTCATCGAACAAGGAATCGATTCTGTCAAAAATCATTCGAAACCACAGCCGTCATTGGTCAGAATGCATCAATATCAAATCGATTCCCAAATCCGAGATATGTCGAATATACCTCGGATTACTTGACATACGAGATATCATTCCCATGGTACATCGTGTTATGTATTACCTAATATGATTTGATATCCACTGGGATTACGTAATTATTCTTTGTCTAATTGTCAAATGTTTAATTATGATATTATCTACCAACCGAAGAACTACGACTATGTGAATAATTATTTTATATTTTTGGTTGGCATTTACTACGCCCGTGCATTTAGTGTGTGTAAAAAAATTGCACTATGATTTATAATAAGTTGGGAAGTACATTTTCTGCTTTATTATGTGTGTGAATTTGGGCAATTTTATTACTGAACTATATTTGACTGAATAATAAGTATTTACAACGCCAAAAGTATTATCATGATTATTTTTTTGGCTAAAGAAAGAGGAAGCGCAACACGGAGTAGTAACCCAACAATGAATCACGACTGTTTATATTTCTTTATTATTCGTAGGAAATAAACCAGGTAACCACCCAACTCAAAGTCAAGGTCATAAAACATGACTTTATGTACATGTAGGCCAATTGCGAAACATTACGTAAGAAGCAATGCCGAATTTTTCCATTTAATATCAAATACAACTCTTTCTCTATGCAAGGAAATTAATTGAAGTAATTTGTAATCTATAATGTAAAATAAAATAATCTTAACACTTAATACATAAAATGTCAAAATATCCAGATAAACACACCACTCTTAAAGCTTGGACATTGAAAGATAAGCAAAATCAAGATAGCGGCTGTTAAAATGGTAAACTATTAAGAGATCATTCGAAGTGTTATGAATGGGACAATAAATTTAAAAAAATAAAAAGAAAAATACACCGAAAACAGCCGCAATCGAAAGAAGAAAAACTACTAATGGCCATAGAAATTCAAATATTGTCTTCTCATCACACTGAAAACATTGAATGAGAATTTTGTAAAATTGAACAATGATTAGGAAAATGACAACTAAAATAAGATGTTTACCTTCATTGTGTAGACCATAATAAATTTAACATGGTTCTCATCAACCAACCCCCAAACGTAGAATAAAAATTATTTCTCTATAAAACTGCTAGAAACCTTAGAAAAAATTGGAATAAGAGGAAATGTGTTATATTTATTTAAATATTATCTTAGAAATAGAAAAATATGTACTAAAATAAATAAAACTTTTAGTAAAAAAATAATGTATCTGCAGGAGTTCCACAAGGTTTCATATTGGGACCTACACTATATATAATTTATGTAACTATAATGAAAAAACTTTTCTCTTTTGTTAAACATTTTGTATTCGCAAACGATACGGCATTGGTCATATCACATAAAGATCTAAAAATTGCAATTGAACTCATGCAAATTGACTTTAATCAACTTTGTAAATGGTCACATGATGCAGGACTATTAATAAATGCTAAAAAAAACAAAGTTATGCATATAAGATCACCTAATGCCAGATTTCAATTTAATCCTAATATTATTTCTCATAATTTTAATTGCATCCATAAAAATATCCCGACTAATTGTAAATGTGAAAGCTTAGAATTAGTTACGGAATATGTCTATCTTGGTGTTACAGTAGATTGCTTTTTCAAATGGGACAAACATATTTAAAAAAACCTGTAAAAGACTCAGATCAATTGCTGGCAGAATGTACACATTAAATTTTTTCCTATCAATTGAAACACCCTAAATAATTTATATGTCAATGGCAGAATCTATTATAAGATATGGATTAACCATATGGGGAAATACTACTATAACCAATCTGAAACAAGTCCAAGTTGTACAAAACGCAATTGTAAAATTACTAGTCGTCCCTAATATTTTTAAACAGAGACATAATACACCGTTGCTGTTTCAGAGTGCCAAAATTTTACCTGTTAAGGCTATTCTATGGCAAAAATAAGCAGCATAAAGAAAAATTAGAATATAAATACAGTACTAGATTCACGCGCAATGACGGGTTAATAGTTCCGAAATTTAATAATAAATAGATACGGACAGAGAACGTTTGAATACAACATACCGAAGATATTTAATTTATTACCTGACAATATAAAGCAATGTAAGTCTATGAATAAGGTTAAATATATGGTGAAAAATTGGCTATCGGAAAAAAAAATATTTACTTTAATATGTATGAAAAATTGTATGAAAAAATTGTTGATTCTGTAGATATAAGATGTAAATTATAACTTATAAAAATGTATATGTAACTAAACTTTAAGCACCTGTTGACAAGCCAATTCAATTGGCTTAGCAGGACTTGTTTGTTGATATGTATTCAATAAAAAAAAATAAAAAAAATATTTTTCCACATAAATTCCTGTCGGCACTCCCAGCAGGGGGAAGACGTTCAGTTTTCCACCCCTGAAAAAGTTAGGAAATCCAGATGCAGAGTCTGTTCATGGTGAGGTTTATCCGGGTCTTGGCGGCGGATGCGTTTGTCCACCAACCGCGTGGCAGTCTCCAACAGGGCTCTCTCAGAACATCACCTTGCACCGCAGTGGGACGGATGGATTCATACGTCCGTCACTCCTGGACACATTGACCCCCGATTCCTACTCACCCTTCCTACCTTTTTCCTTCCCAGAACTTTGTCTCCTTCCTTTCCATCAAATAACCCTCCACACAGCATCCCCAAAGGTGACATAGGCCCTGATGGAACTTCTTTCTGCAGCCTCCTGTGTAGAGCTAATGAAAAAAATGAGAGACTGGGCCTTTAATGGACTGACGCCACTAACACAGAACAATGCCTCTGGAGGAGCCTTGTGGTAACCCGATTTGGAACATTGGAAGAAGGTAACCATAAAATGACGCTGATGTCACATACCTGCCATGATGTTGTCCCTGATGATCTGAACGTGTCCATCCCTATCTGGCCTGGTATGCTCATGCCAGAAGCCAACCACGTGACCCAGTTCGTGCACAACGATGCCAAACTTATCGCAGTTTTTACCAATAGAGATTGCTTGTGCGCCATTGCCGCGTTTACCAACGAAGGAACAGCACCTAAGAAAATACGAAAAAACGATTAAAAAAAAAGAAAATACTGTCTCTAATTTATTGACATTAGAAATGGAGTTTGCCACCTAACCACAGGATGAACCCAACGACTGTTGGTCAGGTTAGTAAGGTTAGGATTGGTTAGATTAGGTTAGGTGTGTTGTTTTTAGTTATTTGTCTTATGTTTACTTAATGTTATTAGTAGTGTATCTTACCCGCACTGCCTCTCAGTGAAGACGATATAGTTAACGTGATCCTCGGGCTGCCTCTCCACGAACTTGACGCAAGTGAAGTTCTCCCAATGGCGCATGGCCTGCTTGAAGAGCGCCTTGTGCGCGCCGCTGAAGTTGCCGTCTATCTCGTACGGGATTACGCCGTGCTCCCAGATGCGTTCTTTTCGCACGGTGGCGGCCCTGCTCACGCGGTGGTGCTCCTGCTGAGAACAAAAACTGAATGTTTTAGTTCCTACTATGAACTCTGATATGATTTGAGATTTTCACGGCCAAAAGTACTATCGTTATTTATGTTTGGGGTATTATGCCGTCTTGCGTTTTATCCTTCTGTAGCAAACGTTTCAGAAAGCTTGGTAGTAGTGGTGGATGCTCTGATGATGAACACTACAGAGCTATATGATTTAAGATTTTCACGGGCAAAAGTATTTTTGTTATTTGTTTTTGGGGTGTTATGCCGTGTTGCGCTAACTCCTTCTCTCTTCAATAACACATCTGCCCTGATGATGGACACTGCAATGCTGTCCGAAACGTTGGCTAAAGAAGGAGTTAGCGCAACACGGCATAACACCCCAAAAACAAATAACAAAAAAAAAAAAAAAAAAAACTACAGAGCTGTCTGAAAAGTTAGCTAATGTAGGAGGAAGCACAACACGGCATAATGCCTTAAAAATCACAATGGTAAAACCCTGTTCATTTTTAGGCTAGAATCCCAACTGCTCCCAATAGTCTGGAGACAGTGAGATTGTGGCATCCCCAATAGGGTTATGTTACGAGGCCGAAGGTGGTGGGAAGAGGAAGGAGATGGAGAAGGTGGGTAACTGGGTATTTCGATCTGGTCACTAAACACGGATAAAGCCATTTCAAGAAACTTCTGAATGGTGATCTTACTTCAGGGCTATACTGATATGTATTTTCCACTCTGGAACTTGATGCAAGTACACTAAGTATATATTATTAAAAAAATAAATAAATTTGTGGAAAAACACAAATTTACCAATTAACTATCAGGGAAATTGAATCCGCGAGCCCCGGATTGCTAGTCGAGACCCTTAAAATAAAATACTAAGAAGTTTTTTAAAATTAAAACTGTTTCTGTAATATTTTTTATTTTGCTTATGTATTTCTAATTTTAACACCTCTTAATAAATTCACTGTGGAATTCTATTTTAAAATTACTTTCTACATGTATTTGGACACCTTTTATAACTTTCTTCAATTTATTTACTTCTGACCGGAACGGTTTCACCTTATAACGAGCATCTTCAGACTGGTACAGTTTGAAATATATCTATGGTGATAGCATCTATGTCAGGAGCGGTACTGACTCAGTACAATGTTATACATTTGACACTTATTTTGTTTTATTGTTAGTGAAACGGCTATATTGTTATAAAGGGATTTATAACACTATAAAGATACTATAAAGGGATTCAAATGATAATCTAGTCTCCTTCAACGGAAGCAATCTTCCGAACAGGCCTTCCATTGATATGCTTGGTGTAACTATAAGTGACCAGCTCAGGTACGGGGGCTCCATCGAAGCCAGAGTAAAGTTGGCCTCTCAGAAGCTGGGCGTACTGTACAGGGCCCGCAGATACTTTAATAGTACATAACTGCTGACCCTGTACAAATCGCAAGTGCGCCCTACTGTCGAATTTGGCAGCCATCTCTGGTCCGGAGCCCCAAAATACCTGAAAAAAACCCTTGACTCTGTGCAGAAACGGGCGGTCCGTTTGATAGATTCCCCAATTTCAACAAACGAAATGCAATCTTTAGAGCACAGGCGTCAGGTAAGTATGCTGTCCTTGTTCTATCGGTATTACAATGGAAGATGCTCTGAGGAACTAGCGTCATTGATCCTTTCGGCACCGGTGCGTAGTCGGGATACACGCCAAACGCGCGCCCAACATTTGTACACGGTTGAAATTTGTCACATGAGAACGGGTCGCTTCTACGATTCGTTCTTATGTTCAACAGCTCGGCTGTGGAACGAACTGCCGGCCTCTGTGTTTCCTCCCTCCTACAACTTGGGACTCTTCAAGACCCATGTTCAATCCTTCCTCTCCACAAAAAGACCCTCCACACAGCATCCCCAAAGACGACATAGGCCCTGAGGGAAATTATTTTCTTCAGGGCCTCCTGTGTGGAGTTAATATAAAAAATAAAATAAAATATAATCTCCTCGGGTGGGTGTCTATTGCCTCCTGGGAAATTATGAAAGGTGTTTTAATAAAAAAAATCAACCCGTAAAAGACAACTACAATACATCTATTTCAATGTCCGCGTGTGTACGTGATTGCCACCAAAGGTTGGCAGAATATCGGCCGAGTTTTAACTCGATCGGATGCCGGAAAGTGGATTCATTTGTGCTTTAAATATTTTCATTCATTCATTACCGAAAACAAAAGTAAAATTCAAATGTATTTGAAAAAGTCATACATGCTTGTGTCTATGTGTATTTACTTCTGGTAAAATTGACCATACATTTTTAAACATTGATTAACAATTCCATTGGCCTATACGGGGCCTAGGAGTCGAAAAATATTATGTATTTTACGACATCGGTTTTCTATACATACGATTTGGATCATACTTCTTGAGATTATCTATTAATTGTTGATAGAGGAATAAGTAGAGTAAAATTAATGTGATTTTTAAAAATAATTGAAAACTATTTAATGTAGCTGTTATTAATATTAAATTATTTTCCAACAATGGAGTTGATTTAAAGTAAAGCTATTTTCCGTATTTTAATTATAATTAAACCAAAAGATTTGAGATAACTTTTTGAAAGTTTTGAAACCTCGTATATTCTAAAGCTTTCGAATTGTGTAAACCCGTAGAGTAAAGAAAAACACTAGAAATTACTTTATAATTACATATATATTATGTGCTTAACTTCAAAGCGTCATCATATTTTCATTACCTATATAAAGAATATACTTTTATGTCTCACATGGGTAAAGAAATCCCATTTATCGTAATTTGATCTTTCTTTCGCTTTAATAACACAATCACTGTCATATAGAACGAGGTGAACACTGAACAGTGATACCTCCTCCCCTCCTTGTGCCAGTTACCCTTTGTCGCACATAGGGGAGAAATATGTCAAGTTGTGGGGTGTGACACTACGGCGGTTGTCCCCCATCTACGAGTACCTACCTGGTGCACATGATACGTCGTGAGAACTTAACTTCGTAAAGCTTCCTAAATTTAAGTTGAAGTGTTAATACATAACCGGTACATCTTCGCTAATTTAACTAAACCGTTCCCTTTTTAATGAAAATTCACACCCACTTCTTCTGGAAATTAGACCCTATCTTCTTGAACATTTTTAAAAGCAAAGTTCTGAACCCGCGACTTCTGCGTTTTTTCTTTTTGTGATTTCATTAACCCCACACAGGAGTTAATGTAAAAACTATGTTACCTTTTGGAATGCTGTTTGTAGGGTCTTTTTTAAGGAAAGGAAGTTCTGGAAAGGTACAAATTATGAGGGCTGGATAGGAATCTAGGGATCCGTGAGTCCAGGAGTGACGGATATATGAATATATTCCTCCCTCTGCGGCGCAAGGCGATGAGTCGAGAGCCAGATGGAGAGGTCAAAGGTCTCCCCAAACAAGCCTCTCTCGGCAGGTCACGCTGCTGGTGGGCAGGCGCATCCTGAAAACACCTCACCCGATGAACCCGGGCACCCCAGCTAAATCACCAAACTTAGCGAGCCACTTGGGGTGACCTATGGCAGAGGTGTTGGTTATCCGACAAATGGTTCCCGGGGCGGCAGTGGATGATAAAATGTCAGTATGGTCCTTATGAGAGACGATTTAGAATCAAAATATTGCCCAGATTTGAATGATGAAATTAACAACCAATAAATACTTTTAAACACAAAATGAGAATGCCAGAGTTACGCTGGCTCCGGGCAGTTGGAACAATCACGTAGAATTACCCAAACAATCAAATTCATATAAACGTATTATAGAAAATGTTATTCGATAGCTTACCTCGTGATCGTGGTCGTGAATTTTTGGTTCTTGCGTTGAATTCCAGTTTTCCCCCCAGCTAAAGTTTCCATAGCTGTCTAAAAGGTTATTCACTGCAGTTTGATTTTGTTCTGTTTCCTTTGTAGTTGAAATGGGAGGCAGAACTGTTAAGCTAATGGTTTCATTTATATTTGTTGTTCTGATATATTCTTTGAACTTCTTCTCCTGCATTTTCTCATCTGGTGCAGGTTCAAACCTTTCTTCAAACTCGTGAATGGGAATGTCCAATTTCTTGAACGTTGGCTCCCATTTTTCTTCTTCTATATCGTCTCTGAATGCATTTTTGCTCTTCTTTTCAAGGGCTATACTTCCATTGTAGGTCATCATTTTACTAACGGGTTTCTTTTGTTGGTCTGCATCATCTTCCATGTTCAGCTCAGCTTGGAGTTTCAAAAGCCTCGAATAATAGGGGCTAACGCGACTTCCATGTCTAAGACTATGTCTCATCGATTTGGGAATATCTTCGTCATACTGTTTTTCTTTTGAGGAATGGGAAGTTGAAGAATCACTGTTGTCCTCGTGACTTGGTCTGAAATATTTTTATTGATTAATAATTTTAAAAAGATGAATCAATATATTTTTCTTAGTGATGTTCTAAAACTATGGCATGTTTCAAATTTCAAATAAAGATTAATTGAATATTATTACTTCTTCAGTCATTGCAAATTAACTTTCTGGCATCATTTTGATTAACAGAAAAAAATACTTTGTTTACACCACTCTATTAAAAATTATCAATATGTTTAAAAAGAATACGTGTCTCCATCGGGATAAAAAGAATATTTTTAAAAATTTTATTTAGATATACGCGATTTTGTTAATATATCTAGTAGAAAAAAAACACAAAATAAAAATACAGATAAATTGGTATAAAAGTAAGTAAAATAATGCAGATATATATTTTTACATTTTTTCACGTATATGTCATGTATCCTACAAAAGTGTCAAGAGTCGTGTATTTATTTAAGGCTTCTGTTAGATTATAAAGTTTTATTCATTTACACAATACGAGGTTTTAAGTTTCTAGAAGAAGCCTAAAACTCAGCTTCTTCTCGTGGAATAATTGTGAACATTTTCGTCGTACTTTATTAGTTTTGCATTAGAAGGCATGTTATTGTTAAGCTTGTAGATCATTTTGAACGTATTATATGATGATTAGGTCTAGTGAAAATATTGTCAAATATTAAATCACCCTAATCTCTTCATTTTGTATAACCTGTTTATTTATTATTTTGGGCTTCGTTACATAAGAATAAAACACTAACGGTCTTACTAATAAAAAATCACTTAACAAAAATTAAACGGTGTTTTTGTTACACATTGTAGAAATAATGTACACTTTTTATTTAGATTTATTACTAATAAAAAAATGTGTCGCAACTTTGCATTTTACAGACGTATGCACATACGCTGCTCTGGGGCATGGGCACCTTGCACGACATTTTCCCCGCAAATGTGTTGATTTGACATTTGAGATTAAAATCATGTTTTTTTTAAATAATTCCTATTCGAATGACCAATTCACTGTTATATTAGTATAATTTAATATATTTACTATTATGTGTATTATTCTTCATCATAACGTCATTGTGAATAATATAGTAATTCATATTAGTGATTACGCGGAGTAACAATAGGATTGTAAAGAAGGCGTGTTGTTTCCGATTGTTTTTGGATTCCAACTTTTCTAGAATTTTTCATAGCTGAATATTCTGTGTTTTTCAAATTTGAATTTATTAAATAAACCCAAAAATTTAATACTGCTACCCTTTCCATATTTAAACAATCAATTGTTGGTACTGTCACCTCTTTTTCCACCTTGGCTATTAACAATCAGAGTATAAGACAAGTTTACTGAAAATAAAGATATGTAAGAATCGACTAATCAGTAAAGACAGATAAGTAGGTACATATAGACAAAAATATTATAATAAGCGGCGGTCAATTATTTATTATGTTAATTTTTTTTATTTAGAATAGGGGTGTAAACAAAGTTTTAGCAAGTTTTTCTTACGAAAGACGTGATAAAGTTAAAATCACAACATTATTGGATTTTAGCATAGCACGTCTTTCGTAAAAAAAATTTGCTATGTTAAAATCAAAACATTATTTATTACACAACTTTGACACAGAGGACTGTCAATAAATGCCAGGGAGCTTGAAAGCTTGTTTTATTATTCTTTTAGTCAGCCACATTCAGAATGTTCATTCGGTAGAATTACGACAGGGTTTTATATCCGTTTCATTAGGTCTTCAAGTGCATTCATAAAAAACACATGAAGATTTATTTATTGGATAGATTTAGCACTCTGTAAAAGGGACGGTTTAAACCTCCTAAGTTAGAACCCCTGCAAAAAATATATATGTTTAAACTTAAATACCTATAAGATATTTTTTTTAAATGAAAAAAATCGCAAATTTGACATTAAGTTCTAGTTCTAGTGGTAGATATTCTCTGTATTGCCCGCTTGAAATACCACCATTTAGAATCGATAAGTCTATTGAAATGGTTTTAGCCGTGTTTTGTGACGAGATCTGAAGGGCCAAGTACTTTCTCATTTCCATCTCCCCTCTAGCCTCCGAACGTACCCAAATTGGGAATGCCATGATCTCACTGAATCCGGGTAGTTGGGACTCTTGCGAAGTATTCACTTAAATAAAATTAACACTGACGGCTACTAAAGATACTCATTATAAATATTTTTCTGCAAAACAGCAAAAAAAAGGGAAAATATCAATTTCGAATGGATATATCGCTGTTGCTATGTACTTATGTTGAATAATATTTTACCCCCGACGTAAGTCTAATGACAACATATTCAATGAAAGCCAGTTCGTAGAACATTCTGGAAGTAACTGTCGGCTTAGCCTCATTCACGAGGGGGTAAAATGAGAGACATTTGTGGATATGTTTGGAGCGACTAGGCCAGTGCTACCGCACTTGCCGATTTCATCTCTGGATTACGCCATTGACATAATCAAGTATTGTTTCATAGTGCTTTCACACAAACGAAGTATTGAATTCCTAAACTTAACTTAACTTAACTTAACGAAAGTCTAAACTTAACTTTGCAAGCATCCTGTCAGTGATTGTTAGTTTGTCATTTACTCATTTAGTGTACGTATTACATTTTATCACAATCCTACCCAGGGATGGCCTTGAGCTAAATGGCGCCAGGCGCATGTATTGTGGCACCCCTTGTCAAAACCAGTAGACGCATAAGTATGAGATCACTGTAATCAATTAAATTTGGATGATTTGTGTTTCCGTGTAGCGCCATTTTTATGAAAAATAATCTAAGAAGTGTTAGGTGAGGTTATTGTCAGCGCCTTGGCAATTTGGCACCCGGAACGGACTGCTAAAATTGCATCCGATTAAGGCCGGCCCTGTTCCTACCCCACCAAATGAAAATAATGCGTGCCCTGTATTAGCTGCATAAACTTTAGTAAGCTAACTTTGGATATTAAAATCTTTAGTAGGGATCTATTTTGCGTAACACAATATTTTATTTACATTAACCTCACACAGGAGGCCCCGAGGAAAATAATTTCCCTCCCGGCCTATGTCATCTTTTCGGATGCTATGTGGAGGGTATTTTTTAAGGAAATGAAGGAGAGAAAGTTCTAGGAAGGTAAAAGGTATGAGGGTTGGGTAGGAATCTAGGGAACAGTATGTCCAAGAGTGACAGGCATATGAACATATCCCTCCCACTGCGGCGCAAGGCGATGGGTCGAGAGACCAGGTAGAGAAGTCAAAGGGTCTTCCCAAACCAGCCTCTCCCGATCTGGCATGCCGCGCAGCTGGTGGGCAGGCGAATCCTGAATACACCTAACTAGATGAACTCGAGGACCTCTGCTAAATCATCACACGAGCTGGCGAACCACTTGGGGTGACCTATGGCAGAGGTGTTGGTTATCCAATAAATGGTTCCCGGGGCGGCGATACCCAAACCCTCCTCCCAATATGAGATTACGTACGAGTATAAGACAAACAAACATAGGATGGGGAGAAACTCCTCCAAAAATTGCAAAGGTTTTTTTTCGGTTATCAGAATGCTCCACAGCTTCTGATTTGCAAAAGTTACAACTTCTATTTGGCGCGGGCGTGGACTTGTTGCACTACTATAACTACATTGAAAGATATTTTTTTCGGATTCAATGCAAAATTAGAATTACTAAAATTCATAGTGCTAAAAATACTTCATAGTGAGTTTAGTTTCGGCTTTAGTTGAGTTTTAACGCTTGGCAATCGGAAGTTAACAGTAGGCGACTGGCCTTTGGTTTCCCCGTTACTTTGTGCGGAGCAAAGATGTACGACAAAAGAGCCACCGGACAAACTAACCCGGTTCCACGAGACAATAAAAGAGGAGAACGATTCTCTGTCCGCCGAGTCAGTAAACTGACTTCTGTCTGCGAGGAAACAAAGCTCTGTGCATTAAGTTTAGTTTGTGTTTCTGCAGTTGACTGGGCTTTTGCTAGGTGGTTTATGGCCTGTTGCCCGCTTTATATTCGTATCTACGGGGCAATACATGTAAAATATATTTATCGCTTTGAAATCACTTTCTCCTACTTAATACTGTACTAATATTGTGCTTTGTTTTAAACGTAGGTACATAATAATAGCTGTAATAGCAATGCAGATATGGAAAAATATACACTGAAGAGATAAACCGATGTGTAATGTTTTCCCACCTATTTGCCTTCGTATTCTTGTGGAGAAAGTAATCAAACAAACAAATAATTTGATTGGCATGTCTGACCTATTCGAGAGGTTTTTACATCACCTAACATAACTAACTAACCATCACGCCGTTTCTCCGCAGGGGTAGGTAGAGAGGATGGACCGCCAAACAACTCGGTCTTAGCACACACTTCTTGCCGCATTCACATTCATACATCGTCTCATACACACTCTTCTATTATTCTAACTCTTGACATGTCTTCCTCGGGCGTGCCCGACTTCTGCTACCATTCGCATTCCCATCTTATATTCTCCTTACACTCCTTTCTTCGCTCATTCGCTCTACATGCCCAAACCATCTAAGCGTCCCTTTCTTAATCTTACTCATTACGCTTACATGACCCTTGCACTCTTTGCGGATCTTCACATTTCTAACACGATCATACATGCTTTTACCACACTCACACTTTACTATCTCATTTTAACAGCATTCAATCGACTTTCACATTTCTCTGCCAGTTTCATGCCTCACTTCCATACATCAGGGTAGGTACCAGCACTCCATTGTGGACTGGTAACTTCGCTTCTTTGGACAATTTTTTTGTTAGCACCAACTGCGTTCAGTCTTCCATTAATGGAGTTACCTGCATTTACCCTTCTTTAAATATCTCTGTCAACCTTCCCATCACTCGTAAACATACTTCCTAAATACACAAACTCATCCACATGTGCAAGTGTTTCTCATTCACAACAATATTGCACACTGTTTTCGTACTCTCTCTTTCAAACACCATTACTTTAGACTTACTTACATTCTTCAATAAGGCGATGCACTACGTCGTGCAATATTTTAAATTGAGCCGCTATCAATAACAACCCTTACGTAGATGGCGTTAAGGTTTAAATTCCCGCTTAACACCATCCGCCTGTTTTGATTTATGCAAGAAAAAAACATGGCCAAATAGTGTCCTTTATTTTATTTTGTGGATGTTCAGGCATAAATATTAAATTTTTTTGTCCATCATTTTATAAATAACTTAATTTGCCACATTATACAATAAAATCATAACCGAAAATGGGTTCGTTAGTAGAAGATTTTGAACTTTAAAGCAGTTTTCATAGGCCTTTACACTATTTTTTTCTAGGCTTATAAAAAGACTTATCTAAAAAATAAATTTCTAGGCGACCAAATTTTCAAACCAAAGACACATGATTTTGCATTACTACGTATGGCATCGCCTTAACGCATTCTTCATACATACTTCATTCATCCTAGACACGAGAGACTGTAGATCTTCCATACTATTAGTAATCAACACCGCATCATCAGCATACAACAGACAACATAGTTTCAACCTAACATTCTAAGTATTATTTGGTCAATGACAATAAAGCAGGTAATATTGTCGATTATCCGACGTAAATCTTTCCAGCCATGAACTCTAAACTCAATAAAGTTCCACAATTCTTTCCATACGTTAAATATTTATTTATCGTAGGTTTTTAACAATTCAAGGGATCTCTATTATAATAATTAATGCATATTGTAATATTACAATAAAACGAATAACCCGATTGAAAGAAAAAAATGTATATGTAGTAGGTACGTATCTAAAGCTATAGAGAGATAAAAGGGTTTTGACGACATATGTACCCATTAAATTTACACGCGTTCTAGAACGGTTCTAGAACCGTTAATCTTTATTTTACTGCCATAAATTACTGCCGAAAAGCTTTCACGGTTATAAAATGAAAATAGGGGTATTTCTAAAACAAACGGCAGTTGAGTCAATACCTGCTACTACCTCGAGCACCAGTCAATTTGCGATATCTTATTTCACTACGAATTTTCCCATTCTTGTGTTTGTATGGTGATGATTTTCAAATAACCGGCGCTATTCAAATTATCTTTTTTACAATTGTGACTCCCTCTGATGCTGAAATGTCTTTTTGCTGACCTACGACGGTAAAGAAATATGTGATATTGGAAAGCAGTTAAAAATAAAAAAGTTTTTTAGTTTTGTAAATCGATTAGATTGACACTTTTTTTTAACTTCTTTCGTATATAATATCCGAAAAGCACTGTGATATCAATGTTAGAAATGGTAATAAATATTTGGTATTCAAAAATTGTCCATCGTATAATGGATATACAGTGGTTATACCAAATAAAATGATTTTGAAAAATATGAAAAATTAATTGAAGGTTTATTTTATTTTTGTATTGAAATTTTTCGTACATTTTACTGAACTATTCTTAAAATACAAATTTGATTTAAGAAAATATAATTATTTCGCATACAAGTTGGCTCACCACTTTATATTTTATAATGATTATATTGTATCTGTACGTATACGTATATTTTTAACGAGAAATAAAATTTGTGTGATTTCCGTGATGAAACACATTTTTAAAAATTCTGAAAGTTTCTGCGTTTTGCGCGAGAACAAAGTGAAAAGTTTATATTTTATGAATTCCGTCATTAGATGGAGTTTACGTACCTACTATAAAATATGTTAGCACTTGAAAATGAAATCAGTGAAATACCTTCTTCTTCTGTTTCCATGTCTTCTCCGTCTGTGTTTGTTCCTCGTGACCCCAGAGGCTTCTTTAGTCGTCCGGACTTGTTCCGCTTCAGTCGAGCTTCCTCCGAGAGTGTTTCGTTCCGTACTACCTCTCTCACCTTCCGCAGCTCTGACTCCATTCTCCTTTGCCTTATGTATGTTACCGTTTCCGTCACCTGTGATTTCTCTACTATTGCTTTGTATCTTTCCTTTCTTTTCTTCTAGATCCACCTCTTTGACTTGTGTCTTTTCAACGCGAGGCTTGGTTATACTGAAAATAGTATCGGAAGTAATGATGTTGCTTGTCGATATGTTGACTATGAGGATTCCTTCTTGTTCTAGACTTTCTATTATTTTGGGTAGTTCTGGCGTTGTCGTTGTTGATGGTTGTTGACCAGTCGTTGTGGGCTGTAGCGTTGTACTGCTAGTACTACTGCTGGTGCTCTCGTTGGATAGGTTTACATTGTTGCTCTCTGCGTTGGCGTTGGCGTTGGCGTTGGCGTTGGCGTTATCGACGTTGACAACATAGTGTCTATTCAGTTCCTGGTTGCTCTTATCGATTGTGAATGTTATTGATTTGGGATCGATATAATCCTGTGGATAAATTGAAACATGATTGAGAGATGATTTTCACCATTTCTAAATATCTGATTAATTTGCACTAAAAAGAATAGCGCATTTGTACATTCATTATTTTTATATCAACATTTTGGTACCTATATATTTAATTTGCAATAACTATTTGATCCTCCTTGAAACATTGGTAAAAGAGAAGTAATTGACATTGTTACCAATTGGATATTAAATGTCTGTTCTATTGACATTGGTGCCAACTGGATATTAAACTTCTGTTCTATTAAGGTCAATGCATTATTACGCTGAATGTAAAAAGTATAGTTTCGCGAGTATTATTTTTCATTGTGTTTTGTTTTGTCGTTCATCATACAATAAATGTAATAACTTTTTATGTTATACTCAAATATTCAATCAAACAAAACAGATCTATGAAATACATTATATTATTGCTTTCGCTGGAATAATTATACATTTTGTGGTGAATCTTTCAATTTTGCAACTATTGCATATTGAGTAATTATTGTGTTGAATATATCCAATTAGTGTGATAGATATTTTTGTACATTAAAAAATATTTATTCAGGGTAATGTCCATTGAAAATATGAAAAGCAATATGTACTTTTATACCAAACGAAGGATCGTTGTAGTTGTTCGACTTGGAGTCATCAGTCTCCGGTGGTGGCTGCTTGGTCCGCTTCCTGATGATGTCCGTGAGTCCCTCCTCCTCGACCTGCAGACCCTCCAACAGGACCTCCTGTTTCAGTCTCTCCACTTCCTGCTGCAGGCTCTTGTTGAGACGGTCCGCGTCCCAGGTCTGGTCGTAGTTCACATTGGGGATGGCGATGTCGCCCATGAAGCTTCCTGGAGAAAACAAAAAATTACAAATTAACATCTGATTTGTATTTTTATCAATAAATCTCTGATTTTTTTTACTTTTTACTAAAATTATATAGAGTGTCCGTGGGAGAAGTGCGCTAACTTTGGGAGGCGATTCTACATCATGGTACAAGTAAAAAAGACGAATGACTTTTTTTGAAATTCCAATGTTTATTTTCCCATACAAACAATTAAAAATCTCAACCCAAAAATTACCTTAAAACCTTGGAATTTAGAAAAAATTTTATGTCTTTTTTACTTGTACTATAGTGTAGAATCACCCCCCCCCCCCCCACCCCACCCCCCTCGAAGTTAGCGCACTTCACCCCCGGACACCCTTTATATATGTAACTACCGCACAATTGTCCCAACCGTCCATCCAGAAAGACTATAGCATCACCAATTGGGGTATGTCATGATTCAGAAAATAGTGAGGTATGGAAGGAGATTGGGTAGAGGAAGGTGAGGAACTACCAAATGCGGTTAAAGACATTTCAAGTAACTTTTCGTTTCTGAATGGTAGTCCTTCACCAGAGCGATACTCGGATCATCTTTTAATCTGGAAGGTGACGCAAATATACCTCGGAAATCGGAAGCGTAACTATAACTATACTATGTGTTTTCTTATAAATAAATCAATGACAGCTATAGTTTACTTGTAGACATCCTCCTGTACGTTTCGTCAGATCATTAGATATATTTTTATGATAAATCGAAGTAACAGCGAAAAAGATTCGTTTAGGTAGGGACTACGCAGGACTAATACATTTTAATGACGGCCTGTTTTGGCACACAATAACGAAGCCCAATGGTGCCAGGAAAAGTGTCGCATTTATGTCTCATTATATTTGAAAGATAAAACAACAATAAGTGGAAAATTGAAGGCTAAAGCTTCGATTATTATGTAAGTGTGGAACATGTAGCAAAAGAGTGGAGAGTAATGGAAGAACATTGCTTCTTTTTGAGAATGCACAATACAAGAACAATAACACTCACCAACCAATTGGACACATGAACTGGGAAACAAGTTTGTGGGTACTACTGATATATTTACTGAAATCATTTATAGAACTAAGCGTTATCTATACCAAGGCTTAGTTGAATCCTACAAATTATAGGAGCGTTGGTAATGTAGATTTAGTGATTTGTCTCATTTGTAGTATTGTTCTAGTTTCTACTTTACTTTAAATCAGTTTAATGTTATTTCACGCTTTAAAAATTTTGTGTATAATTTTCAATAGCTCACTAGGTATATTATGTTCTTCTAATCCATGTAAAAGCCCAGCTGGGCGTAAAACCAAATAAAAACATAAAAAGTAAAAACAGTAACGGAAGAGAACTGGCGTGTTTTTTTTAAAGAATACGTAGTTAAAGAAGAATTCTGGTGTTTTTTTAAGAATGCACAATAATGTAAGAAGACTGGTGTGTGTGTTTTTTTTCAAAAATGCACAATAATATAAGAGACGGTATGTTTTTTTGAAGAATGTACAGTAATAGAAGTAGAGTGGTGTTTGTGTTTTTTTTCAAAAATGCATAATAATTTAAGAGACTGGCATGTTTTTTTTTCAAAAATGCACAATATTGGAAGAAGACTGGTGTGTGTTTTTTCGCATGGACAATAATATAATTATTTAAGTTAAAATGGTGTACAAGATTTCATGTGGTGTTTATTATTCTCACCTTTCCCTGTCATTTTTTTAAGCGTTGTCTCCAGTGAGTAATCAATTAGCTTTTTTTCAGATATATTAAAATGGTGTCGATCATACATCGATTATTTTGACCGTCTGACTTTCACAAACTTCCCAAGCACTTGTTGCAATGTAATACATACAATAGATTCAATATCATTTAACTCTGTATTTGCTCAAAATCCTTGTCTAATCTAATTCACACCCAGTGTCAAACTTAAATGTTCGTTAGTCTACCGCTTGGTATGCATTTCTGCATAAACTTATTAATTGCACACCATCAAGGTAGAAACAAAAAATGATTAAAAATACAGAAACTATCTAAAATATTTTACTGCTTTCATTGGTAATATTTATACTTATTTCCGTGAAGCCGATCAATTATTTTTATTGAAGAAGAAGATAATACTAAAAATCTAAACAAAACATGAAATAGAAAGACACAGAAAATTAAAAAACCCACGATTTCTTGTCTTTCCTTAACCATTGGGACCTATTTATTAAGCGTCATATTGGTCGATATCATGTTTCAAATTCAGAATTAACAATAACTTAATTTTAATTTGCATCAGCTCATCCTAATATTATTGATTAAAAATTTACTATAAATTACTCAAATAAACTTCCAAATAACCCTTAGTGCATTAAATAGTTACCCGTGTCAAGCTATAAATGTTACATATATAGCGACTGTGTCAAACTTACACTATTATAATTATTATAATATCCTCTACGACTCTTTCGTCACTGCTAGGTTGTTGTTAGGGTTATGTTTTTGTCTTCTCAACGAGAATCAGTAAATTATATTACCCGTAAAAAGTGAAGTTTGTGTAGGGTTATATCCACTGTATCGAGATTGCTGTTAAATTGACTTGAAGAATACCAATACTTTGCCGATAAGATCTTTTTTCGGTGTTTTCTTAGAACAACTATTCGCAAGCGACCTTCGCTTATCGTATAAACGTGGAGTGATGAAATAGTTTCTTCTTAAAATGTTTGATGAATTTCCAAAGGGAATTAACGACTTTACAACAATTTCTATCGTTTATAACATTTTCAATTTAACAGAGTAGATAATATTGTTGACTATGATGTATACTCGTATTTAATTTTATATCGTTCATAACATTTTCAATTTAACAGAGTAGATAATATAGTTGACTATGATGTATACTCGTATTTGATTTCTATCGTTCTTAACATTGTCAATTTAACAGAGTAGATAATATTGTTGACTATGATGTATACTCGTATCAAATATTATATTTACGTATCATCATTGATTATTGTGTTATACAGAATTCCTGTAACGTAGGTGCCGGTTAGTGCGATCAAGTTTTCCGACAATTTTAAATAGATAAATTGGCGAATTTCTTATTATTCGCATACTTGGAGGGTAAGATTATATTTTTGAAAGGTACAAGTTTACAGGGTACAGAATTTGTAAAACATCTAATGTTTATAGGTAGTATGTACGTAACTCCTCGAGATTATTTGTCCGGTTTTGGGAACTAACAGCTATTATCCGTGGAGTCAATTTGTTTTCTTTTCGGAACAGCTAACACGTTCTCATAGAAAACGTTTTCATAAACAGTGTTAGAAAGAAAAAAACAGCTGTTTAATAATAAAATTATTTTCTATGAAACCAAAGGTTCCAACCGCAATTTAGGAAACATATATGAAAGGTTGTAATTTTTTAAATTAATTATTTTTAATAAAACGACAAAAAGTGAGGTGGCAGTAATGTTTATAATACATTTTCCCATTCACTTTTTTCGGTAATTTTAAATAAGTCATTTTTAAGGCTAGTTATGTTTAATTTAAAAAAATTAATATTTTAAAAAATATTTATTTCCTTTGAAAGCGTATTTTATCATCTTTACAAAAGAGTTTTTAGTTTTCGGATACGTTCTGAATTTAATTGAAAAGCCATAATACGCATAAATTGTACGTCTTTCTGACAGCATCTTTTAGAGATATAATGGTCAATATGAATTCAATAATTTACCTAAATTTTCATGATCTAAAGATGTAGAAACAAAACACAACGAATTTAGGCAAATTACGTGCCAAAATATAAATAGAAAATTACATCAACATAAATAATAAGAAGAAGTAAATTGTAACGTAGGTAAAAGAAAGGAGTGAAAATGATCCCCTTATCTGAGAAACTCCCCCCAGACTTGAGACATAATACAGAAGGTCTACCGACAAACGAACAGATAAAGTTTCCACCCTTACGAAACAAAAGTAAAATAATATAACAGGTCGTAGAACGGCTTTTGTTTTAATAATATTAAGGATTTATCTCAGTCTTGGTCCATAACAGACGTTGTGTCTCAGAGAGAGATGCGTTGTTTGTCTATTCATAATCCGAGACCCTAGACAAGTTGGCGTGTCGGCTTCTGAGATTGGAGCAGAACAATTGGACTTTTGCCGTTGTACAATGTACATTCTTTAACAAGACCTTTAAAACTGTATATTGGATCATAGACATTTCATGATTTACTCTAATTGACAATATTACTCGGACCTTTTTGGAATGAAATCTACTGGCGTTTATAAATAAATCTTATATAGTGAGTACACCACAAATAATATAACTAAATCTTATTTAAAGATTCGTGACGGAAAATTATCAAATTTACCAAAGATTCACACATTTAGGTTTGCTTCCGTTCGTTTTATTTCTTACCAAAGCACAAAATTAGCGCTGCCCGTGAAACATCACAGGATATAATGATTGTTGGATTTGCGAACTAAATGTTTGAATGAAGGTAATACTCATTCGTTGGTAAATAACGCTTTCTTTAAGGAAAAAAAGCGCTCACGCTTGTAAAATCACGTAATCTGTCTTTCTGTTATCTGTCAGATTAATCCGACCCGTTTTAAACTTGCCTTTCATATCAAAAATCTTGTCGCTGCACAAATAACCAGTCACTTGAATTCAAATCAATTATTCGCAAGTCGTCAATCTGCATAGAGAAGGTTTCACTCAACATAAACCGGACTACTTCGTATGCTGTCAGAAATAACTCTTGCCATAGAGTTAGGTGAGTTATCACTTGTCTCACTCCAAGACATGAGTGCAGCGTTTGCATGATTGATCATCACTTCCCCATTAAGAGATAAGAGGAATCATTTGTTTTGAATTCCGATATCAAAAATTGGCTGGCATCCTTATTTTTTATCTTCTTTACTTAGTGATAATACATTACAAAATAATAAGAATACTATATATATTCCTAATAAATTTAATAAAACTCATTTCGGGAAAGACAACTTTCTCGTAAAACTCTAAAACTCAATTTCGGGAAAGAAACGGACCTCAGAAATTTAAGCAAAAGAATCACCTCAACATTTATAAACTTAATCGCTTCAATTTTGAAAAAGGCAATTAAAATATGATATATTTCTATACATATACCTACTTTATCGCTTGTCTGAAATGATTCTACACAATCAGGTACAATTTTCATCAGTATTAATATTTTTTAAATGACACTTAAATTCAAATAAATAATAATAATTAACAAAGTTCTCATGAAATATCCATAAAAATTGAAAATATCTCCCGAGTAAAAAATAAATACCACCGACGGGAATTGAACCCGCACCTTCTGATGTCCGGTCAGGTGCTCTGGACCACTGAGCTACGTCGGCTTATTACCAATCCGCCAAATAATTCAATATGTACAAGTACTTCAATCGACAATTACTGCTCACCATATTTTTCACCTGTAAACAAACAAATTTATTTTTGTAGGACAGGCTTTGTTAGTGCTGAATTTCCCACTAGATGGCGTTGAGATATATCATTTCTACATTTGTCGATATACTAATGTTTATTAGACAAGGTTCTTACAAATAATAATAATAAAATAAATAATTGAGCGTGTAAAGAAAAAGCCTCTATACAGATGGAGTTAATAATATATTATGCGGGCGGTTGTGTTGAACACCCCTGCAGTCTGTTCAAATGAACATTAGGCAGACGAGCATATTATAAACAACTATTGCATTAGACTTGTCTGGAAACTATAGGCGCCTAACGGGGCGTTAATTTAACTGGCACTAAGATGGTTTCATTAGATAAAGTCACAATTTCGCTGATACTAGCTGTACCCCGCCACGCGTTGCTGTGGCTCAGTCTAATATATATATACGTATATTATTTGTTATGGTTAAGGTTTTCACGGGTGTAAGATGTAGAATAATTTACTCGGGTGCTTGTTTATATATATACCTAGTTAAGATTTTGTCATCTTAAAATATTGTATTTTTTATCAAAGTAAACTTTTAAACAAGAATTAGTCATCGTACTGATGTTGCCTAATCTAAATAATAATAAAAACTAAACTAATTTGTTTAATACAGTTAATAGCTTTTAGATATTTTGTATTTTTTGTAATTCCTTTAACATAAAGTACTTTCCTACCTATAGCGAACATTGAAAAACTACTTCAGAACAACCAACTTTAACTTAAACTACCTTCTAACCTATAGCGAACATTCAATAATTTCTACAGAACAACCAACTTTAACTTAAATTACTTTTTATTTTTCGGAATAACTTTATTGAGTAAAACCTCAAATTGTAATATTTAATTATTGAAGACAATATTAGCGATTTCTAAACGAAAATCTGAAACAGAAAAATCAGAAAAGGTCAACATCTAGGTCCTAGATGTTACCGTATCCTTTTCTGATTTTTCTGTTTCAGATTTTCGTTTAGAAATCGCTAATATTGTCTTTAATAATTAAATTACTTTCCTACGTATAACGAACATTAAAGAATTGCTTCACAACAACCAACTTTAACTTAAAGTACTTTCCTATCTTTAGCGAACATTAAAAAATTGATTCAGAACAACCAACTTTAACTTAAAGTACCTTCCTACCTATAGCGAACATTGAAGAACTGCTTCAGAACAACCAACTTTAACTTAAAGTACCTTCCTACCTATAGCGAACTTTGAAGAACTGCTTCAGAACAACCAACCTTAACTTAAAGTACCTTCCTACCTATAGCGAACATTGAAGAACTGCTTCAGAACAACCAACTTTAACTTAAAGTACCTTCCTACCTATAGCGAACATTAAATAATTGCTACAGAACAACCAACTTTAACTTAAAGTACCTTCCTACCTATAGCGAACTTTGAAGAACTGCTTCAGAACAACCAACTTTAACTTAAAGTACCTTCCTACCTATAGCGAACATTAAATAATTGCTACAGAACAACCAACTTTAACTTAAATTACTTTCCTACATATAACGAACATTAAAGAATTATTTCACAACAACCAACGTTAACTTAAAGTTATTTCCTACATATAACGAATATTAAAAATTGCTTCACAACAACCAACTAAAAAGCTCTAAAATGAACGAATTTACTCAATATTTTATTGTCATCACGTTAAATTTGTCGAACTCCATTTTAATTTGTAAGGTTGTTGAAATGAGATCAGGGGCCGAAATTCGATTTCGGTTGAAAATTTTGTTTCGGTCGGTCACTATTAATTAAATTTATGACAAAATTATTTCAGGAATTGTTAAATATGTTGCTTGTTTAGGCGACATAAGCTCTTAACATTTTATGGCGTGATAAAGCGTTTAAAATAAATATTCGCGAATTAATTTTAAATTCTGTTGAAAGCACGCGAAAAAATAAATGTATTAAACACGAGTGGTAAATGGTTCACGTTCGAAAGCTCGCATGTAAAAATTCCGTTGGCTACATTAATAAAGGTACTGGCGGGTTCTGCATTGGCATTTTAATAGTGGAGGGAAGAGAGAACGGGGTGTTTCCGTATACCGCGTCGATAATAAATTAACACCGGTTTAATCAATGCATACGCGTAGAACATACTAACACACGGGTATATACTCTGAATAATATCCATTGATCAGGTCCCCACGTGCTGGAAATTCAATTTAGCCGTTACGGAATGGTTCAGTGATTTAAATTGCTTACTCGCTCGATTTTTACGCTGTTCATTAAAAGCTGTGACTCTTTATGGCTACGTGTTACCGCCAAATATTGTTAACTATATTTTTTGACTCGTAGCAGATGGCTCATAGATTTTTCTGGTTTGAGGCTGAATAAATGAAATAACATATACCAAGAGATGATTGAAAACATAAAGCAAAGTTTTCGAATCAGTACCTCTAAATGTAGCAAGTTGATTAGTCCCTCAATTAAAAACGGTTAACCTTCAATGTCATAACTTGAATGATTGTTTTGGTTGAGAAAACTTACCATTCAAAATCTAATAAACTGTTTACTGCACTACATTTGAAATGCTGAATGGTAATCAAATTTTTTATTTAAATTGTCGTTCATTCGCAGAACTGCCACCCTTTTTTCGTGGTAGAATAACAACTTTTAATTTGGTAATTTTGTTTCATGTATTTGAGTATTTATGATTAAACCCTCTAAAGGTACAATATATAAGCCAAATTAAAATAAAATAAAATGCGACAATAGCGACTCTGCTTTTAAAAATACTTCATTCTTTTAATATTACATTTAATTACAATAATGACGTATTGCCCACCTCACAGGGTGTGACACGCATGTGTTGAGATGACAGTTTACAGAGTGATTGTAAATGTTAACAATATTATGAAAATGACAAAACAAGAATAAAATCAGTTTTTTTAACAACTATGCAACTCAAGTATGAACGTAGAAGATTAAAACGAAGCGCGAAATATTTTGAAGTCATTAAATTTCAGTTTCAAAGAGTCATAGTAATAAATGATTAGTAAAAAACAAACATGTAGCAGCGCAAAATATGAATAATTCATTTTGACAATTTTTAGGATTTTATTAATGGAATCCAGTATATATGTTTCAGGCAAACTGGAAAAAAATACTACTTTTATTCAAAAGTCAAATAAATTACATATTTCCGCACGATAGAAATAAACTTAAAAATACTGTTACAAAACATAGACGCCCGGACAAATATGATCCTAAAAGGCTGGAGGGGTTAAATATTTTTATAAAATAATCTTGTATCAAGATAAAAGATGTCTTAAAGTTCAAAGTAAAAAAAAAGTTTTAGTAAATATTAAAGTTTCTAAGTTAAGTTCTAAGTTAAGAATTGTGATGAAAATATTGTTTATTGTTATCAAATTAAACTTTTGAACAACAATTATTTATCGTTTTGATGTTGTCTAATTTAAAGACTATTCAAAATAAACTCATTAGTTCAATGCTATGTAGTTTAAAAAAATATATATGTCACATTTTCTGGAATTCCTTTAACTTAAAGTACCTTCCTACCTATAGCGACCATTAAAGAATTGCTTCACAAAAAGCAACTAAAAAGCATTAAAATAAAAAAAAATACTCAATATTTTACTGACATGAAGCCGAATGTACATACATAGAGTACATAGTCAAATATATTAAATAAAATAAACGTTTCGTTGAAAAGCTTATCTTACTACAATCACTTTTGGTTAACATCCCCAAACGAGCGCATGATGAATTTTGACATTTTAAAATTTAAATGTTTAAAGCAAATAATTTTCTCAGATATTTATTTTCTCAAATATTTCTCAGATATTTAAGACGCCATATTTTTACTTGTAATTTCAACCTCTGTCGTAGCCGAGTAGTAAATCAAAAGTCTAAAATTTGTATAGGTACAATAAGATCCCTAATAGATAATAACATAACAATGATTTCAAAAACATTTAGAATTTTATTTCATTCAACCAACGAAATAATCAAAATAAGTTCGTAGGGATTTAAATCAGTTTATTAAATAAATAATAAAATGAACCACCTCTGGATGTGTTGGCCTTGTTGGCTACCTCTAGTTAAATGATGTTCACTGCGATGCGATGAAACCATAATGGAGGGGAAACATACCTACTATTTCTATCGGACTCGCGGGACATCGAATGTGAAATATACCAATTCAGATTAAACTGAAAATTGTATTTCTGGGTCTGCAATTTGATTATAAACGGTTTTCCACAAACTATTGACATCCACAGTTGATGTTATATTTATGGTGGGTGGAATATTTATTTTGGTTTCATTGAAAAAAAATCTGACGATACCTTTGAGAACAAGGTAAATGGTAATTTAATATATTCTTTTATATGAAAATGAAATACTTTGTATACACCACTTTTCATTCATAATAATCTAAATGTTTCAAAACCAATGGCTTCTTCGTCAGAATTATGAATTTAAACGTAATCAAAAATAGACAAGTTTAGAAAAATAATAATATATGGAAAAATATAATAAGAGGTGACTTATTAGTTATTATAATTAAAAAATATTAATTAAATGAAGTATATATATATATTTTAAATTATTTATTATTTTTTTAAATTTTAATAACAAAAGTACTATCACAATTGTGTTCATAGAATTTTTTTATAAACTAACAAAATTTTGTATAAATAGAAAACTAAATCTCTATAATGTACTTATAATTGAACATAAAATATTCAAGGATTAATTAAAATGTATAAATAATAAAAATACAAAATTATTATGAACACAGGTATCAAAGCGAATAATAAAGGTGAGGTAATAATAAGGTGTAATAAAGAAGGTGGTTATTTAATTATCATTCAAACACCTGTGTTGCTCCTTCACACTAATATTAAAATTTTTGTATAAAAACGTTATAATCATTATATATTAATTTATAAATTCCTGATTTGCTTTAAATATTAATTCATTTATTTTTTTTTAAATTGTACAAAATGGTAGGAATTTTTTTTAGATTCCATTGAAAAAAAATATGAATATAACAGAAACATAATACAGATATTAGGGAAGGTGATTCTACGTGAAAAGTACTACGCGGAAAAAAGATAACATAACTTTTTTAGAAATTTCAACATTTAAAGTAGTTTTCAAGTACAAAAGTAGAATTGTTTGTATGGAGAAAATAATATTCTCCATGGAAAAATATTTTTGTGTGGGAATGAAATAACAGAATTTCGAAAAAAGTAATTTCTTTTCCTTACTTCTACCTTCATGTAGAATCCCTCCCGAATTTTCGCACTTTACCCCCGAACGCTGTATAAGACCTTTTTTAATTCTAGCATCGTGTAGAATCACCTCCCGAAGTTTGAGCACTTTACCTTCATAAACTCTGTATAAAACCTTTTTTACTTCTACCATCATGTAGAATCACCTCCCGAAGTTTGTGCACTTTACCTTCATACACTCAGTATAAAATTATAAGCGCTGAAAAATTGAAAATGATCTACTTCTCCCTGGTGCAATCTGCAATAACTTATGGCATATTAGGATGGGGTAGTGCACCTAATAAATTTATTAAGCCTCTACAAATAATTCTAAAACACATAATTAAAGTCGAATATATAACAAAAATAAAACATTCTCGACCGACCTATTATACAAGGAATCTAAATTATTTAACATTCGAAAATTATTTATACTATGAAATTATTATTATTTTTTTTATATTAACTCCACACAGGAGGCTCTGAAGAAAATAATTTCCCTCAGGGCCTATGTCATCTTTGGGGATGCTGTGTGGAGGGTCTTTTTGTGGAGAGGAAGGAGTAAATATTTATTTAAAAACAAAAATAATTTCTAAATAAATGAAAACAGAATTAGCAAAAGAACAAATAATATATTTTACACCCCCCAAACCAATACTAAATTAATGCAGACACATGGCAGTTTCATTGGTCCTCGTACATTTAACCTTGTACCACTACAAACTCAAATGATAAATAAAAAGATAGAATATATTAAAGAGGTAAAATTATGGCTGAATGACGCAGATATTGAAACACTTTTACTATAAATTTATTGATCATTTCTACAACTCACTTGCTGAAACTTTATAAACTATTGTACATAATGTTTTTCTCTTTACTTTTTATAATAACTATAAACAAAAAAAAAACTTTTTCTACTAATGTATATTATACTTTAGGTACTTGAAATATAGTAATCGTTTTATATTACCCACACTCAGGCAGTGCCTTGGTGGGTTTTCATTTCATGTGTATACTATTTGGTATTATATATTATGTTATTATATACTATCTATTAATATGTATAATATATGTAAAAAAATGAAAATAAATTAAGTAAAAAAAAAAAAAAAAAAACCTTTTTTACTTCTAGCATCATGTAGAATCACTTCCCGAAGTTTTTGCACTTTATCCCCGGACACTCTGTGTAAAACCTAAAATTTAATCAATTAGTGTTTCCATATTAAATAAAAAAAATCACGACAATCATTAATATTAAAACCAAAATATATGCCATAATGCCTTTTGCTGCCTTTGACCACAATGACAAGATAAACAAGAATTAATTATATTTGCCGCTATCAGTTAGTTATGATCATGCCGGATACAGGTCTATAAATTTGGCTTATTTATAGCAATATCGCCTGCACAGGAGAATAAGTAAATGATATATTTCAATACCTAATAGCTAATAGGACAATGCCCCGCTTAGCTGGGATACTTTCGCAAAGTTAAAGTAGAACATTATTTACATACGAAAGATATTTTTGGCTTAAGAGCTCTGAAAACTGAAAACGCGACTGGGAACAGCGCCATTACCTACAGTTAATATTATAATAACTTTGTATTATTTATAGTGAGACTAGTCATTACTAACCGTCTTCACAGAACTTCAAAGAGAGGGCAAACAGATTTCAACAGAATATTTCACGCTCATTTGTGAAAATTCATAACATTTTCACTGAACTATCTTTTATAAAAAAAAAAGTTTAACTTGTAAAACTATGCTGGCTTTATAATACTGTCCAAAGTACCTATAATACATCTCTTCTCAAATTTATGGCAAATGTAAGTTTTGTAAGTTTTTTGTATTTGTTTTCTGGAAACAATCAGAACTTTTCGATTTTTATTTTACGAACTTGTTTCAAGTTTGTTGGGCATTCAAACATTAATACATTTTAAGCAATAATATTTAAAATGAACGTAGTAGTGTTAAAAACTAAATAGGAGGTAACTCAGGTAAATACTCAAAAAACGAATTTTTATTTATTTTATTTTTTTAATAACGGTATTAAAAAATTCTCTAAAAACTGTTTTAGAAACGAAAATATGTAGTTTTTATTTCAAAAATTCAACTTATTTACTATACACCACTTGTTTCTAAAAAAATATATATATTCTCCGTGAGCGGGATGTTTGTACTCAACATTATACAAGACGATTCACAGAATGTACCACAATGTACATATTGATATAAAATAATTTAAATGCTTTACATATTCTTAAAATAAACAGCCCTTACATTACATTATTTTCACATCATTTGAGAACGGCTAGGAAAAACCACTAATAATGTAGCGCCATTTTCGTGAGAAAATCACCTGAAGTGCGCAAATGAAGAACCACTGATTAAAATTTTATTATATTCATACGGAAACCGTTGGGTATTTCAATAAACCCTTCGGTTTAAGCGGACAAAAAATATGACATAACATGGCGGAACGTATAATACACTCTACACCGCGCAAATGTGGCGTTTGCAGGTCCCGATCCTTTAATTGGGTAGGATCAGTTTCCCCAACTTATTTGTTTCAAAACGTCCCTATGTAATATGCATTATATTCCCCCTGCCTGCAGGAAAACACCAAAGTTTTTTTTGAGGAGGCTATACACTGGTCAACACATTTTTTGTCCCTTTAACGAAAGTAGCCAAATCTATCACGTGAGGTTTTTATTGGTTTTAAGTTTTACTAAAATGTGTATTAATTCATATTTATTCGTAACTTATCATTGATTTTTTGATTTTTTGACCATCCATTCCACTTGGTCATGCTGCAAACATGAAATAGAACTATGACAACATGATGCTGCTGTTAACAAAAAATAAATATGTAAAATACGAATGGAAAATATGTGGTGATCTAAAAATAATAGGGCTCTTACTAGGACTGCAAGCGGGATACACAAAGTATTGTTGTTTTCTGAGCAAGTGGGACAGCAGAGACAGGAAAAACCATTATGCCAAGAAGGATTGGCCTACTAGAAAGCACCTTAAACCTGGCACAAAGAATGTTTAACATGCTCCCTTAGTAAAATATAAAGATATCTTACTTACACCCTTACACGTTAAATTGGGTTTGATGAAAATTTTTGTAAAAGGCTTGTCCAAGGATGGAAATGGCATGATTTACTTAAAGCAAAAGTTTCCTAAGATCAGTGACGCAAAAATTAAAAAAGGAATATTCGGGAACCACAAATAAGGGAGGTCTTGACTGATCCGAATTTTATAACAGTGTTGAGACCAGTCGAGCTAGCCGCTTGGTCAGAATCAAGAATGTTGTCGAGAACTTTCTTGGAAGTCATAAAAGTGAAGACTATATTAGCATTGTGTCTGAAATGCTCATGGCCTATAAAAATATGGGATGTAACATGTCACTAAAAATACACTTTCTTCACTCTCATTTGAATTTTTTCCCTGAAAATATGGGAGATGTCAGATGAACGATTTCACCAGGACATTGCGGCTATGGAAAAGCGATACCAAGGAAAGTGGAGTCCATCTATGCTAGCAGACTATTGCTGGACCCTGCAGAGATCCTCACAAGCACAAATCAGAAGCAAAAAACAAGAACAAACAAATATAATTCGTTCACCCCTACTAGATATCTTCAAACCTAGTGCAAATATGAGTACACTATGAAGTACTTAATTATGCTATTAAAATAACCCTATGAGTCATCGTTTTGGAATAACTAACATAAAGACATTCAGTCAAATCTAAACATTACACTAATTGGGGAAACTTTACTGGGGTAATAACCATTAATAATTTCTAATATTTTACTCAAAAATCAATTAAGAAATCAGTAATTGAAATTAAAATACCTACCTAGAAATATTATAAATGTATCGTCTGTAAGTGGGCTACCCACAGTTTGATAATGCCTTCAGAGGGCGAAACAGCTGTCACGCGTAATAATAATTACACAGCATAACTTGTTTGAAAATAAACTGTTTTTATAAACCCAATAACAAATATTATTGAATATATAAAAAATAAAATGGAGTTCTACAAATTAAACTTAATAACAATAAAAAAATAGTTTTGAAATTTTGTAAAGTAAGTATCAGTCATACTATGGAAGAATTATGTAAAAAAACTTTGTTAAATAATAAAAAAACCTGACCTATTAAATTTTTTTTTGTTTCATTTCGTGTTTATGGATACTAAATACATATAAAAAAATAGCTATGCTTAAGGGACTGCACTTAAAAAAATAAATGTCGAGTGTTATTAGCAAAACATATGGAAATTTAAATTTGCAGCATCTCTTATACCCTATACACCTCTTAGACCTATAAAGTCTGGAGCCTAAAAATAAAAATAAGTTTCTTAGTTTTTTTCGATTTTGAATGGTTGTCTCTTATAGCAATGAGTCGTTCATGAGCGAGCAGCACAGTGAAGCTAGCTCTTTTGGATGAGCCGTATTCGTACGACTCCCGCTAAACAGTACCACGGCTCTATTGAACTGTTGCTTTTATTCATCGGGAAGATTCCCTCCCCCCCCCTACATCTTTAAGCCTTACAACATAACTAAAATAAGAATGCAATAGTCCCACTGGCTCCGAGCAGAATAAAAAATAACCCTTAATGAGAATCTCGTATACTCGAACGTCTGTGCGTCTGTCAAGTGGCAAAATTTTCCCTTCGCATAAAGCTAATACATTCGGTGTTGCTAAAATAATGATGTTAAGCGTGAGTTTTACGTGTCTTTGGCAAAGGAGCTCAATTTTATGTGAAGCTCCGCTAGGGGGGAAAATCAACAGCAATAATTATTATTCGACTAAAATACATTCATATTTTACGACGTCAACTACTTTGAGTCTACGCCATTGTCCAATTTCTAGTTAACTTATATATTCATCGTGTTTTATACAGGGTGTCTAAGGGTAAAGTGCGAAAACTTCAGGGAGGTTATTCTACATGATGGTACAAGATAAAAAGATGGACACCCAGTATAACTTATTTTTTTTAACTTGTGCACTTTTCTGGGAGAAATAAAAAACTCGCCATCAGACATTAACACAACAAGTAGGCGGTTTCTGTGGTCAGAACGGATTTTTTTTTATTTTTTATAATAACTCCACACAGGAGGCCCTGAAGAAAATAATTTCCCTCAGGGCCTATGTCATCTTTGGGGATGCTGTGTGGAGAGTCTTTTTGTGGAGAGGAAGGAGTGAACATGAGTCTTGAAGAGTCCCATGTTGTAGGAGGGAGGAAACACAGAGGCCGGCAGTTCGGATTAGAACCTCTTCGTGGTTGAGGGTTCAAATCCCGACGTACTCACAGCATATTATTTAGGTAATTAATATGTGTTAAATGACAGATAATTATTACAACATAATCAACATATTTACAGAATATATATGCGGAATGATCCAGAGTAGTAGATACTAGTATTATCGCCCTTGTGAAAGACCACCACTCAGATTCCAAATGTTGCTTGAAATTAATCTAGCCATGTTTGGTGAACAGGTGTGAATCATATATATTCGTATAAAGAATACGTATTAAAAACGGAGAAAAATGAGTACTGTTCATTTATTAAGAATCTCTTCGATTTACTGGTAATCCGTTTAAATTTTCTTTATAAATTAACAATACTAATTTTTCTCGGTATACAAAATGATTCAACACCTCGCTAGGAAAACCTGTGCTGAGGTGTTCCGGTATTTTTAACATAGTGTTACTGTGAATTAATCTTATTATTATGTTAAAATCTCTTAATAGTATACAACAAAGTTGCTATCTTAATTCTCAGTTCTTCTAAACATAAACTACGTAACGGATTTTGATAGCGTTTATTAGCGTCACTATCACTTAGAGAATTTCTTGCGGAAGGTTTATATATATAAAACATGTATTATATTCATAGAACGTAGAGAAAACTTTCCAAACAACGCCGGCTAATATATTATGCATGTACTAGCTGACGCCGGGTAAACGTCAGCTAGTATATTATACATGTACTAGCTGACGCCGGGTAAACGTCAGCTAGTATATTATACATGTACTAGGTGAAACAGAAAGGGGCCTTTTTGGCCCGGAGCTCTATATGCCAATATTTCAAAAGTCAAAATACTAGGTGACGCCGGGTAAACGTCAGCTAGTATATTATAAAATATTGCGAGAAAGAAAAAAAAACGCAGATAACATATGGTAAGAATATATATAGTATAAATATAATTGTGTGACGTTTGATTTGGTAGTAAATAAACGATTTGTATCTTTTATTTTATACATACCGAAGCATCATGTTTTATTATAGTAGTATATTATGTACCTGTGCTACATTCTGTGTAAGTTTTTTCAATGGTAATGGATAACCGACTTTTTGCTCACAACACACCCCAAGTAGGGATGCCATAGTACCACTGGATTAGCAGTCCCGTGCGGTATTCACATTTTTTCATAATGTTTTACGTTTGAAGCAATCTGGCTTTTTTTATTTTATTATGTGAAACCGCACAAGAGTACGAACTACTCCCAACCGTATGGAGCCAGTAAGATTATGGTATCCCCAATTTGGTATGTTGTGAGGATAAAGGTAATAGGGAGGAGAAGGAGATGTGAAAGAGGAAGGTGGGGAAGTACCTGGCTATTCAGATCAGTTTCACCAAGAACGGCCAAAACCATTTCGAGCAACGTTACAAATTCTGAATGGTGGTCTTAACGCCAAGGCGATACTGAGTGTATCTTGAACTCTGTAACGTTCCGCAATATTACTATATGTTATTTTAAACGAGTAAATTGCAAAAAAGACAAATTAATTTTATAAAATTTACTTGCGCATCCCGGAATTTGAACCATAGAACTCCAGCTTGCTATTCGAGAGCTTTACCCCTCGACCATGGAGGCGGTCATAAGCTTCCTCAGATTTAGAAGAATATCTAACGTATTTTTGATCATTAATATCCAATTTATCGATTTAACTGCGCCTTTCCAGGTAAATAATTGGAACGTAGTAACGATTAGAGGTAATTTTTACAAAGTGATTGAAAACTCAAAAGCTCTCGACGCCCATATAAATCTGATTTTACCACCCTCGCTGAGCCTCCCCCTTCCCTCCCCCGCCCTGCGTTGAACTGAGATGAAGTGATACTTTGGCACGAACCCTCTTACCTCATTAAAAACTCTCAATGCGAGACACGAACGAATGTATTATCATTCAGGAAGACGAACTAATTTTATAGCAACTTTGATATTCATTCGTCCATCAAAATATAATAAGGTAGCTACTATGATATTCATTAGTCCATCAAAATATAAAAAGGTAGCTACTATGATATTCATTCGTCCATCAAAATATAATAAGGTAGCTACTATGATATTCATTAGTCCATCAAAATATAAAAAGGTAGCTACTATGATATTCATTCGTCCATCAAAATATAATAAGGTAGCTACTATGATATTCATTAGTCCATCAAAATATAATAAGGTAGCTACTTTTATATTCATTCATCCATCAAAATATAATAAGGTAGCTGCTTTGATATTCATTCGTCCATCAAAATATAATAAGGTAGCTACTATGATATTCATTAGTCCATCAAAATATAAAAAGGTAGCTACTATGATATTCATTCGTCCATCAAAATATAATAAGGTAGCTACTATGATATTCATTAGTCCATCAAAATATAAAAAGGTAGCTACTATGATATTCATTCGTCCATCAAAATATAATAAGGTAGCTACTATGATATTCATTAGTCCATCAAAATATAAAAAGGTAGCTACTATGATATTCATTCGTCCATCAAAATATAATAAGGTAGCTACTATGATATTCATTAGTCCATCAAAATATAATAAGGTAGCTACTTTTATATTCATTCATCCATCAAAATATAATAAAGTAGCTACTATTAAAAATCAGCCAAAATAAATATTTTACTCGTGAAATATCATGGGATATTATAATTGTAGAATTTGTGAATCTGGAAGTATTTAAAAAAATATGTTTGCATTAGGATCATTTCCTTTTAAGAGACATCAGAAATTTACCGTTTGAACACCGTAATCAAATTTGCGAAAGAGTGTTAAAATTAAAATAACATATTACTTATTTGATGAAAAAGACTTATTCCGTATTTGTTTTTTCTATGCGCCATGTTGATTTCTGTAAAAAAATTGTTATTTTCAAAATCAAAACTTCACGTTTTTATCCACAATCTTTATGGTAATTCTACATGATCTTCTGAAAAATTGTTCTCTTCGACTTAATAATTGACCTCCCGTCATGAGCCTATTCTGCTAGTAATGAAGCGATATATTAGGTATGCAATCAATAGTCTAATGATCTCGTGACGTTAAAAATAAAATAAGCAATTTATTATTCCTACGCTCTTATCATAAGTTTTATTGCTTTAAATAACATGTATTACAGCCTAAATAAATTAAATCAAGTAATTTCTTCAACGTTTGGTAATAATTTTAGCTGGAAGTTCGTGAATAAATTCTTACATGTCTGCAAGCAAATATTAAGTAGTTATATGAGTAGAAGTGAGGAAAACTTATTTATAGATTATATTTGTGAATATGTACGGTATTAAACATACACAATACCCTATTGAAATTATTTGAGAAGTATCAACTTGTGCTTTAGAGCGTTATCTGATATACATATCAAATATGCTCATCAGAGGGTTCAAATCCCTGCGGGAGCAAGTTAATTTTATTTGATTAATTTGTGTTACTCCACAATTAACTCGTATAAAATAGTATAAAGTATATTTCTTTTTAAAGTATATACTCGCATTGGACGGGACCCCACCACTTTCCGAACGGCGTTATAAGGAAACGTATGGATTCCTCCTTCACCGCACACGTCAAGATACTTTTTTATTATCTATTTAACGAAGCTACATATTTTTAACGACACTAGACCCTCCAATGTCAAAAAGTGTGAGAAATAGGTAGATACTTTTATTATTGCCCTGGTCTAAGACCACCATTCAGAATTGAAACTTTGCTTGAAATGGCTTGGTCGTGTTTGGTGATTAGAGCTGAAGAACCAGGCACTTCCCTACCTTCCTCTTCTCTATCTTCTTCGCCTCCTATATACCTTCAGCCTCGCAACATACCCCAATTGGCGATGACATAGCCTCACTGGCTCCAAGCGGCTGAAAGCAGTTGGGACTCTTGTGCGGATTCAAATTTTAAAAAGTCAATCAATGTTAATTTTGAAATAAGAATTCAATAACATATCGTAGGTGCGTAAGTACTTTTTATCAAAGGACATTATATCGAAATTATTCTTGTTTTTCAGCATTTCATTTGCTTTGATAAAATGCAATACATGTATCCCTGTCATAAGTCACTTTCTAAACGCGAACTCAAGTTCTTGTAAAATAGTTACTTGTGAAATTATTAATGTACTTATTTCATTATTTTTGTGATATATTCAAATAATAATCTTCCACGCTATATTTATGCAGGTTCAACAATCATTACAATCAACTTCAAAATATGAAGATAATCAATTAAATGCAAAATAAACATACTAACGGCACTAATGACCAAAAACTCGTAAAGTTTTTCCAAACATTTTCCAATTGAATAACAAAGCTGTGATCTGCAAAAATCTATAATTCAGATCTGCCATCCTAATTTGATTAAATTTTTCATGAAGGTATTCATTTCAAAAAATATACTCGACATCAAATAATATATAATTAATACTTACCGGCTACCTCGCAGAACCTACCAAAATATGTTACAGTAAATTCTGTATCGATCATTCCCCAAATTATCGTTTTTCCGCATTTGTCATTTATTTATTAATTTCATACAAAACTCACAAAAATAGATTGCATCGATCGTTCCTTTATGTATCGTTTTACCGCATTCATCGTTTAAAGCACGCAGTTTTTGTATTCGATATTTTACTCCATTGATTTTTTTTCAAAATGTGAAAATCCAAAACTATATTTCGTAGTTAAATGATTGATTTTAATTAACGGTACTCATAAACATTCAACATTTTTGACACTAGTATCAGATGTCGTTGTGTAATCGCGGCGTCAAACACGGCGGTTAGTGCGTGCGATCTTTTTACAGTGGGGGAAAATCTTCGAAGACTAAAACACACACATTGACATTTAGGGACGGGTCCTGCCACGGTGGGAAGGGGTCCAGAGAGATCATATCCGTGTTGTTTTGCGTCAACAGTTATGGAACTTATTACATACCCCTCACACATTGGCAAATTTCTGAAGCCTATGAAAGTTTTTTTAAGAATATGAACACTTTACCCTTTAAATATTACAAAAAAAAGTACCTCAACGCAGTAATGGGTGTTAAACAACGAAATATTAATAACTGTGCAACTCACCCAAGTGACACGACATTTGAATGAAACTAGCATTTTATGTATTCTCACATCCATTGTTTTCCCGCATCAATTGGCCCCTTTTGATTTTTTAATATTAAGCGAACGTAAATTAGAAATTTAAACATGAAAATTGCTAGAAAAAATGTATTTCCGTTGGGGAAGCAGAACCGCACATTCGATTCTCAGCTCAACTTCAGAATTAGTAATGCCATTTATATGTTATGTTAACAAAATTTCGTAAGATGATTCTTATTTTATATTAAGCATAATATTTAGACGCGTACCTATTCACCCCGTTACCTTCCTTGAACTCATAAGGGTTGGTACCTAAAGTTTACGAAGCCACAGAGGACTTGCAGCGATTATTTTACTTATATATTGAATTAAGTCATACCGTGACCATTGCAAACAAGTGTAATCATATTGCGCCGGAACTTGTGAAACCATCCCTTTGGGTTTAGGCCCTTTCACCCCTAATCACGGACTTCCACGATTGTGTCGTCTTCAAATCAACGCCAGCAATAAGCTGCATAATAACGATACGAGCGCGACTGCCGACTGCCGACTGCCGACTGTCGCCATTATTACTAGTACTGACTGAGATACTGCGCGACCCGCGGGTCACGGAGAGTCACTATCTGACTAGATATTGTTTTAAACAGGGTCCGTCAAGCTTGATTAATAATATAATTTTATGAAAACATAACATGAAAAAGGAATAAAACTTTCAAAAATAGTTCATATTATTCATTGGCAAAATAATACCAAATGCCCTTATGGTATGGGAAGAAAGGAGTCCGAAAAACTACCAAATGCCCTTATGGTATGGGAAGAAAGGAGTTTCTTTTTTCTATTTTTATTGATTATTTTTTTTAACTTTCACTGTTTTCTGGTCTCACACTAAGTACAATTTCTGAAATCAATGGACAATAAATGTTTTGAAAAAATTAAAAATAAGATGTATTTTAATACCCAGCAAGAATGTGTCTAATTAAGAATAAGTAGTGACAAGGCAAGCATGATGGCAACTTGGATTCACGTGGAACCCCTATGTATAATATCTTTAGTATATTTCATGTTTTGCATATTATGTAAACTATATAGTCGAAAAAAAATACAACAAAAACCCAGCGAATCTTGTGCTACTTTATTTCTTCTCCCTAATTTTAATTTTAATATTTGGCATTTTTTTATCATACACATCTCAATATTTTCGATTAATGCCACCTTTAAATAAATATTAAATCCGCTTTATTTGAGAAGGCCTCGAAAAATAAAATAAAAAAATAAGTATTTAATGGTTGTCTGAGAATATTTTGATATTTACCCTACCAAAATAGCTTTAAGCAGCCAAGAAAACCCAGTAAATTTTTATATCGGGATAAGCTCTCCATTTACCCAATTTTTGATTATATTCGTAACCACAGCAACCTATTTTGGTTTAGATTATTAAGACGGAGAAGCACAACGCAATATTACCATTTCGGAACAATACGGAATACAACCGAACAATAACTATTATGATTCCGAAGCTCGCCTAGTCTGCATCGTAAGTTTAATTTAATCTTAATCCTCTAACGTCAACAAACTTGCCAGCACTGAACACTGCAAACACCAGCGTGAACACTAGCGCCAGCACCAACACGAACTCGCACACGATCAACACGAAGTTGAACACAGAATAGAACTAAGCAATGTGTACCCAAAGTCAGTGAGATTTACTTCTCCCAAACAACAGTTAATCGATTATTTATTATCTCCGTCGATTTGGCATTACCTAATGTTGACATGATACAAAGCTGAATTGGCCATAGAGAACACGTCTTGTTTTTATACATTTTTTTATAATACTAGCGCATTAAACTAATCGAAAAGTTAAAAAAATCATTAACAGAAGAGTTATTGAATAATACATGGACCAATTGGATACATTTAACAAATATGTAATGCTGTTTTCCAGTAATTCCCGATGTTGGCCATATCAGCCTTGGAAGGGCTAAGCGCTGGAGAGATCTAAACAGTATCAACAGGGGAGCACTGAACTGCAGTATGGTGGCAGTAAAGACAATGAAAGAGCTTTAAAAATAGTTTTTTTTTAATATTTCACTTGACTCTAAGGTCGTCAAATCAGATAGAACGCGCTGTGGACACTTTATGTCAAAATGTATTGAGGTGCTAATAATATACAGGTTTGAATTATAAGTTCCAAAGTGTTTCGCATAGATGAATACACAATGTTTAATGATTGTATTAATAAGAAAATACATAAATGTTATATTTAACTAAGGACAACATCTTTTTTGTGAGGTGTAATGAAGGAGTGAGTTTTTTTTGAGGTTGCATCACAATTCTATAATCCCAGACTAAAACACGTAGTTTAAGCTGTTGACGGGGGTAGTTACTAGTTACAGTAATAGGGGTGGTTCATGAGAAGGGACTTACTGTGTAATACCTGTAATAAATATATTAGTCCATTGCCTGCTCCAGTTATTTCTCTTAGTGTTAGTGCGTTATAAGGAATTGTGCCAATGGGGATGTGTCTTTACGTTTATATTACTATGTATACATTTCCAGGAGAGCGGACCTGCAGATCTGGACCTGGATTCTAATACGCTGATCGCAATAGTTTTGTATAGCTGAAGACAATTGTTTTGTACGATCATATATTTAAAGTTTTCTTAAAAATAATACAAAATAATAATTTGACTCCAACGCCCCCATTGAATAGATAATACACTCTAGTAAGGCTTTCATGTAGATTTAAATGGAAAATAATGTTTCCACTTACCTAGTACCTACCTTTTGGTTTCAGCCCATTTAATGTTTAAAATTTCATATCGATTATGGAACACATGTGAAATTGTGAAATTTAAGCAAAGAATGGTCTTTCCTTTGGATACGCCCGCATCATATTTCCTGTGTTCTTCTTTATTCTATGAATGCACCAAACAATAAACATTTCTTGTCATACATTTAATAGAACGACAGGAGTTCAAATACTACATTAAAATATAATAGGAATACGTCTCAATAATTTAGAATCATTGGAAATCTCAAAAGCAAATAAAAATATAAATAATTGTCCAATTTTAAACAAACAGATAGAACTAACTAAAAGCCCTATTTTAAAGATGTTTCCTTTCTCCCTGGGTAATTCCCACCCCTCCCCGACCCCACTACCTACTCCGCTGCCCTGATGCTCTCTCCCTCAAATTTATATATTTTCCCTTTCTTTATTGTTTACTTAATAATCTTCCTCTGTATTATATTTTAGTTTATATTTGTACTGTCCTGATGAAGGTTGAGTTCAACCGAAACCGGTCGACGTATATAAATTTAATAAAGTGGTATAAAACAAAGATATTCTTTCATTTGTTTAACATTTCTTGTGTTTTTCTTTATTCCATGAATGCACCCAACACTAAAAATTATAATTTATGATAAACCAGCGGATAATTTGTCACAGTTATAAGTTATTAGGCTATTTAAAATCTTTGATTTTTTTTAAAATGTAAAATATCTTCATTGGCCAACCCCAATCCCTAACTATAAAGTTAAGTTTGTGGCTACTATACTTGTTGGAGAATGAGTAGGAATTATTAGGTACAATGAAGGCAGTTTGTAGGTATTCTCTGAAGATTAATTAATCCTTTATTTGAAAAAACACCCCCTGTCCACTTAACCTACATCTGAGGAAATCAATATAAACTGTTTTTCCTTTAGCTCTTCAGCGTTTTACCCCTTCACTCTTAATTTAGAGGTGTTTGATGATGCCCTTTTCCGATAAATTAATCTGATAATATTGCAAACGTGATTATCTTTTTATGGAAAATAGTACGTGGATATTATGACGACCGTTTCATTTTTTTGACAAACAATATAATCGTCATTTTATGTTTTTCTACTGACATGAGTCCTTCAGTCACAATTTATTTAGACGTGAATTTTCGGCGGCTGGGGGGCCCAGACCCGACCCCAATCAAATAGATTAACTGTGAAAGAAGTATTTTCAAAATTTTAAAATGTCGTTGAACCACTTTATTTTCTTCATGTACGCCGACCGGCTTCCAAACAACAGTTCCAGTTGTCAGGACAAAATACACTCCCTCACAAAACAATGGGCGAATATAATATATGCAGTGTTGAAGTGAGGGTGGAGGCGTGACTAGCGATACCAGTTATCCCCGTGTTTGTGTTGTGATGGAGAACTTATCCAGACGAGGGATTGAACACACTACGCCTGGGTGGGACCCAAACGCGATGTCAACTCTGCCACCGACCGGCCTTTTTATATTATAGATATACAATAACAGTCATTTAATTTTAGTTAATATTAACTGGAATGAGTCAATTTATGATCCTTATCTTTAGCGTTCCTCAAAAAATTACCGATTTTATATGTTTTATAAAACGCTGGTTTAATATTAGAAGGGAGATTTTTGTAACACTCAGCTGAAAAATTACTAATTCATAAAATTGAACTCCTTTCTTTATCAGGGGAGCCCAGTGATGATTCGTATATTGAGCGACAGAGAAGATCACTGTGCATTAGGATAAATATGATCTCTCCAAGATTTAACAGGGGCAGCCAAAAGCAAAAAGGCAACTTTTCTACACATACTGCACCAGCTTATAAACCGTGGAGCTGTGGTTCAACTACAATACAACAACAAATCCAAGCCCTTATCAGATAACGAATCACCATCTACAGAATGCGACTAGCAGCACTGGACTATGGCAGGGTCCCAATTACAAGCGATGGAGCCAATTCCTGATGTCACAGATGTCTCAAAGCTTAACTGTATTTTTCTTTATTATTATTATTGTGTGGTATTTATTTTATTATTTTTCTTTTCTATCTTACCATATATTTTATGTTTACTTTAAATTGTATGTATTATATGGAATTGTACCACTCTCTACGAGATCTGGAATAAACAAGTTTAAAAAATACTCTAAAAATTGAATAAATCTAAATAATAAATCTGAAAAATTTACTCTTGAATTGGCAAAAGGTGATGAAAAGAGAAAATATTATTAGACGACGAGAACAGAGAGACTAGAGAAGCAATATCGCCGGAAACGAGAATTCGGATTCCTTTGCGAAGACATCCATCCAATTTTAAAATTATTTTATGAACATTAAATTAAGTCTTAGAAGTTGTGAAATCTGAAAGAAATCATGTCTCGCACACAGTAGGATCAATTGAATCAATAGAATAAATCTAAAGTTAGTGTAAAAATACTCGGAAGTCAAATCCGTGATTCCCACAAAACCTTAATTCAGTAAGCTCGTCCAGTACAAACTCAATAGTCTAATATTTGCGGAGATTCAGCCATGTGCGAGCAACAAATCAAACCGTGTACGGGGTGACTAGTACTTGATAAGAAGTATTAAAAAAACATAGTAAAGTATGCATTATAACATACTCTAGTAAATTATTACATTGCGAACGAGACTCGAACGTGTTATCTCTACTCTTTCTGGGAATCTACCAACTCCGCTACCGAAGTAACGTTTCAAATACTGTCGTTTTTATCAAACCCGATTTTCTTAAAAATCGTTAATAGTATAAATGTTATCATATTTTTACATATTTGTAAGCAAAGCTCTATCCAACCACAAGTTAAAAAATCCTTATCCTTGCAAAGATGATATTAATTACTAGTTATGATAGTTAATATCACAATAAAGCTTCAGTAAGTTAATTCTTATAAAGTAGATATATATATATATATATATATATATATATATATATATATATATATATATATATATATATATATATATATATATATATATATATATCCATATTATGGAGAATATCCCGGTATGGGTTTTTTTTTTAAACAAATCTATAGTTTTATTCCAAAAATTATGAAATTTTGCACGCTTGACATGTGAGATCCTATACCACCCCCACTCCCTTTCCCCACTCCTTAAAGCAAATTTTGACACTTCTTAAAAGAATTTTGTACAATTGACTTTCACAGTAATATAAAAATTAGTGTCAGTGTCAGATTTAGACAAATTCTACGTAAAGGCCAGGCAACGCGAAAGAACCGAAAATCTAATGAAGTAAAAGCAGGAGAATATGGAGGTGAAAGATAACCCAACAAAGCTCTTGAATAGCTGCTTTTATAATATTAGCAGTAGCACGATTTGTTACGTTAAGTGCTACTAATGTATTTCTGTTCGCAAACGAAAGGACATGCCGAAAATTATGAAACTTGTTTTACTTGCCAGAAACAAGACTTGACTTAGTTAGCCCATCAGAAGATGGGCGAACTGTATAGGGACAGGTACTTTAATAGTTCACAATTGCTGACCTTGTACAAATCGCAAGTACGTTTAATTCGGCAGCTCTGGCCGAGAGACATAAAAATACATGACTCTGTGCAGAACATCTTAACAAACGGATTGCAATCTTTAGAGTAGTGGCGTCAGGTGGGAATGCTGTAAGTATTCTACCGGTTTTTCAAAGGAAAGTGCTCAGAAAAACCAGCGCCATAGAAACACAGGCGGGAAATACCTGCTCAACATTTGTACACGATTGACGTTTGTCACATGAGAACGGGTTCTTTCTACGACTCGTTCTTGAGTTAGACAGCTCGGCTGTAAAACGATTTGCCGGTATATTTTTCATCTCTCCAAAACATGTTCACTCCTTCCTCTCCTCAAAAGGACCCTTACAGACACTTTGTAAAGTCTTACAAACGCATTAGGTGTATTTGTTTTGACATCAACCTTCTTCTACCACATCTTCTCTTCCTCGCCCCACCCTCCAGCTTCAAAACCTACCTCAAACGGAGATGCTATAGTATAGTTTGACTGACTTCAGGCTGTTAGGACTCTTAAACGGTGTTCACATAAACAAAACATACATCCCAAAGAACGGCCATCAGAATGTGTTGGATTTAAGTTAGTTTCCTTATACTACCCTTCAAAATTTAAATTCGCCTTATTTTCAACCCTTAGACCTTGAATCGGTTCCAAGAACGCATTTGAAGGGTGAAAGCCAAGCACAAAACCCAGTCGGATTAAATAAATTAAATAAGTCTGCATTATAATCTCTTCTAAAATTCTACTCCCGCTTCACAGTCTTTTCATTTATCCCTTCTTTTCTTCTCTGAGCCAAATATTCAGAATTTAATATAATAAATTCTTCCACGCAAGAAATCTCTGCTTCAGTTAAATCACTGCAGTGAATGAAGAAATAAAAGACAGAATTCAATGCGGCTTCTATTCATTGGCGACTGAAAGCTGGATTTTCAGGAAAATGTTTACAACGGCGACAGTTTAACCGTAAAGGAAATTATGTTTTCAGATTTGTATAAAATTTACATCTAAGGAAAAAAATCTTTGTAATTATGAAATGTCTCGCTTAAATGTATTTAGAAAACTCATTAAAAATTATAACAAATGATACACATTACGTATTGAAAAAGATTTAGATTTGGATAAAGCCAAGGTATAATTTTTTGAAAGATGGAGGTTAATTTCTAAACCAAACACTTAAAATTTTCCGAGCGTTCAAGGCTAAAGTTGATTATATAGCAGAAAAACTCCGCATTAATCTACGAATTTTATCTAAAATAATGTGTAAGTTACAACAATGATGTGAATTTTTTAAAATCTTGGCCTTTTTTTGGACACTTAGATTAATATTTCTAAGTACCCTGGTGCACGATGGAAATTATACTGCCAGCTTGAAATGTTGGCCAATGAATATATTTCATAAAGAAAAAGCTTCACGAATTTCGTGATTCCAGAAATTACTGTCAGAGATTTTTCATCTTCTCCAGATAAACATATTTTTCTGCTTTACAATAAGTGTAAACCTAACTCGTGAGAAGAGAAAGAAGAAAATAAACATAAAAATTCAGTATAATTTCTCATTATTTTAGCAAAATATTACAGATGTTTTTTGTGCTTTTAACCCGATTCAAATATAAATTTAAAAATCATCCTTACCAGTCACTTCAAAAGAAAACACAAACTTGAGACTTCATCCATCAACAAAATGTTGAATGTCCCTGACGTGAAAAGAAATATCGAAACGTGACTTCTTTCTCAAATAATATACTCGGGTTAAATGTGGTGTTTAAAGAATATAATACAATTTGACTGCGGCTTTATATTAAATCCGTTTGAGGACACATTCACTGTGTATGAATTATCATATGTTTATAAAAGGGAATGTATCATCATTATGTTTTGTGAAAGAGAAAGTTTTCTTTATAGATGTTATAGTATTGAAGTTACAGACATCTGTGCTTTATGAGTCCCATTTTACAGATCATTGTTTGGATGTTTGGTATAGTAATATAGCAAGTTCGAAGATTACTTTGATTTTATAATGAACTAGTAGCAAAAAATCACGGGTAATTATAATTCTAGATTTGAATAAAACAATTCAAATCCATGGAAAGTCGTTGGAGACTGTATTCGAAAAAGCTTAATAGGGATCAATAGGGTAAACAATTTCTTGATTCAAATTCACTTCCATTAAATGACACAAAAACTAAATATATTAATTCTTCATATGAAGCGGTTACTTTGTGATGTGACATTATAATTAAAAATTAAACAATAACTTTGTAAACATCACTTATAGGTAAATACTTAATGCCGACCGGGTTTCGCTACAACCGTAGCTTCATCAGGGCAGTATAATACTAAACATCTAAAATCTAAATTAACATGTGTTGATATCACGGTGAGATCATCAACACATGTTAATGAGTGCTCTTTGTCAATTGTCTTTCCTATTGACAAAGAGCACTCGCCTCTCAATCTCCCACCTATCCCTACCTCTTCCACTGTAGCTCAGACTGTCCACTCACCGTGATATCAACACATGTTAATTTAGATTTTAGATGTTTAGTATTATACTGCCCTGATGAAGCTACGGTTGTAGCGAAACCCGGCCGGCATTAAGTATTTACCTATAAGTGATGTTTACAAAGTTATTGTTTAATTTTAAATTAAATATATTAAATTTAAAATCCATAATAAACAGACAGATAACTTCAATACAAACCTAAACATAAATAAATTTTAAATGTGAACCAAGAAGTTCCTTGCAACTGCCCAAAATAGAATGAAATACAAATGATAAAGTACCTAGAAATAATAATTGATCACAACCTACATTGAAATTGAAACATTTTAGATAAAGAACAACTAATTAAAATGTATTATGCCTTAGGCCAATCTCATTTACAATATGGTCTTATCGGTTGGGGAAGTTCATGCGATTCCATTCTAAAACCAGTTCTCATAGCACAAAAGGCAAATTTGAAAATTATACTTCCCCAAATCCCCATCAGTTGGTTTTCAATAATTTCATAATATTTTATCTCGATTACCACACTAGGCTCAAGCCCGTATCATGCCAGCCGTGTATAGGCTGTATTACAATGTAATAACAAGAATAATTAATACCAAAATAATACTAGTATGTAAAAGAACAATACATTTCCCATATTTTATGTTGTGTTTTGTCTCACTCTATATGTACACATAAACACATGCAAAGTATGTTTATATTAGTTTCATTTTGTACCCTTAAGATGCTTGTGCTAAGCAAAACTAATCGGTCGTAACAAATTAATTAAATACAATTTCGTGGTTACAAACAAAGTAATTGTTTTATTTTCATTAAAAAAGAACCATTTTAAAAAAACAAAAAACATTTATAAATCTTTGTTTATTATTAAAATTAAGCTGAATGATAAAAATAGACATTTCGAAGAAAACATAAATAAATATCCTCAAATAATATTAAAAAGCAAGATTAAAATATACGCAAAATTATACATATTATAAGAACTCTCTGTTGAAAGAAGTTGAAATCGAGAACTCAATACAACAATACATACAGGGCGGTGAAGAGCCAAGAAATACAGAACCAATGCAAAAAAGAGTCTTCTTCTTCCTAGCACTATCCCAACTCATTGCCTAGGTGGGCTGTTGGGGTCGGCTCTTCTCGTTCTCAGGTTATAGCTTCTTCGGTTCTGAGTGTCGCTTTCATCTAGGCCGTTTTTTTGTAGGATTTTGGAGCATTGGGTCATCCAGGAGTTCTTTGGTCTACCTCTGGATGACTGTCTTTGAAGCTCTATAGACATAGCCTGCTTCACTGTGTGGTCTGGTGGTCTCCGTCTTATGTGCCCATACCATCTTAACTGTCGTTCCTCTAGCTTACTGTTTATGTCAATGACACCCAGGCTACCACGAATGCGTGAGCTTTTAATTTAATCTTTTAATGATACTCCTGCCGTCCATCTAAGCATTCGCATTTCTGCTGATTCGAGTTGCCTAGAGTAGGAGTTGTACATAGTCCAGCATTCGGAGCCATACATTATCGCGGGTCTAACAATAGTCTGGTATGTCTTTCCTTTAAGTTTTATTGGCATTTTCGTGTCGCACAAAATTCCTGTTACGGATCTAAATTTCATCCATCCCACTCCTATCCTATGGTTGACATCCGCTGCACATCCTCCGTCTCTGTGGATGAGTGAGCCCAGATACTTAAATGAGTCACAGTTGGCTAATGTTACTCCATCCAATTGCATCGAAGGAGTTACAGCATTTGGGTCTTCAAATGGTAAATACAAATATTCCGTCTTTTTCCTACTAATTTTTAGTCCATTATCCTCCAGGATCTTTCTCCACCTTTCCAGGCTATTTTGTAGATCACAATGATTTTCTTCTATCAGTACTACATCATCTGCAAAAAGCATAGTCTTGGGAATACTGTTCATTTCTTGACTCGTTAGGTAATTCATGACCATTATGAATAGCAATGGGCTGAGGACAGATCCTTGGTGTACCCCCACTTTAATTGGAAATGTTGGTGACATCCCTGATGTGCATCTTACTTGTGTTTCTAAGTCTGTATACATATCTTGTATGGAGAGCACAAGTCGTGTGTAACTTTTTCCAATACCATGTGTAAATCTTTTTTTGCATCTCGATATTTTTCAACTATGATTCTGACTGTTTGAATAGCATCTATTGTTGATTTTCCCGATACAAAGCCGCATTGATCGTCGTGTATTTTTACAATATTCCTAATTCGTGTGTTTATAAACCTCTCATATATTTTCATGGTGTGAGACATAAGCTTTATCCCTCTATAATTGTCGCACTTCCTAGAGTCTCCCTTATTTTTGTAAAATGGAAGAAGATAGCTTTTCCTAAAACTTTCTGGCATTGGTTCTCCGGTCAGTACTTTATTATACAGGTTGCACAGCCATTTATGTCCCACTTCCCCACACTCTTTCCATAATTCGGCTGGAATATTGTCTGGCCCCACTGCTTTCCCCTTTTTCATTTGTGATATGGCTACTTTAACTTCTGTCGGAGTGATTTCTTCAATTGGCCCCAGCACTGGTTTCTCTGACACATAAATTGTTCTTGGAAATTCTTCGTTCAGTAATGTAGAATAATAATCTTTCCATCTTTCACATATTTTGATTTCGTCTGTGATCAACTCACCGTCAGTGTTTTCTATGTATTTGGGTGTTCTAATAGATTTGGCCCTTTCTCTCCTGTGTGCTGCGATTTTGTATATTCTTTGCACTCCGTTGGGTGTTTCTAGGTCATCATACAGCTCTCTCAATGCTGTTGTGCAGAGGCAACTATTTTCTTTTCTGTCTTTTTGATTTGCTTATACACTCTCCGGAGTTGGTCTTTCTCGTTATCGCACTTACATTGTGACCAGTTTCTGAAAGCAGTTTTCTTCTCTTTTACACATTTTTGCACCTCGTTTGTCCACCACCATGATTCCTTCTTTATTTTCAGTTTACCTTTGGAGACTCCCAGATGTTGTTTGGCTTCCTGTAAACATACCTGTTCAAATGCTTTCCACATTTCAGTTCGGTTTTGTGTCTCTTCATTTTGGAGATTTTCAAGCATCCAGTTTTGGAGTTTTGACGTTAATTGTTTTCCGTTTTCTTTTGAGATATTGAACCACTTAATTTTGGTTGTTGGTTTTATCTTGTCCTTATACAATTTATGTCTAGTTAAATGTAATTCCAGCAATAGTAGGCGATGTTGTGTTGCAAGGGGTTCACCAGGGATAACTTTACAGTTTCTGAGCATTTTTCTCATTTCGTTTCTACATAACCAATAATCTATTTGTGTTGCAGCATTTCCACTTTTGTAGGTTATGAGATGTTCTGGTTTCTTTTGGTAGAATGTGTTCACGATAGTGAAACCGTATGCATCTGAGAAATTTAGTAGCTCATCTCCTAGTTCGTTTCGTGCTCCATATCCAAAGCCGCCATGGCTAGTATCATGGCCACTATTTGACTTCCCCACATGCCCATTCATATCTGCCCCCATCATGATAGCTTCATTTTCTGGAATGTTTTGGATTAATTCTTCCAGCTTGTCCCAAAAACTGTCTCTTTCTTCTCTATCACATCCCATTTGTGGTGCATATGCACAAATGATATTGTAAATAGCGTTACATATTACCAGTTTTAACATTATAATTCTATCATTGGGTGCTATTACTTTTATCACATTTTCATGAAACCTTTGCTGTAGTACTATGGCTACTCCATTTCTGGTACTACTTTCTCCGTAGTAATACAGTTTGTAATCATTTTTCTGTGTTTCTAGGTAGCGGCACTTGTCTATATTTGTATTTTTCCATTTGGTTTCTTGAATGCATGCAATATCAATCCTACGTCTTCTCATCAATTCGGCCAATTCTTTGCTTTTTGCTGTAAACGTTCCCAGATTCCAAGTAATGGCTCTTATCTTTTCAAACCCAGAACGACTGGCTTTCCTCCGCTTCATTTTGCTTGCCCCTGGAGTCCTGCAAGCTGACCCTAACATAATGTCAGTCTCTGGATCACCGAGGAGAGATTCCCCCTCGCTGCCAGACAGGGTAGTGCATCTTTGCGTATGTTTTTCCATGAAGCTGACGTGGAACCAGAGTGACCCAACTAACTAGGGCTGGATCCGCTATCATTGCCCGTTTATGGTCAATTATCGGATTAAACTAATGAGCCTGGATACCCATTAGATATGGTGTATGCGACTAGTACCCGAATATGTCGAGTTGCCACACCCACCATTTGTGAGCCGCCACTAACATGCGGAACAGACGCTCACTGCTTCTCACTTTAGCCGTACTTTTGGGGTCCCCCGACGGATTGGTTACCATCAACTTCACCCTCCAGCCCGTTGCCCGTTGGTCACCGCGTGGAGGTATGAGAAGCGAGGGTGGGAGAAGCTATGTCGGTCCAGGCCCTAGGACCAATGTATTGCGCTATAACCACCCGACCAAATGCAAAAAAAGAGTAAAATGAACTAAAATTTTTAGTAGTAAGTAATTGAAATGGCTTTATCTGTTTTGGTGACTAAACGTGAATATCCCTGCCCACTACCTTCCACCTCACAATTTGCTCCAATAGGGGATGCTATATTCCGCTGACAGTGGTAAACTTATGTGCGGAATTCATATAAAAGTTAAAAATATATTACAATGCAAATATTTTTTACTATTGATTCATTGTGTCATTTCAAGAAACGTAAAATATTGATTCATTTTATGCTTCTGTAAAGATACTAAATAATGATAAACAAGAAAAGTTCTAAGAGGTAAGAATTCCAACAATTTACTTGACGCTAATGCACAAAAATCCTGCAAACTTTGAGTGTAACGACCCCGTGTCATTTACTAGCAAAGGGTGGTAGGAGCAGAATAGTTTGTGCGCCTACTTCAAGAATAGTAAATCATAGGGCACAATGGCGATTGGCTGTTTATAACCACAATCTATGGGAGTTTGGTGAAAGCGGAATCGAACCCACAACCGCATTAGTTAACAAACCCTTAAAACTTTTCCCCGAAGGGTGCTCAACTCTAACCCATTGTTTTCGCATATAAATTTATGAAGATTTTATTAGACTGTGAATATAAATCTACTTTGCGGTTTTTTCCCTGTGTTGTTTCGTAGGACACTTTCGGACATTTTGACAATTAAGTAAGTAAGATTTTCTACCAGATGATATTATTTTATTAGACTCATCAAGATCAGAGTTGCGGCTTCATATCGGACTCCTCAAGATCAGAGTTGTGAGTTCACATCGGACTCCTTAAGATCAGAGTTATGGATTCATATCGAACTCCTCAAGATCAGAGTTGTGGGTTCGTATTGGACTCCTCAAGACCAGCGTTGTGGGTTCATATCGGACTCCTCAAGATCAGAGTTGTGGGTTCGAATCAGACTCCTCAAGATCAGAATTGTGGGTTCGTATTCATCAACAGGAAATTGATTAACCTTACTACCTATAGTATAATATCTTTGACAGAAAATTATTTAGTCTCTTCAAAATTAGGACTGAGAGAATTCCGGCTTTTCTTTGATTTTTCAAGGAAATTGTCTGACGATAAATTAACTTCCAATGTCTGGCGTTATATAAGAAGATAGTTTTCTTTACGGAATTTTTTGTTGAATGCAACTACTTACAAAGTCTTTAATTTTTTCCATCGTATGTCAGGTGGCTTTGAAATGTTCATTAGACGGTAAAAGTGAAAAATATATCTGTTCAGTATGTTTGTGATGGACCACACGCACGATATATTCGAATAGCTTAGCCTATTAGGCTATGTAGCGCAAGTATGTTAGCCCCATTTTAGAAACAATATTTACTAGTATGATGAATTCACTTGAAAAGTTGACTAGTTTAAACAACAACATTTTAAAAAAATACATATATATACTAGCTAACTTGTACCCGGCGTTGCTGGGGGTTATTCTTAGGAGATAGACATATACAATGACAAATTTTTGTTGTAGGCCTATTTAAGATTTACAATTCCGTAGTACATTATTTTGATGTATCACATAAGGTTTAGCCAGGGTTAGTAATGTAGTCTCCAAATATAAATTTTTACGACTTGGTCAAAAAACATCGTCTTTTCTATACTTTTCGTAAATATAATATGCATTTATTATATATTTAAACTTTCCGGAAGAATTTTTCTAAATGATAGTGCAAACCCTATCAAAATCCGTTGCGTAGTTTAGACAGACGCTTATAGCGACTTTACACTATTAGATATTGTTCAAGTTTATTATTTAAGTTACCTCGACAATACAAGTTTATTAAAAAACAAATAATAGAGTTTTTCAGAACGTATTACATATATAATTTCATTGAATTAAGGTTGCACGGCGATTGTTTCTCTCCACATATTGGAAACTAGATATTGAATGAAACCGTGGCGAAAACGAAGTTAGATAATTTTAGGAATTTATTTTATAATATGGTATCGTGACTGTAATACTGGTGACTCTAATGACTATATCGTGAATGATGTTGACTGTAGGTCGAAGTTTTTTCCATTTATAAAAATAAACATTAACTTTTTAATGTTTACTCCACATAGGATGCCCTAAGGAAAAACTTTTTATTTAATATTTACACGATGATGCAGTAGATTTTCTTTTGACGATCACACTAGGCTAATGCCCGTGTTGTGGTAGTCATGTATGTTATGAGTAGGGTGTTTTTGATGAGAGAACTATATTTGGGGGTTGAATAAACCAACACTGTAAGAGAAATGAAACACGAAATTTTGTTTTATGTGAGTACCGCACAACCACAGCCCCAACTGCTCCCAACCGTCTGCAGCTACTGACACTAAGACATCCCCAATTGGGGTGAGTTGTGAGGCTTAAGGTGGTAGGGATGGTGTAGAAGTACCTGGCTGTTCCAATCTGGTCACTTAACACAGTTAAAGCCATTTTATTTTAGTTATATATTTCTATATACAGTTTCCACAAGTTTTTTTAACACTTCACTAGGAGAGCCTGTGCTGAAAGTGTATTAGGAAAGTGTTATCATGCCGTCATAAGTAAAAACACACCATCGTCTTTGAGTTACTCAAGGAGGATAGTGTGGTTCCACTCATACAGCCAGTATTGTATACATAATAGGTTAATAGTTTTTACATCATCATTTTGCGTATTATATAGACATAATTTCGTGAGAAGAAGAGGATGCTACATGAAGTATACTTAAAGATACAGTTAAGAAGTAAGAGAATAAAGGAAAATAGAAGAAGATGATACTCAATGCTAGTATTTGAAATGCAGCTTTTTAAAATAGTACCAAAATTATACAACAATAATCTTTTTAGTAAAACTAAAAACATTATATATTTCGAGTGACGTTTCGATTCTCAAAGGTGGTTTTCCACCAGGGCGATACTGAAAGAATCTACCCCTCTGGAATTGCTATACGCTCTCGCGAAAAAACACAAATTTATCAAACAAAATTGCACGCCGGAAATCGAGCCCGCGACCTCCGGATTCATAGCCAAGGATTGTAAACACTCAACCACAGAGGCCGTCGTGTTGAATTTATGAATTCACAAAAGCTCACAGACAATTATAATAAATTTACATGTATCTTATTTCATTTACTATAATTGTAAAGGTGCAAATCACGATACAGGAATGTCCTAGAGCAGGGGTTCCCAACCCCGTGCCCGCGGGCACCATGGCGCCCGCCGAACGATTCGTATGTGCCCGCCACTATTCGACAGTGAAAGAATTTTTTCATAAACATTAATCAAAAATGTGTCTATGTTTATTAAAAACGTTCGTATGTTTGCGATATTGTATGTATGAGTGGTTCCTTTGCTGACAGTACTTGTCGCAAGTTGCCTAGCGGCGAGCCAGACTGCACTCTTCACGCTAGCCTGGAATGGGGAGTGCTATTTGCACATCACTCCTTGTACACGCAGAAAACCAGAAGAGAACGAACGCCACTAACTGAGCCGATGAACACCGAAGGCACCAAAACACATGCCACATGACTCTGACAGTTCTGTCTGTCAGTGAAAGCAATAAGCAAGGCCCAGACAGCCAAACTGACAGTAGTCTCGTGCTCGTACCGTCCCGATTGCTTCGGCGATCATCGGCTCCCTTCGTATTTTTGGTACAAGGAGTGATGTGCAAATAGCATTTCCCGCCTGGAACCGCTTGGTTGTCATTGTGATTGCGATTGCTGCCCCGTTCGGGTCGCGACAGTTAGCTAGGAGACATCTTCGTCTGACGAAACACGAATTAGGAGTTTTGATATTCCTTTTGAAAAATTTTAAAGGGGTAAAAGGGAGGTGCGTAATCTATTATAATTATTATATTAACAAGCCATAATCTATTATGAGTGTGGGGATAGTTATAGTCCTTGTTATAATACATTTATGCATATAATGTAAAACAGACGTGCGCTATGACATTGATATTATATTGTAGTTCAATTACTTTTTATTTTTTTAGTCCTAATATAAGTGGACCGAGTAAAAGACAACGAACCTATAATTTAACACTGACTGGGAGGAATCATATTGTTTCGTTAATTTGAAAAATAAATACGTTTGTTTGTTGTGTGGTAGTAGTATTGCAGTGCCGAAAAAACATAATGTTGAACGACACTTTCAGACAATTCATGCCACTTTTGATCTGAATTATCCAGTTAAATCTGAAGTAAGAAAGAAAAAAATATGTCAACTAAAAGCAAGTCTTACTGCACAACAGTCTGTTTTCACTAGACATGTGGAAAATTGTAAAAGGGCCACCATTGCTTCTTTCAAAATTTCTCACATGTTCGCAAAAAAGAAAAAACCTTTCATTGATGGTGAGTTGTTTAAAGAACTATTTTTGACTGGTTCCGATTGTTTGTTTGGTGGATTTTCTAACAAACGTGAGATTGTCTCAGCAATACAAGACTTACAGTTGTTAAATAACACCGTCACAAGAAGAATACATGCAATTTCAACAGACATACAAACTCAGTTAAAGACTGACTTAGAGATATGTTACTGGTTCTCGCTACAGTTTGACGAGTCAACAGATATATCAGACACCGCACAGTTATGCAACAGCAGTTATGGTGAGAATTGTATTTAGTAACTTCACAGTAAAAGAGGATATGTTACAAATATTACCTATGAAAGGACAGACAAGGGGTGAGGATATTTATAATACATTTAGAACATACGCCAAGTCAATAAATATGCCTTTGCACAAGCTGTCTGCGATAACCACCGATGGGGCTCCAGCACAGGGTAGGTAAAAACAAAGGATTTATAGCCCTCTACAAGAAGGATGAATCATTTTTAAACTTTATTTCCTACCACTGTATTATCCACCAGGAAGCTCTGTGTTATAAAATATTTCCATTTGAACACGTTATGAAAATAGTTACAAAAAATTATCAATTCTATTCGAGCAGCTCCTTTGCAACACCGACTTTTCAAGGCCCTGTTAGAAGATATTGAAGATAAAGAACATGATCTTATTCTCCATACTAAAGTACTTTGGCTCAGTAAAGGAAAGGTTCTTACAAGATTTGTGAGTTTAATTGAAGAAATTAAATAATTTATAATAAAAACATTTAGAAAATTATGATGAACTAGCTGACTCTCGCTGGCTGATTGATTTGGGATTTATCACAGACATCGTGGAAAAATTGAATTCTCAAAATTTGGAGTTGCAGGGGAAAGACAAAAACATAGCTGAAATGATAAGCTCTGTAAAGTAATTTAAAGCTAAATTGGATTTGTTGATATCACATCTGCAGATAAATTCTCTCGTGCATTTCCCACATACGAAGAAAATGCTAGGTAACAATGAATTAAACGGGTCATTATTTATTAAGCATCTTTAAGTGTTAAAAAAACAGTTTGAAGAGAGATGTTTGCAGTTTACACATATCGAGCCAATTGTTTCTTTCTGTATCAATCCTTTTACTTGCCAAATAAATGTAATGGAAATGGCCGCATGTATTGCAGATTTTGTTCAAGGTAAGACAGAAGAACTAGAGTTAGAAATTTTGGACCTTAAGAATGATATTTTGCTAAAATCCTTAATATCAGAAGACTTTTGGAATAAAGTGGACAGAGAAAAATTCCCATTTTTGAAAAAAGCGGCATATAAAATTGAATCATTTTTCGGTTCGACAACTTAATGAATAATTATGAATATAAACAATTATGAATATAAGAAAATAAATTATGGGAAAATGAGAAGTTATGGAAGGAGTTTGTTGATTAAAAATAGGTGGTGCCCGCTACCATACCGATATTTTAGAATGTGCTCTAGAGCAATGCTCCGAAACCTTTTCTCACCTACGACACACCAAATTTCTTCCTAGAATTCCGCGGCACACTAAAAGCTAAAATATATAGATGTTAAATTGATACACAAATTTTACAATAATTTCTTGTTTTTTATTTTAAAAGTATACATACATACATATAACTATAACATATTTATTTTTACGCAATCTTAATAATTATTTTAAAATAATAATAAATTAATGAGCGATTAATTGTTAAATTAACCTGCGCTTGTTTCAATGAACACAAAAGTTTTATATTCGGCTCGATTTTTGACAGCGCAACCCAAAGTTCTTGGTCAAGACCTTTTAAACATGACCGCTTATCATTTTTAAATAATACAAGCATTGAAAAACTTTGCTCACATAAATACGTTGTTGAAAATGGAAGTAGTGTTAAGAATGCTTTGATGTAAATGTGAGGATATTCTTTTTTAACGTAAATCCAGAAAACATCTAATTGATCTTCGTAGAGGTGAAGTTTTAATGTCATGTCATTATTTGAATCTGTAAATTCCACTCGAATTTGCAGTGGCAGTGCTTCCGTAGAATATATTGCATTGGTTGCATAAGGATGTCGAATCCAATCGTATTGTTCCATATTGATGGAATAAAAATACTGATCAAATTTCTGCTGAAGCATACTTAAATGTTGTTGAGCCAGATCCACAGTTAATTGTTTGATTTCAATTGTACTATGGTTGATCCTTTGGTACATTTCCAAACATCCTTTTTGCAACCCTTTCTGCCAAAGTTCGTTATTAATTTCATTCAAATGCTCGAATATATCAGCCATGTATGCAAGTTTGGCTATCCAGTAATTATCATCGAGGTGCTGATATAGTTTGGGCATATTTTGATTTAAAAGAAACTCACGCACCTCGTGACGAAACTCAAACAATCTAGCCAAAACTTTGCCTCGGGATAGCCAACGAATTTCAGTAAAAAACAATAAGGATTCATATTCGGCTCCCATTTCTGCACAGAGTATTCCAAAGTTTCGCGAGTTTAGGGCAATAGATTTAATTATGTTTACGATTTTAATGCATTCATTCATCGTGTTCAATAGTTCCTCCGGTAAATTTTTGACCATCAATGCTTCTCGATGTATGCAGCAGTGTGTAAATAGTAACGTTGGATTTTTTTGTTTTACACAAGAGACAAAACCCTTTTTACCGCTGTTTGCCGCAGCGCCATCCGTGCAAACAGCAATGCATTTGCTCCATTTAATATTAAATATTTTGAAGAAATCATCGGTTATCGCTCTGGAACCTCCTTACAAAATAAATAAAGTTCGTCAGCGAAAAGTACAATAGCTATCAACTGTGCTTTATTTTTAATATTGGTTGTTTCGTTGATCTTAAGTGCAAATTTTTCAGCCAATAACAGTTTTCTAATCAGTGTTTCTAATATGTTGTGAATACGTCTTTTAACAGTATCTGCAGACAATGAAAAATAGACAATATTATGAAAAATATTTTGTCATTAAATACGAAATGATATATTGTAAAATGTCAAATACATTGAATTTGACCGCGGCATACCTGTGTCCGACTCACGGCACACCAGTCTGCCACGGCACACCGGTTGCGGAGCACTGCTCTAGAGTACAAAATGGTTGGGATCCTCTACCCTAGATGGATGATCGGCTTATGATTTTATTGTAATATACTATTTTTTCAATAAATAAATTGTTATTGTTGAAGAAAAAAATAATAAATATAAACGAATCATGAAATAGAACAAGACAGAAAAATAAAATAAAAGATCTCAACAGGGAATCTATGGCCAGGATCTCTGTCTTACCAGGACAATGCGTGTCAATGCTTGTCTTACCAGGCAAATGCCTGACAATGCGTGTCAATGCTTGTCTTACCAGGGATATTCCTGACAATGCGTGTCAATGCTTGTCTTACCAGGCAAATGCCTGACAATGCCTGTCAATGCTTGTCTAACCAGGGAAATGCCTGAAAATGACTCTGCCATTGGGACCAAATTGTTATTAATAACTCAAAAGCATTAAAACGATGCGCAGAAACTGCCGCGGGTTTATGTACTTTCAAATGATGTAACAAATCGTTCATTTTATTTCGTGGGTGTACGATGTCGTTTTTGATATCGTACCTGTTCTTGAAACAAGCGCATGCTACGTTCGTGTTCTTTTTCATAATATTAAAAATAATAGTTATTTCATTATAATTTTAGCTAATGCAAGATAGACGACCGTCTTTTGTCGTTCTATTCTTTACAATACATTGTGTAAGTACTGCGCTAGGGATGGGGGGTAAGATCGTTAATTTTAATGAAATGCCACCACCTGAGGAGGCCGAAGATTGATGAATCGGTCGGTCTGAGGAAGATTTACTTAGTAACGTTTTGGGTAGCGGTTTTTACCAATTTTGCCTTTTCTTTTCAAATCACACGAAAGTAATATGATGTATTATTGCGTGCCCAATAAAAAAAACACTTCATTAAAAAAATTTATTCCGGAAGCAACGTACCGTAAGTAACATAATACCTTCCGAAATATTTTTAAAATAAACCACCTAGTAGTTAATATCAAATATGTCGTAAATAATATTGGTGTAATATATTTAGATGAGACATGAAGAGAAAAAATAGATTCCGCTTTTTTACCTCCAACAGATTTCCAACTCTCCCAACGCTCTAACTAAAACTACCAAATCCGGTCTATGCGCACCGCTTATCGCATTCTAATAGTGGAACAAGTTTTGACGAGATATTAGTAAGCAGCAGCGCCTCTATTTGTAGCTCTTTGGTAAATTACTAAAAAATTACCCTTTCTGTTGATTGATAGTAATGAAACCACATTTATAGAGGAGCATCGAATTAATATATTTTTATATAAACTGTCCTATCTTTAGATAAGTGAATAATGTTATAATGTCTTCTTATTTAGAGTAACCGTTAAGATAAGATTTTATCTATTATTGTATTTTTATTTAAAAAATTAATTTTACATTAGCTCCACACAGGAGGCCCTGAGGGAAAAAAATTCCCTCGTGTCTTCTTTGGGGCTGCTACGCGGAGGGGATTTTTAGTGAAAGAAATAAGAGAAAGTTCCGGAAAGGAAAAATATATGAGGGGTGGGTAGAAAGGTAGAAAGGTGGGTGGGTAGGGGGTCAATGTGTCTAGGAGTGATAAATGACTTTTTACAAACTTTTAAAGATAGGTGCACACAATGTGTTTATACATGTCGTTAATGTCCTTTAAAGCTTTTACTTTTCCATGGAAAGTGACGATGTATGTCGTTAATGTCCTTTAAAGCTTTTACTTTTCCATGGAAAGTGATGATATATGTCGTTAATGTCCTTTAAAGCTTTTACTTTTCCATGGAAAGTGATGATGTATGTCGTTAATGTCCTTTAAAGCTTTTACTTTTCCATGAAAAGTGATGATATATGTCGTTAATGTCTTTTAAAGCTTTTACTTTTCCATGGAAAGTGATGATATATGTCGTTAATGTCCTTTAAAGCTTTTACTTTTCCATAGAAAGTGATGATATATGTCGTCAAACTTTATATCTTTTACTTGTCATATATAATTATTATTCCAAATATATTTTTTGTAAATTTTCTTAATGAATTTTAAAATGTTTAGATTTAAGTATTGGTTTTGAAAAATAAATAAGTGATTTGAAGGAAAACCTGGAAAAGGGCACACAATCAATCATTCGTTCAACAATGAAAATATGATTTTCATGATCCGACTTCCACTAATTGCAATTACATGTCAATAAAAAAGATGTATTTTCGTGCATGTTTTCTGCTGCCAGCGTTTGTAAATATTTTTTTTTCTCAGTTTTATTTTAGAATTTTGTGATTTAATAATCTGTTCCTCATAATAATTTCATGTTTGAAGGGGTGGGCGAAAAAAAATAATGGGATTATGCCAAGTTGTTTATTTCTATTCTAGTTTCAAGCTGTGTTGGAATATACATATAAATACGTACATAGAGTTAAACAGCATTTTATCTTGATGCTAGTCTAGATAATGAGAATCAGCAGATAATATAGAAAATATTAGATTTCAATAATTACTTAGATGACATCATTAGCCTACGGTTCAAGATGGAAGGAAACACAATATTATTAAAAATATAATTTATTTGGTGTTTTTCTGCGGATAACATATGAGATTTCGGATTACTGAATATTCAAAAGTAAGATGACACAAAATGCCTTTTACGAACATGTGGTAACTTTATCGAAGTATACGTTGGGTTGGACTGTTTTTTTTTCAACTTTGTAAATTTTGTTTATATATTTTAATTAAAAATACTAATTTTGGTTATGTCTGTCTGTAATTCGGGTTCAATGAAGTCCAGAACTTTATCTTTTTTTTAATTGAAATTATTTTTTTAAATTGTTTGTTTGGAGAATTCAGACGTGCAATAAAGTACCTACCTGTATTTATTTATTTGTATTTTTTTGTGAAACTGCACAAGAGTCCCAACTGCTCCCAACCATCTGAAGACAGTGAGATATATTGTGAGGCTAAAGGTAATGGGGAGGGGAAGGAGATGAACCTAGCTTGCTGGTCGAGTGCCTTACCTCGCGACCTAGTCGACCTAGCTTGCTAGTGGAGGACCGTACCTCTCGACCACGGAGGCCATTATTATAATATTATTAAAACAAAAGTATTTAAAATGCCACTTTAAAATTGGAACTGAATTGTCGAGAATTCACGCTATCCGTGATTTCTCTCAGATCTGCGATAGTTTTCTTACTCAACCTAAACATAAAACTTGATTTGTAATTTGACATTGTGGTGAGAGGGTTGCAATGCACACAACACAAAACATTTTTGGTAGCCTTAATTTTGGTTTAAAATACTTCCTGAATCTCGTACTATTAGAAATATTTCTCTAAACAACCACAATACTAACTTCTTCAGGTTGATTTCCCAAACTGAGCCTCAAACATATTTCGTAAATCTTGGCCAAAAGTGGCCATGTTATATCTACCCGGAGCATAGTCCATTAGCACGTTAAATTGATAATTTAATCCGCCCCGACTAAGGTTGCCATTTGAGATCGTATTTCAGTAGCTCAGCATATTCCCGTAAGGCAATTTGCTCAATAGAAACATTCTTTAAGATTATTTCATAGGCACAATCTTTGTAAATAATTTCCATTTTTAGGGAGTTACAGTTTCATATGGGTGGTCGTTAATTTGGAGCTGAAATTAAACAAAAAATTGCAATGGTTATTAATTTAAATGTTTTACTAGTTGTTTAGAAGCAGTTTATACCGCTTATGAACGCTGTGAAGAGTATTCTGAAAAAAAAACAAAGTAGGTACCTACTCTATTTGTATTTGTATCAAAGTATGGCCAAGTAAGCATGAAGATTTATTTTAATATATATTTTTTTACTATCTTACTTGTTTGTAGCAAATAGAGATAATGATATCACCACTGGGATCTCCCGTGGTGAGGATTTAATTTACAAAAATAAATAAATAAATTTTAATCAAAATAATTTATTAAAATTTATTAAGCTCTTTTAAATATATTATGTAGTACTTTTTGTGAAATATTTACAATAGTATTTATTTATTTATTCGAACGCCATAACATGGCTTTTACAATACAGTGATAATCGTACAAGTGTACAGTGGTAAACAGAATAATAATAGCAATAAATTAAAAAACAATTAATGTGTACACAAAAACACTATTGCAAATGATGCAGTTATTAATATAAGTGCAGTAAGACAATGCATAATTCAAAAGAAATATATACCAATGTAACAATAGTTGAACTAATTTATACTAGGCTTGTTATTTATAAGACCTGTCAAAAGTCGAAGTATGAGGTAATGGTGTTTTTAGTGCAGTTGTATGGTTTCGGTTTCAGTTGACCTCCCTATGTTTGGTATTCAGCTTTTCATTTGAAATTTAAACGTTATAATATTGTTGTGAGTTTTGAATGAGAGTTGGATTTTTTGTACAGTTTAGTACCATAATATAGGAAGCTTTTGCCCAAATTTTGGATTTGTCATTACTTGTTGGAGATGTTTTTGACCCTGAGATCTAGTGATTCTAATATACGTGTTAGTTATTATTTCTTGTGTTTTATGTGAGTGAAACAAATAAATATTTTTTTAGAATAGAGTTTTTTGATTGACATGATGTTAAGATTGTTGAAGATTTCGCCAGTTTTAGTTCTTATAGGGACTTTCAGAATAATTGTCATTATGGCTCTTTGGGTTTTAATTAGTGATTTTAGGATGTTGGTATTTGCACTGCCTCATCCGATAATACCATTTTCTAACAATGATTGGCAAAGAAACACGCAGATCTTGATTAAGTATATTTTATTGTGGAAATATAAAAATTATTAAGACAGCATAAGTGAAAAAGACTGGTAAAACAACATTTTTTAAACAATACATATAATAATCTTAAACAAATCGGTGTGGATCACACTTCTAGGGATTCTCTGTTCTGTGTTCGTGCATGTGTGAATTCATGGAATTAATGGTTCACTCATGTATTAATTTTAATTCTATTCTGCTAATTTTGACAGTTCCTGGAACAACGGTTGTGTCGTGTTTATCAAGTTTGCGACATATTGCTTAGTTTTTGTTGTGTCTCTTTATCTTGCTGCAGCTTATTTATGACAGATAATTTTCAAAGTATGCAAACTAGTTTGTTCTATTCATTTTCACTGAAGTAAAATACTCTTCACAAAATACTAGTTCTGCTATTAAAACAAATGTATTCGTAATAAACTGAGACATGCAGTGCTTTGTTTCATGCAATACGGGCATTTTAAAATCTACATTTTATAATATTTACATATATTCAGTCGGTTTAATACTAGATATAAAATATGAATTCTATAACTAACTAAAATATACTAAAATCTTATTTTTGCTTCTTTCTCTCTTTTCGTCGTCTGGAAAGAAATAATCATATAAATTTTCCCACTTAGCTAATGGATTACTCACTATATCGAGTATTTATGTTTAAGTTATGTAAATTATTTCATGAGTATTGTAATATGAATCTTTAACACAGGTAAAAAAACCAAAAAATGTGGCGATTATACATAGTTTTATCCGCGTACAGATATCAGTAACACAATGCAACAAAGCTTGCAATGATCGCGTATGTGGTCTCACACGCGTTTACAGCGAAAATTAAATACATAAACTTTTAAGTCTACAGAAAATAAGATTACGATTTTGACTAAGCTTATTACAAACGGTTAACGAATAAATCCTGTCACATTTATCTAGATAAAATGTGAAATTTTTGGTTAAGATTGCCATGACTAGGTAGGTCACTGCTTTACTGAAATCAATAGGCCTGGGCTGTTTGAATTGGCGTAAATAAAATGGTTAAATCAACAGGGAAACACCTAAGGAGAATACTTCCCCGTCCCTAGTTTCGTCGCAAGGGAAACAAAACGGTTTATTTACCCACTTCGCTTTATGTAGCCTCAAGTAATTCTTAATAAAATTCAAAATTTTAACTCAGAATGATCAGTTCATAGTATTACTTTACATTTCTCATCGAGTACCAAGAAGTATGCTTGATCAACAGCACGTGTTCGAAATGTATTCAGAAAGACATATTCCTAATAAATTGTTGCATTTCGATAATAATGATTGATTGTGAGTTGTATGTTGCGTTCTTAACGTTTAATTTATAATGTTTTTACTTTCATTTAGAGAATTTCTTTCAGAAGGTTTATGTATGCAATACATGCATATTACATTTATGTTACACGAGGGCCGGCCCTGTATGAGCGTAATTGCGTCAGCCCGCTCCGGCCGTCAAATCACCATGGCGCCAAGGCGCTCATAATACATAACAACTAAAAGTCCTAACAAATCGAACTTGAGATTGTTTTTCATAAAAACGGCGCTACAGAAGAATGCAAATCATCCAAATATCATTGATTAATGATTACAGTGGTAACCCACCTAGACGTCTACTGGTTTTGACAAGAAAAGCTAACATTTTCCTAAATCTCCTAAGGATAGCCCCCACCAACGCCGGGTACAATTCAGCCAGTACATACTAAACGAATACCACCATTCAGACACAAGAAAACAGTGATTCTACACACCAGAACATTTCAAAGACCGCCAAACATCGAATAATGTATAGATATTGCGCTTCCTTCTTCTTTAGCGAACATTTCGGACAGCGTTATCTCTATCAACGATCCGAGAACACGTACGAGCGAGCAAACTCGGCCATCCGGACAAATCGGCAATTGCCGAGCACTTAATTCAAACCGTCCATTACTTTGGATTTGTTCCTGAAGTACTAGAAAGACCCAAAACGCATCGAGCACTCCTAATTATGTAGGCAATTGAAATTAACAAAAAAATCATTAATATTAACAGGGAAGTCAGGGGTAAGCTTAATAATTCTTCTAGCACCCAAGGTAACTGATTACACATCTGCCCTGATGATGGACACTGTAACGCTGTCTGAAACGTTAACAATTAAAAAAAAACAATAACCCAAAGTTAATCACTATGACGTATCTGATTTGTTTAAAATATCATCCTTATCCTTGTTGTATTAATATTTAACACAACATGTCTCTTCTCAATGGTCCACAGCTAGTAGTAAAATATCAACAGTTTCGTACTTAATATTAAATTTGAAGTTCCGCTGATAAAGGGGTTCGAAGATTTTGACCGACAAATGTTGGTGGGGGAGAGGGAGAAGGAGCAACAGCAGTTGGGGTGGTTTTTACAACAACGCATATCACTACCGAGAGATGGCGGTCTTTAATCACTTTCAACCGCTTTCAAATTTCAGAGAACGAATTCTGGGCATGAATTTCAATTTGACCTCCGTAGTAAAATACTAAAAATGCTTCGACGCTTTTATTTAATTTGAAAAATACGATTTTAGAATTTGTTTTTATTTAATCTGTGTTGCAAGTTTGAGCGCAGGTGTTGTTTCAGTTCTGTAGTTATCATTTAGCAGCAGAACAGGTGAACATTTTATCAGAAGAGCCATACGTATTTGGTATTAAAACTATTTTAATACTAAATAAAACTAAAAAAAACTCGTGGCTATTAGCTCTAGGTAGGGAGGTTTTGGAACAAAAAGTAGGTAGGTTTTGTTCGAAATACCAACACATCAAACGAAAATAATTTTTTGGAACTTAAAAAAAAACTCGTTTTGATTTAAAAAAAAAACTCGTTTTTAATGACTTTCCAAACGGTACAGATGTATTTTTAATACAAATTTAGGTACTTATAATGAAACCACATAAATTTAAAAGCTTGAGTTTTATAAACAATCGAGTCCCCGAATACAGCTCGCTTAAAATAAACAAAAACCAGTTATCGAATTTAACTTGGTACAAGGGCAACTTTACTGTTATTCTTCCCAGAAACAATACTTCTGACGGTTAGACATTCCGGGAACCGGTGGCGTTATCGGTTAGCGGACGAGAGCGCTTACGCTTACACTAAGCGCCTCCACTGCGCGGGTAAACGTAAACCCTTTATTTGAACAGTAAAAGAATGAAACGCTTATATTATATACTTTATCTGCGCTCTTCCAACACATCGCCTGGATTTTGTACAGCTTTAAAGTGGTGAATTGCACTACGGTTAAACAAATCCTCCCCATCTTCGGAAAAAGGTGTATTTATTTATTTGTTAGCTAAAGTTCCCGGCGTTTTTAGAAATCTTATGCAAATGCAAAATATCAAGGTGCGAAATTTCACCAGTATCGGAATAAAACTGTAGATTTGTATTTCCATCAAATCCATGCCACACGCCAAAACACTCTTTTGTATATAAATATAGTAAGACTTTCTTTGAGACACAAGCAGAACACTTATAAAACTTGCTTAAATATGACGTATTGCAGAGATGTTAATAAAATATATATAAACGCTTATAGACGAATGTATCTATCTCGTGCATATTGTGTAAGGCTAATGCTAATACAAACAAAACCATGAATATAGTGCCTACCTACTTCATCTAATAAGGTAACAATATTCAGTGAAGCCAAAATTAATACTCATACACAACTCTATCAGCTGTATTGTGGGTGGTTTATTTATGTCTGTATTGCTGGCAAACTGCAGAAAAAAACCTTTCGAACTTCTTGCAGAGACTTTTCTCTAACACATGCCATAATAATATATGGTCTTGCGGGTTGATGCATTGATGTATTATATTTGGATGAGGCAGAAGCGAAAAAATTGGTTCCACTTTTTTTACTTCCAACTAACCCCCAACTAACTGTCTCAACCCTCTAACTAAAACTACTTAATCCGGTTTCTAATAGTGGAACAAGTTTTGACGAGATATTAGTACGCAGTAGCGCCTCTAATTGTAACTCTATGGTTGAATGCGTTATGTGGTGGGCACCGACTTACTCCCTTATCAGCAAGAGTTATTTTTATAAGGATTAATGAATGAAAATAACAAACATAATTTAAAAAAGCTGTCAGCTAACTTATAGTTTTACTTTCGTGTGACAGCTGTTTTGGTATTAGGCCATTTTAAAAGTACTATGGTGATATACCATATGCAATTCACTTATTTAGGTGAATTAAGTTACCTCTAACCCCATTTCTAGTTATTAGTGGTTTAAATCGAAACCGATTCATTTTTGAATTTTAATTTTGACGTAATTTGTTAATTAAGTTAAACCCTAATTTAAAATTTAAAGACTAAAAATATTTCTTTTATTTGAATAAGGAACACAAAAAAAATATTATTACGATAATAAAATTGTGATGTTTAGAAAAAGTAAATATCCGGTTCGCGTAGTGTGTCTGAAGGGTGACCTTATTCGTAAAATGTTTTGAAGCGAAAGTGGATTTTGCTTTTTTAAGTAAGGAGGAAAGAAATTAGATGAGTAAGAGTAAAGTTGTGAAGTACCTGTTCATACAGAAACAGATATTAACCATTGGTAAAGCCATTAAAGATTCTGATTGGTGTTCTCTCAACCGGTCTATACTGAGATTATTCCGCTTTGAAATGAGGTTTTCAAAAAAAATTCTTTCCTTTCGGAAATTCAATATCATAACTACTTTCACCATTCAGGCTGTTCGTGTTCCCCGAAACATGTCTTTGTGGTCGTGTAAAATGTATATTTACTAGCATAGACCGATTGAAAAAAATACAATATATTATAATTGTAGGATTGGTAGTTGCATGTTCCTCCCGAATCCCTAAATCTCCTTAAGAATCACAGTGGAAACTTGAGTGGCAATGCCCATCTCGTGCACGACCCCACTGAATTCTAACTGTCTCGTAAACTCTGGTCCGCCATTAGTACGATAAGGTCCTCCCACAGCCGCTATGCCCATATTATGCACAGGTGGGGCCTTAAAGTGCCGGCGATGTGTGAATGCGGTGCGGTATAGACTACGGAACATGTGGTCAAAGAATGCCCCCTGCATATATTCCCCTGCGGGATTGGTGAGATCCACTGATGCTCTAGACTGGCTCACTGATCTAGATGTTCCCTCTGACCCCCCTACCATAAGAAAGAAGAACACGAAATTTTAATAATAATATATCATATTTACGACATGTTAATGTGTAAAAAAACTTGTACACGTGTATGCGTTTACGCCGCGCCGCTTGTGCCTTCTTACGTGTTAGAATAATACAGGTACCATCCATTTTCTAAATTCGATTTCTCGATATGGTCGAGTCCCGCAGTTAGACAATAGCCCAACAGTCGCAATCACTACCGCAACCGTAAACCGTGACTGTTGTAATGAAAAGGTTGAACAACGTTAACACTAACAGTTACAGGAGCACTTTCTGGAACCATTTTTACGGGAGCAGTGATTCAATCCGGTTTATAGGTATAGGCAGAAAGCTCATGGGAAATACTGCCTGTAGTATAGAGAATTTTAAAGCACTGTGTACATCATGTGCTATCCTCTCGCATTCATCTCTGCTTTTTTTCACTGGCATCATGTTATTTTGTTAATTAATAAATAAAAAGCTGTTACAAACGGCTACCATCTTGACAGGATTATGCGGACATGGAATACACAAATTTACAGACAGAAGAAATGCAATACAAGTGGTCGAGTCAAAACAGGACTTCACGACGCTCAAGTAGACAGTATGACGACGTATTCTAATTTATGAAAAATACTTTTCAAAATTATGTGTTAAAGAATAAAAATTAAATTCATGTTTTTGAGACGATGTTTAAAGGCGAATGAAGCAATGAGTGCACCGTCCACTAACACAGCATTGTGTGGCGATCCATCATATGCCTACCCCTGTCTAGAAAAGATGCTGTTTATATTTGTATTGCTTAAGGCTTGAAGACAATTCCATTAAGGCTGTTATATAAATCCACTAACCAACTGTGCGAAAGTTTACAATCTAAATAAGGAATTAGTGGATGCGATTTTTTACTGTCGAAATAAAAAAAGAAAAACACAAAAACACTTGTTACATTATTATTTTTTTAAATTCTGTTTGGTTTAATTGAAATCTTCCACTTCTGGGGGGAAAGTGGGATAAGCGGGTTAATCTCCCGGCTATAACGACGGAGGTAGGTACACTAGGTACCCACTGAAAACTGTCGGCAGCAAATTGCATTAAGCTGTTAATGTGCTTTTTTACTGGAGGACTTTTACCTACCTTCACTTTGTGCTCGGGACAGGAGAGGTTTTTTCAACCGAACTTAAATTATATTTGTTTTAATTTCTTTTTCACGGAACAAGTCCCTTATAAAGTAAATGTTTTAATTGGTTTTGGCTTTTCATCTTGCGCTTTTTTTCGTGTCATATTATCCTAAATGAATATAACAGAATATCGAAAAATATTACCCCCCCCCCCCCCCCCCAACATCACATTCAGTAAAAAATAATAGTGTACTGAGAAAAATGAGTTTGCTTTTTTATTAAGAATTGCTTAAAATTATTGGTAATCCGGTTCAAAACGGGATATGCAGGCCGTTTCCTGATAAACTTTTAGAATATTCCCAATTTCAAAAAACTTCACAACACCTGTTAATTTGGCTTGATAATATACATTGACGAAATGTTTAAATATTAGGATTTTTATGAACATGTGTTCCGACATCGTGATAATATTTTTCTCCGAGTACCTTGAGTAGTACTCTTATTGCCCTGGTGAAAGAAATGGCTTTGGGGGGGCTTGCTGACTAGATTTGAATAACCAGAAACTTCCCAACCTTTCTCCTCCCATAACCTGACATGAGAAATGAGATATACCTATGTTTGACGAGGTCGTCTCAGTGAGGTAAGATGATAAATGATGTACGAGTTATGGGAGGAGAAAATGTTGGGAAGTTGCTGGTTATTCAGATAACCAGAAACTTCCCAACCTTTCTCCTCCCATAACCTGACATGAGAAATGAGATATACCTATGTTTGACGAGGTCGTCTGAGTGAGGTTAGATGACAAATGATGTACGAGTTATGGGAGGAGATAGGTTGGGAAGTTTCTGGTTATTCAGATAACCAGAAACTTCCCAACCTTTCTCCTCCCATAACCTGACATGAGAAATGAGATATACCTATGTTTGACGAGGTCGTCTGAGTGAGGTTAGATGACAAATGATGTACGAGTTATGGGAGGAGATAGGTTGGGAAGTTTCTGGTTATTCAGATACCAGAAACTTCCCAACCTTTCTCCTCCCATAACCTGACATGAGAAATGAGATATACCTATGTTTGACGAGGTCGTCTGAGTGAGGTTAGATGACAAATGATGTACGAGTTATGGGAGGAGATAGGTTGGGAAGTTTCTGGTTTTTCAGATAACCAGAAACTTCCCAACCTTTCTCCTCCCATAACCTGACATGAGAAATGAGATATACCTATGTTTGACGAGGTCGTCTGAGTGAGGTTAGATGACAAATGATGTACGAGTTATGGGAGGAGATAGGTTGGGAAGTTTCTGGTTATTCAGATAACCAGAAACTTCCCAACCTTTCTCCTCCCATAACCTGACATGAGAAATGAGATATACCTATGTTTGACGAGGTCGTCTGAGTGAGGTTAGATGACAAATGATGTACGAGTTATGGGAGGAGATAGGTTGGGAAGTTTCTGGTTTTTCAGATAACCTGAAACTTCCCAACGTTTCTCCTCCCATAACCTGACATGAGAAATGAGATATACCTATGTTTGACGAGGTCGTCTGAGTGAGGTTAGATGACAAATGATGTACGAGTTATGGGAGGAGATAGGTTGGGAAGTTTCTGGTTATTCAGATAACCAGAAACTTCCCAACCTTTCTCCTCCCATAACCTGACATGAGAAATGAGATATACCTATGTTTGACGAGGTCGTCTGAGTGAGGTTAGATGACAAATGATGTACGAGTTATGGGAGGAGATAGGTTGGGAAGTTTCTGGTTTTTCAGATAACCAGAAACTTCCCAACCTTTCTCCTCCCATAACCTGACATGAGAAATGAGATATACCTATGTTTGACGAGGTCTTCTGAGTGAGGTTAGATGACAAATGATGTACGAGTTTAAGAGAAGATGCATTTATTAGGCTTCAATTGAAATATTAGTTCAGTATTTAACGTGAAATAATTCTGAACAAAATCATTTGCATTATAAGGATTAATATATCGTAGTAGCAAACAGAACTAGACGATTCTTTTGAATTTTAAAGGAGTTGCGTAATACTCTCTACTAACGATCCGATTTGCTGTATAGCTTGCTACACAGCAAACTGTGGTTTTAAAATTGGTTTGTTAGTGTCAACCGCCAGCCGAAATATTATTATTTCCTTTGTCGGGCCGTCGGAATAACAATAATTCGGCTGGCGGTCAACATCCTGTTCAGCAAGATTTACAGCAAGTCGGATTGTGAGTAGAGAATATTAATATTACAAAAAAAACTTTAAATTTGTTACAATAGTGTTAGGATGCACTTGTGAAGAAGCTACATATGAAATAAATTACATATCGAGAAAAAAACTTCATAATGGGCGCATCTGTAATATCTGTAATATTGTGGAAAAAATTTAGTATTTGTAATTAAAGGAAAAACTTAGTGAAGTATCACATTTTCAAATGATAGTAATCATCATTTGAAAATGTGAAACATTGTAGTATTTTCAATTAAAGGTAAATCTTAGTAATACTAATACCAATTTGCATTAAATTATATTTGTTTCGATTATAAATTTGGGTCCATTTGGACAAAAAAAATCTTGTTCGATATAAATATTTTATTCACGTTTTAACATATGTTTTGTCCATGTTTCTCACGTCTGTCAGTCAGCCTTGACTATGGCATCCTCGATTGCGGTATGTTGCAAGGCTGAAAGTATCGGGAAGGAGGGAGAGGTGAGGGGAAGGAAGTATCTGTTTAAACAATTAGAAAAGTGTTTAGTTTGTATTTATGTTAAAATGGTGTAACGAAGTAATTCGAAGAAGCACTAAACTAAGTGGAGGTAGTTACCTAAATTATATAATTTCTTTCTTATAAATATTCATTTCTGATAAATAATATTTAAGGATATGCTTAAGTTTAAAGTAATTTTTTCGGCCAGGCAGTGGACGTATTGTTTTTGCAGAATTTTCAAAAGCGCCGCGTCAAAGTGGCGGAATGATTCGGTGGAAACTGATATTATAAACATTAGTTTACCAAAAAAAAAAAAAATAATAATAATTGATATTATAAATAATGAGTTCGAAAAAACATCATTATTCGTTCGGGGAAGGCCGTATTTTCGTAAACAGGACCCAGTTTCTCGACGAATCTCAGTTTCCATATTCTACATAAAAATCATCAATTTTCATGAATTGTTGAAAAATCATATCATCCTCAAAAATTGTGTTAATATGCTACAAAGTACGATTAGACGATTTTTTTAAAAACAACAGTTGTACCACAATTTTTTTGCTAGGTTTAATAATATTGCTATCTAATTAATAAAAATCGTTTTATTCAAACAAGTTTGCAAAATTTTTACACTGCCGAACTTATTTGAAAATATTTTTAATTATGAATTAAATAATAATATCATGAAATAAAGAAGTGCTACAAATTAAACTTGATTATACTGTAAATAGAGGAAGACATGGCACGATCAAGTGAATCAGATACTCGAGTCGGGCCATGTCAAGAGTCAGAACAATAGAAGAGTATGTATGAGACGATGTATGAATGTGAATGAGGCAAGGAGTGTGTGCCAAGACCGAGTTGTTTGGCGGTCCGTCCTCTCTGCCTACCCCTGCGGGGAAACGGCGTGATGGTTAGTTAGTTAGTTAGTTAGATTTTTAAATTTAATTCTTCAATGCCTGCCCTGAGTTTCCTGTTAAATTAATAATAAACCCTACATGCACTACCTCTATCCAATTTGGAATATTTACATATTTTTACCAAACCTCAGTAGGTACTCGGACGTCACATTTTTCAAACTTCTTCTCTTCTTGGGTTTCTGGGATGCTGAGGTTATCCAGCCGGTAGACAATTTTGTCGAAATATAATGTCTCCATCTTATTATGTCTCTTAAACATATAATTTTTTTTTAAATTATCATATTCGCATCTTACTAATGCTGCTTCTGATAAAGTTCCACGAGACTGAACATTCTATACTATTTGATTTCAGTGCCAAAATCAATAATAGCACTGTAAATACACGAACTATTATTAATAGATTATGTACATATTAATATTCAATAACCTCCCTAATACTCCTGTCATCATGAGTTAAGCAGGGGGGAGGGGGTGGGCTCAAAATCAAATGAAAGGGTCTTGTGTTTTCACTCCTTATCATTGATTGTATCTGCATAATTAGGTAATATTGTAATTTTTTGGAATTCAGAATTCAAATATTAGTTAAATTAGTATTTAAAATTGCTAGAAGTCTGGGATCGATCCCGAAGCAACAGATCCTACATCATCGAGTACACAGATGAAACTACTTAATGAGAATAGACATTTAGTAAGCATAAAAAAGTTGGTCTGCCGGTGCGCATCATGAAGGGTTCCGCGCAGTCATGGAAATAGTAAACGATTTTTCCGTAATAATTACGTCATAAGGTACTTGAACGGGAATGGTTTCTTGTGATATGGATCGATTGGTGGATGAGAAAAACACAGGTTTGTCGACCGGCAGCCTGGAGCATTCGCTAGCAGCCAGATTTGAAGTTGGAAAAATAATTGTTAATTTTAACCAACGAATAACTGTAGTCTAGACCATCCCATTGAAGAATTTTTTGATCTGCCGACCAGCAGCTTGGCAGTTTTTCGTGTACAAATTTTTGAAGTTTTTATTTTATTTTATTTATTTTTTTATTTTTTTTTTTTATATTAACTCCACACAGGAGGCCCTGAAGAAAATAATTTCCCTCAAGGCCTATGTCTTTGGGGATGCTGTGTGGAGAGTTCCTCAGAGCATCTTCCATTGTAATACCGATAGAACAAGGACAGCATACCTACCTGACGCCTGTGCTCCAAAGATTGCAGTCCGCTTGTTAAGTTGGGGAATCTATCAAACGGACCGCCCGTTTTTGCACAGAGTCAAGGGTTTTTTTCAGGTATTTAGGGGCTCCGGACCAGAGATGGCTGCCAAATTCGACAGTAGGGCGCACTTGCGATTTGTACAGGGTCAGCAGTTGTGTATTATTAAAGTATCTGCGGGCCCTGTACAGTACGCCCAGCTTCTGAGAGGCCAACTTTACTCTGGCTTCGATGGAGCCCCCGTACCTGAGCTGGTCACTTGTAGTTATACCAAGCATATCAATGGAAGGCCTGTTCGGAAGATTGCTTCCGTTGAAGGAGACTAGATTATCATTTGGATCCCCTTTAGACGTAATCAGACAGGATTGGGTCTTTGAAACATTAAATTCGACGAGATTATTTTTACCCCAGGAGTAAATACTCTCGAGATAACCGTCCATTCTCTGCTTCAAAGCCCTCCGAGCCGTTGGAGTTTGTGTGCCCTTTGGGGGCTTGTCAAACAAAAAGCTATCATTATTACATTATTATTTATTACATTATTTTTATTAATTTTCATTATCTTTATTATTACCTTTATTTCATATATCTTTATTATTACCTTTATTTCAAATATCTTTATTATTACGTGAGTTTTAAAACATAGATTGCCAAATTAAGTGTTCCGATTAGACGGGCGAGAATATCGACGCGAACCTACTAACGAACCCGGCCGCTGTCGCGTGCCTATATTATCATATAAATATACTATCATAATAGTCCTCGTAAGATCGACTAATAGTTTATTTAGTCGTAAGTTTTGTTTAGTCGTAAGATCTGTGTTAGACCGATAAACGGCAGAAACTTCCGAACCCCGTCAGTTCAATATACGAGTAGCTTTCATTGAAGAATTTCTTGGTCTGCCAACCAGCAGTTTGGGAGTTTTTTTGTGTACGATTTCTCTAAGTTTTATTTTTTTGAATTATTTTGTTACTATTTTTTTTCATTATAGTATTAACATCTTATATTGCCAGATTAAAAAAATATAGATGATAATGATAATAAAAAATAATGTGAGTGTTCCGAGGGTTCCGATCGGACTGGCGTGCCTTTCGATGCTAAGCAACATACGAACACTGCCACGGTGCCCCTCACCACTGTCTCGTGCCTATATTAAAGTATAAATGTGTACTAATAAAGTAGTTCTTGTTAGATTGCCTAATAGTCTATAGTAGTAGGAAGCCGCCATCAGAGCTGCGTTCGTACGGTAAACGATGGAAACTGGCGAACCCCGTCAGTTCCGTATCGCTGTGGTGTGCACGTATACATGGACGAGCACGACGAGATTGGCAATGAGGAGAGTTACAGAGAGACATACCTACGGTTTAACTAACTGCTCACCGATTTCTTCAACTTTTAATCTTGAATCGTTTAAAAACATTTCAGTGTTTCTCATCCTGCGGCTAAAACACCACTTTCTGCAAAAACATATTCGATTCCAGACGAATCTATGTACTTTTCCCAGGGCTTTTAAAAAAGAGAGTTTCATATGAAATGCTCCAAGGTGTATTGCTCCGAGGTTGGCTCGTCAAATCTCGTACTCTCTGCTATTTTACTTTGCATCTCTATTTTACAATAGCTAAATCGTATGTCACAAGTATGTTATCTTGTTGACACTCTTTACTTTTTTTCTGTAGCAAGATGTAGCGAAAAAATAAGTTCCACTTTTTACCTCCAACTGACCTCCAATTCTCCCAACGCTCTAACTAACCGAATCAATAATCGCGTTTTAATAGTGGAACAAGTTTAGAATAGATATAAGTACACAGTAGCGCCTCTTATTGTAGATCTATGATGGAATCATAGATTTCGCAAAAGATTAAAGAGTGAATTTGGTCGTTAGTAGATCGCATTCCTAATAGTAAATGTAAAAAAGGCAACTAATTTCAGACCTATTTGCTAGTTATTAACTTGTATTATTTATTAGCTTTATAAAAAAGGTCTTGCCTTCATACTTTGATTTACTTTACCATATTATTTTTTCTAATTACATTATGAGTAAATTATATTTAGCTATTTTATCCATGTACATGTTACACTTACGTACATATACTGTCGACTTATGTAAAAGCCCGATAGGGCTTTAATAAATAAATAAATAAAATATTTGTAATCTACAATTTGGGCTTGTAGAGTGTATGAATGAAGAAAGTAGTGTAAGAAGAATATATGACGCAGATTTGGTTGAAGAAGTCGGGGACGCCCGAAGAAGACATGGCACGATCAAATCAACCAGATACCTGGTAATATCAAGAATAGGATTAACAGAAGAGTATGTATCAGATGATGTGTGAATGTGAATAAAGCGAGGAGTGTGTGCTAAGACCGAGTTGTTTTTGGGTCCTTCCTGTCCGCATCCCTTGCGGAGAAATGTCGTGATGGTTAGTTAGTTGGTTAAGAGTGAAATGTCTTCTAGGCTGACTCAAGCTGGCTGCCTGTCCGCATGGCAGCAGAGCATTCTTGTCGCTTGTGGGCTCAATAGGTCGGAATTTTTGCAAAGCCAGTTTGCCACCTCTTACCAGACCTGACGGCTCACTAGCAAACACCGCCACCGAAAAGGCTAACCTATTAGGGAAATTTTTTGCGGAAAACTCGACCCTCGATGACGGAGGTGCTGTTCCGCCGTCGGTTCCTCACTGCGGCTTCTAAATGAAAAAGCTGAGGATCCGGCATCGGGATGTACCCCACGTTATTCCGGTGCTCGATGTTAACAAAGCTAGTGGACCTGTGATGGAATACCTGCCCTGGTATTGCAGAGGTGTGCTGCGGAAATAGTTCCAGTTTTAACAAAGCTCTTCAAAATGTCCCTGAAGTGTGGCACTGTGCCCTCTGGTTGGAAAAAAGCGGTCATTCACCCTATTCCCAAGAAAGGTGACCGCTCCAACCCGGCCAACTACCGCCCCATAGCGATCACATCAGTTCTGTCCAAAGTGATGGAACGTGTGATCAACGACAAACTGCTCACATACCTCGAGAAGAACAAGATTATCAACGACCGTCAATACGGATTCCGGCGGAACCGCTCGTGCGGTGATCTTCTCGCGTATGTGACGCATGTTTGAGGGCGGTGCCTGGAACGTCACGGTGAGACCCAAACGGTCGCACTAGACATATCCAAGGCCTTTGACCGGGTCTGGCACCGAGGACTTGTCAACAAATTGCCTTCTTACGGACTTCCCGCATCCCTGTGTACGTGGATTGCTGACTTTTTAAGGGATAGGTCGATTCAGGCGGTTGCTGACGGTTTACCTCTTCCTCGCACTCTATAAATGCTGGCGTCCCACAGGGATCGGTTCTGTCTCCGACTTTGTTTTTGTTGCACATCAATGACCTTTTGACATGTGCACCGATTCATTGTTACGCGGATGACAGTACAGTTCATGATAGCTTTTTGTTTGACAGGCCCTCAAAGGGCACACAAACTCCAACGGCTCGGAGGGCTTTGAAGCAGAAAATGGACGGTTATCTCGAGAGTATTTCCTCCTGGGGTAAAAATAATCTCGTCGAATTTAATGTTTCAAAGACCCAATCCTGTCTGATTACGTCTAAAAGGGATCCAAATGATAATCTAGTCTCCTTCAACGGAAGCAATCTTCCGAACAGGCCTTCCATTGATATGCTTGGTGTAACTATAAGTGACCAGCTCAGGTACGGGTCTCCATCGAAGCCAGAGTAAAGTTGGCCTCTCAGAAGCTGGGCGTACTGTACAACTGCCGGCCTCTGTGTTTCCTCCCTCCTACAACTTGGGACTCTTTAAGACCCATGTTCACTCTTTCCTCTCCACAAAAAGACCCTCCACACAGCATCCCCAAAGATGACATAGGCCCTGAGGGAAATTATTTTCTTCAGGGCCTCCTGTGTGGAGTTAATATAAAAAAAAATATTCTCGAATCATAATACAAATAATCTGGTATGAAACCAAAACATACGATGGTGATAATTTTTTCCACTCCAAGCAAATTATCCTCAGAATATTAGTACTTACAATGTTAAAATATTTAAAAAAGATAATGGCAAGAACTCCGGCTTATTATATCCCTGCCTCGGCGTAATAAGGTACACGAGTTTTCTATTAATTTCCCCTTCGTTTTACGGCCACTTTGCTTAAGATATTAGCTCACAGCATATGGGTGCGTATTTTAAATATTCATTGCCGTAAATGTGCGGCCCGTGTCCTTAATGAAAGCTTTTGTTAATTTATTACACCTACAATTTAGTCTATGGGACACAATTTGCATTTAAAGTCCATTACACGACATGAATATTCACGGATATTACTGAATTAACTTATAACCTATCTTTTACCTTTACTAAACGTTTTTTAAATAATGAATGCAACCATCCTTTTCACAGCTGTTTTCCAAGACTCTAGACTAGTAAGGCCAGTTGCTGGATTGACTCGTTGACAACTCAATTATTATGGGAATATTATAAATTGAATCATCGGATATTATATATTGAATCACCGAATAAGCATCTCTTGATTTATTCTTAAGAAAGACAGAGATATTCAGCTTTTAAATAGCCTGAAAATATTTTAAAACCTAATCGTGAAGAACCTAAATAATCATATTGTGTTAAAAAAGATCGAGCTAAATCTATAAACCTATATTATAAATATGTCACCTGTGACAGGTAAAAACATTTTTTGTATCATATATTTACACAAGAATGCAAATCAAGTGCAACTTGGGTTGTAAAACTAGAGGTTGCAGTTATGTTAAATATTATTTATATTTACTTTAGTACGACTGTCTAAGTTTTGCGTAAACCCAAGTGATCTCTTTTTAATTTTGTTTAATTTTTCACTCAAAATATGTTTTCAATTTATTACATTGAAATTTAAATAAAAAAAACACTTTCCCCAAATTACTGTTATATTCCTAAACCTCCGGTTAATTTGTCCCTAGAAAGTTTGAGTCGACAAATGTTCAAAAAATTCATAACCTTATATTTTGAATTGAATAATCGGCTACTGGACAAAGACAAACATCGTGCAATACAGATTAAAATTCTGCAGGGAATTAAAAGTGCTTTTAAAAAATAATTGTCTGGAAAGACTTTTGAAAACGTACTCGAGTAGCTCCGAGAATTTATTAAATCAATTTGAAGACAGTAAACTTCTAGACTCTGAGAAAAAACTTTGCAAAGTGAAAAATGAATGAAAACATTGAGTTGTTAGTTTAACTTTTTATTCAATCAGCTTTTCAGTAAAAGTTGAAATGTTTTTGTCGAGGACTTTGAACACATAATGATAAATTTAGAATAACTTGGAAAGTGCCAAATTAACGGAACTAAAATATTTTTGAACATTATAAAGAAATGGTTTATCACCAAAATACTAATTTCGGTTGAGAGTCCGTATGTGAGTGGTAATAACAATATTTCCAAAATTAACAGGAATATATTTTGATCGTCATTTTAAAAATTGGAACTGATAGCGATTAAGTTATTTACAAGCCAGAAAATATTTTATTTCAATTTTTTAAATGTGTAATTTTTTTAACATTTTCAGTAACATGTTATTTACTAACGAACCAGATTCATCAACATAATATCCCATGTTTTTTTACTGCGGCAGTAAAATATAATATTATAGATATCACGTATTTTAAAATTTTGAAAAAAATCATTTTCAAATAATGGTACATACAGGGTTTTCCAATAAGAAGTGTTATTTTGATATTCAATCGTAAAAGATCAATGGTTTCGTTGCTTGTGTGGCACGTTGCGCTGTTTTGTTGAAAGTAAACGTTGTCCAAATCAATACCATCCAATTCCAGCCATAAAAAATCATTAATCATCTCTCGAGAGCGCAATCCAATCATCGTAATTGTTGCTTCAGCCTCATTTTAAAAAAAATAAGGTCCAGTGATTCCGCCGGACCATAAACTGCACCAAACAGTCACACGTTGAGAATAAAGAGGCTTTTTAACAATAACACTTGGGTTTTCGAGCACCAGATGCGACAATTTTGCTTGTTGACCAAGCCACCGAGGTGGAAATGGGCCTCATCACTCAAGATGATTTTAATAATTTCAATGCGTTGTTGAAGCGTATATACAACTCTTATTGGAAAACCCTGTTGATAAGGCACTCAATTAAACCGGCTACACAAAATGAGTGAGCAAAGTCGGATTCCCGCCGTCCCTTAAATTTTTCCTTAGCTAAGTTATTAGTCGTAAGTCACTAGCTAGGTTATAGGTACGTAACCAAAGAATGCTTGTCTTTTCTTTAAAAAATGTTTTTTCTTTTCTTTCATTAGTTACCTCAATTAAGAAATTTGATATCTGACGTTAAATAATTTAATAGCGGAAACAGTATAATTTCAGAATCTAATTTAGGGAAAGTAGATTCATTATTAGATCTATTTACGAGCTTTCACCTAAGTTAAAAATATAATAAAGCTAAGCGTGTTTAATTACAGGGTACGCTTAACTTTATGTTCCTTCGTGGGGAAGCTTTAAGCGACAAAAATAAATGTTATGTCTGCTTTTATGGCTGATGATAAGGATGGTTGTTCCCGTGATGAAAGAAGGGTTGTTGATTAGTTCTACAAGAGTCACAGCCTGTGACTCGTAGGTATTGTTGGAGCTAAAATAAATTAAACTTGCGTAATGAAGAGTTATGCCGGTACACTTGTGATTCCCGATCTATTGAGCTTTCTATGTGAAACTGGTTCATTAGATGATTTTCATTATTTCTGTATTATGATTTTTGTGTTTAGGGAATTGGTGTAGGAAAGCGGACAAAAAGCCAAGCTTGCTACGAATATGATGTTATCTAACTGCTTATACTCACTTACGAACATATTTCTTACATTTCGATTTTGCACGTAGTTGATATCAACAAAATAATTTATTTTATTAATATTTATTTTTACAATTTAATTTATAGATTTAATACATGTAAGAATTTAAATAGTATGATATTGACAGACGAAAAAGGGTTTTAAGAATTTTAAAGAAATAAGAAATTTCCAAAAACATTTTAGGCAGTGGTGAAGATCGAGTTAATGAAGAGAGATTATTTCAAGAATCAATAGGAATTTCCTTTTAAATCTATCCTCGCTGACAAAAAATATATCAATTGGCTGGTTGGTCTCACAGTTGGGAAGATAGACTAATCTATAATGACGCTGTCTGAAATAGTCATCAGGAGAATATAAAGACTCACGCGCTCCAAAATAGCTCATGATATATAGCCTCGCAGCAGCCTGAATAATCGGCTGGCGGCAAAACCCTCTCTTCCGAGCTGCAAGGTATGAAATCTGAGCATACCCAGAAAAAAATTAGTTGGGTATTGCCAGGGATTGTGTCCGTATTCTCCAAGTTTTTACTAAGCATTATCTTCGCACTTCAGCGGTCATCGAGGTCACTGGACCGAATTACTACCATAAGACGAAGATTTCAGAAATCAAACAGAATCCAAAACTAATATTTACTTGGAAAAGAACGATAACCTTGATCGGATAATCTATGGACAAGTGAAAACAACAGCTGATTCTGACAGATCCATATTTAATGACAAAAGTAGTGAAATTTAAGCAAATTTAGCAAGTAATCAAAGTTGAAACATATAAACTAGTGAAAAATTATTCAAAATAATAGTGTATTTCGTGGTGACAGTGCGAAACAACTTTACATATTGCCTTGAAAAATTACGCATATCGAATTCACTGTCATTGTAAGCTACAACCACAGACAATTTATGTTTTTGAATTTTTGAAATCTTTTTGAATTTGTGAAGAGGTTTTTATTTTTGTCATAGACAAATAAGTTAAATTATTTTTAACTCAATAAGGGGTATTTCTGAACAACTCTAAGAAACCTACCTACAAACTAAGAAATAAATCAACCAAAATGTCTAAAACTCGCAAGGTTTGCAGTGCAAAGAAAGATACATCTTCACCTTTAGCAATCACGTCTGGCCCTATTGATTCACCGTCGGCGCATCAGTCAATGATTAACATTGACACTGACTCATTAATCAATTTTTTTGAGTCGAAACTTGAAATCATGCGCACTGAAAACAAGAAAGCTATTGACGCTGTTCAGTTAAAATTAAATGAGCTTTCTAACGAGTGGAAGGAGCAATACACAAAAATTCTGGGATGTGTGAGCGTTCTCCAAGAAGAAAACTCAAACCTCCGGCAAGAAGTCCAGTCACTACGAGATGCACAAGATGAGATGGAGCAACACAGCAGAATATGCAATGTAGACATCCATGGGATTCCCGAAGCAAAGGGCGAAAATTTGATAACATTAATAGAGAAAATAGGATCCAATATTAACGTCCCGCTTCCAAGTAGCTGTGTGGTTTCTGCGCATCGCGTCGCTCGCGGCCACTCCTCGCCCTCCAACCGTCCACGCAATATAGTGGTCCAGCTCTCCACAAAGCGACTCCGTGATGATGTCATCGCTGCAGCAAGGACTCGCCGCGGCCTTACCACGGAACAATTAGGATTTGGTGCTCCCACCACCAATTTTTATATAAACGAGCACCTTACATTGAAAAATAAAATCCTATTTGCCAAAACACGAGCCGCCGGAAAAGCTAACGGCTTTAAATACATTTGGGTACGGAACGGCAGTATTCTGGCGAAGAGGAACGATCTCTCTCGGGTTTTCACCATCCGCCGTGAGGGAGACCTTCAAAATATAATCACACATGATCAGCAAAACATGTGACTAAAAACAAAACTAAATGACTTCAAAAGAAAAGAACTGATTAACTGCATGTATATGAATATCAGGGGAATGAGGACAAAAATTGATGAAATATACGAAAACGTCCTTATCAACGACTATGACCTATTAAGCCTAACAGAAACATGGTTAAAGGAATCTATCTGTGACCAAGAATTAGTAGATAACCGGTATGAAGTATTTCGGAGGGATAGAGTTCACAAAACAAAAAAAGATGGAGGAGGAGTCATGGTTGCTGTATCGAGAAAACTAGAGGCGAAGAGGATGGCGCATTGGGAATGTCAAGCGGAGGACTTGTGGATCCAACTCAATATAAACCATAATAACAGGAGTATCAAACTGAATGTTTGCACCGTATATCTACCACCAACTGAAGAAGAATCTATTGTAAGCTCATTTTTAAACAATCTTAGGAATGTGTACCTAACAACACCAAACCAACACATCTTAATATTTGGCGATTTCAATAGGTCTAACATTCAATGGATTACCGATGAAACAAGCAATTTATTACCTTTCACCACAAACACAAATACAATCACCTCCGACATCATCGATACACTATCATTCTGTAATCTTAAACAATTTAACGGAATAGTGAATCACCAATCCAAAATATTGGATCTCATTTTATCAGATAAAGAAGACATATCAGTAATACGTTCTTCATCTCCACTAAGCAAAGAAGATCCATACCACCCTGCTCTAGAAATAAATGTTCTTTTTAATTTTCTACCACATCTTGAAACCCGTAACGCCCCAAGACCAAACTTTTATAAAGCCGACTATGATTCAATTAATACCGTTCTTCGTGAGATTGATTGGGAATTCATTAATCAGGGAAATATTGATCAATCCGTAGATCAGTTTTACAGTATACTCTACCAGATTATCTCTTCTCATGTTCCCCTCAAAACGAACAAAAATCACTTTCCTAAGTGGTACTCAAAAGATCTCATTCGTTTGATAAAGAAAAAAAACAAATTTCATAAAAAATATAAGAAATATGGTAATGAACTAGATCATTTATCATTCAGCTTGATTAGAACCAGAACAAAAAATCTGATTAGAGTTTGTTATCATAAGCATTTAGACTTAATCAAACAAAATTTAAAAGCTAACCCGAATGATTTCTGGAAATTTGCAAAAAGCAAATATAAAAACACAACCGATATTCCAAAAGAGATGCACCTAAACGACATAAAAACTACCCAAGGTCAAGTTATCTGCGGGCTTTTTTCTAAGCACTTTCAATCTGTTTATAAACCTCACAATGCAAACTATTCACCACAAATATCTGAAGATTTCTGTAACGAAAGCCTTGGTATGATCACTATTTCGCCCTTAACGATATTAGTCAAGTGTAAGAATTTGAGAACCAATAAGGGATCAGGTCCCGATGGTATCCCGCCAATATTTTTGAAAATGTGCAGAGATGTTCTTGCCAGACCACTTAGCCTTCTTTATAACAAATCATTACAAGAAGGTGTTTTTCCAGTCAAATGGAAAACGGCTTTCTTAACACCTATATTTAAGAAAGGTTGTAAGAGCGATATAAAAAATTATAGACCTATCTCTAAACTTGACTGCATAGGAAAGTTGTTTGAGTCAATAATATATGACTGTCTATTAGCTCATGTAAGTAAATATATTATCATTGAGCAACACGGGTTTTTCCCTCGGCGTTCCACAACAACTAACCTTCTCGAATACTCCCAGTACATCCGCGATAGCATCGAAAAACGTTTACAAGTAGATGCCATCTACACGGATTTTTGCAAAGCATTTGACCAGTTAAATCAATCATTACTCATCAAGAAGCTGGAAAAGTTTGGCATAAATGGAAATACTTTGAAATGGTTCGAAAGTTACATTACAGAAAGAAAACTGCAAGTGGTTGTAGGAGGGTACTCCGCGGATCTTTTTACTGCAACGTCGGGAATTCCACAGGGCTCGCATCTTGGACCTTTGCTATTTTTAATCTTTATAAACGACATAATTTTAAGAATAAAAACATCAAAATATCTCCTGTTTGCCGATGACCTTAAGTTGTACAAAAAAATTACTTCATTAGAAGATTGCACCGATTTGCAAAAAGACTTATCATCACTTCATGAATGGTGTACACTAAATGATTTATATTTTAATGAAAACAAATGTGCCGTAATTTCATTCACAAAGAACATTAATAAATTCTCAAACACATATCACATTAACAATATCCCTTTACTAAACACAACTTCAATCAAAGACTTAGGCGTGACATTTGACTCGTCACTTAGCTTCAATAAACATGTAGATACAATTTCAAAAAGTGCATCACAAGTATTAGGATTAACGCTAAGAATTACAAATTGTTTTAAAAGTACAGAATTAACTTTGACATTATATAAATCAATTGTGCGAAGTATTCTCGAATATGCATCAACAATTTGGTCTCCCAATTATGAGATTCATAATTATAGGATTGAATCCATACAAAGGAAACTAACCCGTGTAATTGCTTATCGTGAAGGTTTATCTGATCAATTTGGAACTTATAATGACCGAATTTTGCACTACAAACTACACTCACTGACGGTCAGACGTAAACTTTCTGACGTACTGCTCCTACACAAAATTATACATGCATCAGTTGATACACCAAACATTTTATCCCAAATTAACATCAATATTCCATCAAGAAAATCAACAAGGAGGATGAACGACATTTTCTATATTAAAGCCTACCACACAAATACAGGATATTTTTCCCCTGTACCGCGAACATTAAGAAATTATAACATTATACATGGCTCTAATAATGTAATAGACATTTTTAATGACCAATTTAAACACTTCAAAAAAAATGTATTACCTTTAATCATATTAAGCTGATATTGTGATGAAACCCTTTATTTAATGAGAAGCAACATTGTACCTACCTAATCATTGTCTCACCAGTACAGGTGTGACAATAACAAATCGTTTATGAACATATTTGTATTTACCTTTTACCCATTCTTATTTGTTATTTACTTCTGCATATTTAGCTTATTCATTTTGTTACTATTTTTGTTGTTATTATGTATTTAAACATCCATGTATGTAAATTTAAAGTTGTTATTGTGTATTTAAACATCCATGTATGTAAATTCTTGGGCACCATGCCTGTTTTATGTACTTAAATAAATAAAATAAAAAAAAAAAAAAAAAAAAAAAAAAAGAATTTCCAGGGGAAATATTATAATAATATCTATCCACAAGTAATTATTCATTTCTTTGTATCTGAGCGCCCATATCAAGCAATTTGTCAACATCTTAGACATGAAAGAATTGTCAATGTTCAATATCTATCGTCTGTTTATTATGAAATTGTTTTAATATAATAATAAAAAAATATGAATTCTAGGTTGATTCATTGTTTTGTTGTTTCCTTTGGCTGTATAATCCTAGGTCTGAAATTATTGTTCCTTCTTACACAGTCAGTGGGATAATTACAGGCGTGAACTGGTTGACTCTTGAAATTAAAAATTTCAAGTTTATGAAGACGTGAATCGAGAAGATTGGTGCCAATGTTGAAAATACGAAAAACAAAAAGTGTCTAAAAATATCTTTCAATAATGTTATTCGAGTACCTACATCATCTTTGCGTAGTAGAGTTCATGCAAAGGCTCCGTTTGAGTACCGTTCGATAATCGAACTATCTATTTAGTGGGTAAAACAGTAGATGTGATTTCCTTTCTACATTTAGGTATCTACTACTCAGGTACCGATATACACAGTTTCCCCAAACTTAAGACTGTTTGGAGGACTGTAGGACACTTAAGAATGCATTCTAATTTATAGCGCCACGAGAAAAGCTAAATGAAATAAATGTTTTAATCCATCTTCTTAATTATCAAAAGAAAGCAATAAAACAAAAGCACATCATATATATATATTTTAAAATAACGATATATATACTTTATATTATTGTTTCAATAATGAACATTTATTTAAACTATTTCAAATCAGGCATTTTGACGAAGTTGGGACACATCCGGAATTTCAATTTTATTAAAGCTCTCGATAACGATTCTGCAACTTCAAACACTTGATAAAATAAGCCAACTTTTTGACATTTCACAATACCTTTTCCTTTACAGTCCTTCAAGAGTCGTCTCGCGCTTTTGATTAAGGGATAACCAACCCCGCTAGATCAAAAATTCGATTTACATTTTTTTTCATAATTCAACCAATAAGTGGAAAAACACAATAAACATTTTACCAGGAACTTCTCTTTGCGAAATGAATTCGCTTTTTCGTTTTTCTTTTATGTGTTCGATAATATTACTAAAATTTACTAAAAATGTTTATTTATGAAAAAATTATGCTAAGTAATTTATATTACGCTGGTTCGTAATTTCAAAATATTAATTAAATGCATTAATTCGCTTTACCTGAATTTTTAGAGCGATCACGATATTAATTAAATTAAAATTTGCGCAAGAAATAAATACAATTGACTACCATTTATAGCAAGAATAAATTCATGTACTCTATTATCATTACCTTTTAAATAACCTCTTTTTTTTCACTCCTCAGCATTCCTACTCGTTTTTCTATGGTAATTAATACCGACATCCATAAATTCCTGTTATGCATTCGTTTAGACTTTAATAAAGGTGAGCCCCATATTTCATAAAAGTATTCCGAAATAACACCTTTTCAGTAAGATGTCCGTTATAATTATGGCAAAACCAATCAGGCTATAAATACAAAGGGGGAAGAAAGTAAAAAAAGTGTTTTAATCCATAAAGTCTTATTAACATGGTATTTCACCACGAATTAAGGGTTTCAAAATTAGAAGAAATAATATTACACGTCGGTGTAAAGGGACGTGCTTGCCTTAGACGAATAATACATTATTGATCAAGTGGTACTCCAAATAATGTCAGGAATCACTGTAAGTCGAGGACTTCCCTTAGCACCCTGTGTATTTATTGTACCTGCATCCTGTGAATTTAGTTAGTGAATATTCTATTAACACACCATCTCTTGTCAACCTTGAACCAGTTCAAGGAAATAAATTAATTTGGGTTGCGTATTTCTGCTCGGGGAATACTTCCAAGCAAAGAGCTGACAAGCACTAGGAAAGAGAAAACCTTGTATTTCAACGATACAAATGACAGTTTTCATTAGTTGCGAATGTTTACTGGGATTGTTACGACACCAACCCTCTTCCATATAAATTGAAGGGAAGGAACATCCTTTAAAAACATCCCTCAGGAGAAATTCTTCAAAAGAGATCTGATGTCGCTTTAGACGCCCGTCCAAGAGATGGTATAAGATTTCTTTGAAAACGGATAACACATTATTGATCAAGTTGTATTTTTGGTTTGCAATATTACCAACAGGTAACTTTGTAAACTTCTAGGGATCGCTGAATTCACATTGCTACTATACGACTGGAAAAATTATTTGAAAAAGCCAATAATATTGAGGATTTTTGTCGCGGGATGAAAGGGTAAGTTATTTGACACACGAGTTTGATAGTATTATGTGAAGAACTTACTTGGATAACATTTTTTTCTTATTCTCATAAAGTGGAATTGTTTGGTAAAGTAAGAAGAATTTTGGTTTCTGTGTATGGGAATTTATTAAAAAGCTTCAACTTCTCCCGTGAAAACATTTACCTTAACAAGTGCCATGTTAATGGTACTGTTTGTATACCTAGAGATGTAAACGTTAAATTTGACAAACCAAAATATAACAATATATTTATTTTTTTTTGTGTTTCTTTATTGATAAAAATTTAATGATGACAGTTTTTTGTTTCTACACCCACCATACTACGCACATGCCCGTATTATGGTAGCCATATTTCTTTAGATCACAATGTTAAGATGTTAGGATATACAGAAATAAGAGAGAGAAGATATAAAGATATAAAATAAAAATAAGAAGAAAACATATGAATAGAATGGAATAAAAGAGCAGTTAATTTAATTTAGTGACACGAGACATTTTTTGCAAAAGTTCCTTCACTTTACCAATAGCCAATTCTGAATATTTTTTTATATAAAGATGTTCAGTTTCCAATTTTCTGGGAAAATTGTCGCTGGACAAATGCTGTTTTTGTTGGAGTAATTACATATTTAAGGTGTGACGAGTAACGCGTATGAATATTTTTTTGTGTTTTTTTGATGATATTTTTTTTCCATATGTATATAAGAATAGTCTTAATGTATAATTGACGAATATCTAGGATTATAAATTTTTTGAAAAGTGGCTCTGATGGGTGTGACGGGTGATATTTGAATATTATGCTTAGCAATAGTTTTTGAGTTAAAATCATGGGACGGAGAATTGAAGATGCACATTTGTACAACCTCCCCATCCCACCATCTCATATGTAGCAATTGTTTGAAAGAGTGCAAAGTAGACACATTTTAATGTTTTTATGTTAAGGATAGATCTGAGAGATCTGAAAATGTAGTATATCAATATCAATCCTCACACAAAAATTTTTCACTTATTATAATGTTAATGGAAGTAATTCAAACATTATCAGATTATTCGTATCTTGGGACTGTTTTCCTTTCTTATACAAAAAAGGTATGTATTTTTGATTGTTGTTAATACATAGAAAACGAACAATATTATGTAAATATTTAAAACGATATCGTCATTGTAACAGCATGTTAATTTAAATATCTAAATGAATTGATAACCTTTGAAAAGTAAGCCTTCCGTTGAAAGGAATAAATATATTATCAATCTTATTCGGGTTAAGGTAAAATGTTTACGAAGATTTAATTCATTGAGTTCATTTATCGCTTTGCGATAGATCGATTAAATAAAATAAATGTTCCTGTATATATTTTCATTGCCAGTAAATGATATTTTGCAAGGTCACAAGATTACTAGAGTCACCCCGATGTAGATAAAGATAAGTCGTTTGCGAGGTCGAAATCAAGAATTGAATAGTATCTTTATCTTATTCGACAAGTGTGTCATGTTGTTGTATCTAACTAGATTTAGACTAATGAAGTAATGTTTTTCTTGAAACGAGTGTGTAAACTTAATTTCTCTCAAAATATCTTTCCTTAATAGCAATGAGTAATTGATCACTTTTTTAGAATGCGTAAACATATTTATTTTTACGTGGTTAGTTTCTCTCTCTGCTAAAAACATTAACAATTTCCATCCCGTATTATGGGTAAGTACTTCTCTTATAAAAAATCACATTACATAATTACTTATTCATTAAAAAAATTAAAAAGCATAATATATTGTAGAGGTTTTGGAAATATATTTTCCTGGAATGACGACACAACGTCAATAAAATATTGATGGGGCGTCAATAAAATACAGCAGGAATATCGAAATATATGCACAGCTTTTTACGAAATAAATAAAAAATTTGAAAATGCAGTAATTCCACAATAATTATTTAAAAATAAAATCTTGTGCTGTGATTGAATGATGACTACCGTACGAGAGTTTAAATTTAAATATAAATATGTGTAGGTAGATATTTTTTCTTATTTCTTCCACCGCAATCTTTACGTGTATTAAATCATTACCCCTCTACCGAGGCCAAGATTCACGAATTACAGAGGCACGTTCTTGCCTGTCTACAAGTAATCAAATTTGCATTCAACTACATACATGATCTAGTCTTGTTTCGCTCGAGCCCCCTATTTTTCAAATAAAAATTTCAGTAATAGGATATAAATAAAAATAGACCATGATTCATCACTTCTAGAAGAAAAAAAAAGAATATTTTTCATGTATTGTACCTGTGCTGTAATGTAACAGAAGAAACAATCTCTTCTAGTTCGCTTTTTAAATTGAAACGTTGCTTGAAATGGCTTTAGCCGTGATTGGCAACCAGATACGATTAGCCAGGTACTTCTCCTTCCTCCTACTCCCCACTTCTTTCCCTTCACCTCTGCCTTCAGCCTCATAAATTACCCAAACTGGGGATGCTGTAGTCTCACTGGCTTTGTACGGTTAGCAGTTGGAACTGTTGTACGGTATTCACATAAAAAATTGTTTCTCTAAAAGTGCAGCCATCTGTTCTGTTAGTGCTGTGGCCTTTTTAAAGACGGTCTTAACTTTTGGTCAGTTACTCATTTTCTTTCTTTTTTATATTGTTAAGTGACGGCCCTGATTACTGAACTTTTCTTTTGGGTCAGGAATTTTTATCTACGTCGGAATATAAAGTTGTTTTTTTAGAAATTAAATAAAATATAATGAGCAGTAATTGTTGATCGAAGTATATATAAGAATAGTGGTCCAGAGCACCTGACGGGACATCAGAAGATGCGGGTTCAATTCCCGTCGGCAGCATTTATATATAAGAATAGCGGTCCAGAGCACCTGACGGGACATCAGAAGATGCGGGTTCAATTCCCGTCGGCAGCATTTATTTATAAGAATAGTGGTCCAGAGCACCTGACGGAACATCAGAAGATGCGGGTTCAATTCCCGTCGGCAGCATTTATTTTTTGGCGGGAGATATTTTCTGTTTGTATGTATATTTTGGGTGACTAATTATTGCTTATAATATTTTTTTATAAGCAATAATTAGTTTTTTTGTGCTATGCATAAAAAAACCTTTTTTTTTTTTAAATTTATTATAAATATTTAAAGATACAAGTTTTATGCAGTCCCACAAAGCTGTCACACATGACGGCTTGTCTGTAGGTTCTACAAATAATATATATAAACATTTTTAATTTTTAATACATGTATGACACAAAATTATACAATAAACAATATCACAAAATAATATATCTCAAAGTACCTACCTATATACAAATTATTTAGGCAGGTACGTTGAGATGTTCAGGAATACATCAATAATAAAGTTCAGAGATACATTGATTCATCGCTTATTAGCCAACGCTTAGTGTTTTTGGGGCAGGGTCTCTCATTATTCTGAGGTTTAAAATAATTATTAAATTTATTGAAAATCTCTGGTATTAAGTATTTAAGCGTTCGGCTTCCATACTTATTTGTTACTCTTGGAATAATGAGGCCCTTATTTTCAGTGAATCTTGTTGTATGATTATGCACCGGTTGCTTTTTATATTTGCTATCTCCCTCATTATCCATTATAATAATGTACCAAAGAAGACCCTTTATTGGAAGTAGGCCCTCAGAACCATACAGTAGTTTTAGATTACTTCTTTGTCTGTAAATATTCGGTGGTACAATTTTTTTTATTATAGCAATTTGTAAGTTTTGTATATATTTAATATAAATATTGCTTGAGTGCCCCCAAGTTCGTATGCCATATCTGAGTGTGGATTCGACCATAGAAAAATAAATTATTTTAAGAGTACAATGAGGCAAAACAAATTTCAGTTTATAAAAATTACTTGCAAAAGATCGGAGCTGGTTACAGATTTTAGCCACTTGTTTATCCCATTTAAATTTATTGTCTACTATTAGTCCCAGATAGGTATATTCGTTAGTAAAGTCAATTGTTTCACAGTGGCAAATATTTTCAATTTTTCTATGAATACATTCAGAATTATGAGCAATTATTTTAGGTATATTCCATATTCCCAGGCTTGGTGATTTTACATACATACATTTTGTTTTTTTAACATTAATAATTAAACCAACATCATGAGCCCATTTAAGTAGCTCGTTAAAGTCACTTTGCAATTGTTGAATAGCTATAATAGGATTTTCATTGGATACTACAAGTGCAGTATCGTCAGCAAAAATGAATCTAAAGGCCTTTTTAAAGAGTTTTGACATAACAATAACATATATAATGTACAATTTTGGACCTAAAATTGATCCTTGCGGTACTCCTGATTTAATATGTCTTCCTTTACTCATATCATTTAAAATCTTTACGTTCATTTTTCTATTAGTTAAGTAGTTTTTAAAAAAAGAGAGGAGTTTACCCCGGATTCCAATGTTTTCAAGAACCTTAATTAATTGGATATGGCTGAGAGTGTCAAAAGCTTTTGAGTAGTCAATAAAAAGCACCAGTACATGTTTTTTAGAATTAAGTTGAGAATTTATAAAATCAGAAAATTTTTCCAGCAATTTATCACAACTTTTTTTTTTCTGGAATCCGTACTGGCATTCATCTATAATATTCAAATTATTCAAATATTTATCTAAATTTATCGAAATATATTTTTCTAAAATTTTTTCTAGTGCCGGGAGAATAGAAATTGGCCTGTAATTGTTAATTTCGGAGTGATCTCCATTTTTGAAAATAGGCCTTACAATGCTATTTTTTTAATTCATCGGGGATGAGGCTCGTATCGATTATTCTGTTGATAAAGTGAGCAATAACAGGGCTAAGTAATTTGACATGATTTTTTAAATCAAACATACGAATTAGATCTATGCCCGGTGACTTTGAATTTTTCATACCTCCGATAATATATTCAATTTGCTTAGCATTAGCTCTAGGTAAGTACATTGAATGCGGTAGGGATTCTTGCAAGTGTTTAGACGCTCGGAAATCACATTCATGTAACAACTTATTAACTCCTTCATCAAAAAAGTTAGCAAAATTTTCTGCCACTGCATCAGAAGATTGTGACTTTAGGAAATATTTAGATAAGACTTCATCGCAACCAGATTTATTTTTCCTACCCAAAATTGTATTAATTTCATTTCATGTTTTTTTAATGTCCTTGAAACAGTGATTAAATTTGTTATTATAGTATGCCTTTTTGTGTTTAATATTTGTTTATTAAGTTTATTTCTATATTTTTTGAAAGCGATTTCATATATTTTATTATTAGGCGTGTTTTTCCACTTTTTCCACATGGCATCTCGTATTAGAATACTTTCAGCGAGACTGTCATTCATCCAAGTTTTTTGGTTATTTCGAAATTTTTTTGTTTTTAATTTTGTAAAGGTACTTTTTTCATAAATATTTTTAAAAATCGATTTTAATTCTGCATAAATAATGTTTGGTTCAGACAATTTTAACATTGCATTCCAATCGGTGATTTCGATCAATAAATCAATCCTTTTGTCCGATAGTGCAGTGTAATACTCTTGGTGCGATTTGTCGACGGTACATTTATCATAGTAACAGAAGTTAATACTAGCTGCAGTTAGGTAGTGGTCAGCTATTATTGAATCGCATACGCATGAACTGATTTCGGTCGTCTCCTTCACTCTTACATAGATATGGTCTAAACATGAAGCCGTTACATAGTTAGTCAATATCGCTTCTCCAGTCACATCATTTATACATCTGGTCATTCCAAAATGAGACATGAGGTTTTCATATTGCATAGTTATGGGTTCGTGTACATTTAATAAGTTAATATTCGTATCACCTAGAACCAATACGGATTCTTTTATATCAATATTTCCCAATATTGTCTCCAGCTCATCAAGAAATAATTTTTTTTTAGTAATAGGCGGTCTATATATTGCTAAAAGATGTAAGCGAATATGTTTGTTTACTGAAATAGTTCCGTAAATGCATTCAAAATTATTAGTCATAATATTTATTTTTTCAAATGTAAGGTGATCTTTCACATACACAATAATACCGCCACCCGATCTTTTTGTTCGACAAAAATGGTACGAATTAAATCCCGGTAATTTATAAAGATTTATATTATTTTCATTTATAGACGTTTCGCATAGCGAAATTAAGTCGATGTTTCTCAAAGAGCTAGAAACAATTAATAGGAAGGTGTCCCAATATTTAGATAAAGATCGTATATTTAAGTTGAGGGCAGTTATTTTATTATTTCCTAACACATGTTTTTTTGTAGCCCAGTTTTCAAAAATTGACGTGCGTTCATAATCTATTTCTGCTGTGTCAAAATCACAGTTCAGTTCACCCATATAGAATAATATTTTAATTGGCAGCAATAATATATAAACATGTATTGGGATTTATAAATATAAATACGATAGATACATAACAATATAGCAGTAAGTATTTCCGATATGTTCCAGGTTAGATTATAGTTTTGTACAGAACAAGGTAGGTTTACTAATTGGCACCAATAATTACATATTGAACTTTTTCTGCACATACGAATACACGAAGAGTGCGCGAACATCAATATAATCATAAATATTTTAAATTGCAGCAATAATTTATAAACATGTTGTAAGAATTTAAATAAACATATAAGTTGATAAACATGAAGTGGGACCACGAATATAATACCTCTACATATATGAGTACAATAAGTATATTGGAGCATTAGAATAAATTTCAGTATGCTCTTGTTAACACTTTGGTAATAGGACAATACATTTAAATATGTGTTTAGTGGTAATTTTCGCATGGATATGAAAAGTTTGTACTTGAGAAGCAAAATATAAAAAATATTATTTTTAGGAGAAGGTGATAAGAAGTAGTAATATAAAATAATAGTTATTAACATTATTTTCATTTTTAAATATAATTTTTTTTTTTAAGTACTAACATACCTAGTCATATTCTATACGACTTTGGGCGATAAACATCATCTTTTTGAAGTAGGGGCAGGTTGGGTTATTTGCTTTATGGTTAGTATTTAGGTTCATCTTGAGATTTTTGTTTTGGAAGATACAATTGCTGCACTTTTCTTCTTCATTTTTATTTGTACATTCCTTCCATTCATGGTCCTTTGCGCAATGCAAACACGTTGCACTTTTTTCTTTGTTGAAGCATTTGATTGCCGTATGTCCAAACTTAAGACAATGGAAACACTGCGTTATAGGGTTTGCATCTTCTACACGTGTTCTGTTGAATCCAATATTAATTTTTTCCCTTTCGATGAGGTGGGTCCTTAATTGTCCGCTTGTTTCCAATATGTAGTTCGTAAGTCCATTTTGATTTTTAGGTTTGAACATTTTAATTAATTTTATCGTGTTTTGTGGGTTATTTTCCATAATATCTTTTAAACCTTCATTTTGTGTTTTTAAGGCCTCAATTATTACTTCTTCAGATAAATCTGCTTGTAAGTTTCTAACGAAAATTTTTGGTTTTTTCTTTTTTAATTCTTCTGCGACCATCTGTTTTTTAAGTGTTTTGTTAATTTCTTCTGTTAATTTTTCTGCGTGGGCTTTTGTCGGGCAGGATATTTGTACCGGACGTACCTCCACCGACCTAAAATTAATTTGCATAAATCTGAATTTACGCAGAGGCAGTTCCTTTACAAACCCACCTCTGCGCATATTCGAATTTATGCAACAAATTCTCTCTATAAAAAACTGTAAACCTTATCTGAACTTGTATAAACTGTAACTCTTGCTGATTAATAAATAAAACCACGGGGTCAAGCAGTCATTACTATAGACAAAAAACAAAGGCTTGACCCCCCGACACCGTCTTATAAATTAAATACCTATCATCTGTACAAAACATGGAAGATTTGCATGAAATTTGAAATTGTGCAGACGCGGTTTCCTTTACAAAACCTGCCGTTTGCACAAAATTGAATATTGTGCAAATCTTCCCTTTTAAATATATGTGTTCTCTCTTTAATATGTAAATTTGCACAAATTAAATATTGTGCAAAGCTGCCTTTTAACTCTGTAATATGTGCAAACTCACAAAAAGTATTTTAATAAAAATGACCCGGGCAAAGTGGATTGAAGAAACAGTCAGGGACCTAGTCAAAATCATCCCCTTCCAAATTACGCAACAACGGCGCTCAGTCCTGTGACAAATTCCGGGAACCCAAAGATAATTCTCGGAATTTGTCGCTAACAAAGGGAGAGCTAAGCCCGTTTGTCCTTTAAAAGGCGGACAACTTGTGCAATTCGGCAGAGAGCCAGCACCCTTCGCTTCATCAACATCTCTCCTGGACTGCCCCTGACTGCCTTCTTCAAGCCTCTTCTGCCCTGGACCTTCACTGCAACTTGGCCTTCTTCTTTCTCCCGGCTCCCTGGTGCTCATCAAGAAGAAACTTTCACAATAGTCGAAGCGTCCCTTGTCAGGGCGCAGGTTCCCCCCTACCTTCCTCCCCCTGCCTTATACCTTTCTCCCATAATCCCCATATTTTTCCCCACATTTTTTCCCCATATTTTTCCCCATATTTTTTCCCCATATTTTTCCCCATATTTTTTCCCCATATTTTTCCCCATATTTTTCCCCATATTTTTTCCCCATATTTTTCCCCACATTTTTCCCCATATTTTTCCCCACATTTTTCCCCACATTTTTCCCCATTTTTTCCCGATATCCTTCCAAGGCGTCGAAGCGGCCAGCCGGCCACTCCCGCTATATCGTCTGTGCGGCCGGCGACTACAGTGCCGTCCCGTACATGGTCCTTCGAGCCGGATCGCCTCTTCACGCCTTCACGCCTTCACGCCTTCGCGCCTTCCAGTGACGTCCCGAGATGCCGTCCCTGCGGAGCGGCCGCGAGGCTTCAGCCTCCACCCCGGATTCACAACCCGACGTGGAGCTGGTGACAGGCCCTCACCCCGCCGGCCCTGCCGGCCCTCACCCTGCCGGCCCTGACCCTGCCGGACCTGCCGCCCCACGCGCTGCCAGCCCTGCCGACACCCACTTTGCCGGCCCTGACAGCACTCCGTCCTCCGATGTGGAAGGAGACTCTACCACCACAGAGGACACGGTCAGGCAGCTCCGGAAGGCGAACCGGACAATGAGCAGGCAGCTCGCTCAGCTGCTCGCAGCCCTCCCCACCGCGACGCAGTACCTGCCTGGGGCGGACCCCCCTGGCACCCACCTGGGCGGCTACCCTGGTGCGCATCCCGCCGCCTACCCTGGTGCGGCCCCTGGTGCGCATCCTGCCGCCTACCCTGGTGCGCATCCTGCCGCCTACCCTGGTGCGGCCCCTGGTGCGCATCCTGCCGCCTACCCTGGTGCGGCCCCTGGTGCGCATCCTGCCGCCTACCCTGGAGCGGCCCCTGGTGCGCACCCTGCCGCCTACCCTGGAGCGGCCCCTGGTGCGCACCCTGCCGCCTACCCTGGTGCGGCCCCTGGTGCGCATCCTGCCGCCTACCCTGGAGCGGCCCCTGGTGCGCACCCTGCCGCCTACCCTGGAGCGGCCCCTGGTGCGCACCCTGCCGCCTACCCTGGTGCGGCCCCTGGTGCGCATCCTGCCGCCTACCCTGGAGCGGCCCCTGGTGCGCACCCTGCCGCCTACCCTGGAGCGGCCCCTGGTGCGCACCCTGCCGCCTACCCTGGTGCGCATCCTGCCGCCTACCCTGGAGCGGCCCCTGGTGCGCACCCTGCCGCCTACCCTGGCGGGCCCCCAGCCGCGCCCGCTGCTGCGCATCCTGGCGCCTGCCCTGGCGCGCCCCCTGGTGCGCATCCCGCCGCCTACCCTGCCGTGCACCCTGGCGGGCCCCCTGCTGCGCCCGCTGCTGCGCATCCTGGCGAGCACCCTGGCGCGCCCCCTGGTGCGCATCCCGCCGCCTACCCTGCTGCGCATCCTGGCGAGCACCCTGGCGCGCCCCCTGGTGCGCATCCCGCCGCCTACCCTGCCGTGCACCCTGGCGGGCCCCCTGCTGCGCCCGCTGCTGCGCATCCTGGCGAGCACCCTGGCGCGCCCCCTGGTGCGCATCCCGCCGCCTACCCTGCCGTGCACCCTGGCGGGCCCCCTGCTGCGCCCGCTGCTGCGCATCCTGGCGAGCACCCTGGCGCGCCCCCTGGTGCGCATCCTGGCGCCTACCCTGGTGCGGCTCCTGGCGCGCCCCCTGGTGCGCATCCCGCCACCTACCTTGCCGTGCACCCTGGCCGGCCCCCTGCTGCGCCCGCTGCTGCGCATCCTGGTGCCTACCCTGGCGAGCACCCTGGCGCCTCATCCCAGAGTTTTTCGCCGCTGTTTCCCCCGCAGCCGAGCGCCGATGAGACTGCCCATCACACCAGCGAGTGGGTCCGACAAGGCGCCGACCCATTCCTGGCACAGCTGGGCACCATGCTGGCTGACGCCATCCGCTCCTCGCGCGCCCAGGACAGCCCTCGTCCCTCAGTGGAGGAGGACCTTCGGATGACCGCCCTCATCGCCCGGCAGTCCACCGCCAAGGACCTCCCCACATTTTCTGGCGACCCCCTCGAATGGCCGGCCTGGATTGCGCAATACGAGCAGTCCACCTCGACCTGCAAGCTCACGCTGAGCGAAAACCTTATACGGTTGCAGCGTGCGCTTAAGGGGAAGGCGAGGGAGAACATTTACTCGCTCCTACTGAACCCGGACCGCGTGCCCGAAATTATAGCGACCCTGGAGGAGCGGTACGGTGGATCAGGTTCGATCGCAAACCTAATGCTGGACAAGGTGAGGAAGCTGCCCTTCCTGTCTGCCGAAGCCACCCTGGAGGAGATTGCTGACTTCTCCGGGACAATCCAGAACCTGGTGGCTTCCCTGCGGGACTTGAGGACGGGAGGCTACCTCACCAACCCCGCCCTGCTGGCCGACATCACCGCCAAGATGCCGTGCACATTAAGGATGGCCTGGCTGCTGGAGCTGCGGATGCTGGGGCAAACAACCCAGTCCACCATCCTCCAGTTGGCATCCTTCCTGAGGGGCGTCGCCGGCGTGATCCCGGTCAGCGGGATGGTGGATCCCTTGCGATCCGGCAAAGGGCGCCGGGAACATGTGCTGGCCAACACTGTGGCCACACCGCCAGAGGGGAAGGCCAACCGCCCACCACCAGAAGTGAGAAAGAACAAAGTGAAAAGTGCGTGCGCTCAGTGCGGTGAGCCACACAAAACTCGGGAGTGCCGCGAGTTTATCTCGGAATCGCTCTCCCTCCGGTGGGAAACAGTACGTCTGAACAATTTGTGCCGCAAGTGCCTGGAGCCGCACCACTCCAGGGACTGCAAGGAGACAGTGTGGTGTGGTGTGGGTGAGTGCCGCCACCCGCATCATCGGCTGCTCCACCGGGAGACGGTCGCGGAAGTGAACCTTTGACGCCAGACAGTGGACAGCCGTGTGCTGTTAAAAATAGTGCCGGTTGTGTTGCGGGGCCCCACGGACGGGGAAGTGTCAACGTTCGCGCTCTTGGATGAGGGATCCACCATCACCCTCATCGACGCTGACACCGCAACGCAGATCGGCGCACGCGGCCCAGTCCACAGTCTGCGGCTGCACGGGGCGAAGGGGATGTGTACCTCCGACGCCCGCTCCCAACGCGTGAAGCTGATGATCCGGGGCGCTGGGCTGGAACCCACCTTCACCATCACCGCCCACACAGTGGCTGACCTGAGCCTGCCGGAGCAGCGCGTTCCTGGAAGACGCGTCACCCCAAAACTCTTGATCGGGCAGGATAATGCCCACCTTATCGTATCAAGAGAGGTCCGTGAGAATAGCACTACTCGAATAGTGTCACGGACCGCTTTGGGGTGGATCGCCCACGGAGGCTCGAGCCTCAGCAACGACGGGCCAGCTACCACACTGGCCCTCCAGTCGGAGACCGCTGCAGATGCCCGCCTGAGGGAGTTGGTAACATCCAACTTTGCCGTCGACTCCCTCGGCGTCACGTCTGCAGCCAGAGTCAATGCCATGGACACAATGGATCATGGTCAAACTGTCAACCGGTTCGCCTCCTGTCAAATCTATTGTTTATTAAGTTTAAAAACAACATATTAACTAACCAATACGCGAAAAAGTATAACCATTTTACAAATTGTGAGAGAATTATTCTGTGAAAGTATTATCTGCGTAAAACTTGGAAGTTTAGAAATGATTTCTGACAAAAGTGACATTGACAATATCAAAACACCTCAGTCTCTATAAGGACGTAAAAAATTAAACTAAATAACTTTAAAAAGTGCAGTGAGACATGTGCATGTCATAATCCCTAATAAAGTGTCATTTGCCCACCCAACAGAACTAATCTCAACTTGAGTAGCACCTTTCTAGTGAACATTTGTACATTAAATAATCATTTTCAAAACATACAGATAACCTCTCTTATCATCTCCTTGATTAAAAATTAACCCTGCGGGAATAAAAAAAAAAATATATATATATAGTGTACATAATAAATACAATCCCAGTGAATAATTATCTACGTTTAATTTGCCCTAATAATCAAAATAATAGTAAAATAAAACTCGACACGATTGTGTTTTGATTACAAATCGAGGCGTGCTGTACTGTAGGTACGTCAATTATTCTGGAACAGATCGCCTGACAAAAACATCAGAACCAAAATTTATCACTCGTGTTACGAATTTTGCCTGCCAACAGGCGCAAGGACAACTTTACCACCTAACTAACATGAATAATTGCAATGCCTGTTCAGAACCCACTCTCTCCGACGAGTCCGTATTTACCTGCGCCGTGTGCAAGGGAATATTCCATTTGCACTGCAGCGGAGTGGCAGAGACCTCATACCGTCGACTCACTAAGGAGCGACGCGCCCAAATTAAATGTAAGAAATGCCTATCTGACACTCCGGCTTTCAATGTCACTGCCAGCGGTGCCTCAACTTTGGACAACGAACTACTATTAAAACAAAACGCAATACTCGACCAAAACACCCAAATTCTCGCCACAATCTCAGCAATGAGTAAACAATACGAGGATATTCTACTTCGAGTCCACGAACTCGAGAATATAAACAAAAAACTTGAAAAAAAAAACTGTGATCTAGAAGCGCGCTTAGAGCAAATAGAAGGACAATTTGAAAATTTAGACAGGGAAAACAGGTCGAAAAACGTAGAAATACGAGGAATCCCGGAAATAAGCGGAGAAGACTTAAAAAATGTTGTTTTCAATATCCAAAAAATTACAAATGCCGGAACAGAAGTGAAAAACGTGGAAGCAGCCTACCGTACTGGACAAAAAACCAACAAGGATTTACAACGGCCGATAATCCTCAGATTCAAAACAAACGATGACCGTGACATCTTCTTAAATAACATAAAAACATTTAACAAGCGATCTGCAAATCGGGAGGATAAACTAAACACAAATATCATAGGAATGGCAGGAAAGAGCTCCCAGATTTATATCAATGAACACTTGACATTTCGAGCTAAACATCATTGGTTTCTTGCACGTAAGGCTACACGAGACAATATTTTTAAGTTTGCCTGGACCAGAGGGGGACAAGTATATGTACGCAAAGACGTTGGGACGCCCGTCATACTTATCAATGAAAAAACCAAAAACCTTTTATCTCCCTCACCAAATAACTTATAATCAATTTTCATCCTTTGGTATACTTTTATTTTACTTGATTCTCCTGTATACTATTATATATTCATCTATATATTACTTGATACTCTCTGTTACAAAAAACATATTATTGGATTTTTCTAGCCCAAAGACATTTAACAAAAGCATGTACCCCATCATTGTTTTTAATCCATCAAATAACTTAATACAATCACCTCTTTCCAGTAATCTAGTTTTCTTAACATGTAAAAAATGTGTTATTGTAATTGCACCAAAACCATTACAACTTACTATGCTTTATACAATTATATACATTGCTTATTTTGTTATTGCTTTTAATAACTGGCGAACTCCTTCTCGACTATTGCCAACAACAGAATCCAGTGGTACAACTTATTTTAATAATATTCTACATATTGATACGATTACCCTTAAATGCAATATTACTTTAATTACTAACAAGAATGAAATTAACTTTTTAAATTTTATTGTTTTTAGTTCTGCAAACAATAAGAATTTGGGTGTCAACATAAATAACTCAAAAGTTTTCATTCTTTTCATTGCCTTTCTAAACAATAATTACAGTTTTAACATGTCCAACTTTAAATCAATTATTGTATTGTACTATTTTATTATACCTTTTGCACTCAAGCATCACAAATATTTTACTGATGTCAAAATCAATTACCTTGTATTTTGTATTATATTTATTGCTTTGTTAAACAACATTTACTGTCGTAACATAACCAATTGTAAATCTCTTACTATGTTCTATAATTATAGTATCCCCTATGCCTTGAATTATCACACATGTTTAGCTAGTGTCAAAATCAAGAAATTTAAATTTAATGCAAAACAAAAAAACAAATAATGGAAGACATAACAGACTTACTAGATAACATAACACCGATTCCATGTACAACTACTAATGACACTGAAGTAGTACGTCAATTATTACTAGTGAACTCTACCCTTACGATATTCTCTATGAATATAAGAAGTATAAACCAAAATTTTGATGAACTCTTAATTCTTCTCACTCACCTTGCCTCAGATTTCGATGTAATTGTTTTGAGCGAATGCTGGATTAAAGAAAATTTCGTCCCAAAAACGATAAAAAACTACAATCACTATAATACACTACAAAACCAAACTCAAAATGATGGCGTTATTGTTTACATTAAAAACCACATCATACATTCAGTTAAAGAGGTCACAATTAAGAACGCAAACTGTCTTAAAATTCAACTTGATAATCATATAACAATCATTACTGTATACAGATCCCCAAGCACACATAATATAACCCCATTCATACAATCTCTGCATGAAATTTTAACAAATATAGAACACCGCCAAAACACCTATCTTATTGGTGATCTCAACATTAATATAATCAACAGAATGCATCCACAAGCGAATGAATACCTAAATACACTAACTTTATTAGGATATTTGCCAGCCGTCACAGCCCCAACTAGAGAATCAGATTCAAACATTAGTAGTTGTATAGATCACGTCTTTGTTAAGAGTAAACTAGGCAGCAAATCCATTGTATATCAATCAACTGTCACAGATCACTATGCAACCATCACTTCCATCAACCAATATATTCACAAACTACCTCAAAATACTCTCCCTCAAAAAAAAATTTCCTATGACATTCTCCTAAATACTGTCTCTAAAGAAAACTGGGAACTTGTCTATTCTTGTACCGATACCACTTCTGCATGCGAAATATTTACAAATACTTTACAAAACCACTTGGCCGATGCAACATCATACACAAAAACTAAAAAAAACCAATCCGACACAAAACTCAAACCATGGATCACTACAGGTATTCTTCACTGTATCAGAAAGCGTGACAAGATTCATAACTTCTGTAGAAAAAATCCCAATGATTATGATTCACTCATATTTTATAAACATTATAGAAACAACTGCAAAAAAATTATTAACAATGTTAAAAGAGATTACTACAAAAAACAAATCAGTGAAGCTACTGATGACAAAAAAAAAATATGGAATATCATAAAAGATATAGCCAATATTCATAAAATCGACTCACCCATTGTTAAAATTAACATAGAAGACCAAACAACTCACGTCAATTCCGAACCTGAAAAAATATCCGACCATTTCAATCAATTTTTCTCCAATATCGGACATAAATTAGCAAAAAATATTCTAGACCAAAACACCGTCTCGGAGAAAGATCTTGCAAAAAATATACATGTCAATAATCTCAGCTATAACCCTTTTCACTTCACTCCCACCACTGAACTAGAAATAATAGAACTTATCTCATCTCTTAAAAACAGTAACTCTGCAGGGAAAGATCAAATTTCAACAAAAATTATTAAACACATTCAAAAATTTATAGCCCCACCTCTTAAACACATTATCAACTTAAGCTTTAAAACTGGAATATTCCCCAACTCTTTAAAACAGGCCACAATAATCCCTATCTTCAAAACAGGTGATAAATTATCCGTTAATAATTATCGACCGATATCATTACTCAGCACAATTTCTAAAATTATAGAAAAGGCGGTGAAACATAGACTCTGTAAGTTCCTTGAAAATAATAAAATAATATCGGATAACCAATATGGCTTCCGCAAAGGGAGGAATACCTCTGATGCAATAGCTGCTCTCACAAAAATTGTTTCCCAAAATCTTGACAAAGGTCGCAAACCACTTGCTGTTTTCCTTGACCTCGCAAAAGCATTTGATACGGTTTCCCATCCCTTACTACTTAAAAAACTTCAACAGATCGGCATTACAGGGATAGCCTACACATGGTTTAAAAACTACTTAGCAAATCGTACACAACAAACCCTTATCCACTCTGACAAAATATATATGAGCAAAAAATTATCCATGTCCTATGGGGTCCCTCAAGGTAGTGTACTAGGGCCAATTCTATTTCTCATATATATCAACACACTATGCACTATGAATATTGGAGGCAAGATAATTTCATTTGCCGATGATACAGTCCTAATATTTGATGATGAAACATGGGAATCAGTTACAAACAAAACTAATATTGGCCTAACAAAAGTTAAACATTGGCTAGACACAAACCTCCTCACACTTAATATCGACAAGACACAATACATGACGTTTTCCATACCCAAACATAACTTACCCAATAACTGCCCCAAACCTACCATCCACTCGTGTTCACTCAACATACAGACTCCTGAAACCTCACCTAACATTCAATGCACGTGTTCAACTCTTAAATCTTCAAAGGAAGTTAAATACTTGGGAATAATAATCGATGACCAACTACGCTGGGAAACCCATATAAAAGAAACAACAAAAAGACTTCGTAAACTCTCCCACATATTCTGCTCTCTTAGATCCATCTTAGACCTAACGACTCTAAAATGCGTATATTTTGCCCTTTTTCAATCGATAGCAACATATGGTATTCTGGGATGGGGTGGCTGTGCAGAATCCGTCATTAATCCAATAATTACAGTACAAAAACTAATTCTCAGAATTATATTTAAATGTCATCCTACCTATCCCTCCAAAATACTATTTACTAAAATTAAGGTCTTAGATATTCGCCAGCTATTCATTAAGACAAGCTTATGCTACATACGAAAAAATGACTTGATAGTGGCTCCCCAACACCAAGTAAACACCCGCTTTTCATCAAATCTGGGATGCGTGGTGCCAAAAACTAGAACCACATTCGCTCAACGACAATTCTGGTCTATCGCCCCTAAAATATACAACGCGTTGGACAGGGACATAAAATCAACTAATACTATATCCCTTTTTATTATACGTGTCCAAAACTGGATATTTGAAAGGGGACGAGCCTTTTTTAAAGAATACATGAGTTCCTAACTTTTAAACCATTATAATAAAATTAACCATGTATCTGTATATGTTTATATGTGAAAACACATTACATTTGTGTGTGTTCATATATAGATGTGTATGAATGTATTTACGTATGCATCTATGTATGTCTATGTATGTATGTATATGTATATATATCTGAGCATATATATATGTGTATGTATGTATGTTTGCATGTATGAAAAACATATATTTTGTTTTATATTTTCCTTAAATATGTTTATTTTCTTTTTTTTCCTTCCATATTATGTTTTATTTTTTCTTACTACAACTTATGGTTTTATTGTAATTTATAGCATTATGACTACCACAACACGGGCATTAGCCTAGTGTGGGAGTTATTAAGTACACAAAAATTGTAATTCATAAAACTCACTGAATAAATAATAAAAAAAAAAAAAAAAAAAAAAAAAAAAACAAAGGCCATGGCATTAATGGCAGAAACCACCCGCCCCCTACCTTCTGGGCGGTGGGAAACTGGCCTCCTGTGGAGACACCCTGACGCCACACTACCCGACAACCGGCAGTGTGCGCTGAAGCGGCTCCAGTCCCTCGAGAAGAAGCTCGCAGCGGACGCAACCCTGGCAGCGGCGTACAACGACAAGATGAAACAGCTTGTCGCCAAAGGCTACGCCAGACGCCTCTCTCCCAATGAGGCGTCGCTCCCTGCCCCGCGGAAGTGGTATCTTCCCCACTTCGCCGTCACCAACCCGAACAAGCCAGGGAAGATAAGGGTTGTGTTCGACGCTGCCAGCCGATGCCGAGGGACGTCACTAAACGACCAGCTGCTCACTGGCCCCGACCTGCTGTCCTCTCTCCTGGGGAACATCCTCCGGTTCCGGGAAGGCGGTATAGCCATCGCCGCCGACATCCAGGAGATGTTCCTGAGGATCCAAATCAGGAAAGAGGACCAGTCTTCGCAGCTCTACCTGTGGAGGTCGCCAGACCGGCAACAGCCGGACACCTACCAGCTGGCGTCCATGATGTTTGGGGCTACCTGCTCGCCCAGCAGTGCCCAGTACGTGCGGGACAGGGTGGCCGGTCAGTACGAGCACCAGTACCCGGCCGCCGCAGCAGCCATTCGTTCACGGTTCTACATGGACGACTACCTGGACGCTGTGGACAACCCTGACGAAGCTGCTGCCCTAGTCCGAGACGTAAGGGCCCTCCTTGCAAAGGGAGGGTTCCACCTTACGAACTGGGCCTCAAACAGCCTGGACGCCATCACCGATGTACCCCCTGAAGACCGCGCCACCTCCACGGTAGCAATCAGCAGCGGGAGCAGCGAGACCGAGAGGGTCCTGGGACTGGTGTGGGACCCATCTACCGACCGCTTCATTTACACTTTCCTGGATGCGGCCAGTCCAGAAGAAGCCACACGGCCTACAAAGCGGCAGCTCCTCTCTATCGTGATGAAGATCTTTGACCCGGTGGGCTTCGTCTCCTGCCTCACCATACGGTCGAAGATCCTACTGCAAGCCGTGTGGCGTTCGAGCGTTGGATGGGACGACCTCATCACCTTGGAGCACGCCGAATGCTGGAGGGACTGGATGAGCCTGCTCCAGGAAAGCAGCGTCTCCATCCCACGACGGTCGCTCCAACAGAGGTCAAGCAGCGTGACCCTGCACCTCTTCTGCGACGCCTCGGAGCAAGCTTGCTGTGCCATCGCATACTTCGTGGAGGAAGTGCAGGGCACCCTAAAAGCCACCTTCATTGCCAGCAAATGTAAGGTGGCACCTCTCAAGCCGCTGTCCATACCCCGCCTTGAGCTGCAGTCCGCACTCATGGCGGCTAGATTGGCCAGAACCATCCGGTTGGAGAGCCAAGCGAGGATAGCCTCGACCATCTTCTGGACGGACTCGACCACAGTGCTGTGCTGGTTACGCACCGACCCGCGCACGTACTCTGCGTTCGTGTCCAACAGGTTGGGCGAAATAGATGAACTCACCTCCGTAGCCAATTGGAGGTGGGTTCCCACCAAGCAGAACCCGGCCGACATCGGCACCCGGGACTTGGAGCTGCCCGACCTGTCTCTCCAAGGAAGATGGTTCAACGGCCCCGCCTTCCTCACCACACCGGAGAGCGACTGGCCAAAGGAGCGCACCCTCACGAAGCCAGACGAGCAGACCCTCGAGACCCGGCCCCGACACTACGTCGGGCACATCGCCACAGCCGGAGAGGCCCTACCTCTGGTCGAGAGGTTCTCATCATGGCACCGGCTGATCCGAGCTACAGCGTGGATGCTACGCTTCATCAGGCGCTGTCGCACGGGCCCAAACCGACCCCCTGAAGGCTCTTTACGAGCAGACGAGCTGACGGAGGCTGAGCGCAGATGGGTGAGAAGGTCCCAAGAAGACGCCTTCTCCACTGACCTGCACACCATCCGTCTCAGCCAGGCGCTACCTGCCGCCAGTCGTCTCGTCAGTTTGGCCCCCTTCCTCGGACCTGATGACGTTTTGCGGATGGGCTCACGGCTGAAGGAGCTCACCGGAACAACGAGCGTGGCGAAGACCCCCGTGATCTTGGATGGCACCGATCCATACGCCCGACTGCTGATCCGCCATTACCACGAAAGGGCGGACCATCCAAGCACGGAGAAAACTGTGGCCGAGATCCGGTGCAGCTTCTTCATCCTGCGACTCCGTACCATCAGCAGGAAGATCAGCCACGACTGCCCCACCTGCCGCTTACGACGGAGCAAGCCCTCTCCTCCACTGATGGGGGTTCTCCCGCCGACCCGCCTGGCTCACCACGTTCGCCCCTTTACACACTGCGGACTTTTAAAGGCACCCACCACTGTCCCATCCCGGTATAGGTGACTTATTGTCACCCCTTCGGGACTCTCGCAAGAAGCTAATTTTTTATATTAAAAGATTCGAATTTTCGATAAAAGACTCTAGACCTTTAAATGTCCCTGCATGTTGTGTTAGCGAGCACTATGCAGTGGATGCTCGAGTTAGTTGAGTTAGACATGCACATGCGTGTTAGTAGCACAAAACAAAATATATATAGACGAAGATATATTATGAGTAATTAGGTCCTCAGCAGTCCCAAAGGCGTGCGGCCGGTCGCCGATCAGCCCACAGGTGAGCTTCCATCACCGCCCACCCCACGCCAAGGCGTGATTGTGCTCGAAGACTCTAGGAGAAGAGATGGGTTGTGATCTACCCGAAGAGAAATAAACTAAAAAGAAGAGCGTCACACGTCAACGGGGGGTGGGGAAGGTGATGCAGCTCACTGCGGACGTCACGACGAGCCAGAGCACCGCAATTGGGGGAAAGCCGATTGTCTAACTCATGTCTTATTCGGGAGTCTGGAAACTTCTGGCTTTGATGCAGGGACTGCGGTCTTTATGCCTCGCCCAAGAAGAGGGCTAGGACAAGACAAAACACAAAAGGAGTTCAGTTCTCATCTGGAATATAAACAATGTTACAAGAAGAGAGAGCACAAAATACAAAATAATATAAGGATTGCAAGCAACAGTATAGCGATACATAAATAATATAGTGTAAGATATAACAGGGTAGCAAAAATAAATAATCAATAAAGAGATAAACATACGACATAAATTGGCGAGATTATGAGTGAGAGAGAATTATAAAAATCATAAACCAGGGGAGACAGGAGCAGTACACTCGGCCGAACTAAATTATTTGAATTTATTCTAAATAATATCGACTCTCAAAACAGGCCACCTTTCAACCCAAACCTTAACGAACTTCTTCAGACATTCAAAGTTCCTCTGGTCCGATACGAGATCTACATTCAAGATCGGTCTCGTAGAAACATTCAAACCATTAAGCATTTCCTCTCTTGCATCCTTCAATATCTCGCAATGCCACAGAATGTGCTCGGCGGATTGGTTAGGATCACCACACGCACAGGTAGGGTGTGGGGACAAGGTAAGGCTGTGCAGCTTTCCTCTGAATTCGCCGTGTCCGGATAGGATCTGAGTTGTGTGGTGGTCCAACCTTAAATGTGCCCCTTCCATTCTGACTTTAACCGATGGGAAGAAGGAGTGAGTCCATCTTCCCATTCTCGAACTATCCCATCGCTGTTGCCATTCACTCAGTGTCCTTTCTCGCATCGCTCGAAGAAGGCTTTGGAGAGACACAGCAGCACCCGGGGTTAGTTCAACCCCTAAGTGGTTGGCTGGTCTTCCTCTGGTCAGCTTCTTTTTAGTCAAAATTTCCCTTAATTCAAGATCAATGGGCAAAATGCCCGCCAAAACAGGCAACGCGTCCGAGGCTACCGTGCGGTAGGCTCCCGAAAGTGCCAGCAAGGGAATTCGCTGGCTCCTTTTAAGCGCGGCGTAGATCAAAACGTTATTCAGTCTGTGCTCCCAAACAGATGCGGCATAAGCCACCTGTGACACATACACTCCTCTGTACAGAACACGTAGAGCTGGAGAACGTATTCCCCACTCCGCAGTTGAGATACGCCTCAACTTCATAAAAAGGGCCTGGGCCTTGCTGGACACATTTTTCACGTGTACCAGGAAAGATGATGAGCGGTCCAAAGTAACGCCTAGGTACTTGGTGTTCTCCGCAAACTTGATGCTGGAGTTGCCCATTTTGATTGAGGGGTTTCTTCTTATACTAAGGGATCCCTTCATGAGCAATCCGACGGTCTTGTGGGGAGCGAAGTTCAACCTGTTTAACCTTCCCCATTCTAAAATTTGGTTCAAACCATCAGCGGCCTTGCACTCGATTTCGTACCTGCTATCCCCTGAGACCAGAAACAACTTGTCATCAGCGTAGTCGACCGAGATACATCCCTCAGGCAAGGGCAGCCTAGAGGAATCATCGAATAGGATGTTCCAGAGTTCAGGTCCAAGAACCGAACCCTGAGGACATCCCATGTCGACATGCCTAGAGATGGTTACGTCACCATAGGTAATTTCAATAGTTCTATCTGATAGGTAATCAGATAGTATTTTGAATAGAGGTTTAGGGCAATTTCGCGCTTTTAATTTAGACAGTATCATCGGCCACCACGCATGATCGAAGGCACCAGTGATATCTAAAAAGATCCCTATAACATACCTCTTATTACAAACCTTCACCCAGTCAAGCGCATTCTGAATGGCGTGCTCCGTAGACATCCCGGGGACAAAGCCAAATTGCCTCTCGTATGAAGGGGTCAGGGTGGTTCGCAGGCGATTTCTTATTAATTTTTCCAGGATCTTGCTGAAGGCTGGAAGCAGAGTTATAGGCCGGTATGCCTTGATATCGGTCTTGGGCTTATCTCCTCCCTTGGGAATGACCCGAAGCACACCTCTCTTCCATTCTGAGGGGAAAACACCCCTCCTCATACACGTTTGGAATACCTGAAACATCTCATCCTTAGCGTAGTGCCACACTTTCTTCACAATTATCCCATTCAATCTATCAAAGCCTGGTGCCTTCTTTTCGCCAAAGCCCTTAATTATATCATCCACTTCAGCTTTAGATATGATCATTACGTCCTCCTGAGCGAGGCTAGGTGGGAGCCGTGAGAGATCTCTGATCCTTTTGTGGTGGTCGTTTTCCCCAACTACTGAATCTACTGGGACTAGCTTGCTCAGAAGCGTTTCGAGAGTGGCAGTAACATCAACACTCTCAGCATCCCTTCCATCATTGTTGGAAATAATACTAGTTAAGTGCCGTTCAGATCCTTTCCCGGTTTTTTCAATGGCGCTGTGGAGAGTCCACGGGTCGGCGTTACCCACGTCTTGAACCCAATTATGCCAGGTAGCTCGTTTCGCTGTGTTGACCGCTATTTTGAAGGCGCTGCGCGTGCGTCTAAGGTTTAACTCAGCCGCATTCAGCTGGTCGGGCATCCAACCGTCCTTTCTTGCACGGCCAAGAGTTCTAGCTGCCTTCTTGAAAGCACTCTTCAGCGAAGTTAGCTCATTCGACCACCACGGCGTCCTAATAATCTTCTTAGGGTTTGTTCTTCCCAGAGATGATTCTGCAGCCGATACCACTGCCGCGTTAAAGAAATTCCCCAAATTATCCGGATCGCAACACGCTACGTCATGGAATCCCCTTAAGGTATCGCGTAGCGTTTCCCCAAAGTTATCCCAATTCGCCTTACAGGTTCTAAAGTTCCAGGAGGATCTTGGAGCTTCATTCTTAATAACACCCACCTCGAATGTTATTAGCCTGTGATCAGAATTTACTGCGGATTCATGTACATGCCACTTTGATATTAAGCCAGTAACGGATCCAGAGCAGAGAGTTAGATCGATATTACTCTCGCCTAAGAAGTTTGAGAAAGTGTAGCAGTTGTTGGGTTCGTTAAGTAAACTAAGACCTTGCGCCGCAATGAGGTCAATGACGGCGTCTGAGCGTTCCGTCCTATCATCAATATGATCAAACCACATAGACGAGCGAGCATTAAAGTCTCCTCCAATAACAATGTTACGGCCTTTAAGTGCGTTTAGAGCGCGTGTCAGACTTAATATATGTGGACCAACATAGTTACCATATTTAAAATAGACTGAGATGAGGACGATCTCATGCCTACCAGAATTAACCACAACACAGGTTTGATACTCGTTGGATAGACCCACCAGAAGGAGGGGGCTGATGGACGAAACGTTCACCAGAACACCCGCCATTGGATTACTACCCACTGCAAGCATCTCACCTGGATAACTTACAGGCGTCCTACCTTGCCAAGCGTACTGCTCCTGAACAAGCATAATGTCAATATTTCGGTCAGACATGACCCGCAGGATTTCGGATGTGGCAGCCCTGGATCTCTGCAGGTTGATCTGACCTATGGTGAGGGGCGGATTAAGATCCATAGTCGGTCATCTTAACCTGGGCTTCAATAGCTGCTCTATAAGCTGGACACGTCCTGTCGCCAGTTGGGTGGTCCGATGGCTTGTTAAAGCGTTTACATGTTGCACAGATGGCGTTTTTCGACTTGTTCGGGCAGGTGTCCACGTCATGCCCACTGATTGTGCAGTGACGGCATACTTGAGCTGGTTGTGTGCACGCTTTACTAATGTGCCCGTACTGGTGGCACTTGAAACACCTCGTCGCACCAAGGTAGTCACGTACACGGCAGGCGTTCCACCCCAGGAAGCAGAGGCCGCTGTCAATAAGGACCTTCCTCGCGTCAGGATGACAGGTAACGATCATATTCATTCCTGGGCCATCACGTTTACCAAACAGGGCAACACGTCGCATGGTTCTGGAAAAGTCTTCTTTGGATAACGAGCACTTACCTTCGATGTTATTAGTGAAGATCTCCTGGAAAATAACTGCATCAGCAGAAGCTTCACCCTTGGGAACGTCATACAAAACAATTTTTGGGAGACGACCTTGTGGACTAATGATTTTTAACCCTTGCTCTATTAATTTGGCCTCTACCTTTTTGATGTTAGAGATGCCATCAGTGGTGCTCGTCTCCAGAGCAACTCCACCACCCTTTATTTTCTTAGTCCTCACGACCTTAAATCCATCCTTGTTAGGATTAAGGAGTTCAGTAAGTTTCTTTTGGGTTTCTTCGGATGTTTTACCCTCCGGAACAGTAGGGTAAAATAAGATGGTCGGTTGTTGGGTGGGGATCGGCCTCGGAACACCGTCAACGAAGATTCTGTTGGATTGCGGTCCTGAAATATTAGCGGTAGCTGAGGCATAAGTTTTACTTACCTGGGTCGGAATGTTGGACTTTTTGATAAGCTGATCAACCTTGGATGTCAGCTCCCTTTGTGGCTCCAGAATGTCAGATAAGGTGGTTGCGCGTGCCACCGCGGTTGCATGAGTAACTGCCAGGTTAGAAACCAACTTTTTAATCTCGTCCATGGCGTGGCTGATGACTGTCCTGTCGTCCTTGTTCATTTTGTTCTTTCCACCGTTCACAGTTACGGTCACCGAATCCATGTGCGACCAGATCAGGGAAAGAATGTCGTGTGTGGATGAACCTGTAGGGTCAAGAATAATGATGGAATCATTCTCCCTCAACCTCTTCCTGTTCTCCTGGTTGGGGGAGCGCGTGGCGTGCGATGTCGACGCAGCTTGGTTGTTAGTCGTAACGCCTATTTCGGGAGCTGCAGTGGAGTGTTCCATGGGACTTACAGTTGGTGGTACAGAAGGACACACACACTGCGGACTGGACTACTTCGGGCCAATGGAGGTCACCGTCGGCAGACATCGAGAGAAGCGCTATGGAGCCTTATTTACCTGCCTCTCCACCCGCGCCATCCATCTGGAGCTAGCGGTCTCGCTGTCTGCCGACTCGGCGATTATGGCCTTACAACGGATGACCGCCCGAAGAGGTCAGCCCAAGGTGTTGTACTCGGACAACGGGACGAACTTCCGTGGTGCGGACGCAGAAATTCGGGATGCCACGGCAGCCCTGCAGCAGGATGACAGGATGACGGACGCCATGGCTACAAAGGGCATTGAGTGGCGCTTCATCACCCCCCTCAGTCCCCACATGGGGGGAGCCTGGGAAAGGTTGGTGCGCTCGGTGAAAAGAGCCCTGAGCGCCACCTTAAAGGAGAGGGCGCCAAGGGAGGAAACCCTGCGCACAGCATTGGCAGAGGCTGAGTTTGTGGTCAACAATCGGCCACTGACTCATGTCTCTGTCGACCCGCGGGACGAAGAGCCCCTCACCCCAAATCACTTTCTCATGGGGTCTGCCGGGAACCGCCCGCATCTGTCACTCTACGACAGCAAGGAGGAGGAGGTATGTCTCCGTCGCCAGTGGCGTATCAGCCAACAACTCGCCGATATGTTCTGGAGGCGGTGGCTCCGTGAGTACCTCCCCACCCTGGGCGCCCGACAGAAGTGGCACCACCCGACTGACCCCCTCAAAGCTGGTGACTTGGTGGTCATCATAGACCCCGCGCTACCACGCAACAGCTGGCCGCGCGGACGTATCGTTGAAGCCACCCCAGCTGCTGACGGCCAAGTGAGGACAGCCCGGGTCCAAACAGCCACAGGGACGTACACCCGCCCTGCTGTAAAACTTGCCCTCATCCTCCCCGCACCAGCACCAGCGCCCGCACCGGCACCATCACCAGCGCCCGCACCGGCACCAGTACCAGCGACGCCCTCTACAGCACCCGGACCACGGATGCCGCATGGGAGCCATAACCCCCAGCGGCCCAGGGGAACCGGGCGTCGAGGACGCCGCCGACCTACACGTCCGGACCGCTAGGCGCAGCCGTGACTGCACCGGGGGGAGAATGTACCGGACGTACCTCCACCGACCTAAAATTAATTTGCATAAATCTGAATTTACGCAGAGGCAGTTCCTTTACAAACCCACCTCTGCGCATATTCGAATTTATGCAACAAATTCTCTCTATAAAAAACTGTAAACCTTATCTGAACTTGTATAAACTGTAACTCTTGCTGATTAATAAATAAAACCACGGGGTCAAGCAGTCATTACTATAGACAAAAAACAAAGGCTTGACCCCCCGACACCGTCTTATAAATTAAATACCTATCATCTGTACAAAACATGGAAGATTTGCATGAAATTTGAAATTGTGCAGACGCGGTTTCCTTTACAAAACCTGCCGTTTGCACAAAATTGAATATTGTGCAAATCTTCCCTTTTAAATATATGTGTTCTCTCTTTAATATGTAAATTTGCACAAATTAAATATTGTGCAAAGCTGCCTTTTAACTCTGTAATATGTGCAAACTCACAAAAAGTATTTTAATAAAAATGACCCGGGCAAAGTGGATTGAAGAAACAGTCAGGGACCTAGTCAAAATCATCCCCTTCCAAATTACGCAACAACGGCGCTCAGTCCTGTGACAAATTCCGGGAACCCAAAGATAATTCTCGGAATTTGTCGCTAACAAAGGGAGAGCTAAGCCCGTTTGTCCTTTAAAAGGCGGACAACTTGTGAAAATTCGGCAGAGAGCCAGCACCCTTCGCTTCATCAACATCTCTCCTGGACTGCCCCTGACTGCCTTCTTCAAGCCTCTTCTGCCCTGGACCTTCACTGCAACTTGGCCTTCTTCTTTCTCCCGGCTCCCTGGTGCTCATCAAGAAGAAACTTTCACAATAGTCGAAGCGTCCCTTGTCAGGGCGCAGGTTCCCCCCTACCTTCCTCCCCCTGCCTTATACCTTTCTCCCATAATCCCCATATTTTTCCCCACATTTTTTCCCCATATTTTTCCCCATATTTTTTCCCCATATTTTTCCCCATATTTTTTCCCCATATTTTTCCCCATATTTTTCCCCATATTTTTTCCCCATATTTTTCCCCACATTTTTCCCCATATTTTTCCCCACATTTATCCCCACATTTTTCCCCATTTTTTCCCGATATCCTTCCAAGGCGTCGAAGCGGCCAGCCGGCCACTCCCGCTATATCGTCTGTGCGGCCGGCGACTACAGTGCCGTCCCGTACAATATTATAAGTTTATTTTGTGCGGCTTTACGTACTCCGTTTACAGCGATTCCCAAATTTGCAATTTTAATTTTTTTGACAATTTGGTCTTTTATTACGTCTGCAGTCATGTTGTCATTTTCACTTTTTATAATTAGTGAATATTTAGATTCCGGGATTTCTTTTAATTTGCTTGCGTAAGTTTTTCCTCCCATAATACTCGGATTTTCAATTTTTTTCTCGAGTTTTTCAATCAGTTTGGATTGTAGAGAAAGTATCTTATTTATCATTTCTGTTTTTTCTTCCGTCCATTTTTCTTCAAGAATTTTAATATTAGCTTCCAGGTTTGTTTTTGCTTTAGCGTCTTGTTTAGTTGATATGCTAGCTATTTCACTCTTTATAATCTCAAATACGGACAGCACGTCCATAATGAGTTTGCTTGCGCGGTTCTACTATTGCGCTCTCACTCCCGCCAAATACTTTAGAGGACGTAACAACTTTCAGTAATATAGTTTCTTACTACAATACGTCCACTCACTGCCGCTGACGGCGACTGAATGTATTATAAACATTAGTTTATCATTAAAAATATATATATAATAAGTATATTCACTTATCGAAAGCAATGGCATTTTCGATTCGCCAATGAAAAAACTTCTTGTCATTAAAAATTGCTAAATAATCCTACTCACATTAAGTAAACGATTTAATGGATGTTTTTTTACGTTTCTTGTTCGAATCGTACATCCGAATCCAGAGATCGGGGATTAAGTATTTAATTAGCAGTAATATATCGGAACAAAGGAGATGGGTTTTACGAAACTCTTTGATATTAGAAACTTGCTCATAAGACGTTAAATAGCGTAGGATAAACAAACGTGTGTGCGAACAATTTGTACAAGAAGTATTATTTCATTAATCGTATCTAAATAATGATTGGTTGTTTAATGATTTTAAAACTATTTATATTTTCACTAGACACATTACGCAGAAAAACAAAAGAAAAACATCCTTTCAAGTGGAAAGATAATAAACAATGCTTATTTAAAAAATATTTCCTCGTCGAGTCGTGGAGATTCGTTTAATTTAACATGGAAAATATTTCTCTCAGAAAGTTTTCGAACGATTAAATTTAATACCATTTTCGTGCATTTTTACTTTTTGGAGAATGCGTTTTTTGAAATGCTTACAAGTTGCGGGTTGAGCACAAGCACAAAATGAGCCGGTTATTATAATTTTTTTTGAGATCCTATTTCAGAAGTATCGTCAAATAATGTATTCTCCGTAAACTGCAAGGCAGTGAAATTATAACTTACTTTAAGTCAGCGTACGGATTGAAAATATTTTTATTACTTGACATTTTTTCCAGTTTTATTATATTATTATTGAATGAGAAAGCAGCATTCTGCTGATGCGCACATATCTCATTTCACTATAGGTTTTAAAATAATTGAATCGATTAATTTAAAAGAAAGTTAATCCTTTCTTCTCTCTTAATAAGTATCTAATCGAGGTAAAATTGATTTATATTTGTAGCGTCGTTGACATGTGGTGGAAGTTATTGTCATGCTTTCACTACTCTATTTGCTAAAAGTGTTTCTTATATTTGGATCAAAAACGTTTTTGTAATTTTTTGCCAACGGAGATTTACAATCTGTACATATTATATAATAAATTATTTAAAAAATTATTACTTTTATCAATATTTCATTATTTTCCTACATACTAGCAAAAATAACGTGATAATATGATTGTTGAATTTGTGAAGCCGAAAGTATTGCTTTTCAAAAGAAGAAATTTACCCAGAATGTTAGCAAACTTGAAAAATTACGACTAAATATTAAATAAAATTATTAAAATAACAGCTGTCAAACATATAAACAAAAGAAACACACATTTCAAATAAATAATTATCAATTTATACTCATTACTTCCAATCTTGAAAATTAAAAGTTCATTGAACTTGATAATCTTACGCATTATGCAGGAATACAATCTATTTTAAATCACGTTCCCATGCACCGATAACCGAAATTAGGATGTTTAGATAAATTGTAAAGAAAACTTTATGGTAAGGTACTCTGTACAGTTCATACTAAGAAACCGGGGAAATTAAAGAGCTCTCGATGGGGTTTTATTACTAAAATGGTGCTGCAACATTTTTATTTAAAATAATAAATAAAAATGTTGAAGTTTGTTCTTATTAGTGCCAGGAGTGCTTAGAGAGTGGTTTAAATGGTATAAAAAGACGGGGAAGCCCGAGGAATAATTAACGCAATATCTCTGCAACGGAATGAGATACGAAGTCGAATTTAAATTGATGTGTTTTAGTTTTTATAACAGTAACATTGTGGTATCCATTAGTGAATGGTATATTGGCAATAGCGAAGCATCGCGGGGTCCAATAGTTGTATATATTGTCAATGCTGTGTTCATTGTTCAAAAGTATACAGAACTTATTATTATTACTCGACAAAGCTAATAATGAATCAAGCAAAAACAATACAATATTTCAGCAATATCGAGTATTTATCAACTTCTGCCAATAACCAATACCTCTTCTGAGATATATTAGCAATAGCGAAGCATCGCGGGGTCCAATAGTTGTATATATTGTCAATGCTGTGTTCATTGTTCAAAAGTATACAGAACTTATTATTATTACTCGACAAAGCTAATAATGAATCAAGCAAAAACAATACAATATTTCAGCAATATCGAGTATTTATCAACTTCTGCCAATAACCAATACCTCTTCTGAGATATATTAGCAATAGCGAAGCATCGCGGGGTCCAATAGTTGTATATATTGTCAATGCTGTGTTCATTGTTCAAAAGTATACAGAACTTATTATTATTACTCGACAAAGCTAATAATGAATCAAGCAAAAACAATACAATATTTCAGCAATATCGAGTATTTATCAACTTCTGCCAATAACCAATACCTCTTCTGAGATATATTAGCAATAGCGAAGCATCGCGGGGTCCAATAGTTGTATATATTGTCAATGCTGTGTTCATTGTTCAAAAGTATACAGAACTTATTATTATTACTCGACAAAGCTAATAATGAATCAAGCAAAACACAATACAATATTTCAGCAATATCGAGTATTTATCAACTTCTGCCAATAACCAATACCTCTTCTGAGATATATTAGCAATAGCGAAGCATCGCGGGGTCCAATAGTTGTATATATTGTCAATGCTGTGTTCATTGTTCAAAAGTATACAGAACTTATTATTATTACTCGACAAAGCTAATAATGAATCAAGCAAAACACAATACAATATTTCAGCAATATCGAGTATTTATCAACTTCTGCCAATAACCAATACCTCTTCTGAGATATATTAGCAATAGCGAAGCATCGCGGGGTCCAATAGTTGTATATATTGTCAATGCTGTGTTCATTGTTCAAAAGTATACAGAACTTATTATTATTACTCGACAAAGCTAATAATGAATCAAGCAAAACACAATACAATATTTCAGCAATATCGAGTATTTATCAAGTTCTGCCAATAACCAATACCTCTTCTGAGATATATTAGCAATAGCGAAGCATCGCGGGGTCCAATAGTTGTATATATTGTCAATGCTGTGTTCATTGTTCAAAAGTATACAGAACTTATTATTATTACTCGACAAAGCTAATAATGAATCAAGCAAAACACAATACAATATTTCAGCAATATCGAGTATTTATCAACTTCTGCCAATAACCAATACCTCTTCTGAGATATATTAGCAATAGCGAAGCATCGCGGGGTCCAATAGTTGTATATATTGTCAATGCTGTGTTCATTGTTCAAAAGTATACAGAACTTATTATTATTACTCGACAAAGCTAATAATGAATCAAGCAAAACACAATACAATATTTCAGCAATATCGAGTATTTATCAACTTCTGCCAATAACCAATACCTCTTCTGAGATATATTAGCAATAGCGAAGCATCGCGGGGTCCAATAGTTGTATATATTGTCAATGCTGTGTTCATTGTTCAAAAGTATACAGAACTTATTATTATTACTCGACAAAGCTAATAATGAATCAAGCAAAACACAATACAATGTTTCAGCAATATCGAGTATTTATCAACTTCTGCCAATAACCAATACCTCTTCTGAGATATATTAGCAATAGCGAAGCATCGCGGGGTCCAATAGTTGTATATATTGTCAATGCTGTGTTCATTGTTCAAAAGTATACAGAACTTATTATTATTACTCGACAAAGCTAATAATGAATCAAGCAAAACACAATACAATATTTCAGCAATATCGAGTATTTATCAACTTCTGCCAATAACCAATACCTCTTCTGAGATATATTAGCAATAGCGAAGCATCGCGGGGTTCAATAGTTGTATATATTGTCAATGCTGTGTTCATTGTTCAAAAGTATACAGAACTTATTATTATTACTCGACAAAGCTAATAATGAATCAAGCAAAACACAATACAATATTTCAGCAATATCGAGTATTTATCAAGTTCTGCCAATAACCAATACCTCTTCTGAGATATATTAGCAATAGCGAAGCATCGCGGGGTCCAATAGTTGTATATATTGTCAATGCTGTGTTCATTGTTCAAAAGTATACAGAACTTATTATTATTACTCGACAAAGCTAATAATGAATCAAGCAAAACACAATACAATATTTCAGCAATATCGAGTATTTATCAAGTTCTGCCAATAACCAATACCTCTTCTGAGATATATTAGCAATAGCGAAGCATCGCGGGGTCCAATAGTTGTATATATTGTCAATGCTGTGTTCACGGACGTATATATAGCTTTGATAAGGGGGGGGTCCGCAAATTAAAAAAAAATATATAAGGTCATGTTTTCGTGAAAAAAATAGTCAGTCTTAATCAATCAGCCTTTATTTTTAAATATTATATATATAAATCATTCAGTCTCTGATATTTGAACTAAAAATAAACATAACATAATTATCGCTCCTTATTTAAATAAAATCGCTTCGTTTATAACATAAAAAAAGAAATAACATAAAATAAAAGGTGGAAAACAAAATAACTTTTTTTTATACCTAATTTGTTAAGGTACACTAAACAAAAATACTCTTTCATCTTAAGAACAAATAATTTGTTTTAAAATTGAAACACCTTTTATTTAATCACATAACCAAATAATTTATTCTAAACTTTGGTCATATTGTAAGGCACTCTTTTTAATGAACTACAATTATAAAATTAAAATCAAAAAGTATCATCCTACCTACAATAACAAAATATTTTTAATGCAAATAATACTTAATGTATGAAAAAAATAAGCGTTTTCTCTCAAGCTAAATGAAGAGCTTTCATCTTAAGAACAAAATAATTTCTTTTAAACTTTGGTCGTATTATTATGACACTCTTTTTAATGAACTACAATATAATTAAAATTAAAAATTACCTACCTACCTACAGTAACACTAACAAAATATTGTAAATTCAAGTTATACATGAAAATAAATGTAGTTTTCTCTCAAACAAAAAAAACTGACACGAGATTCATTGTTTTACAACTACTATTAATTAACTGCCCATTCCCCCGCTCCCCGCACTGTGGCGGACACTATCGTATTCTACAATCGGCGCGGTGCAATGGGGGGGGTCCGGACCCCCAAGACCCCCCCCTTATATACGTCCGTGGCTGTGTTCATTGTTCAAAAGTATACAGAACTTATTATTATTACTCGACAAAGCTAATAATGAATCAAGCAAAACACAATACAATATTTCAGCAATATCGAGAATTTATCAACTTCTGCCAATAACCAATACCTCTTCTGAGATATATTAACAATAGCGAAGCATCGCGGGGTCCAATAGTTGTATATATTGTCAATGCTGTGTTCATTGTTCAAAAGTATACAGAACTTATTATTATTACTCGACAAAGCTAATAATGAATCAAGCAAAACACAATACAATATTTCAGCAATATCGAGTATTTATCAACTTCTGCCAATAACCAATACCTCTTCTGAGATATATTAGCAATAGCAAAGCATCGCGGGGTCCAATAGTTGTATATATTGTCAATGCTGTGTTCATTGTTCAAAAGTATACAGAACTTATTATTATTACTCGACAAAGCTAATAATGAAAGGTATAAACCGCCGGTCGCTGTACGTGGATACGTTTTGCTGTAGTACGGCGGAACAATTTTGGCCACACTTTGTGCTCGGTTTCATACTGTTAATGGTTCACGGACCATTTTTCTAGTTTATATATTTGATACACTATTAATAATAACATTGTTATATGTTAATGACTATCGAAATCTTCTTCTGAACCATCTAAACTATTACGACAAAGTCTTATCTTTCTCATTAGCCTAACTAAAATCTCCACTCTTCTTTAATCAGAGGGAAAAGCCAGCGGAGGACCGTTTCCTCTGCAATTTGCATGCGGTAGGTCGTTTAATTCGCTAATAAATCCCCGTACCACCGGGCGACTAATAGTAGTCGCACACGCGGCGTCGTGCGACTCAAACGTCGCGATTATCTGGCCCATGGATTAAATTCAATTATTCTAACTATAGACTGCGAATTAAAAGCTTGATTTGACTACTGAGAATTAAGACTTTGACCTGAAGTCTGAAGTAAATGTGATAATAAATTTATTTCAGTGATGAGAAAAACCAATAGAAAGATGTGGACATGTCTTTGTGCCCGAAGTAAGGTAATTTTTTCCTTACTTCTGGTGAAAATAAGTGTATCGAAAATTTTTCCTCGATGGAAAATAAATTTGGTTGATCGGTCTTAGAGTTTATGGCTTAGCATAATTCAAACGATTTTTGTCCAAATTTTTAGAAAAATAAGTGCCGCGTAATCCAAAATCTACAAATGTTAAGTGTTATAAATTTTCATGTCCCTGTTAAATCAACTCGACTCCACCACCTTTTCCACAGTGACAATCATAGCACTAACTATTTGTATCATTCACCGTTGGCGCGTTTTCACCGCACTGCCAACACGTATACAGACCTTTTTGATATTTTCAAAACCTCACCGTCTTGCATCAAGGCAAAAATACTTGGTTGTGAATGTAACTGATATGTTTGTGAAATGTTAAATGTCTGTTTGTACTGCATCATACTGACATGTTCTTCTTTATGTGTAACATATGTATGGTGTTCTTATACATATACATTCCACATATATACATATATGTGAATTGTATATGTATAGCATCTATATAAACTGCTTGCTTCAGATATCTTATAGTGTTGGCTAACGGATGTATTATTTTAATGAAAAATGTTATTTTTAATTGTCAAGTCTCTGACAGCCCTGAATTGTTGAAGCTACTTTGCCATACCCACCGGCCATAGTGGCCAAGTGGAGATAAATTTGATTGTAACAATAAACTCACTACTATTTGCGCTATTATAATATTTTGCTAGATTATATCTGTTGGCAAGTCACCTTTTCTGTATATTTTATCCTGTTTAAATGAAATGCTTTCTATGCCTTAAGAAAATTTCAGCTGTATCACATTCAATGTCGTTTTGTATACATATTGTTGTGTTCTTAAATGTAATACTAATATTCGCCTTTGTACCACTGTGTACTTATAATCTCATGTATCACATTATTGTAAAAGACTTTTATGGCGTTTAATAAATAAATAAATAAATGGCAAAAGACAAGTAACTATTATTATTGTTACTGCTGTTTCGGCGTTCAAGGCCATTATAAATAATAAATAAAATAAAACTATCGGTATATACCTTACATAGTTACTGATTTTCCAAGTAAATAAATCACTTACGTCATACAAATAGAAATAGGGGTGGCGTGAATACAATCATATAAATAAGTCGTTACAATGTGACATATATACTGCCCTTGAACACCAAAACAATTGTCAGAATAATACAAAATAAAATATTTTTCAGGACTTAATAATAACATCATTGAATTTGATACACTTAAAGTAAAGAAATTAAAACAGGCGTTAATAAAACTTCCTGATGCTACATTATTAATTATAATAATAACATATGTAAGTTTAGAAATTCAAAAATTCAAATTAGAAAAACAATTAACATAGGTGATTTAATTTAATCAGTGTAGTACACTTTGCCAACAGCTTTTGGGGTCGTCTCATCTCTGGTAAGATTGTTGTGTGTATGTAAGAAAACGAGCGACATCTCTACAATAACTCATTTGTTTTATCTGTAGCTAGTAGCTAGAGTGGCTAACCGTATCGTTACTAAGGAATTTTCTACTTTGCACGGACTCTTTGTTCCCGTAAAAGCAATCTTGTTTAAAGTTTGAAACTTTAAGACTGTTTGCTAATTGCATGTTGCAAGTGAAAATAAACTTTTATTTGCCATTTAACTTAAAACAGGCGAAAAAAACCTCCTTGATTTGATCTCGTATTTATTTCAATTTTATGGTTTGCTTTATTGTGAGTGCACTTACTTATAATTTCGTAATTTTATACTGCAATTCTAAATACCTTGTCGGCTTAAAATTAAATACCTTATAACTAGTAGTTTTGTGAACAGTAGACCTAGCGTCCAAAGAGATTTTTTGTTAACTTTCACATATTTGAAAAAACAAAACCAAAATTTCATCAATTATTTTTTCACCCCAACGAGTTTTACAAGCATCGTAAAATGTTTTACACATCTGCCCTGATAATGGATATTGTTATGTTGTCCAAAACGTTGGCTAAAGAAGGAGGAAGCGCAACACGTCACAATACCCAAAAAATAAATCAATATAATACTAATCTCGAATCATATTAAAAGTAAGGCTTGCTTGAATAATAAAGTAGATGCAGCGAATTTTCGAAAACAGAAACTAAACAGACAAACAAATTTACAGACAATGAAATGCCAAACGGTTGAATTAAAACAGGACTTACGCTGCGCTCAGTCAATTATGAAATTAAAAAATATAATTTTTAAAATACCATTATTGGACATATGGCTTTTGAATATAACATTATAATATTCAAAAAAGATTCCATTAAGAAATTGGATTCGTACTATTAAACAGCTTGTCTTTAAGGTCCATTACTTTTTTAAAACTATGGAATTCATTCGATACTTTGTATTGATCGATTCAATTTAAACAGATAATAAAAATACTTTTGTTAGTACATAGTACCTACTGACGCGATATGACGTTAGATTCGAATACTTTTGTAAGTAAAAAGGACCTATTGACGCGATATGACGTTAGATTCGAATACTTTTGTAAGTACAAAGGACCTACTGACGCGATATGACGTTAGAGTCGAATATCTGTTTGAATATACCACTAAAATGATATTCGTATTATATATAATATTTATTACATATTTTATTTTGATTGGCAATAAACTAATATAATATAAAAATGACCTATATATCAAGACAATATTGTCTTGATATTAATTTCGTTTAATTCACGTGTATTAATTATTGTTCAGAGGTATAAACCTTTCTTGTGTTATACCGGACGAAATCGTCTGTCCGGAGCCAGTGAGACAATGCCACCCAAATGGAGTATTCTATGAGGAGTAAGCGAGTGGGAAAGGGAAGGCAAATGAAGGTTCGGAAGATAAAAACAAATTTATCTCGGGCATGGCTGGGTTGTAACTACTTGTTCAATATAAACAGTTTCGGATATAAAAATACTAAACTTATTTATCAGACATCGTTATTGAATTGTAATACTTTTTTATTGTTATTTTATTCGTATAGTTTTCAGCGTCTAAAGGCTTTTAAACTGCTCAAAACATTTTCATTCTAGTGGAATTGAATGTAATATTTGTAGAAAAACTGATGCTTGGCTTTTAAAGCTTTAGTTTTCTAACCAAAGTCTCATCAAATTTATGAAAACGTTTCAATATAACTCTACATTTCAACACTGTTAGGATATTTCGGATCGCTTGAAGTTGAAACGTTTTGTGAGATCGGAATTCATTAGTTCTGGAACGTTACATCTTATTTAATCGGGAATTTTTGCGATCATTTAAATTTATTCCGGATTTTGAATATTATGTTGAATTATCCCACATTTCAAGATTTCGGTATTTTTTATTAAGATGAAGTCTACATACATGGTGATGAGGAAATTATTAAAATTATAAAGTAACTCTGACCCAAACCACAGTCTACGTCTCCGCCTCGGAACAGGAATCCCTAGTGAGGAAGACGATTGTACTATTATAAAGTAACTCTAACCCAAACCACAGTCTAAGTCTCCGCCTCGGAACAGGAATCCCTAGTGAGGAAGACGATTGTACTATTATAAAGTAACTCTAACCCAAACCACAGTGTAAGTCTCCGCCTCGGAACAGAAATCCCTAGTGAGGAAGACGATTGTACTACTCGTATTATAAAGTAACTCTAACCCAAACCACAGTCTAAGTCTCCGCCTCGGAACAGGAATCCCTAGTGAGGAAGACGATTGTACTACTCGTATTATAAAATAACTCTAACCCAAACCACAGTCTAAGTCTCCGCCTCGGAACAGGAATATCTAGTGAGGAAGGCGATTGTACTACTCGTAATATAAAGTAACTCTAACTCAAACCACAGTCTTAGTCTCCGCCTCGGAACAGGAATCCCTAGTGAGGAAGACGATTGCATTATTATTAAGTAACTCTAACCCAAACTACATTCTACTTCTCCGCCTCGGAACAGGAATCCCCAGTGGTGAGGAGAACTGTTCTATTATACGGCTGTACTGTACTACCTACTTTTATACTATGTATCTTTATTGTATGTAAGTCATTTTATAACTATTGTATTTTTTTAACTATTAATTTTAGGACTAATAAACTGAAGAAATTAAATCCAAATAACCTCCTTTTTCGAACCATTCACATGTTTTTCTGTGTTCAAGTGCTACACTGTACCCACATATATCAATGTTTGCCTATTCACAGGGAAATAATTATAAAGACTGAAAACCGACATTAAGCCGGAATTGTATAAGAGCCTTTGTAATCTCCATTACAGCAGTAGACTAAGTATTGAATTAAATGTTTGAGACAACCTTCCAATGTACACAGTCAATGGATGTGTTCAAAAGAGAAAACCCTAATAAAGATAAGACAAATAATAATACTGAAAACTGAAAGCCGTGCGTAATGCCCCCGAAACTTTGTTAAGCGATTAAAACGGGCCTCTAATTTTAAACAAACGCTTTATTTGTAATTCTTTTTAGATGCAAAGAAAAGCAAATACATATAAATGATTTTAAATTCTGTGTAATCTTCTATTTACACGTAAATACACAATTAAAGCGCTCCTTTGTTGTATAAAAGCGGTGGCTGAGCGGAATTTTAATTCAAAGTTTATGTAAGAAAAAAAAACCATTTATTTGTTAGCTTTATCTGCCACGTCACACTTTTAGAAAGTATTGTTAAGTTTTATCACCCAAATTTGCCTACCCTACATTTGTTTTGTCTTCTATGAGTAATGTTACATGTTATGTGATTAAATTCTATTATCTCTACGGTCAAAAAAAATTACTTTATCTTTTACAAGGGTGCCAAGCTAATTAATAGTATAATAATGGAGGTACATCTTCGTACAAACCTTTTTGGTTTTATTTTTTTGTATATACTCTTATCTCTCATATTTACAATAGTAGGCGTTCTTAAAAAGGTGAAAACAGTGTAGATGGGTACTTCAACGACAACTTCGATTGTCTTTTTGATTGGAAGAATAGCCACCATTTTATTGCATACAAGTCTGTGGTGTTTTTGTTTCCCTAGATAACACATCTTAGAATGAAAATCACTATAATAATTGTTATCTAAACTTCTATTCATTTTATTGCATACAAGTCTGTGGTGTTTTTGTTTCCCTAGATAACATATCTTAGAATAAAAATCACTATAATAATTGTTATCTAAACTTCTATTCATTTTATTGCATACAAGTCTGTGGTGTTTTTGTTTCCCTAGATAACATATCTTAGAATGAAAATCACTATAATAATTGTTATCTAAACTTCTATTCATTTTATTGCATACAAGTCTGTGGTGTTTCTGCTTCCCTAGATAACATATCTTAGAATGAAAATCACTATAATAATCGTTATCTAAACTTCTATTCATTTTATTGTATGTATATAGTCTTATCTGTCATATTCTCAAGTTCTCTTGTAATTGTTTGGTTTCGTGTTCTTTCTTGTATATATATATACATATCTTAGAATGACAATCACTATAATAATCGTTATCTAAACTTCTATTCATTTTATTGTATGTATATAGTCTTATCTGTCATATTCTCAAGTTCTCTTGTAATTGTTTGGTTTCGTGTTCTTTCTTGTATATATATATATACATATCTTAGAATGACAATCACTATAATAATCGTTATCTAAACTTCTATTCATTTTATTGTATGTATATAATCTTATCTGTCATATTCTCAAGTTCTCTTGTAATTGTTTGGTTTCGTGTTCTTTCTTGTTGTACTTTTCATATACAAGGTGTCCGGGGCAAAGTGAACTATCTTCAGGAGGTGATTCAACATAATAGTACAAGTAAAAAGTTAATTTTTTTGGAAATTCAAACGTTTTAAGGTATTTTTCGGGTAAAAAAAAACGTTGATTTATTAGAATGGAAAAATAAATATTCTTCTTTGGAAAAAATATTTTTCATAATGTTCTTGTTGTTGAACATAAACCGACTTTTGATATATTTTCTTTACGTTCTTGTTTCTGAACATAAAACGACTCTTGATATAATTTTATTATGTTCTTGTTGATGAAACATAAACCGACTTTTGATATATATGTTTTTTATTTTCTTGTTGCTGAACATAAACCGACTCTTGATGTATTTCCTTTATGTTCTTGTTGCTGAACATAAACAAATCTAGATATATTTTCATATTTTATTTTTATTAATGATATCTTCCTATTCTGTTACTAATTTTTTATCTTCTTATTGCGTTGAACATACTTACCGTAAATATGGAAATTTTATTTTATCATCTCAGGAGTAATTCTTAAGAACATGAGTACTGAATGGGATTACAAAATCATTATTTTACTTTCAATGTATGCTTAAATATTGAATATAAAATTATTTATAATTTGAGGTTTTACTCGTGAAGTTAAAAAAAAATATGTTTCAATGAGGTCGCTTTGAAATATATCCCAATTTATCTAAGGTGGTATTTATTAGAATATTAAGAAAAAAATGTTAATTTTCCAGGCCCATACATAAAGATAGTTTCAGTGAAAAGTTTAACCAAATAACCCATACCACATACCACCCATTCGCATACTAGCATGATCGTGAACATATTGGCGGCCGCCGTTTTTTATAAGACTATTATAGTAACCCACCCACTCACCAGTATAAGTAGGTAGGTAGGTAGGTAGGTAGTAATACAAAGGATAAAGTTAACGATTGGTAACTTCTGAAACTTGGAGATCAGAGGTCAAAAGAACCAATAATAATATACACTTTAATGAACTACTTACAAGGGTTTTAAAAGTGCCCATATAATGTTAGAATTTTAGGAGACTTAGATATATATATTTAAAGATCTCAGACATTATCTAGATAAGGACAAATTAAAAACAGTTTATTTTGTTATAATTCAATATCTTCTTTCCTATAATATTTCACTTAAAATTGCCCAAAAACTAATATAGAACCAATTCATATTACCTAAAAACTAATACAGAACCCCTTAATATTACCCAAAAACAGTAAGTAATAATAGTTTACTTCTTGCAAGCCACCGTGTGTTAAAGTTTTGTACATCGTTAACACGTGGTGGTTTGGAAGATGTAAAACCAATGAAATAAATAATTTCTCGTATTTTTCTATTAAGCCAATACGGACAAGATTATTTTGTTAAACGAAATGAAAATAAATGTTAGTACTTTAATTTTATCTTGCCTAAATAATAATTAGGGTTAAAAGACAAAGGTCAGCTACAAGCGATACACTGGGCTTAGAAACGTGAATGAACGGCCGACTTAAGTGCGCGACAGATTGTCTGTCGGTTTTATACCCAAAGCAGAGGAGTTTGTTTCCGGGCCATAACTTCGCTGTTAGAAGTGGCTCGATTCGCTGGCAATGAGTTTAAGTGAGCAATGAGTTTGTGACGAAGTAGCAAAGAAGCTAATACTAATTGCTTCACGACAGTACAACTTGACAATGCTGCGTTTGCAGGCGGCCGGAAGAAATGAGACGCTGTTTATATTGGTGACCAGATCTGAATAGGGAGGTACTTCTCACCCTCACCCCGTCTCATTGTCTTCCTACTCCCACTACCACTACCTCACAACGTACCCCGAATGAGGATGGTCTTCAGGAAGTTGATCCCTCCGATACTTAATCCCCAAAGGATTGTTTCTGTTGTACATTCTTCCTGGTTACGCTTGCCATTAGTTCCATTGAAGCTTGTGATGTCTTCAGCTTATAAATAATAATAAAAATGTTCTTCTATCCGGTTATCATAGCCTAGTTGACACATAACTTAGTTTACATCACTTTATAAAATAATTATAATAAAGTGAAATCAACTTCTTATTTAATTTCTAAGATAATTTGAATGACTCTCAAAAGAAAGATGTGAAACAAAAAATCCAGAAAAATATTCAGTCATAATTTTTTTCTGTCTTTTCTTTTTCACATCTTTCACTTGAGAGTCGTTAATATTATATTCAATTATTAAATATCACAAATCTAATTTTCGCGGAAGTTATTGCACTACAAAAATAATGAAAATACTTATTCAGGTCAGAATTCTTATCTTACTTTCAATTTTATTAAAATGGTCACGTCCTTATCGGTTTATCGCAATAATTAATATGGAAAATACCAAATTTAATTCGGTGTTCACATCTCTCAATCCGGAAACATTTGTTAAAATGTAACTATAGTTGTGGAAAATCAGATGAAATCGGAGCTTTAATTTCAATAAGGAAGCAAGCCTAATAACAAAAGACTTTAACTTAATACTAATCATACAGCTATGAGTAAGGACTGAAATCGATTATATTGACTGAAATAACGGATTACATGCTGAAACTATTTTATGACTTTTGTTCCCCCTACAGTTGATTTTTCGGACATTTGATCCCTCGGACACTTAATCTTCAAATGATTATTTCTCTTGTACATTACCCCCGGTCACTTATACCGTGAATATATTCGGCCGTATGACAAAAGTCGATACATATTATCTGCAGTCGTCTTGAGTAGAAATCCGGTATACAAATAATATTTTTTTAATACAGCTATGATATTCCGCCAAACATCAAAATATGACTTATACGCTCAGTCGTCTCTGCATACGTTACGAGGAAGGAAATTAATCGAAAAAATCGTTTTGGAATCAAGTGTCCGGGGATCAGATGTCGAGGGATCAACTGTCAGGAGATCAACTGCGGGATCAAGAGTCGAGTAACCTCTTAAACACAAACGTAAAAGCACCCATAAATGCAACATAAAAATAATCCCTTGTCTTATTTTTTGTCAGTGACATCCATCATTCAGAGCTCAATAGCTCCTGATGAGAATTGAGTAATGAACTTGAAACAGTAACATCAGCCTTGATACTCCAGAGAGAAAACGTTACGTAAATTATTGAGCCCACAGTTAACCATTTGAGGGATTATCATCATTGCTTGATTGATTTACTGAGAATGAATACTGTTTAAGCACAATTCTAACTGTAAGAAAGTGATTGCATTCTGTGAACCAAATAAAGATAGTCTACGTAGTGTAAATGACCTATAATAGCGAGTTTGTCTGTAGTGTAATGAAAATGATTAACAAATAATATGGTGTTCAATTAGACTCAGTTTTAGCTATACATGTTGTTGGTTATAGTGTGTTCCCTCGGAGATTTAGTTGTTTGGCCTTGTTTTTATCTTTGTGAGACGCAAGAGACGAACTATTTTATTTTATTTTTAAATTACTGCGTAAATAAAACAAACCTATTTAATAATGTTAACTTTTGGCATAATAGTGAATTCATAAATTGTATTACCCACATTTAGAGTTTTTTTACGGAGGATGATTTTTTGTAGATAGGTACGTTTTAAGTCATGGTTTACATTATCGTAATTTCTGGTGGACACTTAAATTATCAAATAAGCTATAATAATGGTACACAGATAATAACTATAAAGCAAGCTGTGATAATGGTATATAAATAAGAACTATAAAGAAAGCTGTGATAACGGTACACAGATAATAACTATAAGGCAAGCTGTGATTAGATCTATAAAGCAAGCTATGGTAATGGTATATAGTTTTAATAACTATAAAGCAAGCTATGATTTTGGTCCACAGTTAAGAACTATAAAGAAAGCTATGATAATGGTACAAAGTTACGAACTCGTCAACAATGACGGGTAAAAAAATGATTTATTAACGTTACATGTTAAAAAGAGGGCAACCTCACAAATACTTGAAATTGATCTCCCAAAAATTATGTTTTTCACACTATCAGAAATACCCACCTGGTTGATGATCGATAGTATTAGATGAGAAAATAGAAAGATTTTTCCAGATCATCATTTTTATTTGAATGTCTAGATGCGTTTGCTTATGGCCTACTTTTACTTGCCAAAGATTTCTAATGGTGAAACTAATGTTTGGCGGCCATAAAGTTCAAAGAATTGAAATTATGTAGATACTTGTATACCTAATTACCTACCTACAAAAATATAACAAGTGACGTTTCGATTCTGAATGGTGGTCTTTTACCAGAGAGATACTGAAAGTATCTACAACCCTCGAACGTGCCACAAGTATACTTTACACCATTTAAAATTATGTAGATACTTGTATACCTAATTACCTACCTACAAAAATATAACAAGTGACGTTTCGATTCTGAATGGTGGTCTTTTACCAGAGAGATACTGAAAGTATCTACAACCCTCGAACGTGCCACAAGTATACTTTACACCATTTAAAATTATGTAGATACTTGTATACCTAATTACCTACCTACAAAAATATAACAAGTGACGTTTCGATTCTGAATGGTGGTCTTTTACCAGAGAGATACTGAAAGTATCTACAACCCTCGAACGTGCCACAAGTATACTTTACACCATTTAAAATTATGTAGATACTTGTATACCTAATTACCTACCTACAAAAATATAACAAGTGACGTTTCGATTCTGAATGGTGGTCTTTTACCAGAGAGATACTGAAAGTATCTACAACCCTCGAACGTGCCACAAGTATACTTTACACCATTTAAAATTATGTAGATACTTGTATACCTAATTACCTACCTACAAAAATATAACAAGTGACGTTTCGATTCTGAATGGTGGTCTTTTACCAGAGAGATACTGAAAGTATCTACAACCCTCGAACGTGCCACAAGTATACTTTACACCATTTAAAATTATGTAGATACTTGTATACCTAATTACCTACCTACAAAAATATAACAAGTGACGTTTCGATTCTGAATGGTGGTCTTTTACCAGAGAGATACTGAAAGTATCTACAACCCTCAAACGTGCCACAAGTATACTTTACACCATTTAAAATTATGTAGATACTTGTATACCTAATTACCTACCTACAAAAATATAACAAGTGACGTTTCGATTCTGAATGGTGGTCTTTTACCAGAGAGATACTGAAAGTATCTACAACCCTGGAACGTGCCACAAGTATACTTTACACCATTTAAAATTATGTAGATACTTGTATACCTAATTACCTACCTACAAAAATATTACAAGTGACGTTTCGATTCTGAATGGTGGTCTTTTACCAGAGAGATACTGAAAGTATCTACAACCCTCGAACGTGCCACAAGTATACTTTACACCATTTAAAATTATGTAGATACTTGTATACCTAATTACCTACCTACAAAAATATAACAAGTGACGTTTCGATTCTGAATGGTGGTCTTTTACCAGAGAGATACTGAAAGTATCTACAACCCTCGAACGTGCCACAAGTATACTTTACACCATTTAAAATGAATAAATTGTGAAATAACACAGTCATATCGAATTTAAGTTGCTTATTGATTTGAACCCGCGACATCCAAGTAATAACTATGGATCGTATTCATCGGACCACGGAGACCGTAAGGAATGTTCATCCATTTTCCGATCAGGTAAATTGACACCTACGTATGTAGATCAGAAATACGACTTTTCCCCAAGATAAAATATGAGACGCGAGAACCGTTTGTCAAAAGTAAATCAGACATTATACTTTGGAAACTTCCTAACTCACCTCTCTTCCTTAGTAAAAATGAATAGAAACTTTACTGTCTTGGTATTATATTTTGATCCATGAAAGTTTATGGCAATAAATTTTTATTTATCAAGCTTTAGAAAATGTATTTCCTTTTTGACAAAGGTCAAAGCAGTAGATGTAATACCCTGTCTAGTCCACCATGTAAGACACTCTAAAATTTATCTAATAATTTAATTAATTCGTTTCTATGAAATTTATTGTTAAATGCGAACATAATAAAAAAAAACTGGTATTTAAATTGTGGGAGTGTGGGTAAGAATGAGAGGTATATATCGTAAATCAAGGGTTCCCAACCATTTTGAAGGTGGTAGCTACTTACTATTACTGTTTTTTTTTGTATTTAATACAAATCTAATACAAACATCTTTCATCTTTGTCTTTTTAAATTGTGGCATAATATTTTGTATATGTATATTTATTCGTCCTTTTCTTTTTCTTTTTTTTTCTCTGTCTTTCTTTTCTCCTTTTTAAAATAATAGTTTATTATATTTTTTCTTGGAATTATATATCAATGTATATCATGGTCACCCTACATGTATACCACATTATACTGTAATGAATTGGCTGGAATAAGATTAATAGGTACCATGTTGGTACCCAATACGTAGGAACGTTAATGCAACAATATTGTTCTCTCAATATATAATCTTTGTGCTATTTTTTTATTTTTATTATTTTGTAAAATTATTAACCTCAACACAGGCTTGTCCTAGTGAGGTTAAAAATTCTAACGTAAAAAAGATACAATGTAAAGAAACAATAAATAAATATATGTTTAAAAATATTATTTGATAATGCGCCAATGGGTGCTGAGGTCTCCATTTTACAATTAAATAAAGAGATAATGTAAAATAATACTGAGATGAAAAACCGTTTTAAATAAATAAGTTATAAATAATTTAAAAAATCGGTAATTATAGATTATAGTACCTTCTATGAGGTACCATTGTACATGCATATAATGATGTTTGTATTTGAATAGTGTTGTGTATTACAAATATATGTTTTATTATTTTACGTTATAATTCTGATATCGAATATGAAGTATAATAATTAGGACACAATGGTCGAGTTATTAAAGATTTTGTCCCGGTAAGACAGAGATCCTGGGTTAGATTCCCAGTTGAGACCGTTATCTTTTATTTTTGTGTGTCTTGGTCAGTTTCACGTTCTTTTAGATTTATTATTGATTGATTTTTCTTCTTCAATCTGCTCAAAGGTACGGAAACGCATAATTCTACTACGCAATAATCTTGACGACCCTCATTGTTCATGAATGGCCTCCGATTTGTTGGATTTGATTTCCGCGCTATCCAAATTCAATTGGACCTTGTTGCACCGAATACTGAAATATTAAATTCATAGTCCGATAAGCCGTGCAAATTGATAAGTAAAGAAAGGACGCATTAAATTGTCTGGAAAAAAGGGTCCGGTAAATGTGGACATACAACCAAATTGAAATAAAGTGTTCTTAGAAAAGGGAGGTCTTTCGAAGCAGTATATTTTCTTAAGAAGTAGTGGATGAAGCAGAGCCGGAAAAGGTATTTTGTCGCTTTTGGTGCCCATTTTCAAAGGCACTCATATTATAATAAGTCTAGACAAAAATACTACAATACGTTTTTGTTTATTTTTAGAAATACGGTAGGTACCTACCACTTAAGAAAATTTTCTCACTAGAACAATCATTCATCAAGAATGATGAAATATATTGTCATTCTAAATGCTAATAGCAGATGGCACATACACCCCAGATAATAAATATAATTTCCTCGAAAGTCAGAATCAAATTATGAGATTATAACCATATCACTTTCCAAACAATAATGATCATACTTTCGTAAAAAAATGTTATGTTTTACAGATCTTGAAAAATTCCATCTAATTTAATGTTCAAGTTATCATTCCATTATGAGCCACTTGTTCCACAGTACTTAAACATAACAGAACTTAAATAGAACATTCACAGAATTAACTTCGAAATTTGATGAATTGTTCAAGTTTTGCGAAAACATCGTTAAAAAATTCAAAAGCTTTTTCGAGAACCCCATTTTGTTTGGCATCTCTGATATTTTAGTACTATTTTAAAATTTCTATATATATAAATATATTTATATATATATAGACCCTGCAATGCTGTCCAAAACGTTGGCTAAAAAAGGAGGTAGCGAAACACGGCATAATACCCAAAAACAAATCACTATTATACTTTTGGCCGTGAAAATCTCAAATCATATCACACATATGTATTTATTTTTTTGTAAATTTTTATTTAGTTATAAAAAATACATTTTTATTGTTAGTAAAGATTTATACTAGGTAGAGGTTTATACTAGATATTAAAATGAATTTTTATATCTAGTATAATAACATTTTGATAATATTTAATAATAATAATATTTGGCTAATTTATATAGCGCCGTTTTCGTGAGAAATCACCTCAAGGTCGCTGATATCTAGTATAAACCTTTACCAACTACTAACAACTTATTTGTATGGCATTTAGGCACACCTCATCTAAAACTTATTCTTTGTAGTATTTAGGCATAACACACGAAAAGCAGCAAGGCTTTTAGCTTCTTTAACATCTGTCGGTAGTTCACTGAAAATCCATTAAAATATAGATTATTTTGGGTTCCCGACAAAATTTTTTTAGGAATTCTAAAATATTCACAGTTTCTTGTGGGGTAGCCATGTATTCCGAAATATTTTTTTAACGAATATACGGTATCATTTTTAGTCACAAATAATTATTTTGATATTTTGAAGATGTGGAATTAATTTTTTTGCTAGCAGTTTTTTTGTACGGTAGCTTTATGCGTCATAATCATGTTTCATTGTTAAAACTCGCGAAGCCCTTAAAATATGTTTTAACTGGATATCATTATAGATTCTTGTATTAAAAGTTAAAACTAGAAAAAGTACGTATAACGGAATAACTATTTAAAGAATTTTTCCATTATTTCTGCCTGATTTAACGCCCTTCCAATACAGCGCCCGTGGCTGTGATGTATCTTTGCGTGGAAGAGAGAAACGAGAACAGATGATTGCACTGAATTATAAATAAATTCCCGCTATTTTTGCTACAAGAACCCTTTTATCTCCTAATGGTACGCCCTGCTTACTGCGAATCTTGACTGTCATTCCATATTATTTGCGAAGGTAACACGTGTTTGATTTATCGCCCTACGAGCGATACGCCCTACGCGGGGGGGAGCGGGAAAAATATTTCCAATCCTTTTTTAACACCTTCGTTTCCGAGTAAAGGAATTTTGCTTTGATAACAATACTTCACTTTATATTCTTAATCTTACAAACGACAGTCTGAAATCGATATCGAAGGTTGCTTCAGGTTGTATGGAAGTGCGTTTATATTCATGTATTTTGTAATGAGAAATAATTTAAAATAAAGTGCATAGTAACTTCAATGAGGTAAGTCGGGGGGAGATACCTAATTTAGATATAGCTCGGTGACTGGAGATCTCTTAATGGCTCTAACCTCAAATAAAATATACCATTTATTAAAAAAAAGACACGTTATTACCAGAAGAGGAAACAATAATATTAAAAATTGTAGTGAAACAAAAATACAAAAAATTTGAAGTAAAAAAAAATTAGGATGCCATCTTCTTCCCCCATGTAATATACCACATACTAATGCTTAAAGCAAAGGCCACACATATCCGTAATCGATGTGCGTGTTTCAAGGAGCCATTTGGTCATATCGCGCACAAGATATCCAATCTACCTTGGAAACTTTTTTGTCGAAATACTTCCCTTGGCAAATAGCGCCAACCTTATATGTTTCTCCTTCACAGAAATTCTCCGACTTTCTGACAGCATTGTTAGGAATGTTAGGATACATATCGGTCAATATGCCAGAGGCTACAAGGGTTAAGATTATTACTTCTTGAACAGTGTAAAAGTATTCTTAGTAGAATATTACGACGTTTTAATATCTTTTTTTATTTTTTATTTTTTTTTTATATTAACTCCACACAGGAGGCCCTGAAGAAAATAATTTCCCTCAGGGCCTATGTCATCTTTGGGGATGCTGTGTGGAGGGTCTTTTTGTGGAGAGGAAGGAGTGAACATGGGTCTTGAAGAGTCCCATGTTGTAGGAGGGAGGAAACACAGAGGCCGGCAGTTCGTTCCACAGCCGAGCTGTTGAACTTAAGAACGAATCGTAGAAGCGACCCGTTCTCATGTGACAAATGTCAACCGTGTACAAATGTTGGGTGCGCGTTTGGCGTGTATCCCGACTATGCACCGGTGCCGAAGGGATCAATGACGCTAGTTCCTCAGAGCATCTTCCATTGTAATACCGATAGAACAAGGACAGCATACCTACCTGACGCCTGTGCTCTAAAGATTGCAGTCCGCTTGTTAAGATTGGGGAATCTATCAAACGGACCGCCCGTTTTTGCACAGAGTCAAGGGTTTTTTTCAGGTATTTAGGGGCTCCGGACCAGAGATGGCTACCAAATTCGAGAATAGGGCGCACTTGCGATTTGTACAGGGTCAGCAGTTGGGTACTATTAAAGTATCTGCGGGCCCTGTACAGTACGCCCAGCTTCTGAGAGGCCAACTTTACTCTGGCTTCAATGGAGCCCCCGTACCTGAGCTGGTCACTTATAGTTACACCAAGCATATCAATGGAAGGCCTGTTCGGAAGATTGCTTCCGTTGAAGGAGACTAGATTGTCATTTGGATCCCTTTTAGACGTAATCAGACAGGATTGGGTCTTTGAAACATTAAATTCGACGAGATTATTTTTACCCCAGGAGGAAATACTCTCGAGATAACCGTCCATTCTCTGCTTCAAAGCCCTCCGAGCCGTTGGAGTTTGTGTGCCCTTTGGGGGCTTGTCAAACAAAAGGCTATCATGAACTGTACTGTCATCCGCGTAACAATGAATTGGTGCACATGTCAAAAGGTCATTGATGTGCAACAAAAACAAAGTCGGAGACAGAACCGATCCCTGTGGGACGCCAGCATTTATGGAGTGTAAGGAAGAGGTGAAACCGTCAGCAACCGCCTGAATCGACCTATCCCTTAAAAAGTCAGCAATCCACGTACACAGGGATGCGGGAAGTCCGTAAGACGGCAATTTGTTGACAAGTCCTCGGTGCCAGACCCGGTCAAAGGCCTTGGATATGTCTAGTGCGACCGTTTGGGTCTCACCGTGACGTTCCAGGCACCGCCCCCAAACATGCGTCACATACGCGAGAAGATCACCGCACGAGCGGTTCCGCCGGAATCCGTATTGATGGTCGTTGATAATTCTGTTCTTCTCGAAGTATGTGAGCAGTTTGTCGTTGATCACACGTTCCATCACTTTGGACAGAACTGATGTGATCGCTATGGGGCGGTAGTTGGCCGGGTTGGAGCGGTCACCTTTCTTGGGAATAGGGTGAATGACCGCTTTTTTCCAACCAGAGGGCACAGTGCCACACTTCAGGGACATTTTTTTAATATCTTACTGATACTTCTCACTTTATTTGTTATATCTAGAAAAGCAAGTTAAAGCCCATTTTCTATCCATAAAGCTCTTGAAGACGTTCTAATGTACGTCTTCAGCATAGTTGTTCGTATAAAATAAAAAATATAATAGTTTTTACAGTAATGTTTGCCTAATAAACTTTGATCAATCTATATCTATCTATATAAATAAAAATGTAAATGTTCGTTTGTTCAAGTTAAGTCCCCAAAAGTTCTTCACCGATTACTTTGAAATTTTGACACAACGTTGCATTCAAATACGCGTATGTTTTTATATACCAAAGCTACTACTAAAAAAACTGGCACCTGTGCTAATAACGAACAAATTTGGTAATAAATTGTCTTTAAAATAAAGAGCTTCATTACATTATCAGATAGACAATACCTCCGTTTAAAAAGCATGTAAAGACAGTAAACATAAAGAACGGATATTTTTTTTAATTCTCAAGTTCACAGTTTTTTTGTTTTATAATTTTGCGCAGAAAAGTTCCACATCGAACTGTGCTGCAGACCACTACCTTACTACAGCCACTAAAGCGAACTTAATTTTGTGGGCAGGGTCTTGCAGCATTCGGTTTATGTAGATTGACGAGCTTAAAAGGACTAGAATGTTAGTGTCTTGGCTTACCATTAATTCAAAAATCTGACTATTTTATTCAAACTTTAAGCTCTGGCGTTAGGAAATTTGGGTACCTAGCTGTTTTCGTTGTGAATTTTAGGTAATGTAAACTTTGTTTGGAAAAGCTTTTAAATTCCCATTTGACAGTAAACAAATGTGAGTTAAATTATTTATTCTTATCAACTTTGTAAAAATAGATTTTTCTTTTTTTTTCGTTAAATTTATTAAAAAAAAGTTTATTTGTAAACAAGTTGTGCTGTCTATATTATAACGCGTGACAGCTGATTCACTTTCTGAAGGCATTATCCAAATGTACACAATACAACAGACCTTGTTTATAAACAAACTGTTTTCTTATAAATTGAATTATAATTGATATTATTGAATATTTGAATGAAAAAACCTTTTTGATTTTTTAAAACAATAAACACGCCAAACTACAGCAAAGACAAGAAAAGATTTTTTATTATAAATAAACAGCTAAAGTACCACTATTATTATGGTTACGTTTGTTGATTATTCTATCAAGAACAACTTTTGTAATTGTTCTGAAATAACAAATTAAAATATCAAGATAACTTTGACAGGTTATTAGGAATTATTCGTGGCGTGATTTTTCAAAGAAAAATACTTACAAATTACATTCTTATCCAAATTAACTTGAAGTATTTTCGTTTTCACATTCCGATTAAATTATGTATTGTCTTTATGAAAACACAACACGTCGTATTTTCAAAAAAATAAATCCTTCCGTATACCGTAAGAAATAATACAGTTTATGTTTGAAACGTTTTCTACGTAGATGTTCAGATCCTATACCAACCCTTAGTAAGCATACAAACATAGGTACACACGTCTTCATAAGTTACTCTGACCGCTCGTTAAGGGTTGGACAGAGAATAAGGGAGTGAAGTCAATCATAGCACGGGGCGGTTTGTGGAGCGAACTAACTTTCAAGCGCATCATCGCGGTCTATATGTTGTAGCCTTGTAAGACAGACTTGCTAACTTTAACGTGCAGAATGTGTTATTATAACTTTGAAGGTTTTATTAAAAGTGTTCTTTTTAATAACATATTGATACAACTCAAATTGTAATATTTAATTATTCAATACAATATTAGCGATTCTTAAACAATAATTTAAAACAGAAAAATAATTACATACAGATAGCAGCCAATAAAAATGTGCGGTGAGAAAAAGAAGATAATGTTGGCGGTTCTTATTCATCTTATGATTCAGTTAAATATAACCAAAGGATATAGGGTCCCATTAGCTCAGTTGGTAAAACTGCGCCCCGACAACGCGAGGGTCCTGGGTTCAAGTCCTAGACGCGACCGTTTCTTTTTTCTGATTTTTCTGTTTCAAATTTTCGTTTAAGAATCGCTAAAATTGTCTTTAATAATTATTTTTTTTTTTAATAAAATTGAAAACAGAAACTTTAAATAATAAGATAATATAAACAAATCTAAACGAAACATGAAAATGAACAAGACAAAGAAAATAAAAAAGATAACAGTCTAAACTGGGAATCGAATCCAGGATCGAATCGAATCTTACCGGGACAACGTCTCTATCAACTCAACTATTGAGACCTAATTATCATACATCATATTTGTCGATCTCATATTTCAAAATCAGAATTTTTTTTTTTTCATATTTTTGGAAGCTATCTTTTTGAATGATCACAAAGATCTAATGAATTGGTTTGTTAACTAGATAGTGTTTCGGATAAAGATTTTTGGGATTTCTATTGGATTTTTCTTAAAGTCTTAATGAGTATTCATTTTTTATTGGAACAACTTTTAACAAACATTGGTCGAGTGGATAATTACACTGTCCCGATTAGACAGAGGTCTTGAGTTCGTTTCCCGGTTGAGACTGTTATCTTATTATTTTCCGTGTCTTGTTCTTTTTCATGTTTCGTTTAGATTTGTTAGTATTATCTTAAATATACGAGAGTGGACCGGCATTAGAAGTGTGGAGGAGCTATTCCGGGCAGCGCAAGACAAAGAGACATTTTCCAGAGTGATCGCCAACGTCGGAGAGACCTGATACGGCACATCAAGAAGAAGAAGTATTATCTTCTTCTTAAATTATTTATTGTATTGATGGGTATAACGTTCAAAAGTTATAAGAAAAGTTGTTCCAATTAAAATTGAAAAAACTTCAAACGTTAAAAATATATGTTGCTGGTGGCAACGTAATCAGGTTGCATTTATTTTTCGTGCATAAACATTAAACGTATTTGGAAAAGTTTGTGTAATGCATAGAATAACATAACGTGTTGATATGTAAACGGTGTAATTACTTTTTTTATAATATTAGATCATCTATATATATATATATATATATATATATATGATTAGTTATTATTAGTTGATTGTTTACGTAAGTAAAATATAACAATTAAATACATTTTAAATTGTTAAAATTTCTGGTTAGCCTAGTTATAAATCCCAACATTTTTAAGCCACTATTAGAGATTTCTGTTATGTGGTTAACAAATGAAAGATTTGATTGAAAAGTGATGCCTTAGTCTTTGATTTGTGTTAATGTCTCAAAAGCATTGTTATCACAGTTCTAATCAAAAATCGCTGGAATTTTTATTCGAGAAAATCTAACTTTTTGAGATGTTTAAAGTAAAGTCTATTTTCATTACACCAAAATTAATAATTTGTTGATATTGTCTTGAAGAATGTTGAAATAAAAATAAAATATTTTGGTAAATATTTTGAATAGTTATATAAATTTTGAGGTCATCAACAAAAAGTAAGATAGATACATCATGAATTTTTTTATAAGATCATTTATAAACAAGATACATAAGTTATAATAAAAACACATAAATTTTTTTTTGACCACTATAGTTTTATTTTCACTCTACCGGTTTCGGAAGATCCCTTCCTGACGAAGGAAGGGATCTTCCGAAACAAATTTGATCTTTGACTTTGGTCAAAAACAAATTTATGTGTTTTTATTATAAATTATGATGAGCCACAAAGTGAATGCTTTTTACAATTACGTAAGATACATAAGATTGGGCCGAGGTGTGAATCCTGTGGAACTCCACTTATTACATTATTTTTTTTCCGACAGGGAAGATTTTATTCTAACAATTTGTTGTCTTCCAGTAAGATAGCTTTCAAACCAAGCTAATATATTGCCACGTATACCAAGCTTTCCTAATTAATTAATTTTGTTATTACAATATGTTTTTATATAACCCTGATGATGGTTCAGGGTGAACCGAAATTTTTTTTTTTTATGAGACACCTCACAAGAGTGTCCCTGCCTGTGCAGTGTACAGACAGGGGAACTATGTCACCACCCGGTTGGGCGGCGTTGTGAGGCGGAATAAGGTAGGGGCTGTAGGAAGGGATTTGTTAATGCGGGCCTTGAAGAGGCTCGGATTATAAGAGGGAGGGAAAACAGATGCCGGTAGCTCGTTCCACATACGAGCCGACTTACACAAAAACGAGTCGTAAAAACGGCCCGTTCTCATGAAGCCAACGTCAACCATGAACGGGTGTTCAGTTCGTGTCCGTCGAGTTTCGCGCACGTGCAGCGGTGCATCAGGAATCAATGCTGCTAGCTCCTTGGAGCAGGCTCCATTGAAATACCTGTAGAACAGACACAGCATGCCTACATTGCGTCTATGCATTAGAGAAGGCAATCGGTCTGTTAACAACGGATTGTCAATCAGACGGATCGCTCTCCTTTGCACAGATTCAAGCAGGTTTATTAAGTATTTTGGGGCACCAGCCCAAAGGTGGCTCCCAAATTCAATAGTTGGGCGGACTTGAGACTTGTACAGGGTCAGCAGCTGGTCACTGTTGAAGAATCTCCTAGCCCTGTACAAGACGCCCAACTTTTTGGAGGCCTGATTTACTCGGGCATCTATGGATCCCCGATACTTGAGCCGGTCTGATATAGTAACTCCAAGCATTTCAATGGAGTCTTTATTGGGGAGAGTGCTCCCATTAAATTGCACCAGACAGTCATTGATCTCCCTCTTTGCCGAAATCAGACACGCTTGGGTTTTTGAGACGTTGAAACTGACCAAGTTGGCCTTACGCCAGGCAGAGATATCCAACCCAACGGTTTGAGTTTCACCAAAACGTTCCATGTACCGCCCCCAAATATGCGTCACATATCCAAGTAGATCGCCACACGATCGGTTTCGACGAAATCCATATTGCCGATCGCTTAGGATATTGTTATTCTCGAGATATGTGAGCAATTTGTTGTTAACCACCCTTTCTAATACCTTCGAGAGTATGGAAGTGATGGCTATGGGGCGGTAGTTAGAAGGGTCGGAGCGGTCCCCCTTTTTTGGGATTGGGTGGACGATTGCCTTTTTCCAAAGATCTGGCACCTTTCCATCTTTGAGAGAGAGCCTAAATAATTTCGCGAGCACTGGAGTCATTTCTGCAGAACACCTCTTGAGGACCAAGGCAGGTATTCCGTCCGGCCCACTGGCTTTATCGACTTTCAGCTCGTTCAAGACTCGTAGAACCTCTCTGTTCCGGATCTTCGGTTCCTCCATTTGAAAACCACAGTGCGGAATGGAAGGGGGAGTCTCTCCGTTATCTTGAAGAGTTGAGTTTTCCGCGAAAATGTTGCCTAATAATTCAGCTTTCTCGCGGGCTGAGTTAGCCAGCCTACCATCAGGCTTGGTCAGAGGTGGAAAAGTGGTTCTGCAGAAATTTCTTCCGATCGAGCTAGCGAGTGACCAGAAAGCACGGCTACCAGTGGGGCAGTCAGCCAGCTTTTTCGCAATTCTCTGGTCGTGATCGCTCTTAGCTCTATTTAGAACTCTCTTACAATCCCTTGCCCGTTTTCGGTTTTCCGAAAGGTTATTCATGGAGCTAATCTTCTGCAGTGCTTTTTGGGTGGGTGGTTGGGTGGGGTGGTTTTTGTATTTTAAAAATATGTACAATAAAGTGGTGTTAAAAACAAGTTTATTCTAGTTTTTTTACTATCAATATAAAGTTAGTTATTATCATCAGTTGATAAAGTTTAATTATTATCATCAGTTTATTGGAAAATTTAGGAAATTGGAGTATGAAAACTCTGTGGGTCTAATAATTGATGCCTCGATTGCTCAGTTATTTAGGACAGTCGATTAAGTGAAAAGGTATCAGTAGGTAAATTAATATACCTACAGAAGTACAGCGTAAGTAATAGGTACCTAATAGTCTACATTATCACCATAATTAATGTAATACAAATACCCACCTAAAAGAAAAACACACAATGGTCAAAAACGCTCTACATACCAGACCATTATGTTTTACAAATCTCTTCCTACATATGTAATTCAAAACATGTACACTTGCAGAATACAAAAAACATATTAATATGTGTAACTGGTTGAAATCCTTGTAATTGTATGTTTTTTTCACATTATTTCATAACTTGAATTTTATTTTTGTTGGAATTTGTTAAAATTGCTGTAATATGTTTATTGTTTATACCTATAACATTATTCATTTAAATGAACTCCGCGTGGATGACATTAAACATTATTCTATTGTACATACATACAAAAATTTTGTGTTGAAATTAAAAAATATACATACAGTGTCCGGGGGTAAAGTGCGCTAGCTTTGGGAGGTGATTTTACATGATCGTAGGAGTAAAAAATAAACAACTTTCGTCTAAATTTATACACTTAATCACTTTTACCTAAAAACTACCATAAAATCTTTTATCGTTGTCTTTTTTACTTCTAAAATCATGTAGAATCACCCCCCCCCCCCCCTCCCTAAGTGAGCACACTTTCAACTTAAATGAAAAATAATTTTTAAAAGAAATTCAGAATCAAAAACATATTTTTTAGTTGTGTGTCTGTCTGTAAGTCTGGTACATTTTAATAATTGGACATGTTTGTCTGCTAAGTACTTACCAATAATACAATATTTTAAACATTTTTTTTTTAAATTTCCATTTTAAAAATTGGAACATTTTGATATTTGAACATTTCAATATTCATAAATAATTTAGTATTGGAGATAAATGGTTACTTGCGCCCTTTGTTAGGAATAATAATAACCCTTAAAATAATGGTAACTAAACCGTAAACCCCAGAAACCTTTCAAAACTTCAGAAAATTTTGCAACTGAAAGTCATTATTACCTCTAGTTTGCATCATAAAGAATTTTAATCACACGTGACCCACTTCCTAAGCTGCTTTACAAATTTTACAATTAAAACACGCTCGTTTATGGTTATGATAAATTAAAATTGCATTCTCGGGCCAACCAACTAGCGAGGAATGTAGGAATTTAATTAGTGGGGAGAAATTCAAGATTAGTTTCGTCAACTTCAATTTTTTGAAATGCAATATTTAAGAACTAAATGAATATCAAGTTGTTTACACGCATGCTTGCTGAAATAGAAAAAAAGGAAGAAAAATATTCGTTGTATTAATAATAATAACTGGATTATTTGTGAAAAATTCACCTCAAAGGCTCTGTGCTCGTAGTTTTAAAACAATATGAACATTCAACATATTATTATTATACACCTACCACTCTAAGCGTTTCCAGACGAACCTACCGATTTTTGAGGGAGTTAAATTTAAGATCTTTCAATAAGGGAGCGTTCGCCGCACAGTGGACGGAATGAAGAAAAAACACGAATTAATTTTTTGTCGAGTATGAGGTAGTGCCATAATTTTTTTTTGATTAATATTTATGTAAAATCATTACTCTTACGTATGAATTGATAGCAAAAAAAATATTGTATATTTTGAAAATACACAAATATTTATAAATTTAAGTAATATTCATTTTAAATTTACATATTTTAATTTATATCTATGAACACAAAAACACGGAAAATTAGTAGATACATTAAATTTTTAATAGAAAAATGGTGGAAAATCTAGGTGTTAAAGTTGTCATTAGTGTCTAAATTATCACTCCGTGACTACCGCACCCATCACAACCCCTCAATGCTTAAAATAATTCATTACAAATAGGCCTCTGTAAAAATAACAAAAGTGTTCAAGGGAGGACAAAAGATGAATACAACTTATGAATGTTATTTATTGTCGTCAAAGCGCAAGAATTCATTATAAAAATCTGAGGTTTTTAATCCACGCCAATTATTTTAATTCATTATACCATTTTCATCGGGATTTATTGATTTGAATTGTTTAGTAAGAAAACAATCAACCCTTAACCAGTGGAACGCTTATGGGCCTCTGTAGAATATGCGAGCACTCTAATGTGATCCTTATTAGAATGATTTGCGATGAGATTTTGACCATAATACAACAGCGCCTTTGAGGTGATTTTATTATTATTTTTATTATAATACTTCGAAAAATGTATGATAAACAAAATCAGCATCCTTTGGGCCAATAAAACTTTAGATTGAACTAATATTTTTATTTTATATGCTCCAACCTAGAGTTAAAAAACCAAGTTTATTTACTATTCTACTTCTATTTTAAAATGTCTTTAAAAGTTAAAAAAATGTTTTGACTTTAACTTTAACTTTGACCTTCCTACCCAGAAACTGCAGTCGACAACTATACCAACCTCGCCAAATACCGATCGGGCATGACCGAAAATTAGATTTCAGAGAAATGCGTTTGTGTACGTGATTGACACTAAAACTTAATAGAACGCATAATCATCGACAACCGAGTTTCAGTTCGAGCTCGACCAAAAGTCATGAAGTGGGCTAATTTCCGCTTCCAAGATTTAGATTAAGTTATTACCAAAAACAAAAGTCAAATTCAAATAGATGTATTTAAAAAAGATTGTTCAATCTCTGGTGATGCCGGGTTGTGAGTTATAACTGGTAAGAGGCAAGAAGTGTGTGCTAACACCGAGTTGTTAGGCGGTCCGTCCTCTCTGCTTACCCCTGCGGGGAAACGGCGTGATAGTTAGTTAGTTTAGTGTAGGTAATTACTACCGGTAAATCAAAACATAATCCTTCAATGAAATCTATTTACACTTCATTAATTAGTTTGCTATCTAATTCTACATCTAATCCCAAAGCAGTGGATTTTGTGAAAAGCAAAGTTCAAAGGAGATCATAAATCATAGGGAAGTGATATGAAGTTATTTTTTTAATCGGTAACCAGGCTAAAATATAATATTCGTAGAACTTTATAAACTTGTTTGTAAGCAGGTCAGGAATATCTCGTTAAAAAATAGTTTTTTTCTTACGCCTGCTAGATTATGAAGTATAAACTAGTATCTCTTTCTAGAAAATGTTAAAGTTTTCGATTCAAATTAAAATCAAATAGAACAAAGTAAATTTGAATGCTCTTTTTGGCCTGCAATGCATGGTAGACAAAAGTATGTAAAAATAAAAGAAGGAAGCACGTTGCTAAAGCTTAAAGCGTTGCGAAGCTTTTACGTTGGTTAAAGATGGGGCCAAGATAACGAAAATGCTGATGAATAATGGGATTTATATTATTTTATTTGAGTAAATTGTGAAAAACCAAATATTAATCATATAAAATTGACTTTCGCCGGCCGGGAGGTGAACCCGCGACTTTCTGTTTTGCTAATCGAGAGCATTACCCTTAGACCACGGAGGCCTTTGGAGGAAATAAAATGTCTTCGAAGTTTCTTATTTGTACTTTTTCTTACCGTATTTACTTGTGTGACTCGGTCGGACTAAAAAGTCCACTAAACATGTATATTAGGGTGATTCAAAATATAAATTTTCAAATGAATAATTCTAGATTTACTAAACTATGATGGCATTTCAAGACTTGTCATGGCCTCCTGTTATACGTTTTATAATACTTTCTGGTTCCTTCATAAAATTACCAAAAACTGAAAAATTTCACTTCTAACATGATGAACCCCTAGAATTATGAAAATATAAGTGTTTGTTATTCCAACCACAGCTACTCAAGAGCATATATTAAAAACTAAAATATAACAATTTAATTTCACATTTGAGGGTGCACTAGTTTTCACCCCCACTTTGAAAAGTGCTGAGGATTAAAATGTGCTGCAATGGGCGAATAAACCTTTCAAAAGCAGGCGGTTAGCAGTTCAATGCAGGAGAGGAAGTTTAAGCCTCCCGGAGTACTGCGAGGGACCACACTTCTCTGCCATTTATCAGCAGACGGTTACTGCACAAGGGGTAACTCGTACGCCCACAAACCATACCTACCCACTACCCACCCCTACCCGCAGTTACCAACTTTCAAACAATCCACCAAATATTTTTTGCTAATTTCAACTCAATAAGTCTCATCCCTATATATTTAGAAATAATAAATTCCTATTTTATCAAAAAATTTTTACTGGGATTTATTATTAATAGTGATGGTGAGTTTCCTATATCGATGGCAAAAATAACATTACACAATAAATGGGTATTTGTTACCATTGATTGAAAATAACGTAATTTTACCGTTCTCTTCCATAGCTATATAATGGGTTTGTTTTTTTTTTCATTATTAACCCAATTTTATCCATTTTGTCAAATCACGAAAGATTTTGGAAGAATCGTTCTAGAAATTTAATTTTTCATATTTTATCATTTACATTCGGACAATTTAAATAACTAAAAATAGACAATTTTAAACAACAGATCAGAAAATTTTTAAAAAATTTCGAAAAATGTGATCGTGAAAAAATATTTTTATTTATATTTTTAATTAGGTTCCTTTCAAACTAACGATTTAACAGTAAAAAATTAAGTATCGTTATTTTAATCTTGCTATGGTGCTTTTAAGGTCTTATATATAGTATTTACGAGATTTATGTAACTTTCTAAGATCTAATCACTGTTTGAATTTTAAAATCCTTAATGACCTACAATCTTTTGAAAATAATATTATTAATGGATAAAGAAATATTAATAGCTTTTTTAAAAGTCTGAGATCCGTCCTTGAAAGTTGAAAGTCGATTATTAGTGTAATTTATTGTTTTGTTTACTTCTGAAGTTTTATGAGGGCAGATAAGGGGTAAAATAAATTCTTGTCTGGAACGTAGAATCACAAAATGAGTTTGAAAATATAGTTTTTAATTAAAAGGTAACCCGGGAAATTCCCTCTGAACCTGATACCTTGGGAGGGGGGCATTTGTGTCTGCGTGTTGAAAAAAACGTTGTTATACGGAAAATGACAACCGAGTACCTAACTGTGTTGGGCACGGAGTTGACGTGTCTCCTAACCAAGGGATATTTTGCATAATTTCTTTAAAGCACATTCAACTAGTAAAAATTCACATCATTTCGGCCTGCTGCCTGTACAATATCGATTTCTGTCATTAAGTTGAGGAATCCATCCAGCACACTATCCATTTTAACATGACTTTTATGTTCAAGTATATGCAGGCCAGATTCACAACTCTATGGCTTGCGGACTGACTATAGGTGGTTGCCAAATACGACAGTGTGACACACTTGTGATTTTTATGGAGTCAGCAGTTATATATAGTTATATTCTAGTTCTGCAGACTCTTCCGAATTTCATTTCAGAGATGAATGTAATTTTGCATATTTGACCTTCACTGTTTACATGATATTTAGAAAAACCAACCAATTTTCTTTAACTGCACCTATTCTCTTCTACCCCTTAAAGCCGAATGTGAATACTTGTTGATGATATTTTGCACACATGACGTTTAAAATAAGAGGAAAACTACTGCCTGCATCCGAATTTGAAACTTTTATTTTCCTTCCATACAAATCTTCCACTTCCCATTACTACCTTCCCCTTCTCACTCTCATCAGCTTCAAAACATATCATTTTTGAGGACGTCATTGTCACACTGATTCCAGGCAGTTGGGATACCTATGCAGTATTCACATTTATAAAAGATGTATATTATTATCAGATCTTGAGTTAGTATTCATTAAATACAAGTAAAATATTGTTGTTGCCGTTACCGGGACATGGACTAGGGACCTAACGCTCTCGGGACGAAACTGATCTAACTACTAAACTATTGTACCCACCGTGTTTCTCTAGAACCTTCATGTTAGATAATGTAATAATTAGTATTACTATCATTGTGCTAGGCTAAATATACTTGCGGAGATCTGCTATAAAACGAATATCAGTTATTTTTTAATCCACTGAGGGTATCGTGCGGAGACGCAACGTAAGAATCCTTTTTTTAATCTATCCAGTTACACAATTATCCATCAATTGCATGTTTTCATCACTAAGTACCTGCCATCGACAAGCTCGACGGGTAGTGATTTGAAATTACTATTGGATGGCAATTCAATTATTCGGATAACAGAGATAAAGATCACCCCCGACCCCCCGCGAATCTCGAGCGCCGGAGGCGAGGGGGTGCCTGGCTTCTAGCTTCTAGGCTGCTGGGAGTTGGCAAGGGGCCAGCATTATCACCCCGACAGCCTCATGTAACTCTACTATGCACCTTAACCTTTTAGGGGTGACTGTCAGGGATGTCAGATTGTGAACTATAAAAAAAAATGATACGAGCTTCGGATGTAATTAACGTGCTTTCATTTTCTCCGAGTTTCTTCATTTCCAGTGATTTTTTTTTTCTATGGAATTTTTAATGCCAATTAAAGGTAATTACTAAACTGTAACTACACAGTAACATATTTTTTTTTAAATATCAAGGGGATTACGTCTTTCAAAAAACAAAAATGCATTCTGAAAGCAGTCAGTTTGCAAAGAAATAAATGCACATTAATGTCAAATTAAATTTAAATGTTATCATAAAACATTTAGTCAAAAGCAAAAAATTATCCAAACGGTGCATTCGAAGTAATTTAATTAAGTAATGACTGTTCCGTAGTACGGTCAACCCCGCCTATGGATGAATTTACTGCCTTCCCGCATACTGCAGCGGATAAGAAAACCCGCCCAAGCCAGCGGTGCTCTGGGCGGCGGGACACGACTGCTAGCGGGACCTACCTACCATCTACCTAGACCTAGTACCTACTTACTGCGTTAGGAAATGCTATGATGAACGAACTACTAAACTAATTCTCTTCTAAATATTAATCCACCAGCCTCAAGAACGGAGTTCTGGGTGAGGGAACACTCATAGTATATCTGAGGCTTGTTTCTAAAAGGGCCAACGTCAGTTTTTAAAATTTTAAGAAATAAATCTTTTAATCGTGTTTTAATTTTAAGAAAATCCAATTCTAGTGTAACTTTGGGCCCGAAAAACGAATAAATCTTTCTCAAAAATAAAAGGTTCTTTTAGAGTTCAGTAGATAAGTCTGGCTGCGTGGCGCGCCAGATCGGGAGATGCTGGTTAGGTAGCATCTGCCCGCTAGCGTGTGGTGGGACGGGTTTGGAGAGACTAGTTGAGGGAGATCTTTTTACCTCTCCAACTGCACTCTCTCGCCCCATCTCCTTGCGCCGCAGTGGGAGGGATATATTCACATGTCCGTCACTCCTGGAAACACTGATCCCTAGATTCCTACCCAGCCCTTATACCCTTTACCTTCGCAGAACCTCCTCTCCTTCCTTTACTTACATGGCCTCCTGTATGAGGTTAATGAAAAGGTGATATCGCAAAAAACTGGCCCTTTCAGAAGCAATCCATGGGTATGTTTTTTTATGTTGTGCATGGAGAGTCGATTCATTGAGAATCTTTAATAAAAATAGGGTCGGTGACAGCACAGATCCTTGTTGCACCCGGCATTGATTTAGTATGGAGATCAAGAGCCGTCAACTACGGTTTGAATCGTTATTCCCTCGAATAAGGACGCCCGACCGCCATAGGTCACATACGCTCTCCTTTATAAAAAATATTTTTATTTACTTACATACATTTTTGAGATGAGAGTCAGTAGTACAAAATGGAAATATGAAATATATTATAATAAAATTAAATAATTTAAAAAAGTTAATGAAAGCAGCGAAGACGAAACAAAAAAAAAATAACAAAAAAAGGGATAGAAATATGTAGATATTAATTTGATTATTTTGTACCAATTTTTCTTCAATTTTTTTACAATCACGTGAAATTTTGACAAATATGTTCCAATTTTGAAAAGGCAATTACGATGATATTTTTTGTAAAAAAACTATTTAGGTTGGAACTTTATCCCTGTCTGAAATCTCAAATACAATTTTGAAAATGATGACACTTAAATTCATAACAATCTACAATTCAATGAATCTGAGTCGTTGAATGTTTAAGTTTACCCGTTTCATTACTTGTCTGTGCTCTCTAGAGATGTAGAGGATGGTGCAGTGGGATGAATGGTACTCGAGTTCATTTAAATATACTTGTTGGAGGATGCTAATAGATTTTCTTGGGATTGTGGTTTAGTGGCTTAAACCAAAGAACTTACTTCCAAAGAAATTTCGTTGGAGACGGAGAGAAATGGAAATCTGATATCTGTGAAGTAGATTAAGAGGGCTTTAGTTTATTGAAATCTTAAAACAATTCTTTATAAGAAAATATTATTTTTTACTAGTAGATATTATTCACCCCGAGTTCCTCGAAAATTTTGGATTAATTTAGACTGCATTAAAATGGCATATCAATTTAATGTAAACCCTATATAAGCTCCGTCAAGCTTTTGTCAAGAGAAAGAAATGGGGGAGAGGAAGGCGGGGTATTATCTGGCTATTCCGATGTGGTCACCAAATACGGCTTAAGCCATTTTAAGCAACGTTTCGATCTCCCGCTCCGGGACGTGGCGCAAATATACCGTTTATTATTTTAAGTGAAACCACAAATCAGCTAAATAAAATTAGATATAATCAAATAGAATTTGAATCCGTGCCCTCCGGATTTTTAGCCAAGGATCGCAACCACTCAACCACAGAAGCCGTCAAAATGGCGCCATTTAGTGATTATATCACCTCGTTGAGTTTTTATTGGTTGTAATTGTTTTGGTAATAAATATTTACTTTGAAATGTAGATTGAAATGGTTTACACAATATCAATATTATCAGAAGATATTATATAATATTATGTTGGCCGTTCAAAAGTGACTTAAATTCCCACAATTCGATTTCAATGTTGATAAAGCCCCCATTTATTCAATTCGATCCTCCCATCGTGAACATCCTTTCCACAGACATTAAGGAACAGTGGGGGTTATCTCTAAAGTGCGTGTATACGATGAGATTCCAAAAAAAAGACGAAATTTGTTTTTTCCAAGACTAACATTACATTATAATAATTTAAGCACGTTTTTCAGCATAACAGTGCGCCTATGAAATTCACGTGACCCAGGTATTCCCATTTTTGCATTATAGAATCAGCACAAAATGCTTCGTACACAAAATCAAAACATCACAATCGTCCTGACGGTGTTATATCAAAATTATATCAAATTAACACTATACTGGGGCGCCGCGAAGTATGATGTTTGATACCACGTGACTTGCGGAGATTGGCGGATAGTGCGGCTGGTCGGTCTTTGCGCACAATAAGGATGCAAGTTAAATGTTATTTATTATGTTATGTTTTGGTACACATTTAGCATTCTATAGTAGTTAGTATATTCTATAGTTAGTATAGTCCATAGTAGCTAGTAATTTTTTGTTCAACGTTATTTTCTTGTACCTGCATCCAATTGTTTTGCATCTGGCATCTGTAAATCTACTATTAAATGAACAGATTTTAATTATTCAATACTTATGTTTTCGTATTTAAAAATTAACCCTCTTTTAGATAAGACGTAGTATGCCTTAGCTACTTTTATGAAAGTTTCGGCAAATGCCGTATTGTCTATGTCGCTAGTTATGCAATATCGTGTTGAGCTTTCTCCAGTATACAGTGACACCAAGAGTTTTGAATAAATATATATTCTCTTGAAGTTCTGAACCCCAATTGAAAAGACCGTGAACCGCCACTGTTGACGAAAGGTTTTTAAGAGAGCTTGACGCATCAAAGTTTCGAAGAAGCTTTCATCAAGATGCCACCATGCTCCGTCTCCAGCTGGTAAATGAGTCCCATTGTACCGACAGGCAACAGTAGTGCTTTGTAATTAAAATCCGCAGACTTCAAAGTCTGGCGCAAACTAAGACAATGAGGCTTCTGTTTGTTGTGGAGATCTTTCATATCCCAGCCTAAGACTCGAGAAAAAGCCTTTTTGTTTCTTTTTTTCCGAAAGAAGCTCACGCGTTCTGGAAAAAACAACATGAGGCGTCTACCAAAAAAGCTCATCTATCTCACGATGGTAGCACTCAATTACTCTTGTTGTGTGCGAAAACTGGTTTGTTCTCCGAGCAGTTTAAATAAAAGCAATGTGTCACATGTTATTATAATCAGAACGGGACGATATTATGTTTTAGCGTCTAGGGACACATTCTAAAACGCGCTACAAAATAATGGGGAAATTTTTTTATGAATAATTTGAGAGTGGGTCAAATTGACGGACGTTTTTTTTGCTTACGTAAAGTTCACGGCGGTGGTTCCAAAATAAAAGCAATGTTAGATATTATCATTGTACCTGCTAAAAACCACGGGCTTGATCCGAATTCTTGATATTAGTGCCATTTTTAAAAATGTATTTGTAAAAATATTATATTACTAGCGCAGACACGCGAAAAATCCCAAATAGTCTGACAAATCAGTTACAATTTTAAAAATGGCAACTGCCCGTTTACTGTAAGATTAATTTCTGGACAAATCATAGAAAAGGAGAAGGTCACGCCACCTCCCGTGCTCCTCGCAACTTGGTTTGATCCCCTTTCCCTGATTGGCTGGTCTACAAATTTGAATATCTATGGTGAGAACTTAAACTCTTATCTAAGTTCTTAAAAAACAAATATTTGTAATTTTTTGAATATGACACTCAAATTCGAATTAAGTTGTAAGGTTCATCAAACCGCAGTTACCGACAGAAGCACAACCGAAATTAGTGTGTCTGATAGGTAGGTACCTACGTTATCGCGTGTCTGAATTCTTCCCACAAACCATTCAAATTTCTAAAATGACTATTAAATAAAAATCAAATTTGAGTTCATTGAACCATTTTACACGGTAGTGACGAACAGCAGATACATCCGAAATTAGTCATTTATTTCCTGTTCAACGTCTTTCCCATCGACATAAGACTCTAATAACGTACCTATTACTAAAATCTCAAATGTTTCTAGAGGGATCCCTACGGATGTTAGCTATTTATATGACCGGTCGGTGGCCGAGTTGACATAGCGTTTGGATTCCACCCAGGCGTAGTGTGTTCAATTCCTCGGCTGGCTAAGTCCTCCATCACAACACAAGCAACATTTTCCGCTTACTGTGGTGGTAGTAGGAGATTTTCAAATATTGTCAGGTTATTCGTAACCTCTTTCTTTTTAAAAAAAGAAATATATATTTACAATCAATAAATACAGGACCTTAACATAAAAATATTTTATACTCAACGTTTTTCATGCATAAAAGAGAAAGTAAGTACCATATTTTATATTATATATTTCTAAACGATGAATTAGTAACATTCCGAGGTATGCCTCTAAAAACATTTGCGATTTTAGTAATACGTTCATCAGAAATAATTAAAATAAACCCCACGGAAAGATTGATTTTCTATACCTGCTATGGCAAAGTAGACCGTAGGTTCGTCCATTACGCCGGGCCGCGCCCAGAATATTATTTTGACATAAATTTATCACTTATGTTGTTAAGATTCCCACTTTATTTTAGAGATTTGATAGGGAAAATTCAACCGCAGGTCTGTCCAATACACTATGGCCGAGCGTCGCTTATTTCTGTGCACGGCTGCTTCATTTACGTCGTTGAGATTGTGGCTTTATTTTAGAGTATTTTCTCATCCTAACTAAGAAGACGAGAAAGATCTATAGATTATGTATTCGTACCTAACTGCCAAACTGGCGATAAGATTTTTTTTCCACATAATAAACTTCTTCCGTTAGGAAATAAAATGTAAAAGGGTATCAGCATACATCTCATTGATTTGATATTATTATTTATTATAAAGTTAACTCAAACTTCGATAACGGAAAATTAATTTATTTATCTAAAAACGGCTAGGGTTTAACTATAACTATAACTAGTGCCGGATGCAGATAGGTATATATAACACATGGGAACATGATATCAGTACTTGTACAAGTTTAGCTTTTTATTCCGTTATAATATTTATTTATTTAGAATTAACGGCACAAGTGCCAATTACATACATGATAGTTATTGATATTCATAGTGCAATATCAAAAGAAGAAAGAATAGAAAAAATATAAGATTATATAAGTAACCAAGACAAAAGAATATACATTATCACAAAGTTAGTGAAAAAAAATGAATATTAAACAAAAACCTGTTATGCAGTGACCTCGTTAATATATGCACTGCTAAACGTTTAATTAGTGCAGTTTTATACTTCTATAGAGGCATATTAAAAACATCAGCTGACATAGCATAAGAGTTACCAATGGTGTGTAATCTATTTATAACAGAATTGTAGCCTGAAATCGTAGGATATTGGTCACAATTATACGTACCGGGGAACCTTGATAATATGTTTATTTATTTTTTATCGTTAATATGATTTTAAAAGAGGTGTAAAAATAATAATCATAATTATACAATGATTTTTCATAGATAAAATTACACAACAATTTTGTAATATTTTGTATAGTTGTACAACTAGGCAAAATAAGTTGCTTGATGTGGCTTAAGCCGTTTTTCGTGACCAGATCTGAACAGCCAGGCAACTTTCAACCTTCTTCCTAGCAATCTGCTCCCTTCACTATTCAGCCTTCATGGAGAAAAATAAGAACGGCTTTTCTATCAAGATACTGATATATTTCCCAATAAAATAATTATTCATTCAGAATATATCTATAGATTCAGAAATGTGAGACAAAATATTATTTTCCACAAAGAACATTATTCAACAAAATTCTCATTCTAAAATCAAGTAAGTCTCCATATTTTATCACGTGGTCATACAAATAAATACATACCACCAACTTTACAACACTAGAGGAGATTGAACTAATATTATTTCTGGAAAAGTAAATTGGAACTGAAGAACCTGTAATCTGAAAATCTTTCCAGCCTTACAAAGATCCATGTTGAGATGTCTGGAATACCGCAAATAATGATTTGTGGCCTGCAACTCATCACCGTTAACTTAATAAAATTTAAACATAATTTCTTCGTGAGCAACTGAAGTAAAAGATGATTTAAAAACTTACCCGCTTTGCAAGGATCCAAGTCCAGGTCTCCCGAATACTTCAACGGAAAATTTGTGGACTGCAGCTCTTCGATCGTAAATTTCGTTGTTCTCGCGTATCTCGGTAGCGTCTTGGTATCTCCATCTGCATCTTCCTTGTGCGATAACACCTTATCCACATTCACATCTCCATCCACTTCAATCCTCGCACCATCTTCAACACAATTGACGACACTAACCCACGCGAAGCATACGAAAATAGTGATGATTTTGAAACAAACCATTTTGGAATGCGTCCACAAGTACTTATTATTTATCACCACGTCACTGTAAGCTGGCATTCCGATTTAAAAATGGCCACTCGAAGAAGTAAATCATGAATATTACTTCACACTTATCAGGAGAACATTAGTTGCAGTACATGTCCCCCGTTCAGACGTCTTGAGTGAACTGAAATAAGAATAAAATAATTTTGAGATAAACACCACAGTTCAGGGTACTTAACTTTGAGGTCACAATACAAACTTCGATTACGGGTCAGAATAAATATTTTTGAAAGTCAATAGTATATATCCAGAATGATAGTGGTTAAGTCTGATAGTGTCGATCGTGTAAGTGAATACACGAACATATTATTTACGCTATTCACTTACGACCTCGTTCATTTGAAGTAGAATAAGTACAAAGTTATAATTAAAATTGTAGGTTTACGTGTAATTGTATATTTATGTTAAATCAGTAATCTGAATCTACCTAATCTAAATAATTGCAACCATACTCAGCTAACGAAAACATTTTCAACCAGAACTTTCAACTGAGCAATGTTTCCTAAATTCAAATGTGTCCAACCTAATATCGGGTAGTAAAGTTAGTACATTAATAAAATTAGATTATTTTTAAAGGGCAAGCTACAAAAACATTCCAGAAAGTTAGGAATTTATTAAAATGTTAAAATCTGTACAAAAAATACAATATCTGGAGATTTTATAAAGATCGAAAGCATCTTTACACAGATGAAGTTGTTGATTTAAAAATAATAAGTGGGTGGCCTTACGAATATTGGTAATAATATACTTTACAGGATTTGCACAAAATATACGCAATAATTGGTAAATATTCGGGATCGCTGGCCAAGCTTATTACAATTTTTTTAAATAAAACTTTTGGATTCACTTTAATTACTTTAAAAGGCAACTATCTGCATTTGGGAAATTTTTATTTTTAACATTCTAATTTTGAATTACCTAAAATGAAAATTATATGGGATGACAACCATTTCCAATAATTTCTGTCAACGATATTTTCATATGTTGGTATTCCATTAACTGCTTATTTTAAATGGCTGTCTTCACATTTAATTAAAGCTAATATTATTACGTAATTAAAAATTAGAATGCTAAAATTTAAGATTTTTCCAAATGCAGATGGTGTCCTTTTATAGGAGGTGTATCAAAAGGTTTTATTAACAAAAAATAGTGTTAAGCCTTGCCAGCACCGAATAATTACTTAATACTTTAATTCTCGTGCATAACGATACGTCGCGTCGTGACCTAAAATCACGACGCTCGGGGTGGCGATACATTACAAGCATTTTTTATAACACCACATCCCTTGCCATACAGACCTGTCACATCTGACAGATGATGTGTTATAAGAATGGGCGTGGCGATGATGATATACTGTGATCTGGTAGCCAAGCGATATTTGAAAATGATACGACTCCATATCCTGCCGTGGGTCTGACGGATAAGACGGAGCTGACGTGATCACGCTGCTGTCAGCTGTCAAGGTGACAGATCCCTTACAAAGAAATGATATAACTCGGCAGTTCCCCAATTGATGTGACCCCCCCTCCTACCGCAGGGAAAGAAAGATTATGGCGTAGTGTGATACCTCGACTTATAATCTGTTAGACGACGCCCAAAAAATTGTTGATGCGTATGGAGTAATGTGTCGTAGGCATTATACGCTTCAGTTACTTTATAATATACAGTACTGAGTCATTAATATTACTATAAAAGTATAAGAATTCACTGTATTAAAGAATACTAGTATTTAAAATTAGTAGATATATTCAAATTCGAAACTGCAAATCGTATTTAAATTAAATCATGGACTACAATCAATCAAAGTGTAAAATATATATCCGCAATACATTATAAAAGTGACAGGTTAAATAAATAGTTATTACTCCTTATTTCATCTATCAAACAACAGGTTCGTGTTATAAAAACATATACCTACATACGATTGTTGAATAATTATTTAAAATTGACTTTGTGGCATTAATTATCTTCATAAACCACTATTTTAATAAAACTTATGTACTGTGTATATAAAATTCACTATAATTTGACATAATATTTATTAGGTCCCAATGGTCGAATGGGTAAAGACGCTGTCCCTGTAAGGCGAGAGATCCTGTGTTCGATTCCTAATTATGACAGTTATCTTATAATAATAAATAATAATACTTGGATGACTTGTATAGCGCCGTTTTTGTGCAAAAACACCTCAAGGGCGCTGTACAAACTTATAATACATTTCTACAGTGATCTATGTTATTACTTAACTAATTATGGAGAAAATATACAGTACAATACTTACCTGGTAGGTCACTTGAGATTAACACTTAATTAACATTTTCTAATTGTTTATTGGCGAAATTTAGATACAGGATTTAGGACTTAATTGAAAAATTGAATATAGCTGGACTTTCTCTTAGGATTGGTATATTTAATTTAAGGGTACGACAGCTTAAAAAGGTAAGTTTTTAGTTTAGACCTGAATTCTGTTGGACTTGTTATGGATCTTAGTTCCGGAGGGAGTTTATTCCAAGCCTTCGGTCCAGATACTCCGAAAGCGCGATCACCAAACTTAGTATTTGGCTTGCGCATAGGTTCTATCAGTCTGCCTACAGCTGCTGATGTTGCTGATCTAAGCGTTGACTGCCTCAGACCAGTGTTTTCCGGGAAGCATAGTTCAGAGATGTAGGGTGGGGCCATTTCATTGATGGATTTAAACACCATCCAGCACAGTTTTTACTGGATTCTTTCAGGGCACTTCAGCCAGTGAAGGTTACGAAGGTGTTCTGAAATGTGCGAATATTTTGAAACCCCGGTTATGAGCCGTGCTGCTGCATTAAACACTGATTGAAGTTTGTCAATTTGATATTTTGGAAGGCTGGCATAAATGCCGTTGCAGTAATCGAGACGTGAGACTACGTAAGAGTTGATAAGTAGTTTTGTTGCTTCTGAAGGAAGGTTTCTTCGGACAGACTTGAGTTGTCTTAGGTGAAAAAAACCGGTGCTTACAGTCCTATTTATTTGACTTTTAAACGAAAAGTCTGAATCTAAATTGACACCGAGAAGTTTGACTGTTGTTTTTGGGATGATATCGCTGCCGGAAATAGTAATAGGTGAATTGTCTATGAAATGTTGACGTTCGTTTGTGGCTACCCAGAGAAACTCAGTCTTAGATGGATTGAGCTTCAGCTTGTTTGAAGACATCCAACGAGTTATTGCTTCTAGACATTCAGTTATACGGATTTTGAGACTATTGATTTCATTTGGAGCGCAGTAAAAATAAACTTGCTGATCGTCAGCGTAGCAGTGAGACAAGAGATCAAATGACTCGATTATTTTGGCGACATCATTTGTAAAAAGAATGAAGAGAAGTGGACCCAAAATGGATCCCTGGGGTACCCCTGAAGAAAGTGTTGCGAAGTTGGACAATTTATTTCCAACCCTCACGGCTTGTAAGCGATTGGATAAATAGGATACCAGCCAATTTTTTATGTCGGAATTCAAACCAAATGTTTCCTCTAATCTCCTAATGAGGAATTCATGATCAATCGTGTCAAACGCTGCACTCATGTCTAGGAGTGAGATAAGTGATAACTTACCTGACTCTACGGCCAGAGTTATGTCTGATAGCATACGAAGTAGTCCAGTTTCAGTTGAGTGGAACTTTCTGTACGCAGATTGACGTTTTGCGAATAATTTATTTGAATTCAAGTGACTGGTTATTTGTGCGGCAGCAATTTTCTCCAGGATTTTTGAAATAAATGGTAAGTTTGAAACGGGCCGATAATTACCTAAGTTATCGGCGTCTAGTTGTGAATTTTTCAGGATTGGTGTAACTACAGCTGACTTGAGTGGTTCAGGAAAGTCACCCGTGCTAAGTGATTTATTAAAAACGTGAACTAGGAATGGAGCTAAAACAGTAGAACATTGTTTTAATAACCATGTCGGTATGGGATCAAGACTGCACTGTTTATTAGGCGAGCTTGAAATAATTTTTATTACTTCTTCCAGCGTTGTGGGTTTGAAGGAAGACAAAATTCCTTTAGAATTTAAAGTGAATATTGGCGGAGGGGCGTGAGATGCGGAAGCACGAATGGATTCAATTTTTTCCCGAAAAAAAATTGAGAAAGCTTCCGGGGTAATATCTATTTTCGTTGGAACAGTGACTTCGGAAATTACTGTCTTTATTGAGTTCCAAAGACGTCGCGGGTCGGTTCGCTCAGAGTTAATCTTTTCTTTCCAATAGTCTGATCTTTTGGAATTAATTTTACACGTATACTGTTTTTGAGCAAGGATCCACTCGTCTCTTGTAGTTACAGAAGAGTTTTTCCTATAGGTCCTCTCTAATTTCTGTACTGTGTACTTTAATTATGTACTGTGTATATAAAATTCACTATAATTTGACATAATATTTATTAGGTCCCAATGGTCGAATGGGTAAAGACGCTGTCCCTGTAAGGCGAGAGATCCTGTGTTCGATTCCTAGTTGTGACAGTTATCTTATGTACTGTGTATATAAAATTCACTATAATTTGACATAATATTTATTAGGTCCCAATGGTCAAATGGGTAAAGACGCTGTCCCTGTAAAGCGAGAAATCCTGTGTTCGATTCCTAGTTGTGACAGTTATCTTATGTACTGTGTATATAAAATTCACTATAATTTGACATAATATTTATTAGGTCCCAATGGTCGAATGGGTAAAGACGCTGTCCCTGTAAGGCGAGAGATCCTGTGTTCGATTCCTAGTTGTGACAGTTATCTTATGTACTGTGTATATAAAATTCACTATAATTTGACATAATATTTATTAGGTCCCAATGGTCAAATGGGTAAAGACGCTGTCCCTGTAAAGCGAGAAATCCTGTGTTCGATTCCTAGTTGTGACAGTTATCTTATGTACTGTGTATATAAAATTCACTATAATTTGACATAATATTTATTAGGTCCCAATGGTCGAATGGGTAAAGACGCTGTCCCTGTAAGGCGAGAGATCCTGTGTTCGATTCCTAGTTGTGACAGTTATCTTATGTACTGTGTATATAAAATTCACTATAATTTGACATAATATTTATTAGGTCCCAATGGTCAAATGGGTAAAGACGCTGTCCCTGTAAAGCGAGAAATCCTGTGTTCGATTCCTAGTTGTGACAGTTATCTTATGTACTGTGTATATAAAATTCACTATAATTTGACATAATATTTATTAGGTCCCAATGGTCAAATGGGTAAAGACGCTGTCCCTGTAAAGCGAGAAATCCTGTGTTCGATTCCTAGTTGTGACAGTTATCTTATGTACTGTGTATATAAAATTCACTATAATTTGACATAATATTTATTAGGTCCCAATGGTCAAATGGGTAAAGACGCTGTCCCTGTAAAGCGAGAAATCCTGTGTTCGATTCCTAGTTGTGACAGTTATCTTATGTACTGTGTATATAAAATTCACTATAATTTGACATAATATTTATTAGGTCCCAATGGTCGAATGGGTAAAGACGCTGTCCCTGTAAGGCGAGAGATCCTGTGTTCGATTCCTAGTTGTGACAGTTATCTTATGTACTGTGTATATAAAATTCACTATAATTTGACATAATATTTATTAGGTCCCAATGGTCGAATGGGTAAAGACGCTGTCCTTTAAGGCGAGAGATCCTGTGTTCGATTCCTAGTTGTGACAGTTATCTTATGTACTGTGTATATAAAATTCACTATAATTTGACATAATATTTATTAGGTCCCAATGGTCGAATGGGTAAAGACGCTGTCCCTGTAAGGCGAGAGATCCTGTGTTCGATTCCTAGTTGTGACAGTTATCTTATGTACTGTGTATATAAAATTCACTATAATTTGACATAATATTTATTAGGTCCCAATGGTCAAATGGGTAAAGACGCTGTCCCTGTAAAGCGAGAAATCCTGTGTTCGATTCCTAGTTGTGACAGTTATCTTATGTACTGTGTATATAAAATTCACTATAATTTGACATAATATTTATTAGGTCCCAATGGTCAAATGGGTAAAGACGCTGTCCCTGTAAAGCGAGAAATCCTGTGTTCGATTCCTAGTTGTGACAGTTATCTTATGTACTGTGTATATAAAATTCACTATAATTTGACATAATATTTATTAGGTCCCAATGGTCGAATGGGTAAAGACGCTGTCCCTGTAAGGCGAGAGATCCTGTGTTCGATTCCTAGTTGTGACAGTTATCTTATGTACTGTGTATATAAAATTCACTATAATTTGACATAATATTTATTAGGTCCCAATGGTCGAATGGGTAAAGACGCTGTCCTTTAAGGCGAGAGATCCTGTGTTCGATTCCTAGTTGTGACAGTTATCTTTTTATTTTCTGTGTTTTGTTATGTTTCATGTCGTTTAGATTTGTTTGTATTATATTCTCCATCAAAAAACCTAACCTAACCTTAAAAAGTTTAACAAAAGATGTTCCAAAAGAAATAGAATATTTATTTTATTTTATTACATTTATTATTGTAACATACGAGTATTTATGTATTATTGGACCCGTGGTTTAAAAAAATTCCACTACAAAATTTAAATTTATTATTTTTTTCTGGATTTAAACTTTGTAATATATCATCGGAATGATTAAACAGGCAACGGTAAAACCAAATAATATTTATAATAAACTCCAAGCCCTGCGGTGTTTCGCAAGAAACTCAATAACTTTTTTCGTATTTTAATAAAGTAATTTAGTAATCTTCGAAGTCCCAACAAGAGCTTCTTAAATTTTTGCGTTTTTCTGTGCTTTTTACAGGAAAACTTAGCCAAGTTTTAATTCTGAAAGTTGCATATTCATCTCTGCGAGCTTTCTGCGCTGAAATGGGAGATAAATTACTATCCGCAGAGCACAGCATCACATCCCATCATTCCAGCCATTAAGATATTAAAAAATGAGCAATTACTATATTAAAAACTCATTTTGAACAATGTTGCTCCAGCCATCGCGCCAGTGTGGCAATTAATAGAAAACATTTTGGTAATAAATCTACTTAGGAAATAGGTATTTATTTGCTGAAAACGGGTATAATTAATTATATTGCCATCATCAACGAAATACGACTACTGTATCCGCTATAAAGAAATAATTCAATTTAAACTAGCAAACGAGCGAAATTTAATTAAAGTTTATTCGTAGCATATTAAGTTATCATTTCACTTTACAAGAAACGTTCATTGATCCATAAAGAAAAATAAGAAACTTACTTTTCATGCACCATTAAGTTTAAAAATATCTAAATGGTACAGAGATCGTAGTCCATTATTAATATTATTTAAGATGTATATATTAAGACATTTATTAAAATAAGTCAATTTTTGATTTTTTTTACACTAACCCCACACAGAAGGCTTTGAGGAAAATAATTTTCCTCAGGGCCAATAATAATAATTGGATAATTTGTAGAGTCATCTTTTAAGATGCTGTGTGGAAGTCCTTTTTAAGAAAGGGAAGGAGATGATGTTCTGAGAAGGTAAAGGGTATGGGGGTTAGGTAAGAATCTAGGTATCATATGAATATATCCTTCTCACTGCAGCGCAAGGCGATGGGTCGAGAGACCAGTTGATGAGGTCAGAGGGTCTCCACAAACCAGCTTCCCCCGATCTGGCACTCACGCAGCTGGTGGGCAGGCGCATCCTGAACATACCCCATCCGATTAACTCGTGCGCCCCTGCTAAATCACCAAACGTAGCAAACCACTTGGGGTGACAGTAAGGTGCCAGATGGTCCAGATAAAAAAAAACGAAAAATTTTTATCATTTTTATTTGATAATCATAAACCCCTTTAATTTTGGCCAAAACAAACAGATCATTACAAAAATTTCTGAGGGTGTATACAATGAAACACTTTACACATTTAAAATTGTATTTATTATTACTAACGGTAAGCAAAAAATCACTTTTTAACATATTTGGCACTAGATGCTACTGCTTTAAATAATCGTTCATTGCCTAAAACTGTATCTTTGAATTCAGTGCAATTGACATTTAAATTAAAGAAAACACATAATTCCCTTTTTAACGGTATTCACACCTAGTGGATTTCTTTCGTCAGTCCATACATTACCCTTTACACTAAAACTCTTTCTACGAAGGCATTGGAGACGGGAATACTGCACACATATTGTACCATTTTCAACAGAGTTAAGCAAGTATTGCCACCACCAGAATCGCTCACGGCTTTTGATCTGTAAATTATCTCGCGAGTGAGGTAAATATGTCGCGTATGTAAAAAAAAAAGTGGGTGTGTCAAGCCTACGCAAGACAGAAGTGAAACTTCTAGTATTCCTCTCTCTCTATTTTCATTTCATCATCTCTATTTTCTCTCTTAGGTTAGTTTGAAAATTAGAGGTTAAATAATTCAACGACGAAGCATGGATTTGCTTTTTCTAATATTTTCTTATAGATGAATGACGTTCGATTAATGTATAGTTCCAAAAATTTTCAATTTATTCACAAGTATACAATATTACATAAATAACAATATTACAATTAAAAATTACAAAGAAATTACAATGACAATTTACCAATCATGTGCCATTTTCATTGTCAATTTCATGAATATCATTTCCTAATGTCGTGATAATTGGGTTATGGTAACTAAAGTGCGAGATATATACATGAGCACTTAAATCCTTAATGAATCGTGCAAAAACTGCATCGATTGTTGTCCCGTGTCTAGTCGTGCTAGTGTTCCTATCATTAACAATATCCAAATTGAGGGTGTTTTTGAAAAAGTTCAATAACTCTACAGATTCTTCCCTCGCAAAATTAACATTAAAATCTCCCGAAATGATCATAGGAATTTCGTGATAATTCTTATTCAATAGCCTCGAACCACCCTCTGTGTATGGCAGAAGCAATTTTTTTTTTCTGTAAATTATTACATATTATCAAAATAAATAAATTAATTAAATAAATGTAATACAATTATCATAATATACGGATTAGATAATAATTTTAATCCAACACAATAACGCAAAGCGCGCTCTAGCGGAGTAATGTTTTATCACAGTGAGATAAGTGTTTTTATTATTTTGCAATATTATTTTCTTTTAAAAAATGTTCTGACCTACTAAAAAATAAGATATTGAATGAAAAAGGCGTTAAAAACAAAAAAATAATGTGCGATGGCCGAGAATCGAACTCGGATCAACTGCTTGGAAGGCAACTATGCTGACCATTACACCACCAACGCCAGTTGTCGGGATGAGCTAAGAAGCATTTATATGTTACTTCAAAACTTTGACTAGATCAAATGAACTTTAATCGGTGGTCCCGCATTTTCGTTTCGGTCATGAGTCGGTTTTACTCCGTCCCCGAAAATTCATTACGCGCCTAAAGAAGTTTCACTTCAAAAACCATTCTATTGTCCGGTTCTCCAAAATTTTCTAGACCGGACAGCCGTTCAAAAAACCGCACTGTCCCGTACAAAACCGGACATCTGGCAACCCTAGGTGACAGAGTAAAAAATAACATTCTTGTACATGTCATTGGTATTCAAATATATTTTACTAGTATTTTTTCCACGTTAACTCAAACTAGGAGGCAATGAGAAAAAAAAATTATTTCAAGGCCTCTGTCATCTTTCGGGATGCTGTATGGAAGGGTATTTTTGAGGATAGGAAGGGGTGACCATGGAGTGAACAATTTCTGAACATTCCATTTATACGCCATATTTTTATACGCCACTATTTGTCACAGGGAAAATATGTTTTTATTTATATAAGTGCCAGAATGAATCTGAAACAGTCTATAAAAACGAAATTGTGAGGTGCATTTATATTATTTATTTGGATGTTCTATAATGAAATTACGACGATACAAACACAAATTTTCTACAGACCACTTTATTTTCACATTGCTCTACAAACATTTAAACAACTATCACTTTATATACTGTCCGTTTGAAGGAAGGGTACTTCTGAAACAGGTAGAGCAATATGTTCAAATAACACGGCCGTGCTTATATTATAACTATCTCAAACACGTGAAAAGTCATGGAACAGTCTGGATTGTAGACGCATCCGTGGTCGTGGGGTCGGGAGGTCGGGGGTCGGGGGGTCGAGCTGTCGGGGGGTCGAGGGGTCAAGGGGCGAGGGGTAAGGCTCTCTACTAGCAAACTGGAGGTTGTGGGTTCAATTTCCGGCGTGCGTAAGTAAATTTAATTTGATTAATTGGTGTTTTTTCGGAATTTATTAATATACAATAATATATGGTATACTTGCGGCACGTCCCATGTGGAAAATACTCTTAGGAGGGGTTGTTTCGGAGAATTTGAACAATTCATCAAATTTCAACGTTCATTTTCGGGTTCTGTGAAAGTCCTATTCAAGTTCTTTTACTATATCATTATAGGCTAGTTGCTTGACAGAACTGAAATAAAAACAGAACTTTAAAAAAACTTTCACGGAACTTGAAAATGAACTTTGAAATTTGATGAATTGTTCAAATTCTCCGAAAAACCCGTCCTTAGTATCGCCACATATTCTTAGTAAGACCACCATTTAAACGATTTGAACGACAAATTGAATTTCAGAATTGAAACGTTGCTTGAAATGGTTTTAGCCGTGTTTGGTGACCAGACTTGAATAGTCAGGTACTTCCCCACCTTCCTCTTTGCCATCTCCTTCTCCTCCCCATTACCTTCAGCCTCACAACATACCCCGATTGGGGATGCCATGGTCTTATTGACTCCAAATGTTTGGGAGAATTTGGGAATCTTATTAACATTTAAAAACAATATCAATTTCATGATGACAACCAAATGACAGTTAAAATAATTTTCCGATAATATATTACATTATTTGTAGGTACTTTATCGATTGTCTGAATTCCTAAAAAGAAAAGTTCCATTTTTAAAAATGACACTTGGAGAAGCGCTGTGGACTTTTCGTAGTTAGAATGATATTTTATTTATTTATTTTTTGTATAATAATATTTAAAATTAAAAATTACAAATAGTTGATAAATGATTCAACTCTGTTACAGGGACGTGTTTATGAAATCCATTTAAACATTAGGATTTATTTTGGATGATGTTGTTTGACGAGAGGTCGATTTTTTCGGATTGATATTTGTTCATGCCCCATGTACAGAGTGAATTTTTCAATCGACTTTTTTTATATAGGGAATTGAATTTTTCTGATGGTCTGTGCGATCTTACCAACCAAATCATCACCTACACTTAAATTCAAAACAAATCAGAGTTCATTGAACCAGGGATACAATCACAGATAGACAAACGAAATTGGTGATTATGGTAAGCCACAATATAAATGATTTTTACGTATACGACATTACTAACCCGTCTACTTTATCCTACATGTATATACCAACTCGTATTTACGCTTTCGCTGTACCGGGGATGGGATTATCACAGCGACATCTGAGAACTTCATGCACCTGTCTTCCTTGTCCTCAAATGCTAATGGGAAGTAATCTCCTGACAGCATCCCCAAGGACTTGCTCTGCGGGCTATGGGTCTAAACTACTTCACCTCGGTATCAATATGAATTAATAATTAATGCAATGGGTTCAAGCTGAAACTTTATTGAAATCGTACAAAAGTTTGTCTTCTATCTTTTGCGTAAATTCATTGACGTAATTAATAGTAGTTATTATAATTATGTCAAATGATGCTTAAAATTGAATATTTTGTTAACTATTTTATTTTAATCATAAACGGACCAGACCCTCGACGAACTAGGGTGAGAAAGTTCACAAAAATATGAACTTTCTCACTTGTTTACATGTTTCATATTGTTGATAAACCTTATCTTTTTGTTAGGATTTAATGTTTTCACGGCCAAAAGTATTATGGTGATTTATGTTTGGGGTATTATGCCGTGTTGGGCTATCTTCTCTTGCCAACGCCCTGTTTTTTTATTTATTTTAATTTTAATTAATAAGCTGATTTTATTGTAAAATATTTGGACTAAGTAAAATATTTATGTCTAATGACGTTGAACATTATAATGATCAATAAGAATTTTCAAAAGTGCCAATGACTAGGGGCAAGGCTCTCGACTAGCAAGCCGAAGATCGCGGGTTCAAATACCAGCGTGCGCAATTACATTTTATTTGATACATTTGTGTTATTTCGCAATTTGTTCAATTGGTGAACAACATACCTTAATTAGAGATGCCATAGTTTCACTGGCTCCATACGGTTGGGAGCAGTTGAGACTCTTCGGTATTCACATATTTTTTTAAATCCAAACTAAACATCAACAACAATCAGAATGTGTCGGAATTTTTCACCGAACCGGGTATCTAAGTGGGTTTTAATGAGTAAACAAATTAATAAGGTAGCTGTTAGTAAAAGGATTGTTGTTATATTAATATGTAATTTACCATCAACACACTTTTTTATTTTAAAAATTTATAAAATTATCTAATTTGGTATCAAACCTGGTATTTTACAAATTTGCATTCATTGATGAAACTAAATTTTGTTCGTTTTTTTTTGATACACTATTGAAATATTCTTTTATTTTTATTTTCCACCTTGCACGGAAGGATTCAGCAGGAATCCAGAACAAAATAGTAACAAGGACAAATTCTTTTTTTATATAAAATTTAAAAAAATAATAATAATTGAAGACAATATTGGCGACTCTTAAACGAAAACTTGAGACAGAAAAGATTCGGTCGCATCTAGCAATTGAACCCAAGAGCCCAGCCTTATCGGGGCTATGCTCTACCACTGAGATAATAATGACAATAATAATTGAAATTAAATAGAGTTCTACGAACTAACCACAAACAATTAGTAAGGACATATCTATTATCTACCTCTCTCGTAGTAGAAATCAGTGGAAAAAGCGATCTCGTAAATATTTATTTTAATAGATTTTTTTCACATTAGGACCTGAGGAAAATAATTTCAGTCAGGGCCTATGTCATCATTTGGGATGCTGTGTGGGGGGTCTTGTTTAAGTAAAAAAAAAAAAAAAAAAAAAGAGTGGGAGTTCTGAGAAGGTAAAGTATATGAGGGTTAGGTAGGAATCTAGGGATCAGCATGTCCAGGGGTGACGGACAAATGAATATATCCCTCCTACTACGGCGTAAGGCGATGGGTCGAGAGACCAGTTGTCAAAGTCAAAAGGTCTCCCCAAAGCAGCCTCTCCCGATCTGGCATTCCACCCGATGAACCCATGCAACCCTGCTAAATTACCAAACGTAGCGAACCACTTGGCGTAATATGACATAGGTGTTGGGCGATGCCCAATCTCACCTCCCTAATTGATTTCCGACTTTTGAGAAGTTATTAAATTTAATTTATCACAACATGCTGACAGTTGTTTTGTGTAATAAGAAATTGATGGTTTTCCATCATTTGGCAAGCATGTGGAGAAAACAATAAAATATATTTATATGGATTCATGCTTTTGTCACTTTTCCATCAACGCTATTTTGAATCTCCTTTAGTCTTCGTTAACCGCCGAAACTCGGTCCATGTCAGCGTTTTATCATATATTGATCAGCCTTCTAACTCAAGGCACGACCTTTGCAGTATCCACTGCGAACGAAGCTAAGCTAGTACTAACTAAATTTAGCTTAGCTCGCTTCGTAGCGAGTCTTTTTAATAGTTTTGGAAACTAAAGTATGAAAACGACACAACTAAGTTAGTACTAGCTTAGCTTTGTTCGAGGTGGATCTTGCGCTTTATGTTGATGACTGGCGACATTGATCAAACTGGTCGAAAATCGGCCAGTGACGGGGATCGGTATAATTATTATTATTTATTCCATAGTGTGTATGGCTAGTGCAACGCAATACATTCCACAATTCAGAATTAAACAAAATAATAATTCATATAATAAAAAAACGGAAAGAAGTGTTAAATATTAATTATAAATTATACGAATAGTCGTTAAAACCAGATTACAGAGGGCGATCAGGTGAACTTTAACTAGGCGGCCATGGCAATGATGGTGGTATTTCCAACTGCGTGTGTTCCAATTATGTCCTCTGCGAGCGAACTGTATCTAAATTTATCTAATAAAGAATAAACAGTGTTAATCTGAACTTATCTCTCAGGTAAGAATGGTTATGTATATTATCATGTTTATTATTATGTTTATTATCAAATATTGCCAAATGCATTGTACATATAATTTTGTATTAGTGATCGTCGAACCGGTGTGTTCGTCGAATCTGATGAAAAACCTGGTCAAGTCTACAGTTAGTAATAAGATAAAGAGCTGTAAAAATAAAATATATATTTTTACAGCGCCCTTGAGGCGATTTATCACAAAAACGGCGCTACACAAATCATCAAAATATTATTATTGTTGAATTGGTATAGTAAGTCCTCTAAAAGACTGCATTTCCGTAGCGCTGCAGTATCTCGGTAGGCGGAATAGTTGATGATATGCATCATTGTAGGTGATTTTAGCTTATGCCTCTGAGTTGCAGTGTAATCTATCCACAGTTCTGACGTACATACGTACCTATATAGCGATGTGCTGAGTGTTATAACACTTTGATCAAATTAATGTGATGTGCGTCACCGAGCAATTTATTTTCTATCCAACCTGAATATTACGATGATCTATGTATAACGTCAAATCCGACAATTTTCTACATGTAGCAACATTTCCTCGATTCCATAACAGCTGTTCATTGAGAAACACAGCCTCCCAGTATTGGAATATACGAGTGCGGAATGTACTCAGGCTCGAAGTTTCCCTGTCGGGGATCTTAGTTCCTGTGACATCGCCGAGACAGCTTCGGAGCATACTTTGTGACGGTTCCCATTGTTTGAGACATCTTGTTACGTGTTTCGTTTGCTACAGGCTGCTCATAATAACGTATTCACTTATTATGCCTTCCTTTACCAAGTTAGTAATACTTGTTTACACTCCTAAGATGACACGACGGCGTTACATATATATTTTTTTAAATAATGTAAATTTAAATTTGAGGTAATGTAAAAAAAAAAAATAATATCAGTTAAATAATATTTAACCTTGAGTATATTTGTATGAATTTTTTTCCTCAAGGTTATATGAACCGGTAAGGTAAGGTCAATTGCCATCGTAGGTGCCGGAACGTTATAAACGAATGGTTTTCAAGAAAATAGGTTTTGGATATCTCTAATGCTTCTAAATTATTAAGACGTATTCCTATTTTATTTTTATGAATTATTTCGACTCCAGAATTTTTATTAAATGTATGGTTGGGATCTATTAAATGTTCGGCAAATTCTGAAAAGCGCGTACTTGCGTCAAAAACCTGATGTGTCTTTGTATTCAAATATTTACATTACGCGCGGTTTTACCTATATAGATTGCCGGACAATCGTTGCAATTAAGTTTTTTGATGACAGAGTGGATTAATGTATCTTTTAAAAAAATAGCATAAAACTATAAATTTATTATCTAAATTTTAAATTGATTAAATTAAATTTCATCTAACTGCCTTTCTGTCAATAACATTTAAATGGAATATTTTTATTTTACATTCCTGTCACCTACCATAGAACAGTTTATACCTAAAATTAATTAGGGTTATGTGCCTATTTATGCTGTTGGTTTGTATGTATAAAATTGTAATAACAATACTTCAATAAACGCCGAGTGTCATATCGTTGTTATGCTGATTGCAAGACTGCCGTTTCGGCCTTCAACTACACCCGATTTGTAATAATACACTACTCACGATAATTAACTACTATATTTTATTTATTTTGGTATTAAGCAGTAACTTTGTGATTTGAGATATTTGTAGCGATGCAACTAGTATATCCGAGAACGATCGCCAATGCAAAACGCATTGTGGCTGGAACTCACTAGATACAATGCGAGCATTCGGCGCTCCTACCTACTTCTGAATATTATCGGCTATAAAATGAAGAGCATCGAGATGTACTCAGTCAGTCATAAATTAGCAGTTTTACGAGTGACCAACCTGCGAAGCGGCCGGCCACCGACTTGCCGGTCCCCCAGCGTCGCGCCCCGCCGCGACTCTTCGGGATCACATCAGAGCCCTGGCCTCGGCTATCATCCCTGGCCTGGGCTCCTTACGCGACTACCCTTACCCTGCGACTCCTTCGGCGGTCTGCGCCTCGGCCCCGCGGCATCGTCGCCGGCCTGCATCTACCGCACATCTGCCGACCACGTACATTGCACCTTCGGCTACCTTGTTCACGCTGGAGTACCCGGAAGACTCCACGTCTTCACCATTGCTGAACATATCCACGAGTCCGATCTCCACCGACGCGGTGTCGACTCTCTGACTACCGCCTTAACCACTCCACCGCCGTCGTCGTCGCTTACGTTTGGTGTCGTCATCATCGGTCCGGAGTCGTCTCAAAACTGCGCAACTCTACTGACTCAAATAAATGCTGTGACACAATAACCACTATCTTTCATTGTCTCACTACCAGATCCCGAAATATTGATGAAAAAAAAAATTATCTGTTTATAACCACGGTTTTTTATATTTATAATTCTCTATAACCGACTGGTTTCGCTTAGTACAAGCATCTTATTATTGCATCCACATACCCCAAAGATATTGCCGACATTTACTACCCTTTTATTTTTACAACACCAGGACACTGTCTTATCAAAATTCCCCGATTCCAAGACTTCACAGTCTCGGAAATAAATACTCTGATCTGGGAGATATATTTCATCTTAAAAATAATCAATATAAATATAGTTTATTTCAATTCATTTATATATCGAGACACAAATAGACATCTATAATTTCCGCAATATATATATTTTTATTTTTATTTTGAATATCTATTTATGTGAGACTTCTTATCATTTTTACTAATGTATCTTATTTTATTATATGCTTTTGTTGTAACATTTAATATTTTTTTTCTTTTTTCGTTGTATTATGTTACCTTTATTGTTTTAATTTTGTAGAATTTATAATAACTGTGATACTCTACTATTAAACTTTGTAGTGTGTAAAAGCCCATTAGGGCGTTTAATAATAATAAATAAATAATAGGGTCACCTCCTCTGGTAGAAATTGTACAGTTGACAGATTCTGTACACGCTCAAAAAATGTGTGCACCGGTTTAAGGATCTCATTATTATTATAATGTTTAAGGAACACAAAATATGATATTTTCAAAATAATTTTATTAAGTTTGTTAAATACTTTCTCAGAAACTAGGTTTCTAACTTTGTCGTCGAATAAGTCCCACTTAACAGAGTGCAGTTCATAAATTAGTTCTGAATGCAAAAGTTTTAAATACAGTTTTATATATAATGTTGTTGGTGCTTTTATTATGCTTGTACTAATCGTAGCCGGTCGGATGTAGAGAATTAAATAATTCAAATTTTGGTGGTTATTAACAAAGAAATTGTTTCATTTTAATCAATTGTTTACCACTTTGTAATGTGTATTTATCCCCAATTTGGGTAATATCATGAGTCTGGACGAAGTAAAAGAGGAAAAGTTGAAGAAGAAGGGAAGCTTGGGTTAGTTCTATGTAGTTATTCAGAGTTAGTTAAATAACACAGATATTGGTGCTACACTGAATTAATATATTAGTTTTTTGAGGACATTCTGTACATCTCAGTGCTCGTAGGTTATTATGTCTGAAATGTCTCTGTGATAATTATTGCGAACATATTTATCAGAGTCGCAGCGTGACAGTTAGGGGCTTAGAGAGGCGAACGGAATATTAATTAAACTAGATTAATTGTTACCCAATAGCATAACCTTAAATAGATCTAAAGTTCCAGCGTATAGGATTTTTTGCAGATGATTTATGTCTATCATATGAGTGATGTACATACATGTAGCTACGTCTAAACATAAATTTTAAGTTAGAATCAATTTTCGTAGGATGATGTTCTGAGCGTCAATTCTACAAGTATAGGTGCAGATATAACATATTATAACGAGGGTGTAAACTTTAGCAGTTGCTTAGAATCGCTTATTGTGTATTCAAAGTAGCAACGGAAATGTATAATATCTCAATTTTTAGGGTTAATCAGAGATTACATAAACTTTAGGCGTTCGTTTTATTTATCGTTGCAATTAGCAACAAAACAAAACACCATAGATTTTTAAAACCTTCGTTCTATTTTTCGTTGCAATTTAAATTCCATTAATTAAGAATGCAATTTAGTAACCAATAGCAATAATAGACGCGTATGGAATAATGAAATTTATCCCGTATTATTTATTATCTGTTTGCAAATTTTTTTTTATTTTTTAGTACAATATTTTACAATTCATAGTACAATCCAGTAATGTTGGCCTCGCTGGGTGGCTTACCCGTTAGGCCTAATTAGTGGCTACACGTGTCCGTAAGGATAATATTGTCCTAATTTAAGTTTGATCACCTCGAAACGTGCATCTTTCACGTTTTGCTTTTTTATTATAATATTTAGTGATTTCTGTACATTCTTAGTTCTATTGAAATATCGACACGTCGGCGTCGCGTCTTACCTATACCTAAAAAATAGTAATAATTTAAATTGTTCAATTGCTTGGGAACTACTCGTATGACAGATGTTGAGAAGATGATTAGGCTAATATTAACCCGGATTCCTGTTAAATGGACTGAGAGTTAAGATAGGACAGATCATTCTTCCTAGAATGGCCAGTGGTCAGTAATAGCCTTAGGGAAGTAATTTCCTATTGCGAAAGTTGGTCTTTGGAGTAAAATCCACATTGAAAATGTTCGTGGAAGAGTTAATGCAGGAAATCGACTTGATGAAGGACTAGGAGTTCCGTAGTTAATATGAAACTGTTGTCAAAGGATGTTCTGATAACATCCTTTATGTGACACCGAGGAATAGAACTGGCATATGAAGAACGATAGTATTATATCTGACTGCAGTTATATTGAGGTCTCGTCCAAAAATAATGCGATCCCAATTAACAAGATCAAGAAAGTTGGTATTTGATGGTTCAGAAACTCAGAAAGGAAGTAGCAAGAGATGTTTGCAGGTTGGTTGCTGTGGCGTTCTATAATATCTGCCTACCCCTGAGGCGATACAACACGATGGTTAATTAATGTTCATGTTTTCAAGATCTTACAATCTCTCTAAAGCCATGTACATTTTATAAATCTTATTTTTCATTTTGTGTCACAAAACAGCCAATTTAAAAAACGGATATATTTATGTGAATACCGCACAAAAGTTCCAATTGCTCCCAAACGTCTGAAGCCTGTGAGACTATGGCATCGAGAGGCGGCTCCAGGGGTTCAGAAGTGGAGGGATAATCGAAAATAATATATTATATGAAATGGTAATACATATTGCCAATGCGTAATGAATATTATAAAAACGCCAATGTATGTAATTAATTTGCCGGTACCCACCTATTCTGAAGTCGGTAGTACAATATTGTTTAGTTTAAGATTATTTATTTACACATATAACTAATTATTTTATTTTTTTTAAGGACTTTTTTTTATTAAAATTTTAAATTTTAATTTGTATTAACTCCAAACATAGTCAACTTTTTATCAGCAGACTTAAAAATTAAACAATGAAACGTTCATTTTATTGCACCCGCAAATGCACTGATAAAAATGATAACTTTGGTTTTTACCTCTTTATTTTTCTCTCTTGTAACATAAACTAATTGTCACTTTATTTGAATACGTTTGTCATAATTCAATGAACTGTTTGCGATTTCTTTCCATATGAAATACACAGAATTTGACATTTTAAATTATTCCATGCAAATTACGTCAAAAATGGGTAAACATAATTTCATGTTCAAGATGTCTATCATTTATAACACAAAAAACTTGCGACTGACATTTTTCACATCTCCCTTTAATATCTTAATAATCTTAGGTCGAAGATATCTCTGTCTCACCGCGGTCATGTCCGAAAATCCCTTGAAAATAAATTTTGTATGATACTAAGCATACGTCAGACATGATAGTGTTTACCTCCTTTGTCGCTATATGAAAGAGAAAGAAAGGAGAGAGCTTTGAGATAAAACTTGGAGTGACCCACGCTAGGTACATACAACATCTTCTCATTCGGACGCTAGATGGCACTGAAACTCGCTATTACCGTACGATTATGCACAAATTTTAAAAATAAATTAAAGTCGGGTAGTTCGTTAAATCCGTTTTTATATTAATACTATTGCAGCATACTTTGGGAGGTCTATGACCAAAAGACCTTTGTAGACGAGCCGCCACTGATGGCATCCCCAATAATGGAGTATTTTATGGTGATGAAGGTAGTATGCAGGGGAAGGAGATGGGGTAGAGGAATGTCTGGTCGCCAAACACGGCAATAGCCATTTCAAGCGTTTCTATTCTGAATTTACACCGCGACACTGAAAGCATCTACCACTCTGGAACTTACCCACTATAATATACTATTTTAATTTTAAATGTAAAAATTATTATAAATATAAAATTTTTTTTTTTTATTCTAATTTGAATAATTTAAAAATAATTATTATGAACATATTATGAAAATTTTCAATTTGTAAACTTCTCTCGCCATAGCATCCTTAGCATGGCGGGTGAAATAATAATAAAAAATGTATCTACTGTACAATTTTTTTTAATATTGTGAATTAACATAAAAAAAATCAACACCTCCGGATTTGTAGCCACTCAACCACGGAGGCCGTTGAAATACTTTATATTGTTATTCAAAACTGTTTTGTGTTTATTAACCGGCAAAGTACCGCGAAAGGTTAATTTAGTATGATTAGAGATAATGTGCTACCACAGAGCGGCTAGTAAAGTGTCCAGCTTTCATAAAATGCCGAGATTTTTAAAGCATTTCAGCACTAATGCATTTTTTAAAAGCTTTTTACGTTTCTCTGGTATATCAAAATAATTATTAAGTGTTTCATTACAAATTAAAGCCACGAAATAAATTTACGAGTCTGTGGCTTGGTTTAACTTTCTTTCTTAAATCGAAAAGTGCAACGCAAATCGAAAATACTCATTACAAAATTAAAAGGTGGTTACTTAATTCTAATGAGATAACATTCGCCTTATCTTTCAATTTACCCCAAAAGACTTTTAAAATGTTTGGCTGTGTGCAACACTTTCCCTTAAATCTCTTTATCACACTGATTCTCAGAATCGAATACATCAGAAGAGTCGTAGAGGCCCGATAAAGACATCGCACGATCTAGTTTAATAAAATGTTTAATGCATTAATTGAAAACATAGAAAAGAGACGATTCAAAAATAAAAACAAAAATCAGGTCATTATGACCCCGTAAAACATGAAAACAAATACCTATGTGTGTATATTAAGCAATATGCATAGCAAGATACCGTTACAAATAATTGTCAGAAATAAAACCTAATTTTAATATCGTACCTCAACAAAAAACATATAATTACAAATAAATAACTAATGGATTCCATTTAATTGATTACTAGCTGACATTTACCCGGCGTCGCTCGACTTCTCTCTAACTAACTAAATATAATATCCATGTACTCGTATTATACATATATAAACCTTCCGTAATAAATTCTCTAAATGATAGTGAAAACCCCATCCAACTCAGCTGCGTAGTTTAGAAGAACTAAGCGCACAAACAGACAGACGGGGATATTGACTTTGTTTTATACTATTACAGATCTTCTTCTTCTTCCTAGCACTATCCCAACTCATTGCCTAGGTGGGCTGTTGGGGTCGGCTCTTCTCGTTCTCAGGTTATAGCTTCTTCGGTTCTGAGTGTCGCTTTCATCTAGGCCGTTTCTTTGTAGGATTTTGGAGCATTGGGTCATCCAGGAGTTCTTTGGTCTACCTCTGGATGACTGTCTTTGAAGCTCTATAGACATTGCCTGCTTCACTGTGTGGTCTGGTGGTCTCCGTCTTATGTTCCCATACCATCTTAACTGTCGTTCCTCTAGCTTACTGTTTATGTCAGTGACACCCAGGCTACTACGAATGCGTGAGCTTTTAATTTTATCTTTTAATGATACTTCTGTCGTCCATCTAAGCATTCGCATTTCTGCTGATTCGAGTTGCCTAGAGTAGGAGTTGTACATAGTCCAGCATTCGGAGCCATACATTATCGCGGGTCTAACAATAGTCTGGTATGTCTTTCCTTTAAGTTTTATTGGCATTTTCGTGTCGCACAAAATTCCTGTTACGGATCTAAATTTCATCCATCCCACTCCTATCCTATGGTTGACATCCGCTGCACATCCTCCGTCTCTGTGGATGAGTGAGCCCAGATATTTAAATGAGTCACAGTTGGCTAATGTTACTCCATCCAATTGCATCGAAGGAGTTACAGCATTTGGGTCTTCAAATGGTAAATACAAATATTCCGTCTTTTTCCTGCTAATTTTTAGTCCATTATCCTCCAGGATCTTTCTCCACCTTTCCAGGCTATTTTGTAGATCACAATGATTTTCTTCTATCAGTACTACATCATCTGCAAAAAGCATAGTCTTGAGAATACTGTTCATTTCTTGACTCGTTAGGTAATTCATGACCATTATGAATACCAATGGGCTGAGGACAGATCCTTGGTGTACCCCCACTTTAATTGGAAATGTTGGTGACATCCCTGATGTGCATCTTACTTGTGTTTCTACGTCTGTATACATATCTTGTATGGAGAGCACATATCCTTCTGGTACGTTATGAGATCTCAATGCCGCCCATATCAGGCTTCGGGGTACCCTGTCAAATGCTTTTTCCAAGTCTATAAATACCATGTGTAAATCTTTTTTTGCATCTCGATATTTTTCAACTATGATTCTGACTGTTTGAATAGCATCTATTGTTGATTTCCCCGATACAAAGCCGCATTGATCGTCGTGTATTTTTACAATATTCCTAATTCGGGTGTTTATAATCCTCTCATATATTTTCATGGTGTGAGACAACAATAAGCTTTATCCCTCTATAATTGTCGCACTTCCTAGAGTCTCCCTTATTTTTGTAAAATGGAAGAAGATAGCTTTTCCTAAAGCTTTCTGGCATTGGTTCTCCGGTCCGTACTTTATTATACAGGTTGCACAGCCATTTATGTCCCACTTCCCCACACTCTTTCCATAATTCGGCTGGAATATTGTCTGGCCCCACTGCTTTCCCCTTTTTCATTTGTGATATGGCTACTTTAACTTCTGTTGGAGTGATTTCTTCAACTGGCCCCAGCACTGGTTTCTCTGACACATGAATTGTTCTTGGAAATTCTTCGTTCAGTAACGTAGAATAATAATCTTTCCATCTTTCACACATTTTGATTTCGTCTGTGATCAACTCACCGTCAGTGTTTTCTATGTATTTGGGTGTTCTAATAGATTTGGCCCTTTCTCTCCTGTGTGCTGCGATTTTGTATATTCTTTGCACTCCGTTGGGTGTTTCTAGGTCATCATACAGCTCTTTCAATGACTCATGTTGTGCAGAGGCAACTATTTTCTTTTCTGTCTTTTTGATTTGCTTATACACTATCCGGAGTTGCCCTTTCTCGTTATCGCACTTACATTGTGACTAGTTTCTGAAAGCAGTTTTCTTCTCTTTTACACATTTTTGCACCTCTTTTGTCCACCACCATGATTCCTTATTTATTTTCAGTTTACCTTTGGAGACTCCCAGATGTTGTTTGGCTTCCTGTAAACATACCTGTTCAAATGCTTTCCACATTTCAGTTGGGTTTTGTGTCTCTTCATTTTGGAGATTTTCAAGCATCCAGTTTTGGAGTTTTGACGTTAATTGTTTTCCGTTTTCTTTTGAGATATTGAACCACTTAATTTTGGTTGTTGGTTTTATCTTGTCCTTATACAATTACAGATACTATTTACAGATATAATTTAATATACGAACCAATCGCTTTCAGTTCTACTTGAAACTCAAACTCAGTTTCATAAAACTGAGAGTATTTATTAAATTCAGGGTATGTTTTTATGAAATCTTGTGGAAAAATCAGATGGCACCAAAACTGGTTGTTTTTTAGTAATGTGGTATCCAACTATTTATTTAGAAACATAAATGACGAAAATACCTATAACATAAACAAATAAATGTGTTAAAATGAGAGATTTCTTATATCTTTTCGCTAAAATGAGAGTTATCCAAGAAATTGAGTCAGATCATGTCTAATAATATCGAGTCATAATAATATAATGGTATGTATGAATGTGAATAAAGCAAGAGGGTGTCCTCTCTAGTATGTTCGACAATGTTTGAGATGAGGAAGATTTCCTAAAATACCAGTAACCTTCCTTCACCCTCGGGGCGCAGGGAGCAAAGACACTTCGTCTGGAATGTGCTCCACTAAGTTTTTTTGTTAACTACTCCACAGTGCGAGGCATTCTGTTGTCAGGGTCGATTTATTAAACTGTTGTTTGATTTTATTTATTGTACATTTTGTGATAGTTAAAAATAAACTGTATTAGGTAATTAATATAAAAACATATTTGGTTTTAATTTACCTACTTTTAATACACATATTTAAATATATACAGGGTGTTCGGGGGGGGGGGTAAACTGCGCTACAAGATGGTACAAGTAAAAAATATATCACTTTTTTCGAAATTCCAACGTTTTAAGGTAGTTTTTAAGTTAAAAAAAATTGAATTGTTTGTTGAATATTTTTCTATGGAAAATACATAAATACCCTTTCTATGTATATAATGTTACATTAATTGGATTCAAAATATTTTTTAAATATTTATGTAGGTACATATTTACTTCATAAATATAAATACTTCACAAAAGTTTTTAGCGCAGCGAAGTCCGGTTTTGATTTAACCGTTTGGCATGTTATTTGATTGTACGCTCCGTTTCCGGTTTCTAAAATCTCCTGCATCCACTTTATTATTCGAGAAAGCCATACTTTGACTAGTTGACTAACTTTGAGTAGGTAGCTAACTTTGACCAGATATAGGCTGATATGCGTTTCCCATGCTACATCCACATTATTATTGAAGCACGTCTTACTTTGAATAGATGGCTAACTTTGACTGAGCTTTTCGATATTATGGTACCTACCTACCTACCACATTGCATTGTGACGTTTCTATGGACAAATTGAAAAATATTTATTTAAAATAAATAAAAGAAATACTACATAAAATATAACATTGTTTTTAATTCAAAAGTAGGTATTTAAATACCTACTTACAAATCTTATGATGTCAGAAGAAATGTTTGTTTTGATTTATTATTTAAGAGAATGTTAGAAACATACTTTTTTGGACATTAAATCTATTTTTCATAGAACAACTACTGTACTGAATTACAGAACTAACTTGGAGTTCATCAAACCTTGACTTACAGGTCCCTATGTATTACTGCTTATCATGGACACTATTGCATTTTCAATATGTGTATGGTTCTTGTTCTTTTATTACCAATATATTAATTGTTCTTGTTTGTTGATTACCAATAATGTACTTATAGATATTTTATGTACCAACATTAAATTAACAAAAGCGTTTAATGTGATGTGACAATTTTTGGTTTTAATTTACCTACTTTTATTCTCGCATTAGTGAAAAGTGTAAAAGGGTAAAAACTTAAGTCTCAAATTAAAAATAGCAGAAAAGCTTTATTTTAAGAAAGAGCTCTGACAAGAGAGACCATCATTGAAAAACGTGATGTATGAGTTATGTGGTTAAACCAAAGATCTAAAAGCTCCGACTCCAGATATAGCCCCAGACAAAAAGTTATTTCCGAGAAGTGCACAACATTGTCTAGACATTAATGTCAAATGTGCGAACTCATTATTCTCACTTCATGGTTGGTGGTTACTTACAAAATGCAGTGAGCAACCTCTTTAGATTACTCTATGAAAAGTTTAGATATAATGAATTTAATAATTTAAAAACCTTTTTGTTTGTGCAGTTAATCAAGGGAGTAATAACTATTAGGTGTAAACATAACCCGGCTTTGTAGATCTTAACTAACTAACTAACCATCACGCCATTTACATGCACACACTTCTTGCCTCATTCACATTCATACATCGTCTCATACATACTGTTCTATTATTCCGACTCTTGACATGGCCCAATTCAAGAATCTGGTTATATCTTCCTCGGGCATACCCTATTTCTTCTGCCATTCACGTTTGCGTCACATTTTTCTTACACTCGTTTCTTCGTGCATTAGCTCTATTTGCCCAAACATGCGCTTACAACAGCCTTTCATTATTTGCGGATCTTTACATTACTCAATCAATCATACATGTTTTTACAACACGTAGGTCTCAGGGTTCTCATTTCTACAGCCTTCATTCTACTTTCATCCCTCCTCAATAATTTCCATGCCTCAGAGCCATAAATTAGGGTCGGTACCAGCACCATTCACCACAGTATTCAATATTTGCTGACCCCATTAGCTTCATGGCGATGTCTATAGCCATCTTTCAAATAGATGAAAACTATGAATTTTTTCACCATGAGAGAGGCTTAATCCGACCAAGAGGTTACGGAGCATTTCAAGATTGTTTTTAGCTATCTATAAATAACGTAATGCTGTAAATTTTATTAATTTTTAATAATTATTTTGTCAAAAACCTGAAAATAGACGTATTTACAAAAAACACTTGAAAATAAGTAAAATAAAGAAAAAAAAACACAGTGTGTGGCAAGCCTACGCACGACGGAAGTGAAACTTTTAGTATTCTTCTCTCTCTCTTTTCATTTCATATTATTATTATTCAGAATGCTGTACATTATAGTTTTAAAAGGCATAAATTTATTTATAGGCGTGTTTTTAACAAATGAACGTTTAACTAGATTCCTAATATAGACATATTTATAAGTAGTATGTGATAAAAAAAAATTAAAAGTTATAAAAATATTGGATTCGAACCCGGGTCCTGCATAACGAGTGTCGAACGCTCTGCCTCTAGACCACGAGGAGAGGTATCTCGCGCGACGAGAACCGCATAATATACAACGTGTACTCCTCAATTTCAACTTGTCAAATTTTCGTTTTCAAACACGGCAAATGAATAATATCGCATAACGTCTCGTTAACGCTTTATATAGGGTCAATTCGAAGATATATCGGCAGTGTGAAGTCATATCTGTCGTTTTTCAAAATATTTCCGTATATTTGTCCGTTTTGGAAAAGATCTATCGTGTTTTAACAGTCTCATACCCGTATGGAGTCTGAATTTGAAAAACATTTCTAAATTTTGAAAAACTCACTTACGGCTGTGTTTTTTACTAAAAAAACTTGTCACGCACGTCTGCGAGGGTGATTAGTCGCGTTATCGGCCTTGATTAGTAATTTTAATGATTCAAAATAAAAATAATTAATCAAAATACCGAACGACTCTACCGGCGCCATTTGTAAGCTATATTTCGACCAAAATATCTAATTTAGTAATAATTATAATTGGCTAGAAGTAACGGTCGGTACCTATATGATATTTTGGTCGAAATATAGCTTATATAGGTACCGACCGTTACTTCTAGCCAATTACTCGAGTGAACACCTGCCGGTCTAGAGTCCCACTAAATGGATTTAGAAATTTCGGGAGACTCTCGGTTAAAATTAACAAATTTATGTAATTTTTTACTACATTATTACAAATCATGTAGATATCTTCTTATATGTATGCGTGAAAAAGTCGCAGCACGAGAGAATTTTATCACTTTTCCTCGTATTAAAAAAATCACAAAAAGAAAAAAAAAATAGTTAAAGCGGGGATCGAACCTCGGTTCTTCACGACGACAGTCGGGCGCTCTGCCTCTAGACCGCGAAGCTGAGTTTGGAGAGTGACCTAAACTAGGTATATAATATTAGCTAGGCTCCCATAGCGAAATGATCACGGTTTTTCGTGACGGTCATGAGTTGGTTTTACTCCGGTCCTCGAAAATGCATAACGCGCGTAAAGAAGTTTCACTTCAAAAAACTTATTTACGCGATAATGTTAGCAAATGACCAAATGGCTGGCGCGCAACGTTTGGAGGTCAACTATGTCACATGATTTTATACGCTGTTTGTTAGCGTGCCCTCATACAAAGCGGTTGTGCTCTCTAGTTTTGTTAGTAATTTTTATTCAAATTGATATTTTTTAAATATGTTGAACATACCTATAATTTGTCATTTTATGAAGAAAACGCTCTAAGTACTAACAAAAGCTCTAATGAATAATAAACTTCACGGAGAGCACATACTAAACTCGTGGCTATAAAATTAAACACTTTTCTTGAAAGCGAGTACCTGCCCGCATATGGCAGTTGGCAGTTGAGAAGGGTTTTTAAAATTCATTTCTGGCTTAAAATTTTGGCTGATCATTTTCAACTAAGCATTTCAAACGTGTGAAAAAGTTGTAAGCGTAATTCATGTAATTAAAATATGCTGCTTAACCATTTAAATTATATATTCATGCTTCGTTTAAGATTGAAATTCATTATTATAATCAAAGGAAAGACGTGTTCGGGCAAACCGTTTTAAAAGAGTTTTTATTTTTTTAAATTTAGTATTTGTTTACTAAATTCGGCATTCGGTATTCAGTAGTTAAAATAATTAACATTTATCCCACACTTCTACAAACTCTGTAATCTGTGTGTGGCTACTATAGATATTGTGGTTACAAAAAGTATTTTAAAGTGCGACATCCATTGAATTTTCTATAAAAGTGGATATATTTGTAAAATACACTATCTAGATTGTATTTAGTTCGGAACGAATCTTTCAATCGGACATAAGGATAGCAGCCAATAAAAATATCCCCTAAGAAAATGAAGATGATGTTGGTAGTTCTTAGACGAAGTATGATACAGTTAAATATGATCGAACGGGATATGGTCAGATTAGCTCAGTGGTAGAGTAATGCTTAGGAAGGTTGACTTCTTGGGTTCAATTCCTAGATGCGACCGAAACTTTTTCTGATTTTAGTATTTCAAATCTTCATTTGAAAATCGCTATTATTTGTATGTTTGTTTTGAGGCGATTTTTCACAAAAACGGCGCTATTTAAATTATCCAATTATCATTATTATTATTACGTTATGCTTATTTTATCCAAAAGCTATATTTATTTAAGTCCTGTAGTTTCTTTCATATTTATATGGGCGATTTCTTGTATAAATGGTGCCACAGGTGCCGCAGAAAATGGGAAAAAAATTATAATTTATCTTGACTTTATTCAAAAGTTTTTAAATTCCTCGTAAGATACAATACAATAATCCCTTTAAATAATTCGTATTCCTATATAAGAGAGGTTAAGCCAAGAATTCGCAAAATTAAATGAATTATTTTTTCTTTGGCCCGAGAGCGGGTATTCAATATGCCGATGCCTCAATCGTATATGAGGAGTTTTTTCTCACAGGGATTTGTACTGCGGTTACTGTGGAGCTGCAGAGTCTCGAATGTGTTCACCCGTTAAGTTGGAAACGTTCGCATATGCACGACTGAGAATGTGTGTTCGCAAAATGTACGCTAAATCGAAATGCCTTTAACTGGTACTTTTAAGATCAGCTACAGAGTGATTGGTGATATTTCAATTGTAATATTTTTCAAACCGATAGTTAATATATTAAAAAAACATAAAATTAAGTTGTCTTAATGCTTATTAGCACAATAAGATATCTCCAATGACCACATATAAATTAAAAAAATTAAAAAATTGAAACAGAAAAACTGAAAAATATATGGGCGCAGGACCTTCGTATTGTCGGGATTGTGCTTTAAAAACTGTACTTTGAAAATGAACTTCATGACTTGAAAAAAAAGCTATAGCACTCTCCCAGCAAAGAATGAGACAATCCAAAGTTCTCATCAACGGACCAGACCTCAAATCCTAGGCTAACCGGGCAACTACCTAATATGGACAGAAACTCACTGAGGGAACTGCTAGGAGTAGGACTACTGACGGGAGACCGCCACCTCGGGAGACGCGTACAGCTGTTGGGAGTGGGAAATACCAATATTACCAAGATATGCAGGAAATACGAAAAAGCCAATTTTATTCACCTATTGTGCCAATGTTTCGCCCTGATAGGAACAAGGCTCATATTATAAGCAGGTACTTGGGAAGATAAAGATTAATTGAAAACTCGGTATTTTAGGAATCCCTCTTTCAAAAATCATATTAATATCATTGAGCAATTACAAAAAAAAAATAATATTTTATCCATTTAAAATTAAATATCCCGCTAGAATACGTAAATTAATCTATCCTATTAAATACTCTAATTCATTAGGTGATATAAGTCAAATAAATCATTTAATTTTAAACACACTTCACTCAAAATTAGACTTTTCCGAACTCCTGCAACTTATAAACCTACACACCCACAAAGAACCACACGATTACTCATTCCCTGATTCAGCGGTTTTACGCTATGAAATCAATACTCAGTTGATATTAACTTTAATGTTATTTGTTGATCATAATAAAAACCTATTCCAAAAAAGTATTCTCAAACCTTTTTAAATTTTTTTAATTTAATTTACCTATGTATTTTTTTTTTTTTTTGGGTAAAAATTATTGCTCATGTTAAATTATACCCCCAATGTATGTAAAAGCCCTCTAGGCTTAAAATAAAGAATCCACATTATAAATCAAGGAGACATATCCGAATATTCAATAACAACCCTGGTAAACTTTGTCAAAGGGACCAGGTTAACGTTAAAAGAATTGGGAGAATCATTGACGTAATGGGTGAAATGTAAGATAGCACAATGAGCCCATGGCCTTATTGCTCACGGGAACTATTAATAACAATAATGTTCTTTAAGCCCCCGCATTCCAAATTTCTACCGATTTATAACAAGTTTCTCGTAACACTTTTAAGTTTCTAAGTTCTTAAAAAAATATATGCTATTTTTCAAGATATTATCTGAATATGTGTAGGGCCGAAACGTTAATTACATAAAATTCCCTCGATAGAAAAAAATTGCAAAGTATGCTCCAAAAATTATTATTTACACATTTGTTTCTGTTATATTACAAGTTACAGGTATGAAAAAATTCAAATTGCTTCTTTAAATGCTACTTAAGATATTTCTAAAGAAATTTTTGATGTATTGTTAATAAGTCATGTTTAATTAAATATTTTCACAACTATCTCTTACGCTTATTGCTTTTAAATCACATTTATTATAGCGCGCTCGCTCCGACATGAAGATTAACCTATCTTTCATTGCAAAGCTCATTCGCCAACTCGAGGGCTTTGGGGGCAGACGTGTCGTTCAACGTTTTATGATATACAGACGTGCGATTACGTGCAAATATTTGTACCTATAAAGATAATTTTAAGCGTATATCAGTTCATAAATATTGTTTTTTCAAAGATGGGAAATAAGCGAAAGACATCTCGTATTCCAAAGAAAACAATATATCTCCAAAGGGTTCAACGCATGATAGGTGAGAAGAAAAAAGTACAATATTTGATTTACAAGCTTATATTTATTATAAACGATAATTTATTATAAACATTTGTAATTCATATTTTTATTTATGTATTGTGTAGTAAAAAGTTATAAAAATTATTATTTTATTTTTTTCAGAATACGATAAACGATAATTTATTATAAAAATTAATTATTATTTTTATTTATGTATTGTGTAGTAAAAAGTTATAAAAATTATTATTTTATTTTTTTCAGAATACGTATTTTGGGAAATAAAACTAATTCCAAAACATTAGAAATTACGGGGCAAGTTCTTATTAATTTAGTTGGCTTGTTGAGGATACTATATGATCGTGATTTATTTATGAATTAACTTTCTACGTACACAAATACACACGTCACTTTACATCTGTTCCTTAGAGTATAATTACTCTAAGATCTGCTCTAATGATTCACAATGCAACGATGTCCGAAATATAATATAATATGTAATAATAATATATGGGCCATCTGTTTCAAATAACAATACTCAAACGTGGAATCCAGAAAAATAATGAACGTGCGAGCGAAAAAAGCTATTGAAAGTTCTGAAACTGTGGGGAATATAATTAAATAAAATAAAATACTTTTTTGTTTTAAAACCACGATATTTATTAATTTAAGAACCGACCGGTTTCGCTTTACTTAAGCATCATCAGGGTACAAATTAATACTAAACAAGAAGTACATAATGTGTGCATATATATAACAAAATATAGAGGGAGACAACATGATACAAATATAAGCAACACAAAGACGGTCATAAAATACATTAACATAAGTGCACAAGTAATGGAAAAACCGCTAGATAATTATGTAGACTAATGGGTTATACGAATAAATCGGGAGAAACAAAACATCAACTGGCAAGGTGGTAAGGAGGTAAGGAGAACTGGGAATTTTTTATGGGTTTATTGGAAACAGACTTAATATTGGACTACTTGATATGTCTAATTGATTATTAAGTATCTGACTTTTGGTTTTTACAGCTTTTTTAATTTCTTGTGCCTCTAAATTGTTTAGTCTGTTACCATGCCCGTTTTTATGTAAGATGTTAGCACCGGTGCTATGACAGAATGTATGATCTTTATCGATCAAATGATTTGCAAATTCGGAAAAACCGTTATTATTGAGGTTTTATTGATGTTTTGTTTCTCCCGATTTATTCGTATAACCCATTAGTCTACATAATTATCTAGCGGTTTTCCATTACTTGTGCACTTATGTTAATGTATTTTATGACCGTCTTTGTGTTGCTTATATTTGTATCATGTTGTCTCCCTCTATATTTTGTTATATATATGCACACATTATGTACTTCTTGTTTAGTATTAACTTGTACCCTGATGATGCTTAAGTAAAGCGAAACCGGTCGGTTCTTAAATTAATAAATATCGTGGTTTTAAAACAAAAAAGTATTTTATTTTATTAAATATGTCAAACCACAAAGTGATTGCTTTCTACAATAATACAAGAATATAATTTAGTTCAGTGATGTTATTTTTTATGTCGGAAGGAGGCCCTGAAGAAAATAATTTCTCTCAGAGCCTGTGTCATCTTTGAGAATGCTGTATAGAGGGTCTTTTTTGAGGAGGAGGGAGTGAACCTGTCCTGAATGTCAACTGTACAATTTCTACCCAGAATTAACTTTATTGTACGTTTTTTGACTAACCGTACCTTGGTGTTCTATTTTCAATAAACTCTTTAATTATGTTTCAGATGTGAAATCTATACTCCGCTACAGAATGTTTTTCCCAAGTCTTGTAAAGATGCAAAGGCACGGAGGTAATAATAAAATCATTTGAGCCCTTTACTGTTATTTAAAAGGTCACTTGAAGTGCAGTTATAATCAATGATTTTATTTTTTTCTAGCTTCCACGAATAATCTGAAAAGGCATTATCTAAGGATTATACTCTTAAGGAGAATATAGAAAATGTAGAAAGGTGAAACGGATTTAAGATTTTCGATGAAATTATTGTGTTGTGAAATATTTATTTTGTTATTTATTACTTTATTTTTTTACAGTTTTACCGTACGCGGTCTTGTTGTAGAGTGGTATATCTAACTGTCATGGAAATTTTTTTTCTGAGCTTTAAGAGAAAGGTTTCTTAAAGATACTGGAGTTATTCTAGGGCTATGTTAGATTTTTAACATCGATCACCGTAATGCTTGCCTTCCTGAATAAATCTAATTTTATTTAATAATTTACGGCCAAGATATTTTTGACAAAGGTGTGTTTTTATCTTTCTGTATTCCAATCATTTAGCTTTGCTTCTAGGGTTGTGCCCCAGTATTGCTTTTTGGAGACTGTAAACGGATCTCTCGGCATTTAATGAAACTGCAGCAGAACAAAGGCTGTTGCTATATTGACGTTCATGGTATGTTTTGCTCAGATTTACGATAAGGTTTCCAGATCCGCATTTCGCTCGAAGCATGTTTAGGGTAATAAGTTTATAGTTTAGGGTTCTTTCACCGTATTTATGGGAACATTTCAGAACCACCAATCTTTCATTTTGAGTGAATCTTGTGTTTGTGATTAAATTATATTTGACAATTTAAACAAATAATATTTAGAGAATTAAAAATAAAATTGAAAGTTCACTGAAAGCTTAAACTATTAAAATTAGTAATTTCATAAAAATGTAAATAAATAGAGCCCCTTTCACATTTTAGAATGTAATTTTATGTTGCTTACATGTTTTATTACTCTTTATAATTATTGAATTGTTTAAATGAATAAATAAATAATTACAAAAAGTCTTCTGATTTGTAAGTCCTCAGGAAGCACTAAGGATCTTTCTATCTATCTTTATAATATAATAAATTTGATGAGCATAAAAATGTAAACATGTATATAATTTATATAAATGTACAAAAGTAGATATTACACGTGTATAAATATTATATTGCGCATATTATACAAGATGTCGGGGGTAAAGTGCACAAACTTCGGGAGGTGATTCTAATTGATAGTACAAGTAAAAAAGAAAAAAAATTTTTTTTGGAATTCCAACGTTTTAAGATAGTTGTCGAGTAAAAAAGTTTAATTTTTTGTATAGAAAAAAAAACAATTTCTTCTACGGAAAATAAATTTTTGTGGAAAAAATTTGGAAATTCGAATAATTTCCATTTCTTTTTTACTTCTTCTAGCATTTAGAATAACCTCCTGAAGTTTGAGCACTTTACCCCCGGACACCCTATAAAGATAACCATATAAGAAAAACCTTATTGATGTAAAAATATATTTATCGATTTTATAAAAGTTATAAATTACTTTTATAAAAGTGATAATAGTATTTTAGTAAAGTAAAGTAATTTGTATACCTATACAAATAACTTTCGTAAATGTTTTTTGTAAAATTAAAAAAAAAATTAATTAATTAAATCCGTAATAAAACCCATATTTTGAGAACCATCTTCATTTCGACTTCGTTCTAATTTAATCGGTGCTAACTAAAAATGGGTCTGTTTTTCTAAAATTGCAATAGATGTCGGTAATTTAATTTCGTTATTTAAATTATTAAATAATCCCCAAAATTATTCCTAATACGAATTCAGACACCTCTGTCGGATTCTTTTAACACTAAATATTGTTTATTTTGTGGGTGTTGCCCAAATCTAAATTCTTTACGCGGAAAGCGGGCCCTTAAATCAACATTGAGAGCTAACTCAAAAACTGAACATCGTACCGCTCGGCCGAGGTAAGTACGCGATGCGGTATCGATACTTTTCTGAGTCAGAAATTTCGGGCAATTTTGGCTGAAACGGGCTATGACTGAGCAGTGGCGGTGAGTGAGGAGTTTGCCAGAGGCGTGGAGTTGGCACATTTTATAAAAGTTAACATATTTTTTGAAAATGGAAAAACATGGCCAACAACTTCCGTTACAGGAGCTAACTCGCACATCAAACCCAAAGATTTCCTCGCTGATTTTCTTCAAATCAACATCGGGAGCTAACTCGCACATCAAAACCAAAGATTTCATCACAGATTTTCTTTGAATCAACACCGGTAGCTAACTCACACATCATACCTAAAGATTTTCTCACAGATTTTCTTTAAATCAACATTGGGAGCTAATTCGCACATCAAAATAAAAGATTTCATCACAGATTTTCTTTAAATCAACATCGGGAGCTAACTCACACATCATATAAGATTTTCTCATAGATTGTTTTAAAAAATTACGGTAAGTAAATATCTATAAGTTTACATTAGTTATCATTTCAGTTTTCTGTAAAATGAAGAATGTAATCAGAAGATTGTGTCTCTTGATTTATTCGCTACTCCCTGTACCTCCATCCAGAGTACCTAAAGCCATCACAAAGCAAAACGATTTTTAAAACGAGGCAGCCGCTGAAGGTAGAAACATTGCTTTGTTATTCTGTACATTTCAATGGCATTGGTTCGCAGAGAGAGTTACACACGTGTATACGTAGGCTCATACCTCCCTTCCCCTGCGCAGGTTTAATTTCCCACGTGTGGTGTTCCATCATATCCCCACGTCAAGAAAATACCCGCTCTGATTGGAAGAGCGCTAAATTTTAAATCGCTTTTTTCCAATCGAGAGCCACGTTTTCCACAGCGAGATGAAAAATGTTTATAAATCGGTTCTATCTCAACAAGATTTTCAATGTTTATTATTATTATATAGCAAAAAAGCATTTCTTCTCAAGGGAATCCCCTTGGTTTTTAGAGAAGAAACTTGAGTATTTTTGTACCATGTAATCGTCATATTGTTTAGCCAAGGGCACATTTATAAATAAATTTATATTCCATATCTTTGCATTGGAATAACTTACTAAGTAAAACATCAAACAATTGGAACAACTAACTATTGAAGTAACATTAACAACTCTCAAACGAAAATGTGAAACAGAAATATCTTAAAAAGATCGAGTCGAATTAAGGAATTGAGCCCAGAACCTAAGGCTGGTCGAGACTTTGCTCCGAGTAAAGCAAAGCCCCGGCAAGGCTGAGGTCCTGGGTGAAGTTGGTGAGGAAAATTGATTTTCTCAGGTCCTCCTCCTTGTTTGGAGTTAAAACATAAAATTTCGAAACTGCTCTCAAACGTACTACAAATATGCTATCAGGTAACTACTGTGTTTTATTTCATAATGTGCGTATTATTAACGATAAACATGTTTAATATATTTGCCCGGAGCTGAGAATTAAAATAGCTCGCCCGCCTTAAGCTAGACTCTCTAAAACGTACACGTGAGGAGTGAGAATATTTATCGTAGTATGGAAGTACCTACACTTTGTGAACGAATAACGGCGTATTTATCAACAGTTGATAAAAATAGTAGTTATTTTTAAATCCCTTCATAAAAATTAAATCACGTGACTTTAATCTTCGATGCAATATAACTATTATTTAGTAGGTATCTACTGATACAAAAATCAATGTGAGAATTTAATGTAATAAATTGTATGTCAGCGATTATTTAATTATTAGTATTTAGTTATCATCGTTGTGGATTCTAACAATTTTTATTCATAAATCTATTACCATACCAAGCAACATTGAATAATTTATAACGAACAATATATCGTCTTATGATGTTTTTGACAGCTCCATAGGTTATTATGAAAATGACAAAAAAGCCAAAAATCTTAGCGTTACCAATAAACTCCAAGAGCATTGTATATATCTTGATGCACAGTCCGAGACTTTTTACTCCTTCAGCAAAAAGTTTTCCTGTTCTATAGTGAAGATATTGTGAATATGTATTATTTTGCTTTCGTCTACCTTCTTATTGAAGAAACACTATATTGAAGATCGTGTGAACATGTATTTTTTTGCTTTCTTCTACCTTCTTATTGAAAGAAACACTATATTGAAGATCGTGTGGACATGTATTGTTTTGCTTTCTTCTACCTACTTATTGAAAGAATCACCATTTTGAAGATCGAGTGAACATGTATTATTTGGCTTTCTTCTACCTACTTATTGAAATAAACACTATAGTTAAGATCGTGTGAACATGTATTATTTTGGGTAATTATTTACCTACGATTACCGTTTTTAATACGCATTTTAAAAAACAATCATTTGATTCAACTTAATGAGAATAAACAAGAACTTTTTGCATTTACGATTTTGAAAAATATTGGTATTTAATATTATTTACGTAAATAATAATTTACGAGAAAAATTTTCATTCGATCCACCATTTTGACAGAACACCGATATGAACATCGCGCATAATTCGCATTTGTTTGTGTAGTGGCAGTGTAGAAAACATAAAAGACATAATTTGGTCGCCTAATAATTAACGGGTGCATGGCCAGCGATCCCGAATTGTCTATTATGCCGATTATGTCTTTCATGTTTTCTACATTGCTTACAAACAAACGCGAGTTATGCGCGATGTTCATATCTGTTTTCTGTCAAAATGGTAAATTTTCTAGTACATTATTATTTGAGTAAATAATATTAAATATCAATATTGTTCAAGATCGTAAATGCAAAAAGTTGTTGTTTATTGTCATTAAGTTGAATCAAATGATAGTTTTTTTTAAATGCATTTTGAAAACGGTAGTCGTAGGTAAATATTTACTTTATTTTGCTTTCTTCTACCTACTTATTGAAAGAAACATTAGTTTTTGGATAAATTAAAAAGCATGTAGTAAATATCCAACACTACGCATTAAATAAAACGCAGAAACACAGCTGGAAGTTCTATATTTATATGGAAGGAAGAAAATAAGAAAACCAGGAAAAAGTAAAATATTTCATTCTTATATTTTTCCTTTTTCCAATTTTCGGCTTATTGAAAACTGAGGTTCAATTCGGGTGGTATTATTGAAGAATATTTTTGAAAGAGAATTTAATATGATGCATAAACCTATTCTTACAGACCCTTTGAACTCCTTGTCAAATATTCTCCGAATGTTTGCAGATCATAATGAAAATAACATGGAGGATTTTTGGAAACGGGTGGATTATCTAGGTGCGTAGGAGGTTGGAACACAATATTAAATGCCACAAAAAATGTCAAATCTTGAAAAAATGTTCCATTTTTAATTTTAGATATTTTATTAAAAGATACATTATTTGGTTTGCCGTAGCAAATAATATCAGATAAGGGGCCAGTTTTTTTCACAATTCATATAATTTCAAAGTTAATATTCAGGTTCTGTGAAAGTTCTGTGATTATATGAGTTCTATAAAACAGCTGGCCCATTATCAAATAATAACAGAAATAACTTTCGCAGAAGTAGAAATTTATCAAATTCTATAAGACCGGCCCTAAAGTTCTTTTGTAATAAAATGAATTATTTGAAAAATATTTTTTTATTATGATCAAATGCCATGAAAAATCATATGAAAACAAATATACAGTCGTACCCAACGGGGGCGGTATCCGCCGTGGTATCGCCCCCGTCAGTCTCAGTATCGTCCTGGAGGAAGACCGCCATCTAGAATTGAAACGTTGCTTGGCTTTAGCCGTGTTTAGTGATTAGATCTGAATAGCCAAGTACTTACCCGCTTTCCTCTTTCCCATCTCCTTCCCCTTCTCTCCACATTCACTCATACAACATACCCCCATTAGGGATGACATAGTCTCAGATAGTTGGGAGCAGTTGAGACTCTTGGTCGGTATTCACATGAAAAAATATATTAATAAAAAAAGAGATAAAATTAACTTTATCTCTTAATGATATAATTCTTATTCAAAATGATTCATCACAAAGTTCCCAAAAACCAAAATAGTTTTGGCTAGAATATTAATTGCGAACGAACGGCCCCAATCCCCTGCAGCGTGCTGCTGCAAATAATCCCTTGGTATTATTCAAATAATATTATAAGCTTCTTAAGGTCTTAGCTTTCATTGAATTTCTTCCGAATAAATACGAAGGGCAAACGTAAATTACATTAGTTTAACAAAACGACATGAATTAAAAAAGGAACCAAAAAGCAGTTTGGTCTTTCAATTTTTGTTTCCTATGTTGACCTACATTTATTCTACGTAGATACTTAACTAACAGCTACTTTTTGTAGTAGCTATCTTCTATCTCTCATTAGGTACTCTTTGAACATTCTGTCAACAAACCATCTAAGAGCTAGTATTCTAGGACTAGATTCTTGCCATAATATGCAACGCAAAATTATTATGTTCTTCTTCCCAGTATCTATCATCATATTTAAAGTATTGAATGAATAGTATGAGTTTCTTTATGTACCTACCTACTAGTTTTTAAAAGAAGAAAACTCAAAAATGTCTGCAAAACGTCGAAAGTAATGAAATATACAAGTTTACCCAATAATCCAGAGTGGAAGCAATGCCTTAATAAAATACCCAAGAGAGCATTTAGTATACCAATAAAACATTCTGTCCAAACACTAGTCCAAAAATGGCTGCCAAGATGGCGGCAACGCTGGACCATCTCCATGGTTATTATTTACTAACCTTTTTAAGGCGTCAAAAATAAATAAAATATATTCTCATTCTTACAATGCTGATTTTAAGCAGGTCTAGAAAACTGTAGTAAATATCGTAGAAATAGTATTCAATTTTCAAAATTTGAATAAATTCAAATTAATTTTATTGATTTATTAACTCCTTAACCTAATAAACATATAATGTTGATATGAAGACGATTTAAAGATAACTTGAAACTAAATACAAAAGTTTAAAAACTACAGGCTGCCTCAAAATAGGAAACCCTGGTGAACATGACTGTAAAAAAATGAATTTATACTTATATTATACATCATGTAGGTACAAACTTTGCAATTGCAACTAATAAAAATATAAAATATTGTGGGGTGCTTCATCCGTCGAGTAACATTCAATGTTCTGAATCTTCATTCGATGACGAAACGTTCTTTAACATGTTTTGAACATGGAAAGAGTTCGTGTTTGACTTTCAACCCTCAGGACGCATAAATTTGAAGCACCATTTTTTCGCTGCATATTAAATATATACCTATGAAAATAAAAGGTATATATTTATTATGGTAACGCTACTTGGGCGGGAGCTTTCGACAACAGTTGGATTAGTGATTTCCTAATAATATTCCATTCTTAGTATGTAAGAAAGGAAATAAAATAATTTTCTTTTTCAAAATTTACCTTTTCCACAACGGTCTAAAAATTAAATGATTTATCATATACCTGCAGATATATGATAAATCATTGAATGGTGCCTAATTAATATATTTATGAATATAAATATCAAGGTGATATAATAAATATTATCGTTGATATAATTAAAATAAATTATTGTGAAACCAAAATATAATAGCCCCGGACCGCCCCGCATTTTCGCTAATCCTCTGTGTTCTATTGTACCTTGCTAATATTTGTTAGAACGTTATTAACTTAAATGAAGAAATATAAAATTTGGCCGGACTTATTGTCATAAATAATAAGTTCCTAGACGAATACAATATTAACTAATAACGTCCTTAAATATAGTACGCTAAAAACATATCTGATTAATGGTTTCCTAAACTTTCACTTACTAGTGAAATGATTTTCCAGCCTTTTTTATTTGAAACTCTTTCATACTCGTAGACTAAGCAATTACGCGTCATCTTAAATGTGTATTTATTAATCTTTGTTGTTTAATATTGAAACACTTTATATATGATTTTTTATTTCATTTCATAAAGATAAGAAAAAGAAGCAAGAAGATTTAAAAAATAGAAGGCAAAAAGGAAAGTGTATTTTGTTTTAATTGATGTTATTTTCGTCGTTGCATGGCAAGAAAAGTGCAACTATGCAATGCTGATAAGTATTTTTTTCTCTCTCTGTACTTTGGGGCAATATTTAATTCTACATTCAATGAGTGGAAGAAACTCTCATTATCGGCGTTGTAAAGACTACCTTTCAGAATTGAAACGTTACTTAAATTGGCTTTAGCCGTGTTTGGTGACCAAATCTGAATAGCCAGATACTTCCCAACCGTATTATTTTATCTTCTTCCCCTCTCCACTCTCTTCAGTCTCACAATCCCAATTTGGGGATATCATAATCCACCTTTGCTGCAAGTAGTTGGGACTCTTGTTTGGAACACCACGTGAACACACGTTGGAACACGTGAACACACGTAAAAAAGAGGAATAGACTAAGACGTGGCAGAGTAAAAAATTCTTGCCTCCAAAGAGTGTAGATTCGTAGAGTTGTTTTGGACTACAGATAAAATAACCATACATTAATCATGCAAAGATAATTTAACATTCCATCTACGAATGATTTTAGAAATGTTTTTAAAACTTCCCCTTCGCATGGTAGAGGAAAGTTGATGGAGCTCAAAGTGGGATGCTGAGTTATTCAGATCCAGCCAGCTGACTGTATCTATTTATTTATTTATTCATTTTCGGGAAATCGACAGTTTACATTTAATCAGTTTGTACATAAGTATTATATAGTAAAATAAAACCAATTATGGATTTCTTCCTTGTGACTTTAACTGAGAAAACATAATATGGAATAATTTATTAAAATTTGTGAGAAAGGAATATGAATCGGGAGTAATGTAGTTCTGCAAAGCTCTGATGTGCCTCCGGTTATCTGATGAAGGGGACATTCTACTATGGTATGTTCCATAGTTTGAAGATGTCCAGCATCAAACTATTCAGAATGCTTTAAGCCCCATTTGTGCATCATATGTATTGATGTACCAGATGTGTTAGGGTGAGTCGAAAAGTATCTACACTTTCGCCATAACACACTTTCAAGGTTGTCGTACTGCCTTCTGTGCATGCGTACTTAGAATTGATACGAATGCGGTCATGAAATTTGATCCCGGTGGCGTCATTTACCTTCTGCCTATTACACTGTAAACATATACGATCTGTTAGCAGTATCCACCAAGGAGGAAAGAGGACCTACTTTCAATGGTCGAATGGTGTGAAATAGGTTGAAATGTATGGAAAACTTTTATCACAATTCAGAGTAAACGTACAAGTAATTAAATTGTATTACGAACAGTGTAGATAAATGTTGACTTTTAGTTTAGTAAGTTCTACGTCTTGCAAGGGAGAGAGAACTCTGGCAATTTTAATTGGGTTCACAGCAAGGTTTTATCAAACGTAAAGAGTGCGTAGTTTAAAAAAGTACCTAAATAAATAATAGTATTCTCTTCGCGTAAGTTTTTTATCTTCGCTCGTGCCGTGATGTCAGCCTTCTACATGGTTGAAGTCAAAATTTCTAAGATAGGGTAATACTATATTCTTAAAAATTAAATTGTTCAGGGCATATTCACTAAGATTCGGGGTCATTAAGGAGTGTACTAAAAAATCCGAATCATGAAACGCGTCGTTTTGTTCATCGACATAATGAAATTTATGGAGCCCTTTGATGTTCAGTACTTGATGCGGGCTTAACCCTTTACCGCAAAGATTTGTTGTTTTACACCGAAATGAGGATTTATAAAGTGTGTACGTTTGAGAGGCGCTAAAAATTGTTTATTTTTCTCTTTTTGGTTATTTTGTTCATTGTAAAGCAAGTGCCCTTGGCACTTGAAGTGTTGAAGAATCACAGCGCTAGAAAATTATTATTAACAAAATATCTGTTACAAAATAATATTATAGGTTGGATCAATATCTAAAAACAAATATTTAACATTTTAATATGAAAGGCAGATTAATGGACAAATGAATATTAGGAGAATATGACGTGACGAATAATATTATTGATGGAAATTACAGAAGTCAAGGAGAAATGGCATTAACAAGAAAATCAAGTGCGTAAAAGAACAAAAGAGAATATATGGGACGATTTATCGATGTGACTCTCATATTAAATGTACCTACTCTTTTGTTATTCTGATTAAATAATATTTTTTTTACATATTGTAATTAATTCCTATAAATGGTTTCCTCGTTACGTGATCTTTGACAACTATTTGTCACTTAAAAACCATTTTTTATAATAATAACTGGCTGACGTGTTGGCGGCATTGCTGGGAGTTATCCTCATGACATAGACAATATAGACATATAGCGCCGAGGGGATTATTCTATACGTATTTTTAAGCTGTACAATTCTGTAGTACATTATTTCGATTCATCTCATAAGGTTTAGCCAGCCTTATCAATGTAAGCACTCAAAAAATTTTGTTACGACTTGATTACAAAACATCGACTTTTCTCTATCTTCTATTAATATAAACCTTCCGGGAGAAATTCCATAAATGATAGTGAAAACCCTACCAAAATCCGTTGCGTAGTTTAGAATAACAAAGCGCACAAAGAAGAGACGCGGACAACGACTATATTTTATACTATTTAGAGCTAACCAACTGGAAAAACTCAATCACATTTATTTGCCCCAGGTATTTTATTCTTGTCAACAGGTTTATGTTTTGACGTTTATAATATTTCGAATATTTTTATGTATAATTGTTACTCTATTAATTGAAATTAGCATTAATTACCCTATGACATTTCTGTGCTCCTGATATTTTGTTCCTGACGGCAGGTTTTGATGTTTTTATTTATAAAATACCTAGGGGAGACCCGTGAAAAATGACGGGATATTCAAATTTAATTTTGTTCCTGTCGACAGGTTTTGATGCTTATTATATTCATTTAATACCTAGCGGAGACCTGAGAAAAATCACGGGATATTATAATTCCAATTTTGAAAAAGACCATGAAAATAATTTTCTGTTAAAATATTACGTTGTTATAGCTAGATCCTACATACTTTCAGCAAATTCAAGTTTTAAAGATCGTTGAAACAGAGTTACAGATACACAGCTGATATTAGTATTCTTGATTTATAAAAGTATACTTAAGTAATTTAAATATTTTCAAATATCATTCCTTACCTTGGGTATTTGTCCTTTCGTTAGACAAAAAAACTTTGATTGTTATAATATATTATTTTAAGTATTGATGTAGTCTGTTCACTCTAGAAGTAAGGTCACTTCTACTGTGACTTTGGGTGAAATTGATAAAACGTTTTGAAACATCGAATCTCTTTCTTGAACAAATAATCAATTACATTAGCTTGACTGGGTCCCGAGAATCTAATGAAAATCATTTTTCCATAAAATCAATATAAAAGTCACTTCTATAGATTTATTTCATCAGTGCAGTGGTTCAAATTTAGAGTAAATTGTTTGTTCCTTCACTAAATACCAGGATATAACAATAAGAGATGACCGGAAGTAGATAAGGCGTGGGTGGGTACCTACGTAGAAAGGCAGTTAGGTACTTCCTTGTCGCCCTTGGCAGTGCAATGATATAATTTGTATCCGGATATTGAGTTAGGGCCGCAGCCGGACATTTGCAGTCCCAACTCGACGAAGGGCTTTGCCAAGCGTACCGTACAAATGTAGTCCCACTATGTTATACTTAAAGCTGCGCTTTCAAAGGGAAATTATTTAATAAGTGTTATTTTCGACATTGGAACTGATTGTGTGAAGAATAATTTAGACAAGCAGGAAAGTAGGTACCTTCCTATTATATAATATTTTAATAGAAAATTATTTTAATTATTCTTAACAATATTGTAATTAAAATATTCACGATGTTTCACAGGTCTGCGCTAGTTATTTAAAAAATAGTTGGAACAATATTTATTCTGTCGCATTTTTAAAATTGTTTAGTAATTTTACAAACAAATATCATTTCAATGACCGCTAGCGACCCTTAAAATAAATTATATTAACAAAATAGTTTTTTTATGTGCATCAAGAGTCTCAACTGCTCCCAACCGTCTGAAGCCACTGAAACTACGACATCCCCAATTGGAATATGTTGTGAGGCCGAAGATCATGGGGAGGGGAAGGAGATGGGAAGACGAAGGCGGGGAACCAAACACGGCCAAAGCCATGTCAAGCAACGTAGTGAGATAGTGAGATTATCTTCCACTCTGGAACGTGCCGCAAGTATACTATAGGTATATTATCTTCCACTCTGGAACGTGCCGCAAGTATACTATAGGTATATTATCTTCCACTCTGGAACGTGCCGCAAGTATACTATAGGTATATTATCTTCCACTCTGGAACGTGCCGCAAGTATACTATAGGTATATTATCTTCCACTCTGGAACGTGCCGCAAGTATACTATAGGTATATTATCTTCCACTCTGGAACGTGCCGCAAGTATACTATAGGTATATTATTTTAAATAAATAAATAGTGAAATAACACTAATTAATCAAATAAAGTTTACTTACGAGATTTGAAACCGCGACTTTCAGAATGCTGGTTGAGCCTTACCCCTCGACCACGTAAGTGATTGTGCTTGTCCCTCAAAAAACTACATGAAAAAGTCCACCTTATTATCATAAATCTTCGTATCTAAAAGAAATAATAATAACATTAGAAAATATCTGTATTATATATATATTCCATGTATTGTATTGTAAATATCTGAAATCCTCAGCACGGGAGATCCCAGTAAGGATATCATTATATCCATTTGCAACAAAAAAGATAGTAAAGTACTTATTATTTTTAGTGATAAACTAATGTTTAACAAATGTTTTAATCGGCATATAATAGACTGCTGGTTCAATGTGTGTATTTATTCTCTGAAGATTTTTTCAATTTACATAGGTGTTTCAGGCTAATAACTATTGCTTAAGAATAATATTTTATCTTAATTCTAATTCCTTAGGAGATGAAAAGATTGAGAGGTCATCGAATAATGTGGGTTGGATTGGACAGGCCTGTATGAGCTAACTACTGTTGATTGAATTGCTCTAGAATTGATGATCAAACGTATCCTGATATTGTATGATAGACCAACTACCAACCGGCTAACGGCCCATTGTTAACGGTCTCCCATTGAAAATATATTGATGGAATTTATTGGAAAAAAGAAGAACACCGTCGGATGATATAACAAAATAAAAAAGAGAGGTCTAATTACTTAAAACCATTTAGCATTAGAAAAACGTTGAAAATATATTTTTTTGCTTTAATCTCTTTCACTAATGCAGCAAGCTTATGGCGAAATGTGCACGAATTTTCATGTTTGGATATTCTAGGAGTTTCACATAACCTTATTTCCTTCATACCGTATTATGGAGGAAAGAAAGATAAAAAATTAAAAAAAGGAAAAAAATATCTACAGGTATAATTTGACAAGAATAACATAGGTATATCTATTGTATGATTTCACGATAACTCAACGCAATGACAATACACCTTTAAAAAGTGATATAAAGTAATTAAAAGTGATCAAAAAATAATATATAAACCTAACCTACGAGTACGTAACGCTGTTTTTGTTTAATGACTTTTCATGACTTTATAAAGGTATATTGAATTTTGATTATATTGAGTTGTCCGGTTACTCTATTGGAATTTTTAGTATTTCCAGGTTACAAATAGGTTAACAGCCGCTTTATTGTAACGCAAGGTACTACAAAGGTCAAATTGTATTTCAAATTAATATTGTTTAGTTTTAAATTTAACTCTTATTAAGTATTATTCTCATGCACTTTGCAAATAGTCAAAATCATGATAATTGAAATAAATCATCAAAAATATCAATTTCGGCTGTCTGTTCGTCTGTGAGTAATTCTGGTTCAACGAAATAAAATTTTCTTTGAATTTAAATGTCTCTTTTAAAAATTGATTCAGTAAAGAATTCAGATGAGTGATAAAGTTTGCACCTTTTATTATATTATATAATTAGCTGTACCCCGTGACGCGTTGCTGTGGCTCATTTTTTCTGTGCAAAATGCAAAAAAAACATGTTTGTACCAATATAACACAAATGACATCTATTTAATGTGTAAAACATATATAACATATATAAAACGTATTTGAATGCAACGTTGTGTCAAAATTTAAATGCAATCGGTAAAGAACTTTCGGAGATTTAAGATTTTGAAAAAACGAACATTATCATGTTTATTTATGTAGATATCTCAGATTTTCAAATTTGGAACCGATTTTTTAAGAATTCAGCCAATCATGTGATTTTTCACGGGTTTACGCTAGTACATAATAATACGTAGAAGTTAGTTTATTGGTATATTTTCTTCAATTTTGTATATTCCGTTACGTGTAATTCCATTCATGGTTGCGGTATGATTTCCACAATGATGAACAGTTCCCGCTAAAACTGATTCGACTGTTTATTACTGGCAATAAACAAATGTGATCCTGGGCTCTACTAAGAACTTGATGACAATAATCGTCAAATGAATTGATTAATATTAATAATGACTATAATTTGAATGATTATTTATTAGCATCGTTTTGTCCTTTGAGGAAAAACGTAATCTCGGTATTCATATGGCCTAAACCAGATACATTCATATGAATGTAGGTAAATTGATGTATAAAATAAGCAGTGGCCTTGATTGGACAACATAAAACGTGACTGTTTTGCTTGTTAATTGATACAATTTGATCTAAAACTGAAATGGACAGAGAAACGGCGAATATCGGGAACTTCCCGACAATACTATTCCCGATGGGTATCAAACGATCTTAGAAAACTAACAATTTGTTTTAATTTCATTAAGAAAATCTTTGTTTTAAAACCATTTTCGAGTACATAAATAAATATACAGCGGCAACCGGCGTCGGTTCAGCCTGAACCTTCGTAAGTGCTGTATTAAGAAAGTTCTATCGTGATTTATTTTTGGGGAATATTATTGACATGTAGCGCTTTCTCATCATTTAGCCTGTCCTGCCTTACTGTTTATGGACACTGTGACGCTGTCCGAAACGTTAGCCAAAGAAGGAGGAAGCGCGACATGGCGTAATACCTCAAAAATGAATCACGGTAATACTTTTGACCCTTGAAAATCTCAAATCAATGTACGAACATCAAAGCGCCCCTGAGGTGATAGCTTACAAAAGCGGCGCTATACAAATTGTCCAATATTATTATTATTATTATTATTAAGGTTCAGGCAAAACCGAAACCGGTTGGTGTTTTATATTTGTTTATAATGTACTCAATAAATTGGTTTTAAACAAAGTATTTCAAATCTAAATTACAATTACGTCCACCCCAAAATGATTACTACCAGTGAAATGTAAATAATACTACCAGTGAAATGTAAATAATACTACCAGTGAAATATAAAAAATACTACAAGTGAAATGTAAATAATACTACCAGTGAAATGTAAATAATACTACCAGTGAAATGTAAATAATACTACCAGTGAAATGTAAATAATACTACCAGTGAAATGTAAAAAATACTACAAGTGAAATGTAAATAATACTACCAGTGAAATGTAAATAATACTTTTAGTTTTTCCAATGCAAAAAACGGTGCCCAAATTAATTATTTGGAAAATAAAATCTTTAACTAATAAATAATTTCTTTTGATCCGTTCATTATTTTTATTAACTTTCAAGAAAATAAATATTCTAAATATAAACAAAAAACACAAATTAAGGGTATAACATGATTGAGCCAAGGTTCAAAAATTGATTGGTTTTGTTATAATCCTTAAAGCCTTAGGGCTTAGGGTGGGCCCAACTTTTGGCCTTAATTAAAACATTTTAAGTTAGGTTAAAGTAATATTGAATTATTACGTCCAGTAATTTTCTGAAATTAATGGAATAAAATATGATCAGATTAGATAGATAATTTAACAAATCGTAAATTAATTTTGTTCCAGTTGCGCGTAGACAAAGAAGTCATGAACCACTCGATCGATAGTATTTTAAAAAAATCAATCCGTGAAAAACACTTTTTTTAACTATAATACATCTATGTTAAAATGTCTTTTAAAACATGGTTTGTCTGAAGATTGTACCTTCCTTCTCAAGGAGCGGAGTCTACCACACTACCGACCTTTCCAGATTCTGATCGTGTAGGACCGACATTTATTTCGTATATTTACTTCAGTCATATAGTCCGATTTCAGAGAAATGCGTATATTTCCGTGTGTGTGTATGTGATTGACAACAAAAGTTGATAAAATGCATTGTCATTGACAACGAGTCTATTTGCCGAGTTTCAGCTTGATCAGATGTCGGAAAGTAGGTTAATTTCCACTTTCAAGATTTGGATTTATTCACAATCGAAAATAAAAGTGAAATTAAAATAGTTAAGGAGTTCGATTATGGATTCGACCGCGCTCATTCCAAAATTCTCCGAAAGTCTCCGAATATCGTTAACCCATATCTTCCTAGTGATCGGTTATTTGATCGGTTGATACTTAATTTTTTTATGTGAAATTTTGAACACATTCGTTGTTAATTTTTTTATATTGGTACACCTGAAACTATTAGTTGTCAAGAAGTATTTTTGACGTTTCACAATTCCCGCGTTTATTATTCCAATTTAAACTGTTTGTAAGGCAATTTTTCTTAAAAAATTTGTCTTGTCGTAAAACGTAAGTAGTTTTGGTATATTATAATATAATTCTATTTATGTTTGTGGTTTTATACTTAGAATAATGTTGGTCACAATATTGTAACATATTGAAATTATTATAAAATTGATTGTGGGTAGAAAAATTGGTTTTTTATAAAGTGATCGATTTTTCGATCAGTAGGATGATATACCAGTGTGTTGTTATGCATTCATATGAAGGTTTTAGTTAGATATTTTTGTTGTTTTTGTTACAGTTTGTCAGTAAATGAAATTATTTCACATCTGGAAGATGACACGAATATTTTATCGGCTGATATTTATATTACTCCACCAGATAATTATGATAAAAGTGACGAAGATAGTGGTGACGAGGAATCTACCCATATAAATAATTTGTCGAGGCAACAACTATAAGCAGAAGCTGAACTTAGGGCCACTGTTGCTACAGAAACTTGTATTGACGTGAAAGACAGTTTCTTGGACGATCACACTCTCCAACCTACGCCTAGTACATCATCAGCAAAACCACCTCTGCAGAAAAAAAACGTGCTCCAGTATCTAGACGTTGGAGGGCTATAGATATTACAGATAAGCCTGAACAAGTGACCACAATACCCAGTTTCCTTGAAGATGTTGAAACACCAATACAATTTTTAAGGTTGTTTTTTGATGAAGAGGTATTTGAGCTGTTGCGTTCAGAAACTGAAAAAAATACCATTCAGAAAGGGAAACACAATTTTAGAGTTACTGTGACGGTTGCGTCTACGCAGTATGGTGTACAACCTGTAGGAAAGGTCAAGCGTTTTTGTGACAAACAAAAAAAGGATGTTGATCAACCCAGGTGTTTTATAAATTATAATAAATAATGGGCGGCGTAGATCGCCTAGATCAAAATGTGGGATGCTACCGAATTTCCATTAGGCTGAAGAGATGGTATTGGCAACTACTTATGTTCCCTCTCAATTCGTGTGTGAATAATGCCTTTCAATTATATAAAATATCCCCAGCATCGAAAAAGGGCAACAGTAGTTGTCATGATCTATTATCATTTACCAGGTATATAGTTACGACATATTTTCTAATGAAAGAAGCCTCCAACACCTCCGTTGGGAAACTTTTGGTGCCTAGGTCATTACTGGCTGTTATAAAACGGGTTCCAGACTCTTCTAGCCTTATGGCTAGATGGAAAGGCCCATCACACTGTCAACCAAATTAAATCTACCCGATGTGGATTATGTCATAAAAATACATTTATGAAATGTTCAACGTGCAATGTCGCTTTACATCAGAAATGTTCTGTCATTTTCCATTCAAAATAAATTTCATAGATATACATAATGTCTTAATTAATTCCAAACAGTTATAAAATATATAATTTTTATATAAAATAATAAAGTATGGTATATACACAGTTTTTTATTTCACAATAAGTAACATTCTTATGAATACAACCCATGTAGGTATATTCCTACTGATCGATTTATCGATCGGTTTCAAAACTCAGCAAATAAATGAAATTGTTTTTTTTTTTAAATTGATTTTTTATGACATACATTATAAGGTGCTAAGACCAAATTTTCATCAAAATCGTACAAGTCTAGATATGCTTGGGATAATATGGGTTAATTATATAAACGCTTGAATTATGTATGTCAGTTACAAAATTGTACTTATTTGGTGTAATATTGAAATTTGTATTGAAAATGTCTTTTTATCATAACATTTACAGACATCAGTATTAGTCTTTTCCCCAAAAATTTAATCTTTCTAGGCCTCGTCATTGTAAAATGAACGCGTTTAAAGCCAACTCACAATGTTTCACGAAGTGAATGATTTCCATTAATAATGCGAATAAACACAGACGAAATTAAAATCACGACCGTGTTGGTTATTATTTAGCAGTACATTTATATTATGGTAGTATCAGCGGGTTGAGGGTTAATATTTTAAAGCTTACAAATCGGAATCGCTAATCCTAACGAGGAAATAAATCGTAATAAAGGCAAACCAACAAATGGAGAATTTTAAAACGTCTTTAAATGAATGTTTTAACTCTGAAGTTTTTACATAAAAGCTTAAAAAACATTAAAAATATACAATATCATTTCGTTTTTCTTCCCAACCGTGTAAAAACCAATTGAAATAATAGTTACGTTATCCTGTTAATTTGCAGGGGAATGTTTGGTAAACCAATAATTCTCAAGCTTTTAATCTATGTTTTGTGAATAAATAAAAATGTAAATGTTCGTTTTTTCAAAATCTTGGATCTCTGAAAGATCTTCAACGATTGCTTTGAAATTTTAACACAACTTTGCATTCAAATACGGGTGTGTTTTATGTACCTATATTATATAGATGTCACCTGCCACAGGTAATCTGTTGGACAAACACGTTAGACTTAAAATCCAAACGCGCTATTGTTTCTCTATCGGCACAAACAGATGTCTGAGTAACAGCAGATAGAAATAAAACATAACTCTACAGCAGTAAATACATGTACTGAAACAGCGAACAATGAGGTTTGGCGTCATAAAATTTGCACAGCTATTTTTGTATGGAGTTTCGAGGTTAAAGTGATGTAACTTAACTTTGTGGGATGGGTTTGGGTACCGACACTAAGGGAACCATTAATTGGATAACCAACACCTCTGACACATGTCACGAAACATTTGGTGTCTTAGCAGGGGTGCCCTGGTTCATGGAGTGAGTTTTATCGAGGTGTTGGTAGCGGACGCGCCTGCTCGCCAGCTCCGTGGCGGGCCGGATTGGGAGAAGCCGATCGAGGGAGACCCTTTCACCTCTCTCGGACTCTCTCGACTATCACCTTGTATCGCAGTGGGAGTGGGTGGCTGGATACATAAGCTTGTCACTCTTGAATTCCTAGCCACCCTTCTTACCCTTTTCCTTCCCAGAATTTTGCCTCCTTCATTCCCTTAAAAGATCATCCACAAATATGATTACACGTACCCTGGGGAAGTTATTTTCCTCAGGGCCTCCTGATTGGAGCTAAACTTAGAGTAACAATATAAATATTACTCTAAGAAGTTAAAGTAAAAAAATGTTATTACAAATTACTCCACGCTAAACATTTTCAAGCCACGACCTATGAAACATGATTATAGATTTTATTTATTCAATCAAATAACTATCAATCCGTAAAAAAAGTATTTTTTGCTATGATTCATATATTTTAATGTGTCTTTTAAAACTTGAAAAATCATGGTTTGAATCAGAATTGAATCTTTCTTTCCATCTGCCGAGTTTACGCTCGATCGGATATCGGGAAGTGATTTAATGTCTGCGTTCAACATTTTCAATCATTTCATTATTGAAAAAAAAGTTAAATTCCAGTAGATGTATTTAAAAAGATTTGTGTTGATTATTGAAAACCGTATTGTAACTACATAGTAACTACCTTCCTGTATCGAACGTGAAAACAAGATTTATTGCATTTGACTCTATTGCAACTAAGGTTGAACACCTGGCAAGTTTGATGACCCCTTTTTCCAAGAAATAATGTTTACGAGTTGAAAAATGCACCACAATTATCGGTTACTAAGCGAATCGGGCCGGAGAAAAATCAAAATATTGACAAACCAGTCGCTGTGCGAAATTATTATTCTCACCTAAAAACACCTGGGTCTGAAACGAAAACAAGTTGTGGTAACGATATTGACGTCACAAGAAGGCTTGCTAGAGAAGTTATAAATAGCTAAAAACACTACAATATTCGGCAGTCAAATTTCAAAAATTAACACGAGTGGACGGAACACCTTAAACAGTTAAAACGCGATCTGTTAATTATAATTATAAATTCCTGAGTGTTAACTGAAATCTGTAGTCGCTTCTGTTCCTCCATCACGGCACAATCAGTTTAAATATTACAACTATTTCTAACGAGCTGTTTACGGCCGGCACTTTATCAGCTGAGTCAGACGCATCACTTATCATTACAAGAATGGGGCGTCTCCGTGTGCCGGCTCTTATAATCAAACGACTGAACTGCCCACTGCCGGTGATCACCTAGAGGCTGGCCATTGATACTGAAACCCTAGAAGCCGGCCAATTCTTTCTGGCTACCAACTAAATTAGCCATTGATGCTGATAACCTAGAAGCCGGACAATTCTTCCTGGCTACCAACTGAATTAGCCATTCATGCTGTAACCCTAGAAGCCGGCCAATTCTTCCTGGCTACCAACTGAATTAGCCATTGATACTGAAACCCTAGAAGCCGGCCAATTCTTCCTGGCTACCAACTGAATTAGCCATTGATGCTGAAACCCTAGAAGCCGGCCAATTCTTCCTGGCTACGAACTAAATTAGCCATTCATGCTGATAACCTAGAAGCCGGCCAATTCTTCCTGGCTACCAACTAAATTAGCCATTGATGCTGATAACCTAGAAGCCGGACAATTCTTCCTGGCTACCAACTGAATTAGCCATTCCTGCTGATAACCTAGAGGCTGACCAATTCTTCCTGGCTACCAAATAAATCGTTCATTGATGCTGAAACCCTAGAAGCCGGCCAATTCTTCCTGGCTACCAACTAAATTAGCCATTGATGCTGATAACCTAGAAGCCAGACAATTCTTCCTGGCTACCAACTGAATTAGCCATTCATGCTGTAACCCTAGAAGCCGGCCAATTCTTCCTGGCTACCAACTGAATTAGCCATTGATGCTGAAACCCTAGAAGCCGGCCAATTCTTCCTGGCTACGAACTAAATTAGCCATTCATGCTGATAACCTAGAAGCCGGCCAATTCTTCCTGGCTACCAACTAAATTAGCCATTGATGCTGATAACCTAGAAGCCGGACAATTCTTCCTGGCTACCAACTGAATTAGCCATTCATGCTGATAACCTAGAGGCTGACCAATTCTTCCTGGCTACCAAATAAATCGTTCATTGATGCTGAAAACCTAGAAGCCGGCCAATTCTTCCAGGCTACCAACTGAATTAGCCATTGATGCTGAACACCTAAAGGCTGGCCAATTCTTCCTGGTTACCGACTAAATTAGCCAATGATGCTGACAACCTAGAAGCTGGCCGATTCCTGCTGGCTACCAATTGAACTGGCCACTGCTGCAGCAGTCGCCCACGCCATTTACTGTATCGTATGGCGCGATGATGCACAATGTGCTCCAATCTGAAATTATCGCTGAAAGGATTCCGGTTGTATCAGTTTTCTATCTGTGTTTTAAATCCCAGTTGTATTGAAATACATATAACTATTTCTTGTGAATTGGGCTGGCTGTAAAAAATAGGAAGTACCTATAAGCTACACCTCTTTATACGTTCTGTATACCAAAACAAAACTTGTAATTAAAATGTGAATTTTGATTCGAATCGTCTTTCTTTTATGATGGTTTGGATAGAACACCTCACGGTGTTTTACTTAAATCATTACCCATGTTGAGGACTGATGTGTGCCGGTGCTTATTATTTACAGTCTTTTCTTGTGCAGTCAAACACGTCCCGTACACTTCCTGTAAAATGAAATAATCATACTTGATAAACTGTATATAGTGTGCACCATCAATAGATACAGACTTATAATAATAATACAGGTCATGGTTTGACTTTAATAGCTGGTGTCACTCTCGGGCGTTCGTTATAATGTTTCAGTTCCATAGACTACGATCGGTGATACAAGCTTTTGATTAATGGGACTTTAATATTCTATTACGGTCATTCTTCTCAGCACGGTTGGGGGTTGTTTCTGGTTATATAAGGATGCTGAGATTTATCAGCGTTCTAATAGGATCGGACAACGCACAAGCTAAAAAACTAATTTATGGTCTTAAACCATTGATGTATATTGTATTTAGTCCATGTCTTAAACATATATTTTTTAATGCAAATACATTCCCGACAAATCATCATCGCAATTGGGTAGACTAATTTTATTTCAAGAAGAATCCTTCATAAAACTATCGATGGCCTCCGTGGTTTTAAGTAGTTACGATCCTTGGTTACGAATCCGGAGGTCGCGATTATTTGAATGTGAAAGACCACCATTTAGATTCGAAATGTAACTTGAAAGGCATATTTGGTGACCAGATCTGACTAGCCAGGAACTTTTCCACCTCTTTCCCTTCTCCACTACCTTTAGCCTCACGGCGTACCCCAATTGGGGATGCCATAGTATCATTGGCTCCAAAGGAGTGAGACTAGTTGGGACTCTTGTGCGGTAATCGAGTTCGGCTTCCTTAAATGTTTGCAGTTACCTTAAGTTATCAACACATCTCATCTGTCGGCAACTTATGTTACTTTTTCTATACTAAACAGCAAATAGATCATTTGATAATATCTGAGTTACACCCGTAGTCCCTTATGCTACTTGCCAACGTGCCTATTATAGTTTCAAAAATATGCGTGTATAAGTGCATTCCTCGTAAGAGCGCGTAAAACTATACTAAGATTCAGAAACCAGATTCAATTAAAATGGTTTTTTTTAAATATATGTAGATTCCCTGGTTCAAGGTATGCTACTCATATACTCACATTTTTATAATACTGCTCACTTCGGCATAGAAATAAAATTCTTACAAATTTATTCTATAGATAACTACACTAAAAGTTAACAGTGAAGATGATGGAGAGTTGAAGAACTTTGTTATCTCGATTCCTCTCAGAGAACTACTGTTCTACTTTCCCAAGATGAAAGCATACGAGTATTATTGGTCAGAAGCCGATCGCAGCTCATTGAATATGTTGGTACCTATAAATGTGGCGTAGTGAGTTGGGGACTAGTGAGTTAGTTCGAGTATAAAATCAGCACCGCATGGTCAGAAGCCGATTCCAGCTCATTGAATATGTTGGTACCTATAAACGTGGCGTAGTGAGTTGGGGACTAGTGAGATAGCTCGAGTATAAGATCTTTCGATATTCGATATAAGATTTGGGGACTAGTGACTTAGCTATAGTATAAAATCAGCACCGCATGGTCAGAAGCCGATTGCAGCTCATTGAATACGTTGGTATAAAAGTGGCCTAGTGATTTGGGGACTAGTGACTTAGCTATAGTATAAAATCAGCACCGCATGGTCAGAAGCCGATTGCAGCTCATTGAATACGTTGGTATAAAAGTGGCCTAGTGATTTGGGGACTAGTGACTTAGCTCTAGTATAAAATCAGCACCGCATGGTCAGAAGCCGATTGCAGCTCATTGAATACGTTGGTATAAAAGTGGCCTAGTGATTTGGGGACTAGTGACTTAGCTCTAGTATAAAATCAGCACCGCATGGTCAGAAGCCGATTGCAGCTCATTGAATACGTTGGTATAAAAGTGGCCTAGTGATTTGGGGACTAGTGACTTAGCTCTAGTATAAAATCAGCACCGCATGGTCAGAAGCCGATTGCAGCTCATTGAATACTTTGGTATAAAAGTGGCCTAGTGATTTGGGGACTAGTGACTTAGCTCTAGTATAAAATCAGCACCGCATGGTCAGAAGCCGATCGCAGCTCATTGAATACGTTGGTATAAACGTGGCCTTGTGAGTTGGGGACTAGCGACTTAGTTGGAGTATAAAATCAACCAAAAATTATTGAATGTCGTTTTCTCACAATATCACACTAGTGACCCCGCAATGCTTCTTACTCATTACTGTCTACCACAATGATACTATTAAAAAACTACATTACACCGTATTTTATTCGACTCCGTATCTCCTTCCAGTGCAGAGATATAGCATTAAGTATTCCTCGGGCATCTCTGACTTCTTATTCTATTCAAACCACTCTCTAAACACTTCTGGTGGTTATAAGAACAAACTTAGAAGTTTTGAGCGATATCAGTCGACTACTTTTCTAGTTTTGCGAGCGCAAACATACGCAGTCTGATTTTTTTTTATATGTATTATATTTATTTATTTATTTATTAGCACACTTTTATTTTTATTATACTTTTATAGTGACGTATTGCCCATATCACTAGGTGTGTAACGCCTGTGTTGAGATGGCAATTTACATAGTGGTTGTTAATAACATAAAATCAGTATTTTTTGTTTTTTTTTTTTTTTTTTAATTATTGAGATTATGATTTTTCATGATGAAGATGCAAACACTTTAGAACGGTCTTGTCTGGTAGCGTGAAATTTGTACAGCTTTTCTGTCTGACATATTCAGCAAAAATCTGTTTCCGCATTGTGGATCGCATCGGGCAGCACAGATGTGTCCCGAGAAACTAGTGCAGTGTACATGCTTTGATAATTAATTTTGTAATTTGCACTTGTTGACATTAACATATTGCAAAACTCATTTGTGCATCAAATAAGCAAAGCGGCTGTGACTGCGCCAGATGTGGAACAAAGTTCACGCATCCCGAGTTAAACGTAACCCTGACAATCATCATGGCTCCACCAAAAGTAAATGTCTTAAAGTATCACAATTGAACGAATTATACTGAAAACTCCGGCCCTAAAAGGATAGGAGCATCTACACATCTGCCCTGATGATGGGCAGTGTGACGCTGTCCGAAATATTGGTTAGGGAAGGAGGGAGCGTAACTTGACAGTTTAATATTTGGGCCCACGACAAGATGCACCTTTCTAAAAGTCCACCACGAATCTTCGTATCCGAAGAACAGTATTTTTAACGAAGTAGACTTATTCTATCAGTCCAAAGGGGTTTCCTAAAAGAAAGGTTCTTCTTATGTTGGTCTCTCCTATCTCTCCTATCAGAGGCTAACTAACATCAGGCTGCAGCCGCATGCATCGTTACGTTTCTGCACTCGTAACAGTCAGAAAGAAATAAGTGATATATTTGTTTAAAATGTGTGCACATTTTAATCCAGTTCTGAAATTAGAATGTTTTTGTGCAAACTTCCGTATTTTCTTTACGTACATGATAATCATCATTTCCAGTCCGACATTTTAAATAGATAGGCACTTTTTAAATCCATCCCTTTAGTCTGTCAGGAATAAAGTCTCGACGGCCTTTGTGGTGGAGGGTAAGTCTCTCGACAACGAATCCGTAAGTCACGGGTTCAAATCGCGGCGTGCTCAAACAAATTTTATTTGATTACTTTATGTTTTTCCGCTTTAATGAATTAAAAATAATATATGTTATATATACGACACGTTTCAGATCGGAAGATGCTCTCAGTATCACCCTGGTGAAAGACAACCACTCAGAACTGAAACGTTGCTACAAATTGCCTTTAGCCGTGTTTGATGATTTGAATTATTTAGATTTGAATAGCCAGGTACTTCCCCACCTCCTCTCTCCCTTCAACCTCACTATATATCCCAATTAGGGATGCTATGATCTCACTGGCTCCTGACGGTTGGGAGCAGTTGAGACTCTTGTACGGTATTCACGTAAAAATAAAGAGTTAATACTTTTACCCCTTTTGGAACGGTTGTCATCAGTCAGTAACAATACAGTATACTAATCTATAAGACAATTCTGTTGTCAAAACCATCCGTTAAAGCAAAATATCGGTATTACCATTATGTCAACGTTTTACCGTTAATTGATAATCGATCTACTTTTAATAGCCCTTCCATTTCCTTCCCTCGTACAGTGTGATACTTTTTGTGTTTGTTAAGGAAGATGGATCTTTGTAATTAAGGCGACATAAGACTAATAACGGGGGTTTACTCGACGCCCACAGTTTAATTATTTGTGATGAACGTATTACTAAATTCCCTGTTTCTAGAGTGATCCCTAAGGATGTACGTTATTTATATTTAAGATTGTTAAAAACAGGACCTTTAAACGGTTTGAATATAAAATTAGCTTTAAATACCATATTTAATTTTTATAGTCGATGAATTAGTATCTTCCCGAGGGATCTCTTTAGAAACATTTCACATTTTAGTAAAACGGTCATCAGAAATAAATAAAATAAACCAAATGGAAAGATCGATTTTTTATGGCTGCCGACCATAGGTCCGTCCATTACGTCGTGTTTTCACACGACTTTATCACTGATGTCGTTAAGAAACCCACTTTATTTTAGAGATTACATAGGGCAAATTCAACCGCAGGTCTGTCCAATGCGCCAGGGTCGCGCGTCGCTTTTTTGTGCATGACTGCTTCACTTACTTATTTTATGGTATTGTCTCGTCTTAATAGATAAAATCTTCAATTTATTTCCTTAGCCGCAGGGAAAGACATCTTTAAAAAGGTAAATGTGAAATAAAATATCAATTTATTATCTCTAGGGTTATCTCTTCATCTTTTTAAAACATTGTGTTTTCATTTAGGCCGCATAAACTCACAATCATTGCTAAAAGCAAAAAGCTAGAAGCTAAAAAGCAAACTGCTAAAAACAGTTTATCGGGACTTTTTGCCTTATATTTCTAAAGTGTGTAAAAATATAATTTAAAAAAAAAATTCAATCAGTATCTTATGCGAAGATGGACGTTGGTACACTGCATGGTAAGTTAATCTTTGTACGGTACATTATGGTGGTGAGACAAAACTGTCTATGTTCATGGCTTTGGACTTTTTAGACGAATTCGGTCCTATCTTTCATTTTATTTTCTATATGTTTAGAAACATCTGAAATTTACAAATTATAATATTATATAAAATGGACTGCAATTATTATGACAATCTGCCTACATAAAAAGTCTAAAGCCATAAAATAAGTGATGCGCCAATGACCGGAATGTAATATTGTTTTTGTTTTGCTTTTTTTATATTCCTGTTAACAATGACAATGTTTGTAAATGCATTACTTCATTTTTTAAAAACGTTATTTAATTTGGCGATCTGTGCCCTCTGCCTACTGGAAACGGCGTGATGGTTAGTTAGTTAGATAATTGATAATCGTTATGAATGAATTAAATACTATATCATCATAAATGACTCCTGAATACCTTAAATACTTTCTTCCGACCTAATTCTACCTTATTATTTGGCGACGATATTGTTTTACGAGATTTGTTTTACGCTAGACATTCTCTAAACTCCCAACTATGTGCCACTAATCGACTGCTTTATTAATAATACAAAATGAGAAACACAAGTCCACGACGAACTCTCCGAAACTGTCATTAGCAAAATACAAAGTGATCGTATAAGATTGAACCGAAAACGAGAATTTTTTATGATAAACGCAAACAACATGGCTAGTTACCTTTTACATTGTGTACCAGAATATACCAGATGAACTATAACCAACGATTTCTGATCTTTTTTAGGGTACAAAATGTGGATGGCATTTCGACTTCAAGTGAATTTTTTTTGCTCAAGGTTTTTTAAAAATATTGAAATTCATAAAAAAATCTTTAACGCGTCCCACCTCACCCCCAACACCAACTGTCCAATACCTATTTTTTTTAGATGAAGGAAAAAAATACAAAAGATCGATGGAGATCAAAATTATGTTTACAGTTTTTACTCCAAATAAGTTCACTCTGTATACGTTCTGCTTTTTAAATTCATTTAATTTAATGGTGCATTTTTATTTAAACTTGATACGTCATATATTTAACTTCATTTGTAATGTGGGGACATATAAATGGTTTATGGTAAATAACTAACTGACGTATACCCAGCGTTGCTCGGGAACTTGAAATGGTTTGTGGTAAATTTTTGAGGTTGTCAATTATTATTCTCTTCTCAATGTGAGTACCTGACACGGAACATTTTTAAAGTGGAAATAATATTATTTTATTGTTATTAGTTTTTGATTCACTTGATCGTGCCGTGTCTTGAGCCTCCTCGATCTCTTCAACTATTCACTTCCAAGCCATACATTCTCCTTATATTTCTTTCTTCGCTCATCACTTACGTCTCATTTAACCACAAACAATTATTTCATTCATGTCTTCCTCGGCCATCTCCGACTTTTTTTACCATGAACTTAATGCAGTATCAAGAAGTCTACATTGTTACTGTTAAAAAACTACATTACGTTGATTTTAATTCGACTCCCTAACTCATTCCAGTGCAGAGATAATGCGTTAAGTCTTTCTCGAGCGCCCCTGACTTCTTCTACCATTCAACTCCACTCTCCAAACACTCCTGGCACTAATAAGAATACTCTATGAAGACCGCACAAGAGTCTCAACTGCTCCCAAACGTCTGGAGCCAGTGAGACTATGGCATCCCGAATTGGGGTATGTTGTGCAGGCTGAAGGTAGTGGAGAGGGGAAAGTGATGAAGAAGAGGAAGGTGGGTGAGTACCTGGCTATTTATATTAGGTCACCAAATACGGCTAAAGCCATTTCAAGCAACATTTCAATTCTAAATGGTGATATTACACCACGGCGTTACTTAGTGTATTTTCCACTCCGGAACGATATACCATATACTGCATATTATTTTTGAATGAATAAATTGTGAAATAAAACAAATTAATCAAATAAAACTCCGGGATTTGAACCAGCGCCTTTCAGCTTGCTAGTTGAGAGCCTTACCCCTCGTCCACGGAGGATGAATGTTATAGGAACGCCTACGCGACAAACAAAGAAACAATAGTTTTATCATATCTGATATTATTAATACTCCAGCGTCTGGACGGTGTAGGCCCTGTGATTGGTCAAATTCAAATTGTGTTTAAATAAGACTTTAAAGATTAAGACACGATTTCATACTAAAATAGAATCGCCACATGTAATACGATATTTATTCAAAAATATCGTTTCTGCTCATACAATTTTTGGATAATATCGAAGAAAATATGTTTTAGAAAGTTCATGATCCATTGGATTAATTACATTACAGTGAAAATTATCCACAATTACGTGATTACGTTTGACGTTTGACGAAAAAAGCACGCGTTCATTCAACATGGCCGATACGCACCGCGTCAAAGATAGCCGACAGAACGCTCCTCTGGCGGTGAAAGAACGAACCGAGGGGCTGGCGCGAATATTTAAATATGCAAAATAAAAAGATTTCTTCTGGAAGTTTATTTAAACTTTGCAATGGCATCGTTTCTAAAACAAACATTTGATTCAACTTAATGACAATAAACAACAACTCTTTGCATGTACGATTTTGAAAAATATTGATATTTAATATTATTTACGTAAATAATAATTTCGCATTATTTTGACAGAACACCGATATGATATACGCGAAAGTATAGGCACTGCCAACCCAATAAAATAACATGAAAGACAATCGGAAGATAGAAACGCTTCGTTGATTGTAAAATTAGCCAACAAATCTCTAATCTGACATGTACTTATATGTATAATAAAACAATCATTTTGCCAGGTATAAATATTTATATAATATATATTAAGGTATTATTCGGAAACGCTGGACAAGGATAATACGAAATATTTTTAAGTAAAACCTTCGGATTTACCTTAATTAATATAGAAGGAATCTGAATGCATTCGCTAATTTTTGAATTTTAGCATTTTAATTACGTGAATTAATTAATTATTAATTATTAATTAATTATTAATTAATTAATTAATTATTAATTAATTAATTAATTATTAATTAATTTATTAATTTTTAATTATTAATTAATTAATTAATTATTTTTTATTTGTTTTACGTGATTATTCACGTAAAATTAAAATTTGCTTTCGTTGTATTGGATGACAGCCGGAATAATTTCTATTGATGACATTTTCTTTTTTTGGTATTCCTGATATGAGTGTCTAGAATTTTTACCATAATTTACTCTATGCAAATATTATTTTGGTATTTTGGTTTCTTTTACAAGTAAGGAAATATTTAAAAAAAAGTTATTATAGGTTAGGATAGGTTAGGTTGGGTTATGCTAGATTAGGTTAGATTAGGTTGGATTAGTATAGTTCAAGTTAGTTTATAGGTAAGGTTAGATTAGCCAACAAATCTCTAATCTGACATGTACTTATATGTATAATAAAACAATCATTTTGCCAGGTATAAATATTTATATAATATATATTAAGGTATTATTCGGAAACGCTGGACAAGGATAATACGAAATATTTTTAAGTAAAACCTTCGGATTTACCTTAATTAATATAGAAGGAATCTGAATGCATTCGCTAATTTTTGAATTTTAGCATTTTAATTACGTGAATTAATTAATTATTAATTATTAATTCATTATTAATTATTAATTAATTAATTAATTATTAATTAATTAATTAATTATTAATTAATTTATTAATTTTTAATTATTAATTAATTAATTAATTATTTTTTATTTGTTTTACGTGATTATTCACGTAAAATTAAAATTTGCTTTCGTTGTATTGGATGACAGCCGGAATAATTTCTATTGATGACATTTTCTTTTTTTGGTATTCCTGATATGAGTGTCTAGAATTTTTACCATAATTTACTCTATGCAAATATTATTTTGGTATTTTGGTTTCTTTTACAAGTAAGGAAATATTTAAAAAAAAGTTATTATAGGTTAGGATAGGTTAGGTTGGGTTATGCTAGATTAGGTAAGATTAGGTTGGATTAGTATAGTTCAAGTTAGTTTATAGGTAAGGTTAGATTAAGTTGGATTATTATGGGTTAGGATAAGTCAGGTTATGTTAGGTTAGGTAACGTTAGTTTGGGTTATTATGGGTTAGGTTAGGTTGGGTTATTATAGGTTAGGTTGGATTTGTATAGGTTAGGTTAGGTTAGAATAGGTTAGGTTAGGATTGGTTCGGTTAGGCTAGATTGGATTATTATAGGTTAGGTTAGGATATAGGTTAGGTTAGGTTGGATTATTATAGGTGAGGTAAGCTTAGGTAAGGTTAGATTATTATAGGTTAGGTTGGATTATTTTAGGTTAGGTTAGGACATAGGTTAGGTTGGATTATTATAGGTTAGGCTGGATTATTATAGGTTAGGTTAGGTTATTATAGGTGAGGTTAAATAAAATAATAGTTAAATAAATCATTTGTGCTAAGTAGGCACTATTTTGCCGGAATATTGTATTACATTATATTTTTTTAATTTACGTTTTTCAATTGTCTCTAGCCGCTCATTTCAGGAATACCGACAAAAGAAAATGTTATCAACAGAAATTATTCAGGCTGTCATCCCATACAGCGAAAGCGAATTTTCATTTTACGTAATTAAAAATTAAAAAGATATTAAAATTTTTCCAAATGCTGTTCGATTCCTTTTATAGTAATTAAGGTAAATCAGAAGGTATTATTTAAAAATATTTCCTATTTTCCGTGACCAGCGATTCCGAATATTTACCTATATTAATTTACCTTTAGCCATTTAGGCAATTATTCGGGAAAGGTAAAGTTTTACCTGAACAACTGTCATTATTATTATGCCTAAACGCCTTCCTGTTCCGTTTTTTAACAATATATACTCACCCTCTCTCTGTGAATGACCTAATATCTACCTATTAAATGTAACTGTTGTTAGTATCACTTAAACTGGGCGAAGCCCAACTAAGTGCCGCCCGCAGGGCCTAGCAGAAAAAAACCCGCGGAGCGGGTTTTTAACTGCTAGTATATATTGATTGTATTAATCTACGGGTAAAGCTTGTTGAAAATTAGGTAAAACCGGGCAGTACAAACAGTAGACTGTGAAAAGGCTGTTGTAGAGCCACGTGTTGTTTATTTATAGACTATAAATTAACAAAGATATTTTGTGGGTGAACGCTCACCTCAAAGCCCGGATACAAGTCAAAACGTAACCGGAAAACCCAAGTAACAGAGTTAATCAATCACGCCGTTTCTTGTCCCTGTCAATTTGAATGGTTATCAAAGTTTCTGTGTTCAAATTTTGCTAGCTGAGAGGTATTAAATACATCGATAGCAGAAAACTGACAGTTTACGAATTGAACGGAAGGGTGAATTCTGGAAAGGAAGAAATGTCACGTTCCACTGTCGATGTCGGGCAGATTTCATGAAAGCACATTGTCTCGTCTTTGATAAAAGTGATGAAAGACATTTTATAAACATTTTACTAAGTAAACGACGTTAAAATTACTGATTCGTTTTCGTGTTTCAGTTGTCAACATGTTTTCTTAATTGCGGATGGTATCGATTTAGATAAGGTTGACCGGTCTCTGTGATCGAGAGGTAAGGCTCTCAAGCAAGCGGGAGGTCGCGGGTTCAAATCCCGGCGTGAGCAAGTCAAGTTTATTTGATCAATTTGTGTTATTTCACAATTTACTCATTTAAAATAATATATACTATATTTGAGGCAAAAACAAGGTGGTGTAAAACAACCTTTCGGATTGAAATATTGCCCTAAATGGCTTTGGCCATGTTAAGTCACCAGATCTGAATAGCCAAGTACTTCCCCACCTTCCTCTTCCCATATCCTTCCCCTCTTCGCTACCTCCAGCTTCACAGCATTCCTCAATTGAGGATGCCATAGCCTTACTGGCTCCAGGCTGTGAGGTTTCAAATAAAACAAAAAAGTACCTTACACTGGCGGCCGGTGACTATTTGTAGAAGGGATGAATAATAAGTATATAACTACTGCTACAAATATACAAATCTATATACGAGTACCAACCCACGAACAAGACGTAATTATTAACAAAAATATTGTTAAATGAATTCTATAAATCCTCCACAATATCAAGTTCAAGTTCAACCTATGAAAGTGAAATTTATATTAATTATTTATTTTCTCGTGAAAAAATAATTTTTACTTTATCGGCAGCCAAATTTCAGGGGTGTCAAATTCTTATTATGGTTATGTGTAATCAAAGTTTCTATAAATAACAACAAGATTCTACTTGTTATATTCTGGATTTAAAATTAGTAGCTTTTCAGTTGCTATGGGCCAATATAAAAAATAATCTCATTAAAAAAGCACACAGTAATTACCCATCTAACAAAATATGTTCTTAATTGTGTAAGTTTATCTATAATTTGCGGAATCCCAAATAATATATGGAATAACTGGTTCCATGATAACTCAAGATAGTGACTATTCAACACACCTTTAAAAAGTGATATAAAGTCATTAAAAACGATGAAATAAAATTTAAACCTAACCTAACCTACTTATCCCAGTTAATAAAGTTTTTGTTTCATCACTTTCCATGACTTTCAGTATTTAATTCAATAGGTAATCGATGAATATTCAATATTTCTAATAAAGAGTCAAATAAACAAATTCCTAATCGTACCAACTTGTGCATTATACCGATAAGTATTACAGGCGTTTTTGTGCTGTCGACAAATGTGTTTACAACATTCGAAGACTGGCAGGCGGGACTAAATAAGCATGTGCGAAAGTAAAATTTTTTGTACACCATGGATTCGGAAATAAGAATCCACATTGCTACTAGTCCGTGTGTTTACGATATTTAAGGAATGAGAATGTGGTTCGGAGTCATTGAATTACAGTAGTGTTGTTTACGTACGGCTAGAAAAAGTTATTTTAATTTATTTCGAATATATAAAATATAATCAATATTTTAGAATTTGAAAGGGAAGCGCAGCATTCAAAGACCGCGCCTGTCACGTAAACACACTACGTAAAAACACTATAATATCCAATTTTAATAAATTTGAAATACAGTTACTATAATACTTAATTTTTTATTGTTCTAGTTTCTATATTATTTTATGCTACTGTTAGATGTATTACTAACATTTTTTCATATTAAGTTTATCAGTTTACAGTTTAAAAATATTAATTATATAATTTTCGATAGCTAACCTGGAATATTCTGTTCTTTAAATCCATGTGAAAGCCCGGCTGGGCATAAAGACAAATAAAATTAAAATCCCCAAATGCCTCAAACCGTCTAGAGTCAGTGGAACCACGGCACCCCCAATTGACCTTTATTGTGAGGCTGATAGTACACGGAGAAAAATGAATAATGCTAAACTATTAAACATCTCTTCAAATTATTAATTAATCCTGCTGAATCCAGGACTGCAAGCCACTTCCTTACAAGGTGCTACAAAATTTATAGTAATATTGGAACACGTGTTCATCCACCTTCAAAAAAAGTTATGCTTCTTGTGAATACGTGTTCGGACATCGTGATAAAAAATTGTGTTTTGTTTAAATTTTATCAGAACACCCATAAATTCATTTTTTAATGGCCTACAGTCACGTTTTTAACAGGAAATCGAATATTTTTTAATAAATTAACAATATTTTTATTTTGAAGTTTTCTCTGCAAGTTGGGAAGGAGAAGGAGAAGAGAGAGACGGAGGTGGGAAAGTACCTGGCTATACAGATCTGGTTATTACTATTTACAGCAGCGTTTTGATTATGATATGTGGTCTTTCACCGGGTCTGTACTATATCTGAATGTAATTACGACTCAATTAACCTAATACATTAATTGTTGTATATTTAGTCATTGGGTTTGTCGTTAATTCGTAAGAAAAACTTTATTATGGGAACTCCTAATATGAGGGGGATCCCAAAAATATCGATGCTGATATTCGTAAATGGCCCTATAGAAACCCAAATCATATGAGCATTTAATTTTAATGTGTATGATTAATTATTAGTAGAGTACTAAATCGAACCCTCTTCTAGGTGAGTGGGTCCATTGTGGCTCCCACTGAGCTCCCCATTAAGGGTTGACCATAAAGTGGGGTATATTAAGCATGAACATTTTTTTTAATGATTTGAAAAAATAATCTGTAATCATGATTAAATATGATTTAAGTTTTTCACGGCCAAAAGTATTTTTGTTATTTGTTTTTGGGGTGTTATGCCGTGTTGCGCTAACTCCTTATTTAGCCAACGTTGCGGACAGCATTGCAGTGTCCATCATCAGGGCAGATGTGTTATAACATAACAAATAACAAAAATGTAATCATGATTGACTTAAAATGTTTTACTGAAAAATAAAAGACCTTACTAATTATTTTAAGAGAAGAAAGAATTATCTTTTTTTTTAAGTAACCAATAACCATTCGTTTCTCCGCAGGGGTAAGAAAATATAGTGGGCCGTGCGCCGTACAACTCTCCCTTGTCACACACTTAGGTATCCCTTCATTCACATGCACACTTCGTCTCGTACATCCTCTTTTGTTATTCTGAACCTTGACGCCGCCCGACACAAGCTTTTGAGTTTCATTCACATTCGCGCCAAATGAGCCCCATCTCATACACATCTTTTCTGTTACTCTGAATCTAGCCACGACCCGACTAAAGTATTTGACTAATTTGAAAGTTCCATGTCTTCCTCTGGCGTCCTCAACTTCTTCTACCGTTCACTTTCGCGTCGAATGAGCCTCTTCTTATACACAACTCTTCAGTCATTCTGAATCTAGCCACGACCCGATTATAGTATTAGATTCAATTGATCTTTCCATATCTTTCCTGGGGTCCCCATCTTATTCTACCGTTCACTTTTGAATCAAATTTTTGCCTGCCATTATTTTACTATTATTATCATCATATTATTCGCTCTGCAGGTACATAAACGTTTAAATATTTAATTTCAAGGTAAACTAAATTCAGTTTCGCAGCTAGAAGACGAATATTTAACCATAAAGGGTTACGGTTAGTTGATTTACGAATAATTTGAGGTCAGTTTAAAGAACTTTAAACTTCAAATAAAATGCAATCACTTTACTTGTTACTTTAAATAAATATACTGCCGCTTCCATGTTGATACATTAAAGATCACCGAAAAATGATATTTTGTAGATGTAAAATAGTTAATCATCTGAGAAGAGAAACTATCCACTAAAGTGGAGTGCTTTCCACTGACAAATAAAAAGGTAACGGTCCGTAAATGATATTGCTATCCACGAGAAAAGTGATTTTATACCTTCATAGTTTTGAGATGGTTTTTAAGCGATGAGATGGGATAGCGCTCTGGCGGAGAAATTGTTTCTAGGTTCGAAGATATATTTATATACAGCCCAAATAATGTTTTCATCAGATCAGATCATAAAATAGATTGTGTTGTATTCAGGTGGTTTTTGATGTGTTATATTTATTGGTAAGTTTTTCTATTTCAAGTTATCACCGCACTAATAAATATCTCATCTGTTGGATTCTAGTTGAACTATGACACCCCCAATTCGAGAAATGTTGCAGGGCGGAAGGAAGTATGGAGGATAAAAAGTTGGGGTAGAAGAAGGTTGAAAAGTAATTAATAATAGTGGTCCGTCACAGAGCGATACTTGCGGTTGTCATTAATAATAGTGGTCCATCACAGAGCGATACTTGCGGTTGTCATCAATAATAGTGGTCCGTCACAGAGCGATACTTGCGGTTGTCATTAATAATAGTGGTCCGTCACAGAGCGATACTTGCGGTTGTCATCAATAATAGTGGTCCGTCACAGAGCGATACTTGCGGTTGTCATTAATAATAGTGGTCCGTCACAGAGCGATACTTGCGGTTGTCATTAATAATAGTGGTCCGTCACAGAGCGATACTTGCGGTTGTCATTAATAATAGTGGTCCATCACAGAGCGATACTTGCGGTTGTCATCAATAATAGTGGTCCGTCACAGAGCGATACTTGCGGTTGTCATCAATAATAGTGGTCCGTCACAGAGCGATACTTGCGGTTGTCATTAATAATAGTGGTCCGTCACAGAGCGATACTTGCGGTTGTCATCAATAATAGTGGTCCGTCACAGAGCGATACTTGCGGTTGTCATTAATAATAGTGGTCCGTCACAGAGCGATACTTGCGGTTGTCATTAATAATAGTGGTCCGTCACAGAGTGATACTTGCGGTTGTCATTAATAATAGTGGTCCATCACAGAGCGATACTTGCGGTTGTCATCAATAATAGTGGTCCGTCACAGAGCGATACTTGCGGTTGTCATTAATAATAGTGGTCCGTCACAGAGCGATACTTGCGGTTGTCATTATGAATAGTAATGGATTTATAAAACGGCACTAAAGTGGCGTCAGAAAAAACATATTATGAATTTGCTGCGGTTAAAGGCAAGAAATTAAAGGCAAAAAAAAAGCAGTTCTTGGGTGACAAATAGGCGAACTTTTCGTTATAATGAAAAACTTTAAAAAATTAAAAAATGGTATATACTTATAACTGAATTGTTTAAAAAGTATTTAGTAGTATTTGGTAGTTTGTCTTCCTTTATGCACCTTTATGGTACCTCACTTAATTGCTTTGAGCACCAGTTTCAAGCAGCGAGTTTCTCAGAACCCTTTGACAATCGTTCCGCTAATAAGCTTATTTACTTTGTTTAAGAAATCAGACATCATAATATCTACCATTCCTTCTGAAAATCCCTGAATAGGAGAAGTACATCAATTCTTATAGGAGGCTCAAGTACGAAAAAATTGAATAACCCAGAAACATTAATCCTCCAAAAGATTGCACATCGTTAAATGTTTATTTTTTATCTGTAGTTCCTAATTATTAACCTGGTACTATTTATTAGCTAAATTCAGTTCAAATAAGTCCACTTTTTTAAAATTCGTTATGGGTAGTATTTTTTTATAGTGGATCGAATTTTTTTATAGTATGACATCAGGAAAAAAGGGAAAAAATCAGAAAATTACTAGGAATCAAATCGATTTTTTTGTTGAATTGAGAGTTGTTAATATTATCTTCAATAGTAAAAATTTTCTATTTTTTTTACTTTTGACCTCTCTAGGAAATAATAGACTTCTAAAAAAAATCATAATTATCCATTAAAATACATTTTTTTGGCAAAAGTGATGAAAATTGTGAAATTTTATTAAAACTTAGTTCATAATTTAAGTATCAATATTTTGATAAAAGATTTTCATTCTGTGGAAAGAAAAACAGTGGTCTTATTAAATTTGGTTCTCGAATCTTTAACAACTCCAATATTTGAAAAGTTGTCTTATACTTATTGTATTAGACTAACTTTAAAAATTGGGCACAGGGCGGAACTCAAATTAAATCCCAGAAAGTTATTTTTGGAGGAAAGGAATAAGTGTTGAAGTTTTCGAACAGATTTTCATACGAACTCTATTCATTTATATTCACCGTAAATCCATTTCTCTATATCATTTTTATGTTTATTGCCTCTTATGAAAGAGTCTAGAACCGTTGTATACTAATAATAATAATAGTAGAAATGGAATGGCGCCGTTTTTGTGGAATCACCTCAAGGGTGCTAAAAAGTTTTATTGCTGTTACTCTTATAAGGTCTGACAATCATTTAATGTTATTTAAAAATATATAAAAATTGTTCACTAATAACGCAAAAGTTAAAATTTAACCTTAAATCACAATTTCCATTCTCTTTGCATCTAAACGTAATTTTTGCTGAACGGTAGATTTTTAGTTGAGCCACCACTTGTCACTATGAAACGCCTGATCAAAAAACGGTGAAATGGAATATAATGTTTGTTTTAATCATTTTTACTGTCGAGGCTCCTTACTCACACAATGCTGCAGAATCTCTCGAGGCTTCGGACTCACACAATGCTGCAAAACCGCTCGCGGCTTCTGACTCACACAATGCTGCAGAACCGCTAGGGGCTTCTGACTCAGATAATGCTGCAGAAACCACTCGAGGCTTCTGACTCACACAATGCTGCAAAACCGCTCGCGGCTTCTGACTCACACAATGCTGCAGAACCGCTCGAGGCTTCTGACTCAGATAATGCTGCAGAACCGCTCGAGGCTTCTGACTCACACAATGCTGCAGAACCGCTCGAGGCTTCTGACTCAGATAATGCTGCAGAACCGCTCGAGGCTTCTGACTCACACAATGCTGCAATACCGCTCGCGGCTTCGAACTCACACAATTTTGCAGAACCGCTCGAGGCTTATGACTCAGATAATGCTGCAGAAACCACTCGAGGCTTCTGACTCAGACAATGCTGCAGAAACCACTCGAGGCTTCTTACTCACACAATGCTGCAGAACCGCTCGAAGCAAACTTTAACTTAACTTAAATACATACCTACTTCTGAAAGTACTTACCACAGGAAATGGCATTAATTGATATGTTCTTTGCTTTTGTCACCTTTTCTTTTTTGTCGACATCTTCGCATTTAAAGCAAATAATTATCATATTAAGTGGGAAAGCAGGGTTTTCCAATAAGAGGTGTTATTTTTAAAAGCCCACTATTTCAGTAGATGTTACTTTTGAAGCTGTTATTTTTTGACATTTGACAAGTAGAAACTACGCCATTAATAAAAATGGAACGATACACGCTTCAACAACGCATTGAAATTATTAAAATTCACTTGAGTAAATCAAATGCAAATCATCTTGAGTGATGAGGCCCATTTTCACCTCAGTGGCTTCGTCAACAAGCAAAATTGTCGCATCTGGGGCTCGGAAAACCCGAGAGTTATTGTTGAAAAGCCTCTCTATCTTAAACGTGTGACTGTTTGGTGCGGTTTATGGTCCGGCGGAGTCATTGGACCTTACTTTTTCGAAAATGAGGCTGGAGCAACAGTTACGGCGAGAGATGATTAATGATTTTTTATGGACGAAATTGGATGGTATTGATCTGGACAACGTTTACTTTCAACAAGATGGCGCTATGTGCCACACAAGCAACGAAACTGATCTCTTACGATTGAATATCAAAATAACACCTCTTATTGGAAAACCCTGTATAATTCATATACTCGCACCATAACAAAAATCCATATCAACTTTAAGTCTGGCATTTTTTCTGAAAACTGTGAGCCAGTTCATTTTTTACATTTGGAGATAGCGCCGTCAGTAACTTTTGAGCGGGGGGGGGGATTTCTAAAGAACCTACCTGACTATTCAGAACTGGTCACCAAACATAGTTGAAGCCAGTCTAAGCACTTTTTGTTGTCCAGCAACCTTGGTTTGACTCATGGTGAAGGCGACCATTCGAAAAGTAGTTTAATCCTAGGAATTTCAGAAAATATAAACTTTTTTCACAATCTTATCCATAATTTTGAGAACCACTGGATTAGTATTATTATAATTACAATACGATTTCAGATTGAAGTAACTTTCTATGTTTTTGCAGCCCCGCATCCTTGAGGTTATATTGAAAAGAGCGCAATTTAAAAAGGCTGCTTTCCACTATATTTCCTCCTTACAACAATATAAGCAAGTCATCTGCCGCCACTGAATTAAGAGCATCTCTAAGTATCTAATTTGCATATCTTTTAAAAAGAAGCCACCACATACAGGAAAACTAGGTTATCTGTTGTACTAAATTTTCTGTATAATTTCGATTCACAAATATTTATCGAAACGTGGAAGAAGATTTATTTCGTAAGCCCACCTTCTTTAAAATCATTTTGATAGAAGCTTAGAAAATTGTACCCAGAGACTATATCTACATTATAAAATAATATCATAATAATTTATCTGAGAGGATATACTTTTACCGGCGTGGCGGTGCTTGATATGATTCTTAAGTATGTATTATATTCCCAAGGCAGTTTAAAAGAATTGAAGTGGAAGACCTAGATATGAACATTTGGCTGAATTTGCTGAACATAAGCAAGTAGTTGCTTTTCCAAAATGGCATCAAAGCAAGTACAAGGGGGGTCTGAAGCAGTTCGAAACATTATAATATATTAAATATATTTATATATACTACTTTTTCCCACATTTTAAATGAGAAAATAAAATATACTGACGGCATCCAGGGTCGAGGGGTAAGGCTCTCGACTAAGAATACGGAGGCACGAGTTTAAATTACGGCATGCGCAAGTAAATTTTATTTTGTTAATTTGTGAACATTCACAATAATTAGGTAATTAAAAATGATGAATAGCATTTGTATTTGCGAGACGTTTCAGAGTGAAAGACTTTCTTAGGATGGATTGTTTCATAGAATTTGAACCATTCATCAAATTTCAACGTTCATTTTTGGGTTCAGTCCAAGTCCTATTCAAGTTCTGGTATTATATCATTCTAGGCCAATCACTTGACAAATCTCAAGTAATAACAAAAAATTGAAAAGAACTTTTACAGAACTTGAAAAGTACCTATCTTTGAAATTTGAAGAATTTTTCAAATTCTCTGAAACAACCCATCCTTAGTATCGCCCTTATTCAATTTTGAAATGGCTTTAGGTGTGTTTGTTGACCATATCTGAATAGCGAGGTAATTCTCCACCTTCCTCCTTCCCATTTCCATCCCCTCCCTACCCCCTTCAACCTCACAACATCCCCACCCCTTCTGGGTATGATACGTTTACCGTATAAATGATTTGTCACTTTCTTTTGCGAAAATGTCTTTCTTGATAACACTAATAAATAAAGAATTTTCGGCAATTTTGCGAGTTATTCAAATATGCGTCAAAAGGTCGAACGTTATCCATTTTCAACCTAAACGTAAAGAACTTGATAAATTTAATTAGGTGATTAATTCACTCTATAATTGGGTCAAGAATTATTTAAATTTTGCCTCCCTTTGCACCACTTGTGACCGGGTAGGTACAGTCATTTATATTTATGGCTGAACATCGATTAAGTTACTAATATTTCATTCAAGGGATATATATATTAAAAGTATATTATAAACCACAATAAATATTTACTAAAGATAGATATGAGTATGGATAAGATTAGAAAAGAATACTTCGTCGCTACATTACATTTACTACAGATAGATATGAGTATATATTTAATATTATAAAAATATATATTTAATATTAGAAAAAGGTACCTCGTAGATACATTACATTTACGCGAAATTGCTAGCAACAGAAAGTATTTTATCAAAACGGTACTAAAGTCATGCTCATCTATGGTTTCACATAAATTGGTGAATTGGTTAAATGATATATTTATATTATCAAGTTAGTTAGACACACACAGTAAACAACGTGTACAGTTTTGTACAACCACAAAAACCAACAAAGACACATACTAAACATTATTTTTAGCGTAAAACCGCAATAAACAGTTTTACCAACTTTAAAATTCGTGGAGAATAAGACTGTATTATAATAAAAGGATATAGGTTACTAGTGGGTGAAAAATCACTAACTCTTCTTAATAAATTTAAAATAAAAACGAAAGAGATGTTGTTTAAAAACTACTAAACAATTATTTAACCTTTGTTAACTAACCGAGCTCGCGAGTTCGAATCACGGCGTGCGTAATATATTTTTATTTAATTTTCACACTTTATGGACTCATTAAATAATATATTTGCGACGCATTCCAATACTATGATACTTCAAGTATCGCCCTTACGAAAGATCACCATTCAAATTTGAAACGTTGCTTGAATTGGCTTTAGCCGTATTGGACAACCAGGAATTTTCTTATCTTCCTCTACCCGATCTGCTTCCCGTCCCCACTACTTTCAGCTAATTGGGATGCCATAGTCTCACAGTCTTCAGACAGCTTGCAGCTCTTGTGCGGGATTCGCATTAAAAGACTTAATAACTGCTTTTTAATAACCCAATTTTTTTAACATTTTTTTAGCATAATTATTTTTAAAGCTTTTTTAAACCTTTTTTTACTAACCTTTCTCTGTACATAAATTACTGATTATTTTATTAGTGAATATAATATTATCGATTAACGAGGTTACTTTTATTCGGGATCATTTCACCCGTGTTTGTCTACTAAAAGTTTGAACAACAAATGACATGTCGTGTTTTTTGGAGAATTAAATGCATATTACAAAGCTCCAATGCATATGCATATACGCAGTGATATAAAACGGTGTACAAATTTCATGACGTGGTTGCTCACTGGTCATTGTTTCAAATCACAAAATTTTATGGTGTAGATATATTTGGATATTTTGGCGAATGAATCTGCTTACAGTTATGTATGAGATGCGTTTAATAAAATGGTATGTATTACCTTCGTGCAGCGATATTGCATTTAACCTTACATCCATTACAATGCTTAAAGGGGTTAAAAAATGGAACCTAGTCATTTAGGGAGACCAGTAATAATAATTAAGTTTATTTTTACTTTTTATGCGCTGGACCGCCAGTAGTTTTTAATGTTGGGGGATTTGAGCAAATGTTCAGCCACTAATGATCACGACTGTAGCTACCCGTATATTTACGGTGAGATCGCGTGCAAAGCGTTGTAATAATTTATGTCTAGTCCTCCGCACAAATTAGGCCGCGCAAGTGTGATGCGAGAGCGCTGAGCAAATAAATATAGAGTTTTGTTTTAATATACTTTAAAAAGTACATTACAGAGATAAATATTACTTGAATAGAAAATAGTGTTGACGCAACTACATGCATCTCCCTCTAAAGTGTGTTCCTGCATTCCCCCACCTAACCTGTTACCCAATTACCTGTCCCTATGTGACAGTGTGGAATACCTACATCAATGACATTTTCAACAATTTATTTACACTAGATCAGTCTGTTGAGAAAATGCTTAAACATGTTCCCTCAGATAGTATAATATCGAATCTATAACGGAAACCTTATGCATTGATTCAGTCCAGCAGTGTCAGAATATCGATTCGCAACGAGACAAGTTTTCGAAGACCAGGAGTAAGTTAAAATTCCTTCCCAATTAAAATTAACTATTAACCAGCTATTCCAGTTAGTTGAGTCAATTTGAAAAGTTAAAAATATTGATAACAGTCCACAACAAGCTAATTTCCATACAATTTTCGACGACAACATAGATTCTCCAGCAATCAGAAGCGAATTTTGTTACCTGAAATAACATAAGTCGGGTTTGGTGACCAAAACCTGCTTTCCAATCTTCGTCACTCCATTCAGACTCAACATTTGGCACGTCATAGTCCTACTGATTCCGGACAGCTGGGTCTCGTGTGCGGTGTTCACATTAAACCTGCTTTCCAATCTTCGTCACTCCATTCAGACTCAACATTTGGCACGTCATAGTCCTACTGATTCCGGACAGCTGGGTCTCGTGTGCGGTGTTCACATTAAACCTGCTTTCCAATCTTCGTCACTCCATTCAGACTCAACATTTGGCACGTCATAGTCCTACTGATTCCGGACAGCTGGGTCTCGTGTGCGGTGTTCACATTAAACCTGCTTTCCAATCTTCGTCACTCCATTCAGACTCAACATTTGGCACGTCATAGTCCTACTGATTCCGGACAGCTGGGTCTCGTGTGCGGTGTTCACATTAAACCTGCTTTCCAATCTTCGTCACTCCATTCAGACTCAACATTTGGCACGTCATAGTCCTACTGATTCCGGACAGCTGGGTCTCGTGTGCGGTGTTCACATTAAAAACCTTTGACATGATAAACGTCGATGATTTATTTATAATTAAAGTATATTGTAAAACTTTGTACAGTATTTGTGTTCACCGTAAAATGTGTTTATGTTATTTATTATGTTAAAAGAAATTTACAAGTAGTTTATTTATTTTGTTCTGATAACTTAAGATTAAAAAGTTTTTTTTTTAAATACATTTATACTCTCCGTTTTAAGGTTATCTGGAAGGAGATTGTATATTTGTACACCCTCACATATATATGTTCACCAGTTACAAAGAAATTTAACCCATTATGTGGCACTTAAAAATATAGGACAGAAATTTTCAACTATTGCGAAATTGTGAGCACATATTTAACATGAAGCATTATTCTTTTCGCATATATTGCATTATTCTTATCGTGTGACTTAACTTTGGCAGTTGAGTGCTTAGCAAAGGTTATTTTAATCAATTACAGAGCTTGATATTTGGTGTACCGCTAAGTTAAAATTTCGCTCATTCACGATGGTGATATCCAGACTGTGCACTTGAAAGAAACCCGTCGCGGTTGAAATCAGTTATATATCTTACAACTTTTTCTAAGAGACTCCTTATTGGTTTTTAATTTATTATGTATTATATGACCATGAACAAGACAAATCAGTTCATAAATTTGGTGCATGGATGATCATCAAAAAGCTTTTGTTTTTTGCAGCTAACATTCATCATAAGTCTGCATCCTCTGCATTTATTTTGCTTTTAGCTTGGAACACTGTTGAATAAAAAATATGATGTTCCCAACGTTCCCCAAACCCAAAGGCTGGGGGGGAATGAGAATAAAACTAATAAAATAGACAAGGGCGGAACTGGTATCAAATGGAAAAACCGAACGTTAAATTCAATCTGTATATTCAAAAGCTGTCAAACTCGAAAAATTATGAACATTTTGGCACCCACTATTTTTCGTCGGTCGTTAGTCGTTACCCAAATAGAAAATAGCGACTGTTTTTAAACCAATGAAGCGTCCTTGCATTATATTAGCGAATTTAAATTGAAATAGTAGTAAACTAGCGCAGACCTGTAAAAATCACGGGTTAGTCTGAATTCCCGAAAAATCAGTTCTTATTTTGAAAATGGCAATAAAAAAAAATCTGTTAAAATATTATATTAATAGATACGTGCTTTATCGCTTGTCCGAATTATTCACACATCAGTTCCAATTGAAATCATACTTAATTTTGAAGCAAATTTGAGTTAATCGATCCAGATTTATACCAGAATAACTAACGCACATCACAGACAACCAAAATTGGTATGATTTGCGTTAATTTTTTACTCAAATTTACTTAGCAGAAACTCGTAGGTAGTGATTATTTTCCATCATTTCGGTGGTACAGAAATGGGAACTTTATATCACATATTTTTTGGTCCCTCTAAACAAATATCCTCTCTTCTATCAAGGCTTATCTAAAATTGTTTCCCCTCCATCCAACATCTCATCGCTTTTAAGTCTAATCTTGCACATAATTTTGAAATTTTCCAATTTGAACAAAATTAATGTATAAATTCACCTTCACTGTCTCCGTAATTAGAAGTGAAGGCTTAGAACACCCTTCAAGAGTGAAAGCCAGAAAGATGAAAATAAAATAACATATATTTGAGGGACATTTATATAATCATTATTACATACTACCTAAACATTGGAGGTTTTATTTTTTAATCCGGTAGTAATATGAGAATTAGTGATTAAGTTTCCATTTTTGTATTCAAATAAATGTTTCATTAAAAGAACTCATTGATTTTATTGTGCAATAAGAAAGATAAACTTTCACGAATATCTTGACAATAATAAAAAACTCATTATTATTATGAAGAAAATATTGCTTGTGCATTATGCAATCATTAAGCACTTAGCTAGAAACGACTGAACCCACGACGCGACGCTTCAGCACGATACATTCTACCAGTAAGCCACAAAACCCTCGGGTATTTCAGTGCCTTTCAGTACACAGTAAACAAGCTCAAGTCACAAACTGAGAAAGTGCGATACTTGATTTAACCAGTGTTAGAAAGAGGCTTTGTATTTGCATTTAAAAGTTTACAACAGACACTTCCAAATATTTGTAACATATTCAAAAAAAGTTATCGACCGCCATTATTTGCATGTTTGAGAATTAAGAAAGACTTGTGAAAAAATAACTTAATAATATCCAACTTAACGACTACATAAAAGACAAAAAGATAATGAGTCCTCATCAATTTGGCTTTAGGGACAATCTCAGCATACCAGATGCAATTGCTAAACTAACATCGACAATCACGCAAAAGTTATATAATGGAGAAAAGTGCCTCGGTATCTTCATTAACCTCCGCAAGGCATAGCATATCACATTCCAAACTAATAGAAAAACTAAAGCAAATTGGAATAGATGGAATAGCGCTATCATGGTTCCAAAGTTATTTAAATGGGAGACTCCAATATGTTAAAATAAATAATACCTTAAGTAAACCCGAAACCACCTCTTTTGGCATTCCGCAAGGAACTGTCATCGGTCCAATCCTTTTTACTATTTATGTAACTAATATGTTCACACTCCCAATAGTTGGAGATATCATATCGTATGCAGACGACACTGTACTGATAACAAAGGGAAAAACATGAGAGGAAACAACGAGGATAGCAAATTCCAACATAAACACTCTAAAAATATGGTTTGACCAAAATTGCCTGTCACTAAACACTGAGAAAACATATTTTATCCCATTCTCATTGAAAGAAAAAAACGTCGAAAATAATGTTCGAATTAAAATTTACTCTGCAGAGTGTGAAAATAAAAAAGAATGTAATCATGTGAAATGTTCACCCATAACGGTAAAAAATAGCATTAAGTATCTGGGTGTTATAGTTGACAGTCAATTAAAATGGAGCGAGCAAATCAAAAATACTATAACTAGAGTAAGAAAACTAATATATATTTATTAGATTTAGAACAATCCTATCATCCAGTATGATTAAAATTATATATATTTCTCTTGCCAAATTCATATTACAATATGGTATAATCGGTTGGGGAGGGACTTTCAAAACTAACCTTTCACCTGTAGAAAAGGTTCAGAGGTTAATTTTGAAAGTCATCCTAAAAAAACCATCGATATTTCCAACCACGCAGCTGTTTGACTCGTTTAGGGTTCTTAGCTTAAACAATTTTTTTTAAAAGAATGCACTGTTACAAATTCATGAAGACCATTTCAATTCAACAATTTCTACAAAAATAAGTAACCGATCTAGATCACGTGGTAACTTAGAAATTCCTAAATGTAAAACTAGTGCTGGTCAAAACCATTATACTTATCAAGGTATAAAATTGTTTAATTCCCTTCCGGGTAAAATTAAAACTGAAAAAAATTACAAAACTTTCAAATCACAAATCAAACAACTTTTAGATAAACCCAACGGTAATCACAAGTTTTAATTTCATTGGATACATTTTTCAAATAATTGTTTATATGAACTCATTTGTAATTTTTATTGATTAAATTTTCCTAAATTCACGTTATGATTTTAGGAAAATTGATTAATGATTAACAAAAAAATATATATAAACAAGATTTAATATTTAAAAAAAGAAAAAAAAGCTACATATATTTTTTTTACATATCCTCTAAAGTTATATTATGCGCTTCCTAATATGCGTTTATTGTTGTTGCATTTTTTAATTACCCATTTCATACAAGATTGCCAGCTCGGTCTTTAAACAATTTACAACTAGTACTGTACCTACCTTCTATTATTTCGTACCTAATAAGTACATTTTTATTTTTATATCTTATTTTTTCTAAGTTTAATAACAATTATATTATTTAAGTTATATTTTTTAGTTTTTAATTAAATTTCTTATTTTCTTAATTATATTGTGTTATCAAATTTTTCATCTAGTTTTATAACTATTTGTTAATTTTTAGCTATATCAACTAGTGAAATTTTACAACCTATAAACCATAATGACTCCCAACACTCCCCAACTCAAACACGAGAAATAATTTCTCAATTGAGTTGGGCAGTTTTTCGTTAAAAATTTCTATTTTTTTCGCAATCAGCCTCGAAATATCTACATTTGTAAATTATTGTAATGTGTTTGTATATTCAATAAAAAAAAAATAAAAAAATATAATTAAATATGTTTTCTAGTTTCGTACGAAGTGGTATTTTTACAGTTTACGAGAAAAAATCAATCGGTAAGCAAAATCTTAATCTTAATTACAAAATTACTGCATTTTTTAAATTAAAATTTTAATATTTTTTATTAGCGTTGTTCTAATATTAAAACCCGTTTTCAAACAGTACTTCATTTTTGGATGCTACCAAACAATGCGAATTTATTTGAAAATTAATGTCAACCGGGATTAAAATAAATCATGAACCTGACAGTGACTTTTCGGCAATTTTCAAAATTTATTTTATTTATTTATGTCTATTCTTGAGTACACATTTGACAAATGATTACAGTGGTTTATATTGTAGTACAGAGAAAAAGCACAGAAAAAAGGTATAAAAAATAAAGAACATAGGTAAAACTGTGTGTGGGTGATATTGTATGTTACGTGAACACCTCACTAGGAGAACCTGTGCTGAGGTGTTAAGGCCAAGTATAATAGGTACCCTGTTCAGAACGAAACTACAACAATGCCCCCCAGCGGAGAAACTAGGTTTTACTAGCCATTTAAAGACAGTTCTGTACTAAAAAAGTTCTGTTGAAAATCGTAAGATGTCACTAATTATAACTGACTTATATTGTATGTCAATATTTGATTTTTTAAAACACTTTCCCACTGCAGAAGGCTCCGCGCTGACATAAAAAATACAATAGGTAGGTACCTAGGTAGGTACATCAATGTGCTCTGACCGTAATAAAAAAACGTGCTTGAAGACTATTCAAGAGTAAAAAATGCATGTTTTGAAGGATAACAAAAAAACATGCTTTTTGTAAGCTTTTTTTTAATAAGGATCATAGAAGAAAACAACGGTGCCTAAGTAAATAATATGTAATGCATTATTAAAAACAATGTCATGACACAAGTAAAAATAAATTACTACTAAATTGCTACTTATAAATTCACATATTTATAAGTAGCATGTGATAAAAAAAAATTAAAAATTATAAAAATATGGGATTCGAACCCGGGTCCTGCATAACGAGTGTCGAACACTCTGCCTCTAGACCGCAAAGAGAGGTATCTTGCGCGACGAGAACCGCGTATACGACGTGTACTCCTCAATTGACTTGTCCCGCGCAATTTTAAATTTTGAAAAACTCACTTACGGCTGTTTTTTTACTAAAAAAACTTGTCACGCACATCTGCGAGGGTAATTAGTCGCGTTATCGGCCTTGAGTCACTTGACGGTCATGAGTCGGTTTTACTCCGGTCCTTGAAAATGCATAACGCGCGTAAAGAAGTTTCACTTCAATATATAAAAATCGTATGTAAAGTACATTAAATTTGAAATAAAAATTATGAACGTATATAGCATGTACCAAATAAGAATCAGCTAAGCACACCTCACAATAAATGTAATATTATTTTACTTATACAATAAAAAATTGTGAAGACGAATCGTATCAACCTAACTCGATGAACATCTCTGATGCCTGTCCTCAAAATCAATGACAAAACATATTTACATAATATACACAAGTGTGTGTGCGCATGTCCACGTCGAAAACTAACACATGTATAAACACGTGCACAGCAAGACCGTTTGTCAATTTATAAAAAATTACTGGCAAACTTCTTCGTATATACAAGTAGGTATTATCTTCGCTGACTGATGACACGCAAGATTTTGTTGAAAATTCCAAGTGTCGTTCCGTGATTAACGCCATCTGTTGACATATTTAAAAATAAGCCTTCAGTTCCAATTTCTGCCGTTGTAGCTGAATTAATGTCGCCACTTTACGGCAACATAATTTATTATTTTAATAAACTCGAAACTCTTAAACAAATGGTAATTTAAAAATGTGAAAATAATTTTAAAAAGTGGACAAAAATAATAGAAACTATTCCTCGTTCCTTTTTTTAGAATAAATTTAACCAAAGTTTAGTAAACCGCATTTACAAAAACATTAAAGATAGTGCCTAGGAAATAATTATACCACAACCTTATTCTTTTTTTTTTTTAATTTCTGAACGAAGTCTTGAAGAAAAACCTTCAAGGTATTTTTTGATATATTCAAAATTTAAAAATATTTTTTGAACAATACGTAAGGACGGCCATAAAAAGGTCATATTTCTGATTTAATTTTGATAAATGCTAAGTCTTTATAAATAATAAAAATATATAATATTTTTTTTTCCGGCTAAGAACATCATATTTACCGTATTGCGTAATAATATGTTCATTATTTTGAATTGATAAATTACTAGACACCGCCTTAACGTGTTTGTGATTAAGTGTGACAGGTATTTATGTGTTGTAGTACAAAGTTTTTTTTTTTTCACAGACATATATTGAAACATGAAAACACACATTTATATGTGAGTGTATGTATTTTTGGATAATTCTTGAAGAACGTGTATAATATTTAATTTTACTTATTATATTTTGGTTATGTTTGGTTTGGAATTATATTCTTTTGAATAAAGTGAAACAGGCTACGATATGTTTTTTGAGAAAGTTTGTAGATGTATTTGTAGTCATTAATTGTTTCAAAGTAATGGGCATACTGTTAAAATGTTTGGTTACGTACCCGAAAAAATATCCGAAGAGTTTAAATTATATATGACTAATAGGATAGGAACTAATTATTTTTATTAAATAACTAGCTGTACCTCGCACGCGTTGCTGTGGCTTTGTCCTACTGAGCAGATAGAGAAATAATAGCGCGTGATGCTTTTATGCCGGTTTTTAAAAATGCTTCTTTTTAGGTATATAAAAACACGCACGTTTTCGAATGCAACGTTGTGTCAAAAATTCAAAGCAATCAATGAATAACTTTCGGAGATTTAAGATTTTGAACAAACGAACATTTATATTTAAATAGATAGATAGATAAATTTTTCACTTTTGTACCGTCTTATTGTCTAACCGAATCTATATTTTTTTTTTGTATTAGGCAATTCACCCTAAAAAGAGTGCTATGTGCCGTTAAAGTTAGGGGAGATGGTTATAATTTTATGGGAAATCTAAACGGGAATAGGAAATCTCAAATATTAAAGTCATTCAAGTCTATGAACTTGTATAGAACTGAGAAAATGCGAGAATTGTTGAGAGAAAGTAAATAAGGAATACTAAGGGGAGATTGGTGGGTGATTTTTATAAGTAAACGATAAATGCTTTTGAAAGATGAATGATTTTTACAATTAAAGAAAACATGATCAAGAGTCTCATTTTCCATGCCGCACTGGCAGAGTGGACTATCTAGGACCCGGATTTTAAACAAATGGGATGCAATGGAGCAATGACCAATTCTCATTCTCGAGATACAGGAAATAAATCTTTTGGATTTTTTCTTGCCGTGAATCTATATTTTTGTGACTATTTTTACGCAACAACCTATTCACCTTGGCCTTTGGCTTCACGTGTAAACACGAAACTGTGTTTGAGTGATTCTAAAGCCCAATATAAAATTAAACAAGAAAATTATTTATGAATTGTACCGAAATGAACGCGGTGGAAATGCTTTCAACTTTAGCATAAATAATATAATGTTTACGTACATACAGATAACTCTATATTAACCGTGAATGTGTGAAGGTTTAGGTAGGGTAGATAGTAATAGGTGTCAACTTTGTTTAACGATATTTATTTCAACTTCACAAATAATTTTTATCCTTTTTAATCACATTTTATGTACACGGGCATAATACAACTTACATCGGTTAATGTCGGCTTCATCTCGAGCTATGCTTCTTCGAAGTTCCCATTGAAAACACCAGTTTACCATTGGGAACGTCCAATCACAAAACAATAAAGTGCCCATGCACAATTATTTTCATTTCAAAAAATCTTAAATTTTATCATGAAGGTTTTTATTTTTGAAATATTGAAAATAAATTCAATAAGGCAGTCGTTCACTGCGGTGTGGGTGGTTTATTTATGACTGCGATGACGTGATACCTCGAATATTAAACAATCTTTATGCGCTGGTTTATGGAAAAAGTATCGGAAAAAATTGTATAAATATGGTCATTCTGGCCATTTTCACGGATAACTTAATTATAATATTACAAATTCTTAGTATAGTATGGGTGAAGTTGACAATGTTACGATAGCAGTGAATACCCATATAAAACGACGGAAGTTTATGAAACGATTATTCTTCCTGGAAATTAATGATTGCATTATAAAAATACCTCTTTCTTTCTCGATATTCGTCCAGTGTCTAAGCTTATAGGCATTAGTTTTATAAATAAAGGTTACACATTAAAAAGCATATGGTATCTCTAAAACATTAGATAATTATCATCGTAGGAAGACTATTTCGAGGTGGAATAACATTCGAATGATTTAAAACGAATGATAACCTTTTTTCTACACTTTAACAATAGTCATTTTGGTTGCGCATGTTAACTCTGGTTAAATGAACTCTTGAATACGACTTATCATTTTCAAAATCCGAAATGATTGAGTGAATAATTCAGACAAGCTATTAAGTACCTAACTAAATATAACATTTTAACAATTAAAATTATTTAGGTAATTATTCGGAATCGCTGGACACGGATTATTTTGTTTTTATTTTTTAAATAAAACTTATTTATTTTTAAATAAAACCTTCTGATTTAACTCAATGACCATAAAAGGAATCTGACTGCATTTAGGAAATTTTTAATTTTAGCATTTTAATTTTTAATTACGTAAATCGAAAATTCACTTTTGTTGTATGGAATGACAGCTGCAATGACTTCTGTTGATGACATTTTTTTGTTAGTATTCCTGATATGAGTGGCTAGAATTTTAACCATTTACTCTCTGCAAATACTAGGTAGGTACTATTTTGGCCAAACTCCAAAAATATTTAGATTTTGAGGTATGTTTTACAAATAAAAAAAAATAAAAAAAGGTAAGGTAAGGTAAGATAAGTTAGGTTATTATAGGTTAGGTTGGGTTATTATAGGTTAGTATAGGTTATGTTGGGTTATGATAGGTTAGGTTACATTGAGTTATGCTAGGTTAGGTTAGGTTAGGTTGGGTTATTATAGGTTAGGTTAGTATATATCATGCGGAAATACATATTATTTTTGCGTCAGAAAGATAAATAATAATTCTTTCCAGTTTGCTTCAAATATTTATACTGGAAAGCATTAATAAAAACCTAAAAATAGCCAAAATCAATAATTCTTATTTCGCGACGCTATCGTAACAATCGGTTTAACTTCAAAAATATTTTTTTATTATATAAAGTAAAGTTTTTTTACAAATTCCCCAAACAAAACGAATGTGTTTTTGGAAATATCGAGTTCTCTCAATTTTTCTATGCTTGGAGTAACTGGGAGTAAAGAAACTTAAATAAAAACGTGGTTAGCGTTTTTGACAACATTTTTCACGTTTGATATTATAATGTTATTTAATAATTTTTTCTAGTTTCTAAAACAGTATTTTTTTCTACGGAAAATTAAAAAATAAGTTGTATGTAGCGCATTTGAAATACACAGAAAACATTGCGAACTGAACAAATGTGATTAATGTACTGAATGGAAATATTGGAAATAATCTGAATGAGGTTTATTCTGTGCTGTAGCAGATATACTAGGATAAAAACAACGCAACGCTTACTTAATATCTTAAGTGTGTGGCAACGTTGTCTATAATGTTGATTAAGTTAAAAAATAAAATGTTTCCTTAGGTATCTATTCTACGAGAAGCTTTAACAATTTCCCGAGACAAATTTATCGGAAATAACAAAACAATGCTTATTATAGTTGTTTTAGAATAAATGTTAAATATAAAATTTTATAGCTGAATAAAATATACTGTAAAAAAATTGTGCTTTTACACTTGAATTTCATAAACTCTATTTTCTACTCTAACTGTATAAAAATCCAGCCCTGCATATCCATGGTAACCGTATTTCGGTGACGAATTTTTATGACTTTATGTTGCGCCCAGTTTGGAACTAACGAATATGTTCGTAACGAAGGCTCTTTGTTGCATTTTTTCAGTATTCATTATAATTTTTCCATTGTGCAACGTTTCATAGTCGATGCTTCAGGCATTCCATACCGATTCTACACCGAATGCTCGTGTGCAGTGTGCAGTGTGCATTTACAATTCCACGTGAGTAATACTGAATAAACAATATCTTAACAGATATATTTGGTGTAAAAGGTGAAAGAATTAATGGAAAAATCTGTTCGATTGTACGTTTCATTCTAAATCTGAATATATAAAAAGCACGTGCTACTGTGTTCGGCAACGCTAATCTACAAAACCGCCCAACCGATTTTAATGAAATTATTTTTGAATGTATGGTTGGTTCCAGTTTTGGACCCGATAGGTGACGCTGTTGTCGACTACAATTTTTTTCAGCTTTATCATCCAAAATTACATATGTATCGAACATGAACAACAATTTTATCGCATTTAATTTTAATTACGACTAAAGTTGAACACCTGCAAGTTTGATGACCCCTTTTTCCAAATCATAATATTTACCAGTTGAAAAATCAAGGCCGCAAAAAGACTGAATCTAACCCGAAACAGTTCGATAACCCTGTTTTCTAAAACGAAATCAAAATATTAGCAAAAACCAGTCGCTTGGCGAAATTATTATTGGCACTAAAAATACCTGCCTTTTTGAAAACGTAAACATGTTTTACAAGCTGACGTCACACAAACGCTGGTAGGAGACCGATATAAATAGGCCATTTAAACAAAATATTGGCAGTCAAGTTTCAAAAATTAACACGAGTGGACGGAACACCTCCAGTTAAAACGCGATCTGTTAATTATGATTGAAAAATTATAAATTCCTGAGTGTCAACTGAAATCTGTAGTCGCTTCTGTTCCTTCATCACGGCACAAGCATTCTAAAGATTACAACTATTTACAACGAGCTGTTTACGGCCGGCACTCTATCAGATGAGCCAGACGCATCTGTCATCATTACAATAATGGGGCGTTTCCGTGTGCCGGCTCGTATAATCAAATGACCATGCCGCCGCTGAATACCTGCTGGCTAACGACTGAACTGCCCACTGCCGCTGATCACCTAGAGGCTGGCCAATCCCTGCTGCATTGATGCTGACAACCTAGAGGCTGATGAATTCCTCCTGGCTACCGACTGAACCAGCTACAGATGCTGACGACCTAGAAGCCGGCCAATTCTTCCTGGCTACCGGCTGAATTAGCCATTGATGCTGAAAACCTAGAGGCTGGCCAATTCTTCCTGTCTACCGACTGAATTAGCCATTGATGCTGAAAACCTAAAAGCCGGCCAATTCTTCCTGGCTGCCGACTGAATTAGCCATTGAGGCTGAAATCCTAGAAGCCGGCCAATTCTTCCTGGCTACCAACTGAATTAGCCATTGATGCTGACTACCTAGAGGCCGGCCAATTCTTCCTGGCTACCGGCTGAATTAGCCATTGATGCTCAAAACCTAGAGGCTGGCCAATTCTTCCTGGTTACCGACTGAATTAGCCATTGATGCTGAAAACCTAGAGGCTGGCCAATTCTTCCTGGCTACCGACTGAATTAGCCATTGATGCTGACCACCTAGAGGCCGGCCAATTCTTCCTGGCTACCAACTGAATTAGCCATTGATGCTGACAACCTAGAGGCCGGCCAATTCTTCCTGGCTACCAACTGAATTAGCCATTGATGCTGACTACCTAGAGACCGGCCAATTCTTCCTGGCTACCGGCTGAATTAGCCATTGATGCTGAAAACCTAGAGTTGGCCAATTCTTCCTGGCTACCGACTGAATTAGCCATTGATGCTGACAACCTAGAGGCCGGCCAATTCTTCCTGGCTACCGACTGAATTAGCCATTGATGCTGAAAACCTAGAGTTGGCCAATTCTTCCTGGCTACCGACTGAATTAGCCATTGATGCTGACAACCTAGAGGCCGGCCAATTCTTCCTGGCTACCGACTGAATTAGCCATTGATGCTGACAACCTAGAGGCCGGCCAATTCTTCCTGGCTACCAACTGAATTAGCCATTGATGCTGACAACCTAGAGTTGGCCAATTCTTCCTGGCTACCGACTCAATTAGCCATTGATGCTGACAACCTAGAGGCCGGCCAATTCTTCCTGGCTACCAACTGAATTAGCCATTGATGCTGACAACCTAGAGGCCGGCCAATTTTCCCTGGCTACCGACTGGATTAGCCATTGATGCTGAAGCCTAGAGGCTGGCCGATTCCTGCTGGCTACCAATTGAACCGGCCACTGCTCCAGCAGTCGCCTACGCCATTTGCTGTATCGTATGGCGCGATGATGCACAATGTGCTCCAATCTGAAATTATCGCTGAAAGAATTCTGATTGTCTCAGTTTTCTATCTGCGTTTTAAATCCCAGTTGTATTGAAATACATATAACTATTTCTTATGAATTGGGTTGGCTGTAAAAATAGGAAGTACCTATAAGCTACACCCCTTTGTACGTTCTGTATACCAGTACAATACTTGTAATTAAAATGTGAATTTTGATTTGAATCGTCTTTCTTTTATGATGGTTTGGATAGAACACCTCACGGTGTTTTACTTAAATCATTACCCAGGTTGAGGACTGATGTGTCCCGGTGCTTATTATTTACAGTCTTTTCTTGGGCAGGCAAACACGTCCCGTACAAAATACAAACAAAAAAATTAACTTCTCCAGACCCCTTAATATTTTTTAATACGATCTTAAGGATTTTTAATAACAAAAAAGGCTCGTAATTAATTTTTAAGTGGTGTAAGCTATATCTATTCATATCGGCAAAAGATGGATTGATAAAATAATATTGTTTACCAAATCGCACTACATTAAATTGTAATTCATTACCTACTATAATTTGAAATAACAATATTGTTTAGACTTAAGAATCAACCTTTATTTCCATCATTTATAACATTTAATTTTTATCCACTATCATTTAGGAATTTTAATTTTATTTAGTACACTTGAATATGAGATGAATAAAAAATGTATACCGAAAGTGTTTTCTATGGATAATATTCGTAAGGGGATCTGTCACATCGTCAAAGACATATACTTCAAAGTAGTTTAAAGAGTATAGAACGGTGCTTGTCGCATTTTTACTTATTTTCTATCGTACTTACAACAATCACAATCTGCTGAAATGATCGATTTCAAATGAAATGTCAATATAATATATATGCATGTGATTTGCGCATGTATTCTATGTACCTATGTCAAATGTATAACATATCTGACAACAGCGCCACCAGATAAAAGGCGGTCTACATAAAATGAGGTATATATAAAATGCGGTCTACATAGAAGGCGGTCTGTAGCAGGACAAGGTCTGCCTGGGCCAATTAGTAGTTCATAAAATGAACTGACTTCATTTTTAGCAGGACCGCCATTAGGCGTCAGTATCGATTTTATGATTGTTGTAGGGGTTAAATGGTTTCGTCGGTAATGATTATGTTTCGGCGAGGTTTTTATATGGCAAAATAATGCTTCAGATTACGCTCGGAGATCGGTCATAATACTGACAATAAATGTAAGGTAAAGGCTTACGGTAGGTAAAGGTTAGGTGGATCTTCCTGCAGTGTTGTTTCACTTGTTTACTAAGATTTAACTACGTAAATAATAATTAATTCCGTAATGTTACGGTGTAATTATATGCGTTTTTATGGATAGGTACTGCATAGACTTCATTACACTTCGACCGATTACAATCTGAAGGTTGGAAGAAAAAATGGTAAGACGGGAACCAAAGAACAATTCATTGCCATAGCAAAAATCCCGATCCCTGATCAAAACAAAAGACAATTCGCCGGGTTGTCATCTTTATCGGCGCAAACATAGTATCAAATTTACAAAATCTATAGGCGTTCTCGTATTTCTCATAGAAAAGTAATTAAATTTTCGGGAGTTTGTGTTTGACTAAAACGTTAAAAATATACCTATCAAAATTTACTTACAGGTTGAAGATTACCGACCTCCACTATAAGCGGTTTCCAGAAGAAACTGAAGAAGGTTTTCAACAATCCATCGCCACTAATATGTTTTAATTCTCTTGCTATAAATTTCATTTTATCATATCTTCAACTTCTTGTTAGCTACTTAGCTACTTCTATTCGTAAGTGGCAATAAACACCCGTTAAGAAGAAAATCAAACACTGGCCCAGTGAGCTACTGTTAACCGTCGTTTTTCTTAGCGTCCGAGACAAGATTACCACTCCCCTCTGAAATCCCAGTTTCCAGTTCAATGAAACAACTTTAAATACTGCTGGGCGCGAGATACTGTTTTAGTACCGTCAATTTATTGCTACAAGGGTACTTTCTACTTTCCTGGAATTACGTTTAAAGCTTTCAAATCTAGTATAGAGGTATGCTGAACGTAATATATTAAATACGTCTGTCTCGACACAGGTTTATCCTAGTGAGACAGACATCGAAAAAAAAACCTGTAAAAAAAACTTTATAATAATAAAAAAAAAAAATATTTTTTTTAAATTAAAATAAAACATTTTTTTAAAAACTAAAAGTTTTTAAAAAAATTGGTCAAGGGTCAACGATTTGACGCCTTTTAAAAGACATTAAACAGATTATATCACCCCTTAGTCACCATTTTTTTTTAAATTTGACCAATAAATTTTCTACTTGATTTAGTCCGGACAACACCGCGGCTTTACGGTCCGCGTGTGTCTTAAAAATGGCCATTATTTGCGACTCTTCCTCCGAGGCTACCTGAAGAAAAATATTTTTAAACATCGGCTTCACACCTCGGAAGAACTCAAGGATCAAATTCGGGAGGAAATCACCGTTATACCCGTCGAGATGTGCCAAAATGCTGTCGAAAACTTCAGAAATCGCCTTCATCAATTTATCGCTACTGGGGGCCATCATATTTCTGATTTCATCTTCAGGACTTGATGCATAAAATGGTATGAAACGGTACAAAATAAAATAAAATATAATACTGTCTGTTTTGCCGCATCCTGTATATTATCAGGATATCTATAATACGGTAGAATATTCTTCCTTCAAAAAACTATGTGACTATTCATAAGGACGCAGATATTTTAAAATTTTGACACCATGTTGGATGCATTTCTTCCAAAAGCCCGCACAAGTCAACCGCCTTTATAAAGCTGAGTTAGAAGTTAGAAGTCGCACGTATTCGTCATATTTCAAAACACATTTATTTTCACAATAAAACGCTCCTTTTACCAACATCTGTTTGTGTGCTTTTGTGCGTAGATGTAACGTCCGTTGTAAAAGGGCGAAATTCAGAGCAATTTTGAATATTTTGCGACAAATAATACACTATAATAAAGGTGAATATATTTCAGAAACAAACCTCGGGACACTGAGTGATCTCGCGACAGTTCTAAGTCCAGAAGATGGATGGTTATTTTGGACCCTTGGATACGAACGAACAATAGAAACATCTTTTTTCTACGGAGAGAGGACTGAAATGTCTGACTGCGGAGTAATGTGCTGGTGCATTTATGTATGAGGCAAGCAATAAAATACCCTTTTCTCCTGATTGAATCAAGGTGAGCCTTGTAAAAAGTAAATGGCAATATACGCGCGCAAAGTGAAAAAGCAAGTGATATTTATTTCGTGTATTTGCCCTTTTGTTGATAGAATATGAACAGAGAAATGGTGGCGTGGTTCTTATTTCGAAATAGATAAATCTAATTTATTTGTTATTGCAAATATAATAAAACGGAGCCCACCTATACGAATAATGAATAACTTACTTCAAGGAAGAAAATCTTAAATAATGTATCCCCAATACTTGTTCTGTGTGTAAATACCTATAATGTGTTGTTGTTGTGTTATTTTTTAATTTTGCTGTATACTTCAGAGTGCAAGATACTCTCAATATCCCCCTGGTGTAAGACCATCATTCAGAATTGAAACTTGTTAAAATTAGTGGCTTGAAATGGCTTTGTCCGTGTTTGGTGACCAGCTTTGAATAGCCAGGTACTTCCCCACCTTCCTCTTCCCCATCTTCCTCTTCCCCACCTTCCTCCTTCTCATCTCCTCCCCTTCCTCACTACATTCAGCCTCACAACAAACCCCAATTTGGGATGTCATAATCTCACTGGCTTCAGACGGTTGAGAGCAGTTGGGACTTTCGTGCGGTTTCATATTAAATATATTTATAATAAAATGTAAAAGAGTTAAGTACGAAAATGTTTTTTTTTTCTACTTAAGTATATATTTATGATTGTAGTGCGGCTTAATGCATTCTGGTCTGCAGCAAATAACAGTGCAATGCATTTAACACCATAAATATATTTCAAACCCACAGTTGGTACGTCAATTTTTTTCCGTATTAAATATTCCTGAATCTTCAGCGGAATTCAGTATTGAAAATTAAGTGTCCATTCCGTGTTCGGGAAAGAATTCCTAGATAAATGTGTACGGAATATATTGACAGAAAGAAAAACAAATATGCCCACATTCAAATGTTTTCTTTTTCAAAATGGTCCAACTAATCTTACGTACATATGTGTAAACATCCAAAAAAGAAATACGTTTTAATTCTTTCCTTTTTCCTAACTCCGTTTTCATTCGATATAAAATGATTTTATTTTACCACCCTAATTCCGTCAAAACTTCTTGAATTTCTACGTTGGAGGCTTAATATGAAAATCTAGCAAATTATTACAAATAAGTAAGTATTGATGAAAATAATTAAATAGTATCACATTTGCTAATAGTAGTATTGTTGCAGATCAAATTTTTTCAAATTTTTTCAAAAATCCATTTTTTGAAATCTTTTTATGACATTTTTTAACATACTGACAATTAGCCCAACTATCTTGCCCTTTATCCAATTAGTATTATTGATGTGACGTGTGCTACACGATTGCAAGTAACTTCAGGAGTCAGCAAAAACTTGATTCTACAATGTTATACAATAACAACAGTTAGTTGAAATACTCGTAAAAATAGCAGCACAACAAATTAAGAATATATTCTCGAGTTTAAAAAAAACAGTCGAAAAGCTTTATTATATTGAGAACAGATACCAGTACAAGAAAAGCAGTATAATATTTGAGAGGATCTCGTATTCAGAAGCAGAGCCAATGGAAACTGGTATTTTCACCCACTGTGCATTGATGAGTTTTTAATTACAGTATGCAGTAGAAAAAATGAGGAACTAATTGATATTTAAAAAATTACCATATAATTGGTAGATTTTCGCTATGAATGGCTTTGTTGGGTTTACTGCGACAACTATTATGCAAATAAATCCATAGTTTATTCATATTACAAGTCAATTTCTGGATATATCAAATTTAAAAATTTCCTTAGTTAGCCAATAATATGTAATAATTTCGTTAGTAAAGTTATACTAATTAATAGAAGTATCAACAGATGGCATTGATTGCTAAGATTTGCGATTTGTACCGAAATGCACAGCCTTTTACGAGACAGGCACAAATAAGTGTTCCCTTGTTTTATGTAGAATATATTCAACATTTAAATATGACATGTGCGTAGTATTGCGTACTTAGTTCCTGCTTTTGACACTTATTATAATAATATGGTAAGGCGGTCCGTGGGACACGCGCAGCCTGCCTAAACGGAATGCACGCCTCTGTTATATAACTTATATTATTCTAAATTTGGAACCTTGTTGATGGAATTATATTTTAAATTACTTTTTATTATTTCAATGTGAAACCGCACAAGAGTCCCAACCGTCTAGAGCCAGTAAGACTATGGAATCCTCAATTAGGGTATGTTGTGAGGCTGAAGGTAGTGGGAAAGAGAAAGGTTATGAAAAACCTGGCTATTGAGATTCGGTTACCAAATACGGCCAAAGACATTTCAATGAACGTTTCAATCCTAATAGGTGATCTTACACCAAGGCGGTACTGAGAGTATCTTCTACTCTGGAACGTGCCGCAAATATACTATATATTATCTTGAATGAGTAACTTGTGAAATAACACATATTAATCAAATCAAATTTATTTGCGCACGCCGGAATTTGAACCTGCGACCACCAGCTTGCTAGTCGATAGCCTTACCGCTCGAACACTGAGGCCGTCAAATTTTATAATTCAGAACACCTATAACTTTCTTAGACGTTATATTGATGACCTAACCGGTTTCACCTCATGACGGGCATCTTCAGACTAGTACAATTTCAACAAAATCTTGAAAATTATAAAAAACAGATCTGGTTCAGGTATTTGACCGGTTATTGGTACGAAAAAAAAGTATTTTTTAAATGCTACTTAAGACATTTTTTTCGAGAGATATTTGCTCTATATTAAATAAGTCGTGCTTTATAAAATATTTTCACTCACGCACATTCAAAATAATCGTTTTTTTATGAGCGCGCTCCCTCTAACATATTACACATCTCCCTTTCTAACCGTCTTCTTCTTCTTTTTGAACGCTTACTACGGGGCTTTAATCCATTGCTATTGTTTTGCTAGCTTTGTTGTTTTTATCTTCCATCTTATCTTGTTCTGCTCTTTTCTGTGATAGTTGTGATGGAAAAGTGTTTTGTTTAACATAGTCCATGAAGTTGTGCAAATGGTTCCATAAAAAGACAAAATCAGACTAACAAACCAATTGCCGAATGATATGAGTGCAAAACGGAACGGACTTGTTGGACCCAAATCGGAAACGGCATGTGACAGACAGGTGGCTGTCCGTCTTCCTCTTGATAAAGCTTGTATTATGGTTCCCTTCGTCAATACGCAAATGTGGAGAAATTCCATTAAAGGCCTTATGCGATTATCACTTTTACGTTATCACAATTTACATTATTACAAAATCGAACTTTGTTGAGCAACCTTATTTTTAAAACTGATTATTATTAAATTAAAAAATAAATTAAATAACTATATATCTACATTGAAAATTTTCAATAATTAATTTTGGAATAACTTATAAGTAAAACCTCAAGTTGTAATATTTAATTATTGAAGACAATATTAGTAAAATTTAAACAAAAATGTGAAACATTAAAAAAGATATTTCTTTTTCTGATTTTTCTGTTTCATGTTTTCGTCTGAGAATCGCTAATATTCTCTTCAATGATTAAAATTACAATTTGGGGTTTTACTAATTAACAAATAATTATAAGCAATAATTAGTCATCCGAAATACTAATACAAATTGAAAATCTCCCGAGTAAAAATAAATGCCGCCAACGGGAATTGAATCCGTGCCTTCTGATGTCCGGTCAGGTGCTCTGTATCCGCTGAGCTATGTCGGCTTATTTCCAACCCGCCAAATGATTCAATATGTACTAGTACCTCAATCAACAATTACTGCTTATCATATTTTGTTCACCTGTAAATTGAAAACTAACAAGTTTCAAGGGAATATCTGTAGATAAGATAAAATATTTGAATAGTGTTTAGGACTGATTTTATTACATTAATAGTAACAAGAAAATCAATAAAAAATGCCAACTAACTTAAGGGCCCACTATTCGAATTTCATCCAATTTCCGACATACTTTCCTTAAAATTTTGAAGTTTTTAAGCTCTTAAAAAAATATATGTTATTCTTTAAGATAGTATCTATTTGTTCCAAAAGCCGAAACGGTAATTATTTGAAATTCCCTCGATAGAAATAAATCGCAAAGTATGCTCCGAAAAATATTATTAACACGTTTATTTCTGTTATTTTACAAGTTATATGTATGAAAAAAATCACAATGCTTCTTTTAATGCTACTCAATAGACCCCATAAGTAATTTTTGCTATTTTTGAAATACGCCGTGATTTATTAAACATTTTCACAACTGTCGCTTACGCCTATTGCTTTTAAATCATATTTATTATAGCGCGCTCGCTCCGACTTGCAGATTAAACTATCTTTCTTTGAGAAGTTCATTCGCCAACTCGAGGGCTTTGGGGGCAGACGTGTCGTTCATCGTTCTATGATCTACAGACGTGCGATTACGTGCAAATATTTGAATTTATAAAGATAATTTTTACGCGTGTAAAGTTTATGAGTTAATAAATATTGTTTTTTCAAAGATGGGAAATACACGAAAGATATCCCGTATTTCAAAGAAAAAATGTTATCTCATAAAATTATATCCTATCTAATAGGTGAGAAGAAAAAAATACAATTTTTGATTTATAAGCTTATATTTATTATAAACGATAATTTACTATAAAAATTAATAATTCATATTTTTATTTATGTATTGTGTAGTAAAAAGTTATTATTTTTTTTTCAGAATAGGTACTTTGGGAAATAAAACTAATTCCAATGCATTAGAAATTACGGGGTAAATTTTTATTAATTTAATTTTCTTGTTGTCTTGTCTCTTTTCTTGTTCCTATACGATCGTGATTTATTTGCGAATTAACTTTCTACGTACACAAATACACACGTCACTTTACATCTGCTCCTTAGAGTAATATTACTCTAAGATCTGCTCTAATGATTCACAATGCAACGATGTCCGAAATATAATATAATATGTAATAATAATATGGGCCACCTGTTTCAAATAACAATACTCGAACTTGGAATCCAGAAAAATAATGAACGGGCCAGCGAAAAAAGCTATCGAAAGTTCTGAAACTGTGGGGAATATAATTAAATAAAATAAAATACTTTTTTGTTTTAAAACCACGATATTTATTAATTTAAGAACCGACCGGTTTCGCTTTACTTAAGCATCATCAGGGTACAAATTAATACTAAACAAAAAGTACATAATGTGTGCATATATATAACAAAATATAGAGGGAGACAACATGATACAAATATAAGCAACACAAAGACGGTCATAAAATACATTAACATAAGTGCACAAGTAATGGAAAAACCGCTAGATAATTATGTAGACTAATGGGTTATACGAATAAATCGGGAGAAACAAAACATCAACTGGCAAGGTGGTAAGGAGGTAAGGAGAACTGGGAATTTTTTATGGGTTTATTGGAAACAGACTTAATATTGGACTACTTGATATGTCTAATTGATTATTAAGTATCTGACTTTTGGTTTTTACAGCTTTTTTAATTTCTAGTGCCTCTAAATTGTTTAGTCTGTTACCATGCCCGTTTTTATGTAAGATGTTAGCACCGGTTCTATGACAGAATGTATGATCTTTATCGATCAAATGATTTGCAAATTCGGAAAAACCGTTATTATTGAGGTTTTATTGATGTTTTGTTTTTCCCGATTTATTCGTATAACCCATTAGTCTACATAATTATCTAGCGGTTTTCCATTACTTGTACACTTATGTTAATGTATTTTATGACCGTCTTTGTGTTGCTTATATTTGTATCATGTTGTCTCCCTCTATATTTTGTTATATATATGCACACATTATGTACTTCTTGTTTAGTATTAATTTGTACCCTGATGATGCTTAAGTAAAGCGAAACCGGTCGGTTCTTAAATTAATAAATATCGTGGTTTTAAAACAAAAAAGTATTTTATTTTATTAAATATGTCAAACCACAAAGTGATTGCTTTCTACAATAATATAATTTAGTTCAGTGATGTTATTTTTTATGTCGGAAGGAGGCCCTGAAGAAAATAATTTCTCTCAGAGCCTGTGTCATCTTTGAGAATGCTGTATAGAGGGTCTTTTTGAGGAGGAGGGAGTGAACCTGTCCTGAATGTCAACTGTACAATTTCTTCCCAGAATTAACTTTATTGTACGTTTTTTGACTAACCGTACCTTGGTGTTCTATTTTCAATAAACTCTTTAATTATGTTTCAGATGTGAAATCTATACTCTGCTACAGAATGTTTTGCCCAAGTCTTGTAAAGATGCAAAGGCACGGACGTAACAATAAAATCATTTGAGCCCTTTACTGTTATTTAAAAGGTCACTTGAAGTGCAGTTATAATCAATGATTTTATTTTTTTTCTAGCTTCCACGAATAATTTGAAAAGGCATTATCTAAGGATTATACTCTTAAGGAGAATATAGAAAATGTAGAAAGGTGAAACGGATTTAAGATTTTCGATGAAATTATTGTGTTGTGAAATATTTATTTTGTTATTTATTACTTTATTTTTTTTTACAGTTTTACCGTACGCGGCCTTGTTGTAGAGTGGTATATCTAACTGTCATGGAAAGTTTTTTTCTGAGCTTTAAGAGAAAGGTTTCTTAAAGATACTGGAGTTATTCTAGGGCTATGTTAGATTTTTAACATCGATCACCGTAATGCTTGCCTTCCTGAATAAATCTAATTTTATTTAATCATTTACGGCCAAGATGTTTTTGACAATGGTGTGTTTTTATCTTTCTGTATTCCAATCATTTAGCTTGGCTTCTAGGGTTGTGCCCCAGTATTGCTTTTTGGAGACTGTAAACGGATCTCTCGGCATTTAATGAAACTGCAGCAGAACAAAGGCTGTTGCTATATTGACGTTCATGGTATGTTTTGCTCAGATTGACGATAAGGTTTCCAGATCCGCATTTCGCTCGAAGCATGTTTAGGGCAATAAGTTCATAGTTTAGGGTTCTTTCACCGTATTTATGGGAACATTTCAGAACCACCAATCTTTCATTTTGAGTGAATCTTGTGTTTGTGATTAAATTATATTTGACAATTTAAACAAATAATATTTAAAGAAGTTAAAAATAAAATTGAAAGTTCACTGAAAGCTTAAACTATTAAAAGTAGTAATTTCATAAAAATGTAAATAAATAGAGCCCCTTTCACATTTTAGAATGTAATTTTATGTTGCTTACATGTTTTATTACTCTTTATAATTATTGAATTGTTTAAATGAATAAATAAATAATTACAAAAAAGTCTTCTGATTTGTAAGTCCTCAGGAAGCACTAAGGATCTTTCTATCTATCTTTATAATATAATAAATTTGATGAGCATAAAAATGTAAACGTGTATATAATTTATATAAATGTACAAAAGTAGATATTACACTTGTATAAATATTATATTGCGCATATTATACAAGATGTCGGGGGTAAAGTGCACAAACTTCGGGAGGTGATTCTAATTGATAGTACAAGTAAAAAAGAAAAAAAAACTTTTTTTGGAATTCCAACGTTTTAAGATAGTTTTCGAGTAAAAAAGTTTAAAACCTTATTGATGTAAAAATATATTTATTGATTTTATAAAAGTTATAAATTACTTTTATAAAAGTGAGAATAGTATTTTAGTAAAGTAAAGTAATTTTTATACCTATACAAATAACTTTCGTAAATGTTTTTTGTAAAATTAAAAAAAAAAATTTAATTAAATCCGTAATAAAACCCATATTTTGAGAACCATCTTCATATCGACTTCGTTCTCATTTGGTCGGTGCATTATTACTCTAAGGTCGGTGCTAACTAAAAATGGTTCTGTTTTTCTAAAATTGCAATAGATGTCGGTAATTTAATTTCATAATCCCCAAAATTATTCCTAATACGAATTCAGACACCTCTGTCGGATTCTTTTAACACTAAATTTTGTAGGTGTTGCCCAAATCTAAATTCTTTACGCGGAAAGCGGGCCCTTAACACTTCCAAAGAACGGCGAATAATGTTCAACTGTGAATATTACGCGGTGATGTCTCTGCGATTAATGTTCCGGATCCGGTGAAAAGTTAAAACTGAACAGCAGTGCTTTTTTTTTTAAATTCTTCTCACCTTTTGATTCTATTTAAAGCAAAACTGATGCAGCACACTCCCTTTTGAAAATTGGGACTTTTCACAATAAATTTAAATCTACTAACCGTTAATTTTGTATCATAATACTCACTCGTATCTCAAAGGGATTAATCCTTGCTTTATAATAATACTCGGCAGTAAACGAAAAGGCTTATGATTTTGGTTGGGTGCCCCTGCACCAACTAAAGCACAAAGATAAGGGTACCCGCCCCATTCCCGCTATGTGGCTAGTCCTCAAAACCTTCGAGAGGCTTGGTCAGACAAAGCTGCGAGATTCCCCCACTTATGGAGTTCTGTCCCGGGCTTGAAATTTGCAAACGTAGCAAAATTATATTTTAAGCCTTAATGTTTGTTCGTAAGCATCTGGTTTTTATATTACGGTACGACCGGTCAATTGCTGAGTTTGCATCGCTTCTGGGTCCCACCCAAGCGTCGTGAATTCAATTCCTCGACTGGCTGCTCGTCAAGTCCTCGATCACGACACAAGCAAAAATGTCCGCTTAATGTGTTGGTAGTAGAAGGTTTTTAAATATTGTCAGGTTATTCGTATCCCGGGAATTTTCTTTCTTTTTCAAGAAAAAAAATGTAACCTATCAATGTGCTAAATTAAGAAATTCTTTCTTTAACCACTAGAGAGATATTTTGTTTAAAGCCAAATCAACCTAACCTTCACGTGTCCTATGAAAGTTATTTAAATTCACTACATAACTATACCGTTAACATTTTACAGAATTTAAAAAAATTATAAGATTTTTTGACAGCGGTAGAGTGCTGTGTAATCGGAGCCCGGTCAGTGTAGAATCGCCACAAGCAGCCTGCTTACAATATATATAAGCTGTATATAACATGTTAGATACAATATAACATACTAGCTACAATAATATAAAACAATAATTTGAATTACTCTTTATCTGAAGCACCGTTGACTTTCTTCGATCAGTGATCACTGATCAGTAACGTCATCATTTTTATATGTATATTAATTCATAATGCTGCTTGACTCATCTATTTTACACTCACAATGACATTTCAGGTATCAGCTGTAAAACATTAAAACTTGTATTATATTTAACTTTTAACCATCATCGAATCAACCACGCCAAAACGCATTTATTATCGTATTTTTTAGATGAAAGAACTTATTAAAACTACGTGGAAATAAGACAAGATACCATACTTTTAAAATGTTCAATAAGTTAAAAGTTTTCATAAAGTATAAAAACTCGGGCTCAATGATGTAGTAACTTCTAGTTCAGTCGTTTCTGCCGTGTAGAGTAAAATAAATAATAAACTTATTCTGTACCCGTAAGTAAGTTAGATTACAAATTCTAAGGTAGTTTGAAGTTGACTAACCAGAAAAAGTCAGCTTCCGCTATGTTTTTTCTCCCCTCTGAATATTTCAAACTGGCGTGAGATTTTCAAATTTGAAAAATTATTTTCTCCGTAAATACTCCATGTTTTCAAATGGCAACGGAAGCTTAACGGAAATTGCGACGAGCTCCAGGAATAAACGCAATCTTTTCTTCTGTTTCAGCAAAAAAGGGAAATAACGAAACCACTGGTTGCTATTGAAAATAGACATCTACGTTCAGCTTACCTAAGCAGGTATTTTCTTTTCAGGAAGACACTATATTTCTTTTCCTTTCGTATTAAGGCTGTCAAAGTAATGTTAGGAGAAGAAGAGTGAAGAAGCCAATGAAAGGAAGAAGATATCGCAATGATGTTATCATGTCGCTTTCATTTGGTTTGTAGGAACCTATTAGAAATTAACCATATTATTAAGAGGGGGACGAACAAAAGCTGCTATCTTCTTGTTGATCTTTAATTATTTCCTTCAAACCTGGAGTATACACTACACAGTTATATGGGTACACGTTCATAAAACTCATTCCGCGAAACTTCGCGGCGACGATTATATGCAATAATTTAAGTTATTTTCTTAAATAAATTACATCACAACATCGCAATGACCCTGTAATAAAAGCGGTTGTGCCGTTCCCGTGGATTTGCAAACATTTTATAAACTTTTACAGTGGTTTCTATTACTGACAAACTTAGCTCCCCAAAAATTCGGTTTTCTTTTCACCTATGATAAAAGTGACAATCTGGTTTGATAGCTACAAGCAAAAGGGTATATACGACAATGTCTTGCAGTTCCTATAATGTACATTTAATGGGCAGTTTGGCTGAGATATGGATGAGTGTGGCCTAAAACCAAACAAGAGCGAACTTCTTAATCTACGTTTTATCTCTTTAATATGTAAACACGAAATTACCATCTTGCTGAAGAATGCTTAGCACATTTCGTGGATACATTATCCAAGGGTTTTATGTGTGTGTGCATGTAATGTATTTGTAGATAAGGGAAACCACAAAGCATGCTAAATAATTATCTATCGTTAAGTCCACGCGTTTTTTGAAATAGGGAACATACGTATACTAAACATAGTATGACTGTAATTCTCAGGAATCGAATACGGAATACGTTTGACGATTAACAAAGTTCAATAAACCTAGATATTTAATGTTTATACAAATGCGAGAATAACTGAAAATATTTTTAAAATCACGAAACTGACAAAATTGATTATAAACCCATGACATAATATCATTAGATAATGTATTCTTATTGTATCTTAAGATTGTTTTACATGGTTACACATGTTTGTAAACACACTGGTTTCTTATATAAAATAGTTATTATGATCCAGGTATGTGGATTTATAGTTGACTTAATTATACATATCACTATTATTTCATGTAAAAGTACCCTAGGGTGTAAATAACTAAATAAATTACCAACTGAGTGCAGTTATTTGTGTTATTGTAAGGATGAACTAGCAATCTAGCTTTAATGTTATATTTCGAGTATGTTAGTTACTTACATACAATTATCCAGTAAAACATTGAAATAGATTGTACTGATAATTAAATATTCTGAAAACTGATATATCTGTGGAATGTTCAAGTTATGGTGATTGGTGAGTCGATATTTCCTAGATAATTCAATAGAAATACTGATATATATGTGTAATGTTCTTCTAATATCTTTGGTAATGTTATTGAGTTATCTAGGTAAGTTCGTGAGTGGTTACCTAGATACTTCAATAGAAATGTTTACCCAAAACAATAACATTATTATTTTGATTGTTTCGTTCGCAGAAATTCACTTTTATATTAAAAGTAGGAACCTAAATTAAATTGAATAATGTTGTTATTAAGATCTGCGAGCATTTTTATTATTAATAAAATAAAATACTTTTTTGTTTTAAAACCACGATATTTATTAATTTAAGAACCGACCGGTTTCGCTTTACTTAAGCATCATCAGGGTACAAATTAATACTCATTACAGTATTAATTTGTACCCTGATGATGCTTAAGTAAAGCGAAACCGGTCGGTTCTTAAATTAATAAATATCGTGGTTTTAAAACAAAAAAAGTATTTTATTTTATTAAATATGTCAAACCACAGAGTGATTGCTTTCTACAATAATATTTTTTATTATTATTATTGTCACAACTGTTTCGGCGTTTGATAATAGCCTCGAAGGCCGAAACAGCTCTTACAAAGATACTTGCAGAGATATAATAATAAAATAAAATTTCATTTACTTTAAACTTTAAAGACCTAAGATATTATCTAATTGTTTTTTTACTTAGACTTTTCCGATACGATTTATCCGTGTTTTTCACTCTAATATAATAATGTTAAAGCTAATCAAATATATGTATTTATTTATTAATTTATTTATTTCACATATACGGCACAACATATTGTAGCTTGTAGCATAAACAAACAAACAAATATAAAAAATGAGATGAAAAAAGTTGGTAGGTACACCAACGAGAAATACAGAAGTCAACTAGCACAAGAATGGTACGAATCAAAACAAGTATTACAAAATCTTTCCCAAACCAACAAAATCAATAACTTTAATAGAATCGTTATTTAGGGAATAATATACATTAAAAGCGTATTGAATTAACTAAAAGAAGTAAAATCTATATATTGTCATACCGATGTCGAATTAATACATAAAAGGAAATCATTCCACAAATATTAATAACATTTCAAAACAAGTATCAAGAAAACTTACCAACGTTTTTTCTTGCGGGGGCCCAACTTCCGAAAATCCAAAACTTTGTAAATTAGTTACGGCACGGTCATGAAGTCGGCGTAGGGCGGAAACAGAAATTAATAAAACGGAAAAGTTTTGAGGGGAGGAAGGAAGACGATATTTAGTTCCGCAACTCGAGCCAAGTGCATTGTAAACAGCAAGGATGGTATCGTATAGCCAGTTACAGCCGATGAGACGACCGTTCGGGCCCGCGCGGAGTCACCGAATGAGAATGGAGAATACCGAGTGGAAACATGGACATTATCGGGACGTAGAGCGTAGCTACTGAGGAATCGTTCTCTTCACTCTGTAGATACGCCTGCCTGCCTACTGCCTACTGTACAGTGTATTCTATATAGTAAACGAGGTGTACGCGAGGTGCTTTCGTATGGGACTTGGAACTTATCACTGCGTTAGAATGATAATCATATTATACCAGTACTAGATAGGAGTAGTAGGAGAATGAAGGCTGAAGGGACTCCGCGATACGTCAACAGGTTTGATTTATTTTATTTATGCGGAGGTCGGTGGTGATAATTGGCGGAAAAGAAACATATTTGTCAATAATAAAAACAGCAAGGAGATAAATAACTTTGTTTTTTTTCCATTTGTAAGTAGGCACCGCACAAGAGTTCCGACTACTAAACACATATTTAAAAAAATATATAATTGAATGTGGCGTTCGATCACATAAAGTATAAAATTAGTTCTAAGCTAAGCTCTTAAAGGATGTAAAATTAAAATTAAGAGCTGTCTATACTACCATTTATAAGTTTTAATACAAAGGAAAGAGATTAGATGAGGAAGGTGAGGAAGTAGCCTCTAAGCTATTCAGATCTGGTCACTGAACATAGTTGAAGCCATTTCAGGCAACGTTTAAATTCAAGACTAATATGATTACGTTTTAAGTACCTACTCATACGATAGATGCCATAGGTCACCCTAAGTGGTTCGCTACGTTTAGTGACTTAGCAGGGGTGCCCGGGTTTGTCTAGGCCTTTGGTCTCCAGCCGGACTCTCTTTCAACCCAGCGGGAGGATTAGACCATTCGTCCGTCACTTCTGGACACACTGATTTTTAGATTCCTACCGACTCCTTATACCTCTTTCCTTCCCAGAACTTCCACTCCTTCCTTTTCTTAAAAATACCCTCCACACAGCATCCCTAAAGATGACACAGGCCCGGAGGGAAATTATTTTCCTCAGGACCTCCTAGAGGGGTTAATGTAAAAAAATAAATATTTAATTCCGCTGTGCTGCCGAACCCACTTTTCATACTGCCATTTTTACCAATGATATTTTTTTAATAATTGATATAATATTACACTTCTAGAAGAGTTCAAATATTGTATTTATTTATTTTGCATGTCAGGCGCTAATACAGGTCCAAATAAAACAGTAGTTGTAGTGAAATATATTACAGAAATTCCAGATGTAGAATACATAAAGATAAAGTACTTCAAATAAGTAATGGTCAAAAACTGTCTGTAACCAAGTATTAGCAATAACAAATAGAAGAAGTAAGTACTTTAGTATTTGACATGTGTAATGATTCGAGTTCGAATAAGACAAGCGAAGAAAAGAAAAGCGAGAATAAGAAGTTTAGGGTTTTATGTAATTAAATTAAAAAGGAGGCCTTTTTTGTTATTGTATCGTTTTCATATTTCATATTCACCATGTATTGGTAAGCAGAGAAAATTATTAAAACATAATTCATTGAAAATAGGGGGTTAATGTAGGTACCTCATAACTATTGCTGTTCCATTCACAGTCAGGTTTTCAGAAATTAAAATAGGGGGTTAATGTAGGTACCTCATAACTATTGCTGTTCCATTCACAGTCAGGTTTTCAGAAATTAAAATAGGGGGTTAATGTAGGTACCTCATAACTATTGCTGTTCCATTCACAGTCAGGTTTTCAGAAATTAAAATAGGGGGTTAATTTAGGTACCTCATAACTATTGCTGTTCCATTCACAGTCAGGTTTTCAGAAATTAAAATAGGGGGTTAATGTAGGTACCTCATAACTATTGATGTTCCATTCACAGTCAGGTTTTCAGAAATTAAAATAGGGGGTTAATGTAGGTACCTCATAACTATTGCTGTTCCATTCACAGTCAGGTTTTCAGAAATTAAAATAGGGGGTTAATGTAGGTACCTCATAACTATTGCTGTTCCATTCACAGTCAGGTTTTCAGAAATTAAAATAGGGGGTTAATGTAGGTACCTCATAACTATTGCTGTTCCATTCACAGTCAGGTTTTCAGAAATTAAAATAGGGGGTTAATTTAGGTACCTCATAACTATTGCTGTTCCATTCACAGTCAGGTTTTCAGAAATTAAAATAGGGGGTTAATGTAGGTACCTCATAACTATTGCTGTTCCATTCACAGTCAGGTTTTCAGAAATTAAAATAGGGGGTTAATGTAGGTACCTCATAACTATTGCTGTTCCATTCACAGTCAGGTTTTCAGAAATTAAAATAGGGGGTTAATGTAGGTACCTCATAACTATTGCTGTTCCATTCACAGTCAGGTTTTCAGAAATTAAAATAGGGGGTTAATTTAGGTACCTCATAACTATTGCTGTTCCATTCACAGTCAGGTTTTCAGAAATTAAAATAGGGGGTTAATGTAGGTACCTCATAACTATTGCTGTTCCATTCACAGTCAGGTTTTCAGAAATTAAAATAGGGGGTTAATGTAGGTACCTCATAACTATTGCTGTTCCATTCACAGTCAGGTTTTCAGAAATTAAAATAGGGGGTTAATGTAGGTACCTCATAACTATTGCTGTTCCATTCACAGTCAGGTTTTCAGAAATTAAAATAGGGGGTTAATGTAGGTACCTCATAACTATTGCTGTTCCATTCACAGTCAGGTTTTCAGAAATTAAAATAGGGGGTTAATTTAGGTACCTCATAACTATTGCTGTTCCATTCACAATCAGGTTTTCAGAAATTAAAATAGGGGGTTAATGTAGGTACCTCATAACTATTGCTGTTCCATTCAGTCAGGTTTTCAGAAATTAAAATAGGGGGTTAATTTAGGTACCTCATAACTGTGGTGATCTGCCGTGTCGATCACTCAGATAAGATGTAAATAATAGTCGTTTGGATACTCCATACTATTTGGTTTATTTAGTGTTATTACTAATGTACAGTATTCGAGATGTTGTTGCAAAGAGAGGACGAGTTACAACAGACACGCCTTTTTATACGTCTCGGTCATGCTGTCTCACTCAGATATGCCTGTCTCTTTCATACCGACAGACATACGTTCACCACATCCCTCCACACTTAAATCAGCAGACAGTAACACAACATGATTATCATAATAATAATTATAAAACATACATACACATATTTAATTATTATTTTACAACATTTTCTTTTTTATTTATAACCATGTTGATTCGGAGAGTTGACTGCTGCTTATTTTGATTTCTCTGTCCTTGGTCGAAGGCGCTCCTTCCAGTTCCCCGACGTTGACGCCACGGGTTCACTGGAGCTGGAAGGAAAAAGAGGGTCACCCATTAGATTGTCATCCGAAACAAAGTCGGAGACATCGTACTCATCGAACGATAGCCTCCTCGTCTCAGACTCAGGGATTAAAATACTAGGGTTCTTTTCCCATGATACACACAGTTTGGATAATTGATCAAAATGTCTTTTCCAGTACATGATTTTATCATTCAATTTAACCTCAATTAAATATAGTTTATTTCCCAAACGTTTATGTACTTTCCCTGGTACCCACTTATCATTGTTTTGGTCTCTAAAATCCCTAACCATAACTTTCTGATTAATCTTAAAATTCGTAGATACTTTGTTATTCCTTTTATAATAGAATTTCTGATTTTCCTGACATTTTGACATTTTCATTTTGGTATCTTTATCAATCACATTTTCCTTTACCTTCCCCCCTCTAGGTATAAAATTATTCAAATTTGACCTTAACCTTCTACCAAACATTACAACTGCTGGCTCTAACCCTGTTGTACAGTGTGGTGCATTCCTATAATCTATGAGAAAACATTCTAACTTCTCATTATAACCTGACTGAAATTTTTTTTCTAACAATATTTTCTTTAAAAAATTTTTACACGTTTTGACTGCATTCTCTGCCAATCCATTTGATTGAGGATGATTTATAGGTGTTGTTAAATGTTTAATGCCATTTCTCTCGCAAAACTGTTTAAAGTCTGCTGACATGAATGCTGCTCCATTATCAGAAACTAAGGTTTGTACACTACCGAAATAACTGAATAATCTCTTTAAGATTTTAATGGTATTATCTGAGTTAGGTGAATTTACTTCCACGCAATCCAACCATTTTGAGGTTGAATCTATGATTACCAAAAAATATTTATTTCCGATAGGCCCTACGTAATCTATATGAACCCTACTCCAAATTTCTTCCGTTATCGGCCATGGAGTTAACTCACTCTTGGGTTGTGATGGTTGAATTTCCGCACAAATTCCGCACTCTCTAACTAAAAATTCAATTTGACTGTCAATCCCTGGCCACCAAAAATAGCCTCTAGCTAGCCCTTTCATCTTGGCAATCCCTAGATGAGATCTATGCAATAAGCTTAATATCTTATCCCTTAAACTTATTGGAATTACTAACCTATGGTTCCAGAAAATACAATCATCAATTATTGATAAATCGTTCCTTTTTATCCAATAAATCCATTTGCAATCATCCTTATTGACTTTATTTGGCCACCCTGTTCTAAGATAATTTTTTATCTCTAATAATAATTTATCCGTATTAGATTCTGCTTTAACTTCCTCAACATCTATTGGCATCTCGCTATTATTTTTGAATAAACACAAAATTCTTGAATCAAAGTTATTATTTTCCTCAACAGGATCTCCTACAGGTACGCGAGATAAGTAATCCGAACAATTTAATGTTGATTTTACGTATTGAACTTTATAATTGAAAGATGAGAGAATTACACCATAACGTTGTAATCTATTACAAGTTAAAACAGGAATTCCTTTTTTTTCACCAAAAATTCTACATAAAGGTTCATTATCTATTTCTAGAATGAATTCCCTTCCGTAAATGTACTCGAAAAACTTCTTAAAAGCAAACACAATTGCACAAGCCTCGAGGTCTAAAATTGAATATTTCTTTTCCGCTTCTGTCAGTTTACGAGAAACAAAAGAAATAGGTCTTTGTAAATTATTTTCATACACATGTAACAATGTTGCACCCAAACCTTTCGTTGAGGCGTCCGTAACTACCTTCAAAGTAACATTTGGATCGTAATGTGCTAACACTCGATTATCACATAAAATTAATTTTATTTTATTAAAAACTTTTACGCAATCTTGATTAAAATCAAAATTCGTATTTTTTTTCAATAATTTGTGCAAAGGATCTAATAACATAGACATATTTGGCACAAAAGATCGGTAAAAATTTACCATTCCTAAAAAACTGCGTAGCTCTGATAAATCTTTTGGTTGCGCGACTTTACTAATTGCGTTCGTTTTATCTTCCATAGGTTTAATCCCTTCCTTCGAGATTTCAAACCCTAAGAAACATACCGATGAAGCGTTAAAATTGCACTTTTGAATATTTACGCACAAACCGCAATCTTTTAACCTATTAAGAACTGCATTTAAATTAGCATTATGTTCCTCTATCGTTTCTCCTGTAACCATAATATCATCCAGGAAAACCGCTGTTTTCTTCAAACCTTGTAGACATGAAGCTATAGTTCTACAAAATATTGCCGGTGCACTGTTAATCCCAAACACTAGCCTAGTGAATTTAAATAATCCTAAATGTGTAGAAATCGTAGTATATTCCATACTTTCTTCGTCTAGTTCCAACTGTAAATAAGCTTGACGTAAATCAATTTTTGAAAATATTATTCCGCCCGAAATTTGTGATAATAAAACTTCTATCTTCGGCATGGGATATTTGTCAACAATCAATTGTGGGTTCACAGTACATTTATAATCCCCGCAAATTCTAATGCTTCCATCGCTTTTAACTACGGGCACGATAGGAGATGCAAACTTGCTATAACTAATCGGAACTAAAATTCCCTCTTCCTGTAAACGGTTCAATTCCGTTTCAACTTTCGCTTTCAAAGCGAAAGGAATACTTCTCGGATTGCAGAATTTCGGTTCTGCATTTTCTTTCAATTTTAAATGAACTTTAAATTTATTGAATCTACCTAGTTTACTTGAAAATACCTCCGGATATTTACGCACTAACGTATCGACACTATTATTGTTTACGTCGTGAATATTATGCGTGAGTATTTCACTTTTCAACTGTGAAGAAACCGTCTCGAAACCCGTAAAACCAATGTTAAATTCTTTTACGAAGTCTCTACCTAGCACAGTGGTTGAACCATCCTTTACAACACAAAATTCCATTATTTTAGTAATACCATTGAAATTAATTGACAAAATTAAACATCCAAGTAACTGTAACTTACAATTATTGTAACCCTTCAGGGTTAAATTCTTCGGCTTCAATTGTACATCTTTAAAATGTTCCCAATAATCTTTATCCGATAGGATCGATATTCCTGCACCCGTGTCAAATAATCCTTTTATGATGATACCGTTATTAACTTTTAACGATAAATAAATGGGATCGGTATTTCTTGTTAACCTTGAATTTATTTCACTTGAATTCACAAACACAGATGAAACTTCCTCCCGTTTTTTTTCGCGACAATTTTTACTAAAATGTCCCTTGTTTTTGCAATTAAAACACGTCACGTTTTTTAATCTACAATTACTGGAATCATGATTATTTAAATTACAATATTTGCACTTCAACTGTTGTATACGTTCTACTGATTTCTTTCTGGGAATTGTAACATTTTTGTCTTTCGCCCGCGCCGGTGAAGTAGAATAATTCCTACCTGCACTACTATTAAAATTTTTCTTACTTCTAGAAATGAGCCCGACACTCTCGGATTTAATACACGTAATATTTTTATGAAATGAATCCATTCCCGATGCGCACTCTAATGTACTTTTTAAAGTCAGCTTCTCTGCATCTAAAAACATTTTTTCTTTAATACGACCTTCTAATAAACCAGTCACAAAAATATCTTTTAAGTTTTCTTCCAGTCTGCTTTCAAATTTGCAGAATCTTGTTAGACAACGTAACCTAGCTATATAATCATTTATAGATTCCCCAACTTTTTGTTTCGCCGCAAAAAAATTTCCACGTTCCTTAAACACATTCTTTGAAACACCAATGTGGTTTCCTAATAACAAAAATATATTTTCAACCGATAATTCCGTTATTTTTTTTGGAAAACATAAATCTATCAGTAGATTAATCGTGTCTGTGTGTAGGTGGGATATTAAAACCGCCCTCTTTTTATCCTCGGATTTAAATTTGTCATCATTGACGAGGATCAACTGCTCAAACTGTAGCACGAACGTCTCCAGCCCGTCCCTAAGGTGACAAAACCTGGGTAAACCCACTCCCTCCATTTCCACACAGATTACCAATAATCAGAAAAAACAACAACAAACAGCACTCAACTCACGAATCTGATGATTGATGCTGCCGCCGATCGCCGCCCTTCCGCGTCCGACCGTCTTCTGGCTCCGTCCGGATTCCTGGTCGTCCTTCTCGTCCGGTCACCACCGCCACGCCTTCCCGTGTCGGGTCCCCGTACAAGCTGCCTGGATCCGTTTTTCATCCGGTTTCTCGGCTGCTGATTCCTTGAGCTCAGCGCCTTGAATCTCCTCACCAGTTCCTTGCCTTGATGCTCCTTCAATGTCCGATACTGTCCGTGAAGCTGCCCCCAAATTATTTTATTTTTTTATGCGACAATAATCCCTTCCGCGGTGCTCGGTGGGATTATAACCAAACTATGGTTCTTTCAGCTGCGCCTACTGTGGTTCTTCCTCCAGGAAGAATTTAATGGCTGATCAGCTTCCTTTTTCGGCTGCTCCAACTATAGTTCTTCCTCCAGGAAGAATTTAATAGCTGTTCAGATTCCTTTTTCGGCTGCTCCAACTGTAGTTCTTTCAGCTGCGGCTACGGTTCTTCCTCCAGGAAGAATTTTGCGGCCGTTCAGCTTCCTTTTTCGGCTGCGCCAACTGTGGTTATCTGCCGTGTCGATCACTCAGATAAGATGTAAATAATAGTCGTTTGGATACTCCATACTATTTGGTTTATTTAGTGTTATTACTAATGTACAGTATTCGAGATGTTGTTGCAAAGAGAGGACGAGTTACAACAGACACGCCTTTTTATACGTCTCGGTCATGCTGTCTCACTCAGATATGCCTGTCTCTTTCATACCGACAGACATACGTTCACCACAATAACTATTGCTGTTCCATTCTCAGTCAGGTTTTCAGAAATTAAAATAGGGGGTTAATGTAGGTACCTCATAACTATTGCTGTTCCATTCACAGTCAGGTTTTCAGAAATTAAAATAGGGGGTTAATGTAGGTACCTCATAACTATTGCTGTTCCATTCACAGTCAGGTTTTCAGAAATTAAAATAGGGGGTTAATTTAGGTACCTCATAACTATTGCTGTTCCATTCACAGTCAGGTTTTCAGAAATTAAAATAGGGGGTTAATGTAGGTACCTCATAACTATTGCTGTTCCATTCACAGTCAGGTTTTCAGAAATTAAAATAGGGGGTTAATGTAGGTACCTCATAACTATTGCTGTTCCATTCACAGTCAGGTTTTCAGAAATTAAAATAAATTTCTTGATATCATTTCGTGACGTAAACTCAGAAGATTCCAAGTGTATTTAATGCTACTAGAGGTCATCTCATGCTGAGGCAAAGTCAGACCCCAAAGGTCACTTTTATCGTATTTCAAGGGTGGTTGACATAAATTCTGGTAAAAACCGAGATTTGTTAAGATTTTCAAAATAATTTTTAAGTTTTTCAGAATACAAACGAAATAAATCAGTTATTTCGTTCCTTTTCTAATTTCAAAGGAATCACTTAATTATATATAATAATATAATACAAACATTCTCAGATAACGAATAACGTGACAATATTTGAAAGTCTCCTACCTCCACCACAGTAAGTAAGTACTTGCCCAAACACGATGTCAACTCAGCCACCGACCGGTCTACCATCTGTGGCGGCTCGTGACTTTTGGGTGTACTAGAGTGCTAATATTACAAAAAATGGCATTATTGATGTTGTTGTATCCGAAAAATTTTTTTTTTTGAAAATTCGGATTTTTGTATGATGATTTTCAGGAAATTTTACGGACACCAACGGAACACCCGTTCACTATTGATGTTGATTTAATGAAAAATCATGTTTTTTTTAAGTCAATTTGTGTGGAACCAGTATCTGTTTTTCTTATTCTGTATTATAATCTGAGCCTCTTGAAGACCCACAGTAATAAATTCCTTCTTACGGTCCCTACCTTAACCCGCTTCAACCCAGCCCAAACGGGTGGCAATATTGTTCCCCTGTCTTAGGAGGTGTAAGGTGCTCTAGTGAGGTGTAATATAATCATCATTTTTTGTAATAATACTAAAATTACAATTTTGTGACATTCCACCGTCAAGTACGGCTTAGGTTCTGTAGATCTCCTGTAGAACCCTTCAGACTTTAAAATATTTTTACCTATAAGTCCCAACAAAACAGGAAAATTTCATGAAATCGGAATGTTTCCGGGGTATTTTAAATGTGTTATATATTTCTTATTTTTGAAGAAATTAGAAAAAAATATTTTTGAGAAGCTTGTATTTAAAATAATCAATAATAATATTTTAATATCAATGAAAATTTTAACAAAAAACCAACCGAAACATCCATAATTTTGAAAGAATTAATGTTTTGAAACATATAACTTTTGTGTAGGGAATTAGTAAATAATTATCACTATTTATGCCTTTTTTTTGTTATTGATTTTTGGAGTGTTATGCCGTGTTGCGCTAACTCCTTCTTTAGCCGTTGGACTTTTTTTCTTTAAACGTCGGTTCTTTAAACGTTGGCTAAAGAAGGAGTTAGCGCAACACGGCATAACACCCCAAAAACAAATAACAAAAATACTTTTGCCGTGAAAATCTTAAATCATACTATTTATGCCGTTTATACAATAAATATATATATTTTTTACTTTTAACTCTCTAAGAAAAAATCCCGCCAATTTATAATAATACGTTTTGATAATTTTATTGTTGGAATCAAGTATAGATATTTGCCACGAAATGGGAAGAATAATTATTTCCCTTTCCAATTACGAAAAAATCACATACACTCACATTTTATATAAATATATGCAGGCCCTGGTCAGATCTGTCCTGTAAACTGTTCAGAAGCTCTAATGGAATACGATGTTTGCGGATAGTAATGTCCTTCCGAGGCTTGAGGGGTTAACCTCACCGAATAGATAATCCCCACTAGTGTGATCTATTCCGATTTGAAAGATGTCATTTATTTACGTCTCCTTTTGCCGTAATTAATCAGATCTGTCCTGTAAACTGTTCAGAAGCTCTAATGGAATACGATGTTTGCGGCTAGTAATGTCCTTCCGAGGCTTGAGGGGTTAACCTCACTGAATAGATAATCCCCACTAGTGTGATCTATTCTGATTTGAAAGATGTCATTTATTTACATCTCCTTTTGCCGTAATTAATCAGATCTGTCCTGTAAACTGTTCAGAAGCTCTAATGGAATACGATGTTTACGGCTAGTAATATCCTTCCGAGGCTTGAGGGGTTAACCTCACTGAATAGATAATCTCCACTTGTGTGATCTATTCCGATTTGAAAGATGTCATTTATTTACGTCTCCTTTTGCCGTAATTAATCAGATCTGTCCTGTAAACTGTTCAGAAGCTCTAATGGAATACGATGTTTGCGGCTAGTAATGTCCTTCCGAGGCTTGAGGGGTTAACCTCACTGAATAGATAATCCCCACTAGTGTGATCTATTCTGATTTGAAAGATGTCATTTATTTACATCTCCTTTTGCCGTAATTAATCAGATATGTCCTGTAAACTGTTCAGAAGCTCTAATGGAATACGATGTTTACGGCTAGTAATATCCTTCCGAGGCTTGAGGGGTTAACCTCACTGAATAGATAATCTCCACTTGTGTGATCTATTCCGATTTGAAAGATGTCATTTATTTACGTCTCCTTTTGCCGTAATTAATCAGATATGTCCTGTAAACTGTTCAGAAGCTCTAATGGAATACGATGTTCGCGGCTAGTAATGTCCTTCCGAGGCTTGAGGGGTTAACCTCACTGAATAGATAATCCCCACTAGTGTGATCTATTCCGATTTGAAAGATGTCATTTATTTACGTCTCCTTTTGCCGTAATTAATCAGATCTGTCCTGTAAACTGTTCAGAAGCTCTAATGGAATACGATGTTTGCGGCTAGTAATGTCCTTCCGAGGCTTGAGGGGTTAACCTCACTGAATAGATAATCCCCACTAGTGTGATCTATTCGGATTTGAAAGATGTCATTTATTTACGTCTCCTTTTGCCGTAATTAATCAGATCTGTCCTGTAAACTGTTCAGAAGCTCTAATGGAATACGATGTTTGCGGCTAGTAATGTCCTTCCGAGGCTTGAGGGGTTAACCTCACTGAATAGATAATCCCCACTAGTGTGATTTATTCCGATTTGAAAGATGTCATTTATTTACGTCTCCTTTTGCCGTAATTAATCAGATCTGTCCTGTAAACTGTTCAGAAGCTCTAATGGAATACGATGTTTTCGGCTAGTAATATCCTTCCGAGGCTTGAGGGGTTAACCTCACTGAATAGATAATCCCCACTAGTGTGATCTATTCCGATTTGAAAGATGTCATTTATTTACGTCTCCTTTTGCCGTAATTAATCAGATATGTCCTGTAAACTGTTCAGAAGCTCTAATGGAATACGATGTTTCCGGCTAGTAATGTCCTTCCGAGGCTTGAGGGGTTAACCTCACTGAATAGATAATCCCCACTAGTGTGATCTATTCCGATTTGAAAGATGTCATTTATTTACGTCTCCTTTTGCCGTAATTAATCAGATCTGTCCTGTAAACTGTTCAGAAGCTCTAATGGAATACGATGTTTGAGGGGTTAACCTCACTGAATAGATAATTCCCACTAGTGTGATCTATTCCGATTTGAAAGATGTCATTTATTTACGTCTCCTTTTGCCGTAATTAATCAGAAAACGAAAACAACAAACAAAACAGTGCCGGTTTTTGAACCTTTAAAACAAAATATTATCCGGTTATAAAATAAACCGGTAGAATAATTTCATTCAATTAATTATGAAAGGTTTCGATTGTTGTAATATACGACCAAATTTGAAGTGGACATCGCGATTAATTAATTATTAATTAATATTATTTTTTTGTATTATATTTAGGAATCGAAGAGTTATACAATACGATTATAACTATATTGTGAAAAAACATAACATCTGTAATATTAATCTAAGACTTTCAGATAATCTGAACCAAATAAATAACAGGCACTGAATTGCAAATATAGGGTGATAAATTAATGTCTAAAAACACCCTTGAAAGTAAATCAGTGATTCCCAACATGGGTTATATTGCCCGCCAGTGTAGGATCAAGAGTTATAGTGGTTTGGAGGACAATTTTATTTGATCTGTTTGTTTGATTTGTGCATTTATTTTATTAGATTTAAACACAGTAGATAATTCAGCCCTTTTTTGATATCTACCTTTGATACAGTTTAACAATTGAAAGGTCTAATAAAATATCGTAAAATTCCAAAAGATATCACAGTAAAAATTATATTTAGTTCTAACTTTCAGAACGGTAAAAACCCAGAAAAATATTTGTTGGGCCTAGTGAATTTTGTGGAGGGACGCTACAGAAATATCTACACGAAAAATGGGAGCTTTGCCTAAAAATGTTGGGAACCTTCGCCCTAAATAAACCTTTAATCAAGGTTTAAAAACTCCCAACAAATTCCGTGTTTTTATTTTGTGCTGTGGCTAAAAATACAGGCATTTAAAAAACTTTTATCATTTTAGGCCAGTTATTCTGGGCTATAAATTACCCAAAAGATGTTAATAAATTGAACCGCAAGAAATAATTAAATTTTTCATTTCTATTGTTATTACACCTAATTCGGTAAAGCAATTTTTTTCTGAAGCAACAAAAATTCTCTAACAGTGAGCTCTGGCAAAGTAAATGCACTCCCTTGCCAATATTATTTTCTGAAGCAACAGAAACTCTCTAGCAGTGAGCTCTGGTAAAGTAAATGCACACCCTTACCAATATTATTTTCTGAAGCAACAGAAACTCTCTAGCAGTGAGCTCTGGTAAAGTAAATGCACTCCCTTACCAATATTATTTTCTGAAGCAACAGAAACTCTCTAGCAGTGATCTCTGGTAAAGTAAATGCACACCCTTACCAATATTATTTTCTGAAGCAACAGAAACTCTCTAGCAGTGATCTCTGGTAAAGTAAATGCACACCCTTACCAATATTATTTTCTGAAGCAACAGAAACTCACTAGCAGTGAGCTCTGGTAAAGTAAATGCACACCCTTACCAATATTATTTTCTGAAGCAACAGAAACTCTCTAGCAGTGATCTCTGGTAAAGTAAATGCACACCCTTACCAATATTATTTTCTGAAGCAACAGAAACTCACTAGCAGTGAGCTCTGGTAAAGTAAATGCACACCCTTACCAATATTATTTTCTGAAGCAACAGAAACTCTCTAGCAGCTAGCTCTGGTAAAGTAAATGCACACCCTTACCAATATTATTTTCTGAAGCAACAGAAACTCTCTAGCAGTGAGCTCTGGTAAAGTAAATGCACACCCTTACCAATATTATTTTCTGAAGCAACAGAAACTCTCTAGCAGTGAGCTCTGGTAAAGTAAATGCACACCCTTACCAATATTATTTTCTGAAGCAACAGAAACTCTCTAGCAGTGAGCTCTGGTAAAGTAAATGCACTCCCTTACCAATATTATTTTCTGAAGCAACAGAAACTCTCTAGCAGTGAGCTCTGGTAAAGTAAATGCACACCCTTACCAATATTATTTTCTGAAGCAAGAGAAACTCTCTAGCAGTGAGCTCTGGTAAAGTAAATGCACACCCTTACCAATATTATTTTCTGAAGCAACAGAAACTCTCTAGCAGTGAGCTCTGGTAAAGTAAATGCACTCCCTTACCAATATTATTTTCTGAAGCAACAGAAACTCTCTAGCAGTGAGCTCTGGTAAAGTAAATGCACACCCTTACCAATATTATTTTCTGAAGCAACAGAAACTCTCTAGCAGTGAGCTCTGGTAAAGTAAATGCACTCCCTTACCAATATTATTTTCTGAAGCAACAGAAACTCTCTAGCAGTGAGCTCTGGTAAAGTAAATGCACACCCTTACCAATATTATTTTCTGAAGCAACAGAAACTCTCTAGCAGTGAGCTCTGGTAAAGTAAATGCACACCCTTACCAATATTATTTTCTGAAGCAACAGAAACTCTCTAGCAGTGAGCTCTGGTAAAGTAAATGCACACCCTTACCAATATTATTTTCTGAAGCAACAGAAACTCTCTAGCAGTGAGCTCTGGTAAAGTAAATGCACTCCCTTACCAATATTATTTTCTGAAGCAACAGAAACTCTCTAACAGTGAGCTCTGGTAAAGTAAATGCACACCCTTACCAATATTATTTTCTGAAGCAACAGAAACTCTCTAACATTGAGCTCTGGCAAAGTAAATGTATTATTTTCGACCTTTGCGACCAAACGTAAGTTTGATCTTGTGCTTTGATTGTGCTACATGGCCATTTCTATGTTTTTCAATTAAAATAATATACTTTATTTGTACGTAACGTACGACTGGACCATTTTCAAAATTGTGTTATGTAAATTCATAGTACCTGCAATAAAATTATGACTTTACGATTATTTTTGTTAAAAAATCAAAATTCGTATAACTATTTTTTTTTTCTTTAGAACTGAAATGTCTTAATTTTCCTCTGGGTAAGAGTCATATCCCGTATTTTTACGGGTGTAGCCGGGTAGTATAACAGCCCTCAAAAATAATATACCGACTCTCATTAAATATCACTGTGTTTAAATTAATAAATATTATGTAATGCCTAACCTACTTAGGTGAATTGTTTGTGGATTTTTTACTGAAATGACAAAATAAAATAACGAAATAAGTTAAAAATGGTAACAAAATGATTGAATAAGATTGAAAGTAATTCAACAGGAGTATTCTTAGAAAATATAATATTATAGTGTTTTTCTCATTATTTTCCGACAATTACGTCCCAGCGGCGTATTTTACTTTAACATTTTATTACAATTTTTTGTTGATAGATATTCACACCCTGCTGAAATGCGAGTATAAACCTGTTGCCTAGGGTGAGGTTATTTTTGTATATTGACGGTAAAATAATACCCCTGTTTTGCAGAGATAACCATTTTACGTGCGAAGCTTTGCTCGCGATCCTGGCTTAAATTATCTCTTTCCGATCGCAAGACGACCAAATCATACAAGCTTTTTCATTTTATTTCATTGCACAAGTTCTTTTAAAGATCATAATATATATAAATATATTTTCCAAAATGACTAACAAATTGTGTAAAGGTACGAAAACACATCAATAATATCTACATTACTATTACCGAATTTTAAGTAATTACTATTAAAACATAGGCGTAAAACTAGCTAACTCTCCAACCATTATGCTGTTGGTAGAGAGGATAGATCGCCACACTACTGCTCCTAACCCTCTGGAGCTAGTGAGACTATGGCAACTCCAACTGGGGTACATTGTGAGGCTGAAGGTATTGGGGAGGGGAAATAGTTGGGGAAGAGGAAGCTGGGGGAGTACCTGGCTATTCATACAAGGGTATGTTGAGATGCAGTGAAAAGGGTAAGGAGACGGCTATTCAGAGCTGGACACAAAACGGTTAAATCCTTTTTTACATTAACTTCACACTGGAGGTCCTGAAGAAAATAATCCCTCTGGACCTATGTCATCATTGGGGATGCTGCGTGGCGGGTATTTTTTAGGAACAAAAGGAGAGGAAGTTCTGGGAAGGAAAAAAGTATGAGGGGTTGGTAGGAATCTAGGGATCAGTGCGTCCAGGAGTGACGGACGTATAAGCTGTCCTTCCCACTGCGGCGCAAGGCTATGGTTCCAGAGAGACCAGTTGGGGAAATCAAAGGGTCTCCCCGAACCAGCCTCTCTCGTTCCGGCACGCCACGCACAAACGCATGGGAGCTAAAACTTCGGGAGGTAATTCTACGTGATAATACGAGTTTCAAACATAAATTACTGCTTTCGAAATAAAAAAGAAAATGAAACACTTGAAATTTTTGCATGGAAAAACTAATATTCTTCTATAGAAAAATATTTTTGTATGAGAAAATACACAATGCAATTTCGAAAGAAGTAATTTATCTTTTTTACTTCCACCAAAATGTATTATTTTTAAGCAATAATTATTAGCCTGAAACACCTATTTAAAATGAACAAATCAGGTGCTCTACCAATCTGGAAATCAGAAGGCTGCGTGTTTAATTCCTGTCGGCGGCATGTATTTTTTCTCGGAAGATTTTCAATTTATTTAAGTGTTTCAGGCTAATAATTATTGCTTAAAAATAATACGTTATTATTTGCGATATGCATAAAAAATATTGTCTCTTAAACATTAGTTAATCATTAAAAATAATGATTTAGAATTTGACTAGAACGATGAAAATATTATTTACAACGCCTCTTAAAATTGAATTGACATTGTGACTTGTTATAAATTTTAAAAATAAAACAAATACCTACTTATTGTTAACCAAAAAAATGATAATTAAATAGAGTTTAATTAAGAATAACATATCCCGAAATGAATCACTTCCTCCTTGTCTTTATCCTTAGTTTCTTATAACACCTAGTAAAAAAACATAATTTTAATATTAAACTAGCTTTTTGCCCGTTGCAGGCAACTAATAGGTAAAGGAGTGTGGGACTACAAAATTTTAAAAAGAAATGAATATTTGGAAAAAAAAGGTGTCAAAGAGCTTATTGATAATTTTTTCACCGAGCCATTCGGGTTGTGTAAGTCGATACGCGTAGTTTGATACCCATATCGTATATACGGTTCCAACTTTTATCAGTGACACTCTTGTAATATTAAATTACTTAGCTAAATCCATTTTAAGCAGCGTTTCGATGCGTTCTCGAGGGGTTTTCTCAAAATATTTTTCAGTCTAAAACAACGTCAAATGAAATTTTTGACTACAATTTTTCTACAACATCCATACGAATTTTTTTTTTGTTCTGAGACATCTATACATCGTCTATATCAACAATGAAACTGAAAATGTTTCAGGAAGACATGGCACTATCATGTTTTTCTGAAAACTGAGGGGTCGGAAAAATATGCTAGAATATATCATAAAAAAGTGTAGAATTGTGGATGAAGTAAGGATCATGTGCCGGTATAGATAAAACCATATATAAGTATAAGCGTAACGAAGGTATAAAATGTATAACAAAGAACATAAAAGGCTCAAAGTCAAATGGCTTACGGCAGGGGTAGGGAACCTGCGCCCTGCGAGGCTTTTTGGTGCGAACACTTTCTTTGTGGCTTGCTGATCACAAAAAAAATTATGAAAACAAATTACTTTCGTTTTTCTTTCACGGTGTTTCAGATATATTTTTGACATTATTATATAGCCCAGAGAAAGGTATAATATAGCTGACAGGTATTTACTTATGCACCAACGTTTCTAGAAACCTGTTAAATATATAAGCGATCCTAGGTCCCTTTTCAATTAAATTTAAATTTCTTATTATTTCAATAAAAAGAAATTAAATGTTTGGTAAGAAATTATTAGTGTATTGCTAATTAAACTGTGGACTTGCTTACAAATAAAATTACAGTTGTGTATTCATCTGCAGAAGCATGTAAGAAGGAAATTATTTTCTTGTTTGGAGTGCATTTTTTAAATTTTAGTAGCAGACTATGTGCTGCAAAAATCGAAGCAAACCATTTTCGTTTACTGGGTAAAGTTTTAATTTAAGTTGGGGACTTGCGCAACGATTCACTTTTAAATTAAAACCAGTTTCATGTTCAAAAATGTAAAAATAAAATTACAGTTGGGAATCCATTTATAGATGCATTTCGAAGGAAACCATTCTCGTCTTAGAGGTGGTTTTCAAATTCTTGTTGCAGAAGAAACTATTAACTATAGGATAAACTTTGAAACCAGTTTTGTGTTCAGAATGCAACGATAGAAATCCAGTTGTGGGTTCATCTGCTGACGCATTTTGAAGGAAAACATTATCGTAGTCTAAGTGCAGTTATAAAATGTAAGAACTGTCTGCGTGCTGCAAAAATCTGAGTAAACCATTTTCATGTGATGTTTGTAGTTTTCGTTCATTTTTACGTGGGATTTAAATTTTAGTTTTACAAAATATGCCGCAAAATTCTGAGGAAAACTATTGTCACTATTAAAATAAAATAAAATCAGTTTGTGCTTGGTAAAATGAAGTAATAATAATATGTGGAGGATTCCAACAGAACCCCCCCCCCCCTCCCCCCACCAACAAAATGCGGCCCGCGGGTAATAGTACAAACATCAAAATTTCCCCCGACGACTAAAAGGTTCCCCATCCCTGGCCCAAGGGCTGTAACAATTTTATGAAATAATCGAGTTGATTATATCCCTATCAAGCTCTCACATTGTGTTGTGGGAGATTAAAGTTTATCCTAGACCCTTCTAAAAATAAGACGTAGCTAGTCAAGAAAATTGATTATTTTGAAAATACCAAACTTCGAAAATTCTGAAACTCACGACAATTATTTAAATTTTTGAATTATATTTACCATAATATATGACCGGGCGTCCATATTTTATAAAAGCATTTTATCTTTTTTTATATCATGCGGAAATACATAATTTTTTCGATGTTATAAAGAAAAATAATATTTTTTACTGTTTGCCTCAAATATTAATACAAGAATCCATTCTTAAAATCCTAAAAATAACCAATATGACTAATTCATATTTTGCGCCGCCATCTAATCGGTTAAACTTTATTTTTTTATTATATGAACGAGATAAAAGTGAAGGTACAGTTTTCTTAAAAATTCTCCAAACAAAACCAACGTGCTCTCGAAATATCGAGATATTTCAATTTTTTTCTTTCGAGTTTTTCAATGATTGAAGTAAAATGTGGGTAGCGTTTTTGACAACATTTTTCACGTTTAATATTAATATTTTATTATTTAGAAATAGTAATGGATACACCGTAAAGATAATTTTATCTTTTTTCTAAAACAGTATTTGTTTTTATGGAAATTTAGAAAATAAGATTTTCAACACATTCGACATACACAAAAAATATTGCAAACAAATTTAATGAAAGTACTGAAGGATTAAGAGAAGATCAATAGATCGTGTTATTATCGCAAATAGAGGGGAAAGGAAGCCTTTACCTGGTGATAATGTTGAAGTCCTACTGATTTCTTGAAGTTTCCGTGGATCACTTATAATTTGTGGGTATACGCTGTATACAATCACCATTAATTTTGGATGTTCACAACACGACTATATTAAACTTTATTAAAGAAATAACATGCACTCTCAACTACGACGAAAATTCGAATCCATAAAACAAATAATATGTGGGTGTTAATAACAAACGAATAACACTGTCTTCTTTTTTCAATTCTTGTTTTCTTCCTAAGTAAACATTTTAGGAATGGAACAAAAGGAAATGACAATTTTAATAAGACATTGGGATGTAGAATAATGACAAAACTAAATCAATATTCAAAAATTATGTTAGTAGTCTATTTAGTTAGTAAAATGAAAAAGCACACACCCTTGAACATGAAATCTGACTTTACTTGTCAAGAAAGAAAGAAAATTTTATCGTATGAAATACAAAACTTCAAATATGGAATTTAAGTAATTTTCTGATAAAAAATATTGTATATATATATTGGTACATTATCGCTTGTCTGAATTCTTGACACACGAGTTCCAATTTTGAAAATAACAAATAAAATTATTTTCTGTTTAAATAGTAAAATTTTATGAGTATGTTATTTAGCGCTTGTCTGAATTCTTGACACAATCAGTTCGAAAAATTCTAAACATATTTATACGAGTTCATTGAAACGTAGTTACAGTCACTCACAGACAAGATCCACAAGCTAAATTAGAATGCTTGATAGTTTTAACTATTATCAATGAAATATCTTGAAAATAAAATAAAAAATCTTGAAAGAGAATAAAGTAAAATCTGCTAAAATTTAAAAATCTTCGTATTTCTTCTGCTTTATTGTTAGGAAGATTTACAGTAGATTATTTGTCACATAACAATCATTCTACATAGCGAACATGGTGTCCTTAGTGTTAGTGGCCGTGTGATGCAAAGCGTCGTGTTCCCACCCAAGTGTTGCGGGTTCAATCCTCTAGCTCTAAGTCCTACCTCATTGCACATACAACATTTTCACACTACAATGACGGTAGCAGGAGATCAAATATTTTCAGTTTATTTATGGTCTGTATTTTTCCTTTTAAAAATATGAAATACAAATGTTAAAGCTATCTATGTGGTGCTTCGCATGAGGTATAAAAAAAATATTTATTTTTTATATTAAGTAGACAAGCATCATTTTTTTCTGGGATACTAACATCTATCTTTAGACTTGCTCGATTTTGGGAACGTCCTTTAAATCTACTTTTTGAATTTGAATGCGTTACATTTTTAAAAGGTTACTAACCAAAGCGAAAGAGTTGGTTGTGACAGGCAGATTATTGGCGGGAAAACACAGTTTTGGTGGGAAAGCGGTGGGTTAGAAAAAGGTGGCACATTAGTTGAAAGTTAAGGTTACACTTTGTGGAAATGTATTTTGTGTAATTTGAACATTAGCACAGAAAGTACCTAACCTACGTGGAATAAATATTTTAATCGAAATAAGAAGGTTCTGTTAACAAACAATAACATTATAAAATATATTTTAGGAGCGACTTCAGATACATTATCGGCTGTTTTTTTTTTTTTTTATTTATTTATTTATTTTTTTATTATTTTTTTTATTATTTTTTTATTATTTTTTTTTTTTTTATATTAACTCCACACAGGAGGCCCTGAAGAAAATAATTTCCCTCAGGGCCTATGTCATCTTTGGGGATGCTGTGTGGAGGGTCTTTTTGTGGAGAGGAAGGAGTGAACATGGGTCTTGAAGAGTCCCATGTTGTAGGAGGGAGAAAACACAGAGGCCGGCAGTTCGTTCCACAGCCGAGCTGTTGAACTTAAGAACGAATCGTAGAAGCGACCTGTTCTCATGTGACAAGTGTCAACTGTGTACAAATGTTGGGCACGCGTTTGGCGTGTATCCCGACTACGCAACGGTGCCGAAGGGATCAATGACGCTAGTTCCTCAGAGCATCTTCCATTGTAATACCGATAGAACAAGGACAGCATACCTACCCGACGCCTGTGCTCTAAAGATTGCAGTCCGTTTGTTAAGATTGGGGAATCTATCAAACGGACCGCCCGTTTTTGCACAGAGTCTAGGGTTTTTTTCAGGTATTTAGGGGCTCCGGACCAGAGATGGCTGCCAAATTCGACAGTAGGGCGCACTTGCGATTTGTACAGGGTCAGCAGTTGTGTATTATTAAAGTATCTGCGGGCCCTGTACAGTACGCCCAGCTTCTGAGAGGCCAACTTTACTCTGGCTTCGATGGAGCCCCCGTACCTGAGCTGGTCACTATAGTTTAAAAAAAAAAAAAAAAAGTTATACCAAGCATATCAATGGAAGGCCTGTTCGGAAGATTGCTTCCGTTGAAGGAGACTAGATTATCATTTGGATCCCTTTTAGACGTAATCAGACTGGATTGGGTCTTTGAAACATTAAATTCGACGAGATTATTTTTACCCCAGGAGGAAATACTCTCGAGATAACCGTCCATTCTCTGCTTCAAAGCCCTCCGAGCCGTTGGAGTTTGTGTGCCCTTTGGGGGCTTGTCAAACAAATCATGAACTGTACTGTCATCCGCGTAACAATGAATCGGTGCACATGTCAAAAGGTCATTGATGTGCAACAAAAACAAAGTCGGAGACAGAACCGATCCCTGTGGGACGCCAGCATTTATGGAGTGCGAGGAAGAGGTGAAACCGTCAGCAACCGCCTGAATCGACCTATCCCTCAAAAAGTCAGCAATCCACGTACACAGGGATGCGGGAAGTCCGTAAGAATGCAATTTGTTGACAAGTCCTCGGTGCCAGACCCGGTCAAAGGCCTTGGATATGTCTAGTGCGACCGTTTGGGTCTCACCATGACGTTCCAGGCACCGCCCCCAAACATGCGTCACATACGCGAGAAGATCACCGCACGAGCGGTTCCGCCGGAATCCGTATTGACGGTCGTTGATAATTTTGTTCTTCTCGAGGTATGTGAGCAGTTTGTCGTTGATCACACGTTCCATCACTTTGGACAGAACTGATATGATCGCTATGGCCGGGTTGGAGCGGTCACCTTTCATGGGAATAGGGTGAATGACCGCTTTTTTCCAACCAGAGGGCACAGTGCCACACTTCAGGGACATTTTGAAGAGCTTTGTCAAAACTGGAACTATTTCCGCAGCACACCTCTGCAATACCAGGGCAGGTATTCCATCAGGTCCACTAGCTTTGTTAACATCGAGCCCCCGTATAACGTGGAGTACATCCCGATGCCGGATCCTCAGCTTTTTCATATAGAAGCCGCAGTGAGGAACCGACGGCGGAACAGCACCTCCGTCATCGAGGGTCGAGTTTTCCGCAAACATTTTCCCTAATAAGTTAGCCTTTTCGGTGGCGGTGTTTGCTAGTGAGCCGTCAGGTCTGGTAAGAGGTGGCAAACTGGGTTTGCAAAAATTCCGACCTATTGAGCCCGCAAGGGACCAGAATGCTCTGCTGCCATGCGGGCAGGCAGCCAGCTTTTTGCTGATCTGCAGGTCGTGTTCGAATTTTGACCTATTAATGATTCTCTTGCATTCCTTTGCCGATTTGTTGTATGCTGATCTGCTTTCGGGCGTTCGAGATGTGTTGTAGGCTCGGTAAGCCGCGTTTTTTCGTCGAACTGCTTCGGAGCATTGTCGACTGAACCACGGCTTTGAGCCCACACCAGTTTCTTTAGTAGTCGATTGTATGAAGCCATCCATCGCCGATTTGATGACTTCACCAATCTCCTGGGCACATCTTGAAGGGTCCGAAGTCCGAAAACAAACAGCTGACCACGGAAAAGCGTTGAAATGGGCCCGCATACCGAACCAATCTGCTGACTTATAGTGCCACACTTTTCTCCTCAGCCTCTCATTGGTTGGTCTGAGGCTAACGGGGATTGATGTTGTCACTAAGTTCAATCTAGGATGGACGTACATATATTCAATTTTTCAGCAACTAAATCGTTTGTTATTTTCCTGCTTTGGCACCACGGCACAGATTCTCTAAAAGAAAGTGACCCATTTATAATTTCTTACAAAACCTTCCCTGTACTTAAGCAACATAAAACCTTTATTGCAAACTTGTTCAACAGTGGGTCGAATATTCGATATTCGGTAGGCAATATGACCAAAGAATTGAAATTCAGAGTAACTTTGATATTTACTGAGATGGCTATTTTACTACCGTCGCGCAGTGCGATCGGTAGGATTTATAAGATTAGGGGTTTAATTGAGTAAAGATCCGTCCATCTATTTTAGAATCTCTGAAGTTTACCACCAGATCATAACTTTGTACCAGCTGCCCGCCAATGTATATACTAAAACTTTTTGCACCACACGAACGCGGAATCACCCATAAAGCGCGCTCTCACTTAAAACTGAATATTAGTTATTTTTGGTGTCTCAGAGAACAGTCTTATTTATCTTGCGTCATTGGTTCATTCGGCATCCATGAACCATATGAATAAACTATGCGTATAAAAAACAGGTGTGACTTTTTCTGCATGAAAATTAAACACTTTAACGGCATTATGTAAGCATTTAAAAAACAAAAATTAGAAATTAGTATGTAAATCGATAGAACAATGTAATTTAGACAGCAGTGAAACTTTTCCTATTTTTTTACCATTTACTACAGCTCCGAATTGATCTTCTACTGAATAATAGACAGCGTAATGCCTTTACAAGTTGGCTGGACGGAAGGAAAACGGATGTTATTATTACAGATGAATTGAAGGACATCGAGTATATGGAAAGACGAAGAAGAGCGTTAAGAAGTATCCGTTAGAACAGGTATGCTGTCAAGGCGTTTACACTTTTGCAGTACAAATGTGAAAAAATGTTTTTCAATGCCATTTTGCATATATCACTGTATACGTGAGAACGGTGGGTAAATTACACTGCACTCCAATGGCATGTATTATAAAAGTCTTCTACAATAATGCATATCGCTAACTAATCCGCCCAAAATATACTAAAATACTGCAGCGCTACAGAAAAGAATCCTGGAACTGGACTCCTTGCACTCTTTCACAACACTTCTCCACAGCATGGGAAGCTTATAGCGCACACTAAGCCAATTCAAGAATACCATCATCACAAAGTTCCCCAGATGGCCTGACAGAAGACGGTCAAATATCCTCCATAAACCAACATTGTTGTATTTTTTCTCTATTTGTCCATAAATGACTTTTACGTAATTTCTGAATAATAAGATTTCGTCACTTCTTTTCTGATTTTATTTTACGTATTGTTTTTTTTTTCACTGTGAATTTATTGAAGTTATTGCATTGCGTTAACCCTGCACACCTTCTGGAATAAATTATTTTACTATTATTATTTCTATTATTGGTACCTAGTACCTATTTGTAGACTATTTAATTGTAGAGGGCTGTAAACGGTTTTTCTTGCTCACAACAGCTAGGCTGTTGAATAAACTGTTGATTTTTTGTTTCTTCTCTACAATACCCAGTTTACTTTTAAAAAAAACCTGCAAACATCCTCAAACACCTTTTATATCCCCTACATCAGCAAAATAGCATTTGTACAGGTGGGTACAATATAGGTACTATTCCCGTACACGGGGTTTTCAGATATATTTGAATAGGGCAAATCTTTGTTGTAGGTATACGGTAGATGGCTACAAAATAATAACGTGCTAAAAGAGTACCGGTACCTTTTTGACTTATCTGACCCTTGTCAGATCCCAAGATCTAGAATACTTGCAACTGTCAACTTCTGTAGGCATTTATTCATCGGAAGAATAATGATCTTGTATTATTTACGTATATTTACTTCGAGAACATACTGTAACCTTTAACTATGCATAATATATTGGGCCACCTCATGCAAAGTATTATGCAAATTTGTAACTTTGAGGAGGCAAACTTTAACAGTTTTTTTTCTTAAATTAAAACAATTTTATTATATTGGTTTGTTGAAAATATTCTAGAAAATTTATTGCATAACTACGGGAAAAATGCTAAGTTTTATAAAGATTAAGATTTGCAAAATATTTGTTAAGTTTGTGTAATATGTAATGTGTTGTAATTCGACATGGTACGTTAGTAAATAAATAAAATTGTTGAAAATTAGGTTACGAACTGAAAATAGTTGCGCGGAAATGTTAGGCAAATTGCAAATTTCACGACGCAAAGCATATTTGAGTTTGAAGGATTATCCTTTCTTCTATACGTTACTGGGTCTCATATAATCTGACAATATTTTAATTCCTTCCAATTCCATCACATTATCAATGAAAAACGTTGCTTATGCATCCAATGAAGAGTAGGATTGAAGTGACGCGACGATAGGGTGGGAACCCGTCGCATTGGTCCACTTGGCACATGACCAACTGATGTTTAAATATAAATTTTTCAATGAATGTCTTAGAAAATCAAAATTATTTTTTGGATTTGTGGGGGTGGCTGTACGGTGTTCTGTACTTACTTTATACGTGTGTGCATTACCCACATTAATACAGGTAGATGGGTTGCTACTTGGTGCTCTTATAATATTTACAAAGGTTCTTCCATCCATCAGGAGAAAGCATTTTAATAAGAAAGGGTTTAATAAAACCACACACAAGTTTAACCAAATCTTTGCTAAAACCATCAGCTTAACGCAATAAATCCTTTAGGTGTAATGAATTTCTTTCCTCATGCACGGGGCAGGTAAAAAGGCGCCTGGTTTGGATTGATGAGAAAATAAGGCGCCTGGTTTGGAGTGATGAGAAAAGAAGGCGCCTGTCTCGTCCTACTTCGAGGAGAGACGTTGATGACCCTAAAATGTAATAAAACTAGAACGTACCTTGCTCCTCGTAAAATCATTAGTGTCAAAGATCTAACACTTGGTGTAAGACGTAAGAAGCTTTCCCTCTAGTTTCCCTGCAGTGACTCGCGTACAAAAAGGTCTTAATTATTCCGCAAAATATTTTCTCAATAAGCGGAACCGTTGAGTTTTTTTCTACATAAGTGCGGAATTATTTTGATAAAAGGTTCGCCCGAAATGAAAAGATTCAGTGAAAGGGGTGGAAAGTTGAAAGCCAGGGGTGGAAATTAAATTTTCACAACCTTTTAGCGACAAAGTTTTCACCGGGCGTCATTAGCCGCCTCTGCTGTGTGGAATAAGTAGGTACCTAACCTTAGGCTAGGTATATCGGTTGCTTTAAAGCTCCGCTCGGTTGGAATGTCGAGCTTAGCGCAGCTTGGAACATAATCCGTAGATAAGTCGGAAGCCTAGATATCAGTAATATTACACGTATTTTCTATGATTTTAATAGAGGAATGTGCTTCATTTTTCTATGCAAAACCAAATTACTGTCTACGCGAGTAGTATATCTACGCTCACTACTGACATTGAGAGTTTTCAAAATGTTAAATGTTTTTTATAAAGTTCCCCACTTTAATCGGCATGGTGCTGAATTTTAAATAGTATTTGTTTTGCTGGAATCAAAAAACTATTTATGAAATTATGACGATCAAACCTCCGAAAACACTGTTCTGTCGTTGAAACATCTCTCTTATAAAATCCCTTACCAGACTATTTGTCTATTTTTGATGGAATAATTAATAACATCAATAACAGGTTGGAATGTCGAGCTTAGCGCAGCTTGGAACATAATCCGTAGATAAGTCGGAAGCCTAGATATTAGTAATATTACACGTATTTTCTATGATTTTAATAGAGGAATGTGCTTCATTTTTCTATGCAAAACCAAATTACTGTCTACGCGAGTAGTATATCTACGCTCACTACTGACATTGAGAGTTTTCAAAATGTTAAATGTTTTAGGCGGGTTTAATTTGCTAGTTGGTTTTTTTTTATAAAGTTCCCCACTTTAATCGGCATGGTGCTGAATTTTAAAGAGTATTTGTTTTGCTGGAATCAAAAAACTATTTATGAAATTATGACGATCAAACCTCCGAAAACACTGTTCTTTCGTTGAAACATCTCTCTTATAAAATACCTTACCAGACTATTTGTCTATTTTTGATGGAATAATTAATAACATCAACATTCTACACCGCTCGGTGAACATAATAGTTCATTCTGATAATATCAGGCAATTTACGTATATTTTGGTGAGGTTGAAGTACGTAATTAGAAAATTATACTGAAAGTTCCAGTAAGAACTAGCAGTGACGAAATCTTCACCAATCTTAACATCATATCAATTAAACAATTTTATTCTAAAACTATACTCAATTACATTCATAAGTACAAAACCCAAGAAATAGCAACAAACATGTACAATAGAAACACTAGATCTCATGGTCAAAAGCTTATCCAACAAATAACTACTAATACAACTTTTGGGGAAAAAAGCTTCTTATATCATAGTATTAAACTCTACAATAAAATACTACTCTCACTCAAAAACCTCAACATTATAACATTTAAATCTCAAATAAAAAGCTGGATACTTAATATAGGGAGATCTGAAATAGAAAATATACTGATATCAAACACAGACTAAAACCGAATCTACTAAACTGAACTATACAAAAAAACACTATCTTACTTATTTAAAAATTACTTAAAAAAAAAATTATACTACATGATACATGTTTATAATTAAATTCATATGTTACTTTGTTGTAATATTAATTTCTTATAATTAAATTATAATATGTAAATGACCTCAGCACGGGAGATCCCAGTGAGGATATCATGATCTCTATATATTACTAAGAAAGAAGACAATATATCATTATTATTAATTAATGACGTAAACGTCGTATTTGACATTTGTTACTGCCAGAATATCGTCGTCTAAAATAGGAACTATTCTGCATCTTACCAAGGCTTTAGCGATCGATTTAGTCCGCTTAAATTTGAGTGTGGACTGTGGTACATAGCTAGGATACGGACCAACTGATATACCGGGCCTAAGAGCGTTTTAATTATTAACGATTTCAAACGACGATCAAACGAGAAATTAATTGAAGGTAATATTAATTGGGTGTGAATGAACTATAAAACGTGTAATCATTTTATGTCTACAAGCTTGATTCTTTTGAAGCATATTGAATTATCTCAAACGGTCTTTAAATATAAATTAATAGTAGTGCTGCTTGCATAACGCATCAACACCAACAAATTTGCAAACATTCAGATCTTCATCCAAACTTTAACCTCCATAAACAAAACATTCAAGTTTATTGTAATCTCGTATTTCTCGTAATCTCTTATATAAATAAAGAGGATAGTCGATGGTTTGGCTTTGTTTATACAAACCTACATTTTTTTCCGAGATTAAAGAAATGTTGCATACTTCAAAACAAGAGAAAGGTCACTGTCTATGTGAGATTTCAAAAACCACCTCAGTCCCCTTTTTCAACTCTTCTCAGTGAAATATTGCACACTCGACGTGACTTTTTCTACTTTGTCTATTTGTCATAGACATATACAGACTAGGGGTACTATAGTATTTTTATGTTTTCCGCTTAGGAATTTATCACATTTTTAAATGATCGGTATTTATGTGAGTTTCCACCATTTTTTTTCCTAGTGTTTTCAGCAAAATTTTACCTACTCTGATTAAAGCTAGCGATTTATAAACAAACTTTTGAGAAAATAAAAATTTATATGAAGAACACAGTGAGAATTTCAAAGAACTTGGAGATTACAAAACGTCAATTTTAAATGACAACGATTCTTGGAAAAGCAACGCTTGTAATTAATAATAATACAAATAAATTATATAATTTTGGTGAATTAGGTTTGCAAATACATACAGGTACAGTAACAAAACTACATTAAAGTGAGTGTAATTAAATACCTGAACAGTAACGACCATATTTAATTGCAGATATTCAATTTCATATGTAATTGCAGATATAATCTGTACTAATTATTTTCATAATAAGAGTTAAGGGGCCAAAAATGTGCATATTTTTAGTGTGCCTTATATCGCCACAAATATACATAAGAGGCATAAAAATCCCTTGGCAAACGGAGACGCTTGATTTCAAGCGCAAATGTGGTTTTTATTTATTTTGTGAATAATTTTATAAGAAAGATCAAAGTTAATCAATGAAAACTGTCACAGATAATCTTAGCCATAAAACTGTATTTTTTATTTGCGTTTATAAATTTCTATTATTATTATTATTAAATGACCTGGCAGCATTCTGGAGATGCCCTCATATCTCAATTCACAATAAGTTTAATAGTAATTGAGTTGTTTTCATTTCTTCTCTCCAAATAAGAATCCAATCGAGCTTTAAATTGGTTTATATTAGTAATATCGATGACGTGTGTGGAAGTTCATTCCATGGACCCAATACTCTATTGAAACAGTACATTTTTAAGTAGTTTACGCTTGTATTTTTCTAGAGTTATTAATTATTTTATTTTAATTCTACTCAAACAATAACGATAGGAAAAGCTTGAATTTATCCAAATCACATTTTTGGTTTTTACGTGTAAACTTATTCGTAGGAAAGATTAATTTAGATAGTTACTTAGCACTAAGCTTCGCTTTAAGCCATTTTCAGATGCGAGCGAAATAATCGGCGTTAATGTGAAGGTACCTTTAAGTTTATTTAATATGCGTAACTTTTAAGTTTTTTAATGTGTACTTTTAAGTTAAGAAAGTGAAATGTTTATATTTCTTCTAACTTAAAATTTAAGAGAATACTTCTTGTAAGACCCGTCGACATCCGTTCGCTATTCAAGTGCACTCTCAATTTGGCCTTCATTACCCTGAAGAGATACACCGATTGAAGTGTATTATGGGCGTGTCTGTGAACTCGAAATAAGCTCAATTTCTCGTTACGTTGATAAAAAATTTCAAATATCGAAATCTTTTCCAAAATGGTTAATCAAATTCATGGGCTATCCGGTGCCTAGGAGTTGAAAGGTCTTACTTACATTGGCGAAAAAAGTTTTCCTTCAAATCAGTAGCTACAGATCATACTTCAGTGGCTAAATACAGTCTCTAGAGTTTTTAGTGCCAATCTTGGGCACTCCCGTGTGCAGGCTCCTTCAGTTTCCGTACAAAACCCGCATTGTAAAACTTGTATCGCGCTGAAAGACTGCTTATATGAATGAATCCTAGGCACGTGAAATGAGTGACACTCGGCGCCAGGATAGCAGCAAATGATAAGGTAATAACAAGGTAAAAAGTGCCGGTTTCAGCAACGCAGTCCCACGGAGCTTTCCCGACAGTTACTCCAAGCTTTCACGCTTATCGCTGTCTTTTATTAAAGGAATAAAAGTTATTACCCACAGTAAGATATTCGCTTACATGAAATAAAGTAGCGGGCTCACTCTTGCCGTAATAGTTAGTATTAAGCCTATAATATAGGGTATATAGACGTTCGCACGGCAGTTAAAAATGCGTGAAACCTGGTGGGCGAATGTTATATAGATACGTTTACGACCGCTTTACATTTGTCATACTAACTAAGCTTTGCCAAGGTTGATAGTATGACCAACCTTTCGTCAAAGACCTGACATTTTTCTTGCATGTTTTTTAGTAGTGACGATACGGTTGTATCACTGTTGTCATGAGTACTCCAGTCGTGGTGCGACCGGTGCACCGGGATTCACTTTTTAGGGAAATGGGAACACAGGCTCCGAGGATGGAAAGAAAAATGGGATTTAATCAGCCAAAATACTAATACTAATAGCAACACTGTTATAATTACTGAAGATTTTTCTTCGATGGTAGCACGAGCCGATATAGGTTTGTATAATTTTGTAGACAGTGATCGAGGAATGGATTAAACATTAGGTATTTGGTGATTATTCTCGCCTTTATTATTATTAGTCCTCTTTCCTTCCCCTGTAATCGTTTTATCGATTTCTTCTTCCTCTTTCCTATATTTCAATTTGGGAGGCGGGAATGGGTATCGCCGCACCGGGAACCATTTATTGGATAACCAACACCCCCCCATAGGTCACCCCAAGTACTTCACTACCTTTGGTGACTTAGCAGGGGTACCGGGTTCATGGAGTGAGGTTTGTATAGGTCTTGGCGGCAGATGTGTCTGTCCACCTACTACGTGGCGGATCGGATCGGACAAACTGCTTGAGAGAGACCTTTTGATCTCTCCAGCCGGACCCTCTCGATTCATCGCCTTGCACCGTATTGGGAGGGATGATTGACTCCCCAGATTCCTACCCCCCCATACCTCTTCCCTTCCCAGAATTTTCTCTCCTTACTTTCCCAAAAAAATACTCCCCACACAGCATCCCCAAAAATGAAATAGGCCCTGAGGGATTTTTTTCCTCATGTCCTCAATTTCTTCAATTTCTTTTTAAATAAACACTTTTTGTTTATTAATAGACAACATTAAAACATGTGTTTTTGCTTTAACAACATGACGTACTAAATGTGAGATTGTACGTATATACTCATAAGTAGTAGCAATATAGGCACACTCGAATCATAATCATTAAACATGAGGCGAACACTTTCCATTTGGGGATTTTAGGAGAGAACGCCTTTTCGAATTCTACAAATCGATTCACAAATTCAATGTTTCATCAAAGGACCTGCCGAAGCGCAAATTAAATGTACCTACCTGTTTTTAATTCAGATTTCCTAAATCTCAATAATACAACGTTTCATTTTACGTTCGTAAAATTCATCTTCCTAAACCTTTTTGTTCCTCAGAAAGCATGGTTACAAAATCCACCAGCAATCAGTCTGATTGCTCCATAGATTTCAATAAAAATAATATTTCATTGATGTACATTGATGCCTACGCACTCCTGCTCGTTTGTGAATCAAATTCAAAACAGGCGTTCCACAAATAATTTAACGTTTATGTTACGAGTGTTTTTCATTGGCTCAATTTTCTGGAGCGGGGAAAATGGCCGCCAGTAAGACCGATCCTTTCGTGCGATCGGAAGTGCTTTGATTTTGATATGTTTTAAAAACAAAACAAATGCACGTGTGCTTTGATTTGTCATTGTTGTTTTGAGACGTGAGTTGCAATATGGGCGAGGAAATTATGCAGACATTAAATACGTGCTGGTATTTAACGCGCAACTGGATTTTCAGAACTGTTTACGGAAACCAATGTGGAAGAGATTTCCTTCTCAAAGGTAAGTTGTTGGAACGCGTGGGGGTGTTTCCATTATACTTTGCTGAATATCAACACCGTGTTACACCGACTACCATAATACGGATACGTGTCTAATGTGGTAGTCGAAAAGCATGTAAAAAAACTGTATTCAAATATATTTTATGAATAAAAAAAATAAAAATATTTATATTATAATTGTTCATGAATATTTAAGAACAACGGGGGAATAATTTCATTTAATCTATTATTTATTTGGAGCTCTTGGAGACACTTTCCTGAAAATATTTTTTTTATTTATTGCAGAACTCCATTTTCAATTTAATTTTTCTTTTATAAAAGCAATTATATTATTATTATATTTTTTTAAAACAGTGTATTTGTAAATATGTTCTGCTGTGTAATGATTGTTACGCGTGACAGCTTTTCGCCTTCTGACGGCATTATTAAGTTTGATAATAAGATTATATGATAAACTAGCTTCATTAGGATCCCAACCAATATAGTGCCTAAAATTTGTGCGTCATTAAACTGGTCGAATACGTGAATGATTTAGCGGCTTTTAAGTTTTTTCATAAGTACATGGATGGGTCTCTTCAAGACCGTCTTCTCATTATATTCCATCTTTCCTATCCTTAAAAAATCGTCCATGCAGCATACGCAAATATGAAATAGACCTTGAAACATCTTTCTGTCAAATTTATTATCTTTTCTTAATACTAGCTGGGGTTATACATGGTTGGGAGTAAAGTTTTGAGGTTGCGAATTCTAGTGTATCTAAAGCTGGATACTTTGCTATGACCGAAATAATATAATTATATTGTAATAAAAATCGTACCACGTCTTCTTCGGGTGTCCTCGATTTTTTCTACCATTAACTGCATGTATTCAAATTCAAATACAAAAAAATATTTATTGCACAAAAAGAGTACAAAGGGTATAGCTTATAGGTTACATCCTATTTCTTCCAGCTAACCCAACAAATACACAGTATATTACATAACCCAACAATTACATGTTAACAAATGTATGAAAATAATAAATATAAAACAGAGGTATTTAATTTATTTAAGGTATTCATTTTGAAATCCACATTATTGCCGACAAAAAAACTACATTATATCGATTTTAATTCGACTACGTATCTCATTCCAATGCAGAGATAAGGTGTTAAGTCTTTCTCGAGCGTCCCCGACTTCTTTTATCCTTCAAACCACTCTCTAAACAGTCCTGGCACTAATAAGAAAAAAACTTTGAAATTTTCATCGCAATCGGATGAATTGTAAAGGAACACGTACGGGATACACAAAAATACATAATTTCATTTATTTCACGGACAACTTTTAAACTACGAGTATATTCTTATTTTATTTAAAACTAGCTGAAGCGTCCAGAGTTATTGACATATTTTTTTAAAGATAGGTTAATAAAAAACAATTAAGCCCCCGCATACCCAATTTCTATCGATTTATAACAAGTTTCTCGTTAACTCTTTAAGTTCCAAAAATAATATGTATTATTTTTTAAGATAATATCTATACATTTGTCATACCGAAACGTTAATTATATGAAATTCCCTCGATAGAAAAAAATCGCAAAGTATGCTCCGGAAATTATTAAAAACACTTTTGGTTATTTTAGTTAATATGTTATAGGCATGAAAAAATTCAGAGTGTATCTTTAAATGAAACTCAATCATTTATAGAGAATTTTTTCTCTCTTTTTCAAACGAGTCGTGTTTTATTAAATATTTCCATTTTCGCTTATTTATTATCGTTTTTTAATATAAGCGCGCTCCCTCTAACATTCGTATTTACATATCACCCTTTCAAACCATCTTTGAACGCTTACTAAGGGGCCTTAATGAAAAACTTAATGTTTAATTTGTTTATAGATATTAGCTTCAAAAACTGCATATATTTTTTTGGAATTTAGAAACATAAAGATTTAAAGAGAAACTTGTTATAAATCGGTAGAAATTGGGTACGCGGGAACTTAATGTATGAAATTAAACACTCTCGACGAAGACGAAAGGTAGATTTTTTTTAATTTAAAAAAAACAGTTCGTATTTATGAAAACACTTTTAAAATATTCATTTAAACAAAAGAATCGTAAGTGCGAAGGCTAAATTAATTCGCATTTCAAACGATTCATATACGAATTGACACACCTTATCTTTCCTCTCAAGTTTACCTAGAAATAACACGAAGCCAGTTTTTCATAGGAGGAATATAAATGATTCTATACTAATTAATTATGTTCTTACTAATTAACTAATTAGTACTGTTATTAGAACGAAGCCAAAAGGTTACTATTCGAACATCTGTAACAAATTAATTACTATTCGAGGGAAATTGACACTTCCTTCCATTGAACTGTGGAAGTTTCAATTGATTTAATTTAAATGAATTTGCAATTATTGAGCATATACCTACCAACTTCCTTTGTCAAATTTGCCTAGGGAAGCGGTCGGTAGAAAGCTAGGTTCCTGTGTTCTTACATCAAAGTTCATAGGTTGATCAACACTTGAATCTACTAATACTGGAATCTTACAATACAAAGTAAACAAAAGTGGGTGTTAGGATGTCTGGCTAGATTGTAATTCTGCGTATACATTTGCGAACCGAATCGCGAGCCGGATCACTTATTATGGGAAAGGAACGAAGCAACCGTAAACGGCGCGAAACGCCGATGCGATTGCGTTTGCGATTGCTTCGTTCCTTTCCCAAAATTCGTGGCTCGCGTTCTTTTAATTGAAGATCAATTCGACGATCAGCACCATTTCAAAAAAATATTACTTGGACGGATACCGTTAAACACCAATTTCAGTGTAATATAAATATTTTATCAACCGTCAAGCAAAATAGCATGACCAACGACCATTATGCTTGACGACTGATTGAAAATTGTTCAAACCCTGAAACAGGCCAAGAGTCGTCGTTTAATCGTGGTTGATAAAACCCAGCCTTAATTCCCTCGAATGTAAGACAAATTTATTTCAAATACCTAATTAATTATTAATTTCTGCCGCATTTTACAGATGGGTAAATAGGTATTTATTTGGCTGCCATCGGATGAATACTGGGTGGCGCAGTTGTGGAAAACCAGCTAGACTGGAAGCCAATTAATCGAATGCCTTGGAACAGATGTATTCTGTACATTCCTCCCCGTAACAGATTTCACTTGGGATGGGTTTTTTCACGGATTTTGAACAATTCATAAAATTTAAACGTTCATTTTCGATTTCTGCAAAAGTCCTATTCAAGTTATGTAATAAAATCACGTTAGGCTAGTTGCTTGACAGAATTGAAATAATAAAAGAACTTGAAAAATTCCTTCACAGAACTTAAAAATTAACTTTGAAATTTGAAGAATTGTTCAAATTCTCTGAAACAACCCGTCCTTAGGGTTTTAAATTTATTTGGATCTCTTAATAATTATTATTATTATAGATTGAATTGCTTCTGAGAGGAAAACACAGGTGGCAATTTCGCGCCATTTAATATATTGGACTTTTTGCCAGTTTTTGGTTTAAAATATAGGTACCAACTTTTGATTCTAATTGCAGATTAGTTGATTTGATTACAAATAAATATAAGTCACTATTAACTAACTAACTACTAACTATTAAGTAGGTGGTAGTAGGAACAGGAAGGTATCTAAATAAAAATAAAAGTTGTAGGAAAGCGCGAATAATGTAATTAGGATTGTTCTATATAAAGTGTTATTTTTGATTCTGTAGGAAAAAAATACTAGAATGTCTATTTTACTTGATGTAAATTTGTTTGTACGTGCCATTTCCGGTTCAAGATGCTGGCCGTTGTAGTAGTTCAGTAAAAAATATCTTTTCAATTGGGAAATCGTCGTACTGTTTATTTGGACTTTCTTAGTCGCATTTTTCAATATTATGGTACCCTTTTTAGGGAAAACCGTTCAAGAGTTCCAACTGCTTCCAACCATATGGAGCCAGTGAGACTATGGCATCCCCAATTGGGGTGTGTTGTGAGGATGCAGATAGTGGCGAGGAGAAGGAGATGGGGATGGTGGGGAAATACCTGGCTACTCATATCTGGTCATCAAACACGACCAAAGCTTACACCAATTTGAAGTATGGTCTTATATCAGGGCGACACTGACAGTATCTTCCGCTCTACCTTTCTGCCTGAAGATATTTTGAAAAAAGAATTGCTTTGTCTATTCATTTTTTTATTGTTGTTTTTCATTTTATTTTATTTTAACATGTTATATATTTATTGAATTTTATTAATTTGTAAAATGGGGGCTTCAGCGTGAGTTAAGGCGATGCACTATGTCGTGTAATATTTTAAATCGAGCCGTTATCCATAACACCCCTTACGTAGATGGCGATAAGGTTTAAATTTCCGCTTAACACCTTCCGCCTGTTTTAATTTATGCAAGAAAAAAACATGGCCAAAAATTGCCTTTTATTTTATTTTGTTGATGTTCAGGCATAAATATTTAATTTTTTTCCGATCATTTTATAAATAACTTAATTTGCCACATTATACAATAAAATGACAACCGAAAATGGGTTCGTAAGTAGGAGATTTTGAACTTTAAAGCAGTTTTCATAGGCCTTATCCGTTATTTTTTTCTGGGCTTATAAAAAGACTTATCTAAAAAATACTCGATTATTTCAAAGGCCAAGATGTATTATTTTTTTTTTTAAGTTTCTTTATTCATTGAAATTATTTGTTACATGGATTGAGGATTTTTCAACCACCATGCTAGGCACATGCCCGTGTTATGGTGGCTACTCGCAGTATTTAATTAAAGCATCTGAAATATTTCTAGACGACCAAATTTTCAAACCAAAAACACATGATTTTGCATTACTACGTAGTGCATCGCCTTGGGTACCCGGTGGGGCCCGCATTATCATATAATGTTACATATTATTATTGTATCAACATAAAAAAATATACATTTTTAAATTAAATTAATAATGATTCAACATTATGTAATATTAATGTAGATAGGAAAGGTACGCATTTGACGGAATATGCAGTGGTGGATACTCTCAGTATCGCCCTGTCAAAAGACCAGCATTAAGAATCGAAACGTTGGCGTTGCTTATTTCTAAATGGTGTCACTTTAGCCGTGTTTAGTGACTTACTTATTCTTCCTCATCTCCTTCACCAAACCACTTCCTTTGGCCTCACAACATACTCTAATAATTAAGAATGCCATAGTCCCATTGACTTCTGGCAGTTGGAACTCTTGGGCAAAGCCAAAAATTTAAAAAAAGATTCCAAAATATTAACTAATGAACGAGTTGTTTTTTTGGTCCACAATATTTACAGTAGCGACTCCCCCGACCGTACAAAGATAAGCATTTAGATATTTAAGTCTGATATTTTCATACCACAGGTACCTACGCTTCATAATAACCTTCCCGAAGTAGGTGCGTTGATCTGAGTCTAAATTTGAAACACTTCTCCAGTAATATCAGAAATGAAATCAACGTTGAATGCCAAATTCACTTGCAAGTGCCAAAAAATTCTAAAATTATTTTTGATCGTCGGAAATTCTTATCAGAGTCGTACTGGCAATCAAATTAGGAATAATAGAAACAACGCGAGAGATGATATGGAAGAGTGCCGACTGTCGTCGAACTACAACCAAACTAAACCGATTATCCACTATCGACGGAGCCAATGAAAGTTATGCGTTTGGTATGTAGGTAAAAATGGCGGGTCACCGCTGTACACAGATGCGATTTGCAGTAGTATGAGTGAACGATGTTGGCGACACTTTTGGTCATGCGGTTTCACATAAATAGTTTAAGGTCCATCTCAGTTGTTTTTATTATCTATGAAATTGGGTCAGGTGAGGTTGGGAGGCTTAAAGCTCTGTCACATTTGATTGACGATCAGCGCTATTTTGTTTTTTTTTCTTCATTTGAACTGTTCCCGTTAAACGCCGATTCTTGGACCGTTTCAGCTTTTGAAAATTTTTTTATCGGCCATCAAGCATAACGGTCATGCTTACCAATGTTTGACGGCTGTTCACAGAGACGGGAACCGTTCAAATTTAAAAAAATTAAATATCGGTATATTTAAACTTTCTTATTCGCAGTTCTTTGATATTATGGTACCTACCTGTTGAAAGAAAGTTTGAAAAAAAATCGTCATTGAGATATTGACGGTTATTTCGCCTTTGGACAAATTATATAATTCAGGAATTAAAAATTGTTTTTTTATATAAAGTATATTGCTTATGATCAAGTAGGTAGGTATATAAGTATCTACTTACAAATCGTATGATTTAGGAGGAAGTTTGGGTTTTGATTAATTTATTAATGAAAATTAGAATGCTTTTTTGGACGCGATGTCTACTTTTCGCAGAACTACTACTAAGAGGAAGCTACAAGCCAAAAATGTGTATATTCTTGGTATACCCTATATTGTAGGTAATAGGTATTAAAATCGCTTGACAAACGGAGTCTAAATTCGTTCGATTTCAAGCACAAAACTGGTTTTTATTTATTATGTAAATAATTTTATAAGAAAGCAAAAAAGTTAACCAAGTGAAACTGTCACAGATAATCTTAGCTATAATACTATATTTTTAAAAAGTTGTTTCCTTCACGCGTTCATACATTTCTATTGAAAAAATGTTTTTTTTAGTAGTTCACATTTATATTTTTTATTGAGTAATTTGTTATTTTATTTGTATTCTACTGAAGCGAAACGATAGGAAAACCTTCAATTTATCTAAAGGAATTTTTCGGAATTCATAATGTAGGTACCTACACCAATTCGTTATAAAGATTAATCATAATAGTGATTTAGCATTAAGCTTCACTTTAACATTGATTTTGAGTTACTATGCCGTGTTGCGCTTCCTTCTTCTTTAGCCATCATTTCGGACCCCCTTACAGTGTCCATTATCAGGGCAAATGTGTAGGTTGTGGTGACGCGTGTGTTTACGCTTGTAGAAGTAATACCGTATTGCGCGTTCCAACCTTATGGTGTCGGTATTTCAGTACAATATTATAGTGAAATCAATGTGGTTTTCAGCGTTTAGTTTTGGTGTAACCGTCAAGTACCGGATACCAAAAACTATTAACCTTAGCCCCGTCGTCCTTATAAATATTTAAAAAATTAGTACCTTGTTTTTAAGTTTGGTTTTAAACATGACTAGAGTAGTTCACCCCTCAATTTGGGTAGGTTACATTATTTTGCAAGTAGGTATGAACTCGTTTGTTGTTTGTAGTAATCTACAGTAAATTGATAAACAGGCTCTCCGCAATTTGCTTTTATATCTTGCAAAATGAATATAGAATTACTTACCTAAGTTGTTGCCTGGAGAAAAGGAACTAAGAAATGAGTATAAGAATAACATATTACGGGAATGTTAATGGTAGTAATAACGTTTGCTCCTCGTAAAAAAATGTCACAAAATTATTGTAGATAATTTTTTTTAAACTTGGTTTTACGAAATATTATTGTTTCTGTTGAAAGATTATTTACTAGAAACTTATTGTTCTGGAAAATCGAAATCATGGCACAATTTTATTAAGTGGGTATAATATCAATATTTTGTAAGCATGCATAATAATATTATAATATCTACTGCGCAAATAATCTTATATAAAAAACTGGGCATTCACGTCACATTGACAGTGTCACTCTGATTTTATTACAACTTCGAACAATGTTTTTTTGCATATTTTTGGTTAATTACCATAAATATTACGGGTAATGAAATAAACCTTATTTCGTTACGGAATGTTTTGGTTGCAAATATGTATAGTTTAAGTCATTAGTTATAAATCACTCGACATTGATTTTAGAAGCCACTTTAAGTCTTTATCTATGAAACTCAGTTATAAGCCAAATGTAATTAGTTATAAGTCTAAGTGATCAATGCATAAATTAAGTTGTTAAGCGCCCTTGAGGTGATTTTCTCACGAAACGGCGCTATATAAAATTTTTATGTCCTTCCACACACTTTTCCACAAATGATCATCTAGTCCAGGTGTGGCGAACCTTTTTGGGCCCACGTGCCAAAAATCCACAAATATTATTTCTAGATTGTGTGGCGTGCCCAAGCTGTAAAAAAAATTAACCAAATAGATTTAAAAAAAAAGTTTTTTATTTTTTTATTTTATTCACAAGCTTAAAAATTACAATAGAGTTTCATAAAAATAAAGTCATAATCAATAAATGTACATATTAGTTATTTATCAATGAGATTTTTGCTGTTGTAAATTCGATGACAAATTATTAATATCTGAATCATATTTCGTCACTTTTAGTAACACACACGACCAACTGGATTCATCAGTCATTCTCGTTCTTGAATCACATTTTATGAAATTCAATTCTGAAAATAATGACTCACAAACATATGTAGAAGAGAAAATTGATAATATTGCTCTCGCTAGTTTTTTAAATCGCTAAAGATTTCTGGAATGGCTTTCCAAGTTCTCATTATTTCTTCTTCTGCATTTTTATTATTTATGTTCGTTAATCGATCGCTTTCAATTATTTCCAAATCATTTCTCAAATCAACAAATTGTTTGTTTCCATAGCGAACTCGATTGGAATTCGATAAATTGCATTTCTAGCCACTTGAAAATCTCCAAATGGAGGTCATCTGCTGATAGTGTATTTGGATATAAAATAAATATTGATATCTTTTCAAATCTCCTGAATTGTTTGAATCTTGAAGAAAACTCGTTGATTATCGATTGAATAACTACAGAAAATTCTTGTGTTAATTTGATTTGATCTGGCTTTTCTTCTGCAAAAAGTTTTTTTTGTATTTGGGAAATATTTGAAGATATTAGATACAACGTCACGATCAAAAATTTGTAATTTAGCTTGAAATGCTTTGATTAAATCAAACATAATAATAATTGTTTTGTTAACGCCTTGCAATTTAATATTTAATTCAAAAATCAGTAAAAAACATTACTTTTGAAATCCATTCGAGGTCTAGTAACTTTAAATGTATTTTTAAATGAGATTCTCATTTATTAAAAAAAGCCTTGCAAATCTCTCATTTTCAAGGAGAGATTTATGTTTTAGCTCAAAATGTCGTTTAACTGACGAAGTTCTGCATACAACTGTACCGGAGCATAAAACACATACCGCTTTTTCACCCCTTTTTATCATACCATACTCTTCAGTCCACCAACTTTGGAAGTCTCTGCGGTTCGTTTCCGATACTTTTTTATTTCCACAAGCCATGTTTACCCTAGAAAAAAACACAAATAATGTAATTAAACACATAGTGGGTAAAATTCGGTTTATGGGAGTCACTCGAATAACCGAAATTGAACTTGATTTAGACTAATTTAGGGCTGGGGAATCCGAATCTGTAAGAATTAGGTGGGGGTCGGCACTATTAACTGAGTTATAGGGTCTTGAAATTTTGTACGCGATACATAGAAAAAAGGGTTTTATTTATCAATTATGACATAAGAAAATCAAATTAACAACTATTTTAATACTTTTGAAATTTCAGTAGTGCCAACCAAAAAAAGAAAAGTGTTGCCATATAATATAATATTTTTTTACAAAATAGGTTAGGTTTTTAGTTTGGGTTAGAGTAGGCAGAAGAACATGGGAAAAGGGTATTAGAATTAAATCACAAACCAGTCTATACAAACCTAGCGTAGCCCACAAATTACTTGAAAACTGGGATATAACTCTAAAGGATTCCGGATTCGGATTCCCCAGCCCTAAATTAGTCTAAATCAAGTTCAATTTCGGTTATTCGAGTGACTCCCATAAACCGAATTTTTTCCCACATAGTTATCAAGTTATATTAATTAATTATACACGTTAAACAATCATATCAAACCATACAAACTTTAGTAGATACGTTTCTGAATACGGATAAGACATTTTTTTACAAAAAATCTTGCACTTCAAGCCCATCAAATGTCGAGTAAAAATAAACAACTAACCTGTATTTCACGACGTGTTATGTGGTCAAAACTTTACTGTACATGTAATTAACTAAATACGAATAAAAACAGCACTTACGTATGTGTTATGTGTAGAAAACAGTGCGCACGGCGCAACACTCCATAAACAACTTGTGAGTGTTGCAAGCATAAATAAACCAACCATGTTGCAAGCGTAAAAAAAATATTTCTATCGATTTCTCTGGAAAAATTGTCAGTTTCGGCGGGGAACATTGAACGAAATTTTCAAATGTAACGTAAGTTAAATTTGAGTTGAAACAATCCAATTCTGGTTAGAAAAAATCAACAGAATGACTGTTATATTTGAAAAGAAAAGAAGAATATGAACGATAGTTCAGATATTTTTGAAACAACTGGTCAAATTTAAAAAAAATATATTTAAACTTAAAAATTTAAAAAAAAAAATTGAACTTGGAAATCGTTAGTGTGCCATCCAAATGATAAAACGTGCCACCACGGACACGCGTGCCCTAGGTTCGCCACACCTGATCTAGTCAATCAACATTATGCAAGTGCATTATATAAGCAAAATAATTACAAAACAATACAAGAACAACACGTCAACTCACCAGAGATCAAGTGGGAAAATTATTATTATCATTATGAGTATCATTATTATTTATTATTAGCGTTACTCATAAAATACGATAAAAAGACGTAATATTTTGTATTATCAATAAAATTTTAACACATTATTAGCAATACCTAGAGATGGCAAAATTTAGCATTAATTTTCAGATTTTTTAGCATTAACAATTGGAAATTTAGCGTTTTATAGCATTTTGAGGCATAATTTAGCGTTTTGTAGCAAAATAGAAAAAAATGTATTTCCTGAATGTTTTTAGCGCATATTTTAAGTATTTTTGGTAAAATATATGTTTAACCTTCACAGCGCGAGCTGAAGTTTGTGATGAACTTGCCCTGGGATAATTTTTTTTATTATTGATTTATTATGGTGAGAAAGAATTTTTCAGTTGATTTCACGAAATAGGGATTTACCAGATGTTGGATAGCTATTTTAAGAACAAGTGCTTAAATTTATGGTACTAGAGAAAAAAATAGGAACATGCACTGTATCGTCAGAGACCTCCGTGATGGTATTTCGAATTCTCAGACTTATTCCAGTGCAGTAGCAATGAATTTGGCAGGTTGGGGCGGATAGAAAAAAACCCTAACAAAGTCAATAAGAAACAATTAAACTCCGCTAAGCAACGCTACTAAAGTGACTTATTAAGTAGGGAATACGCCGTGAAATATAGTTACGTAATTTTTCTAAGGATTTGGATGAATTATAATTATGACTAGCGAGGAAAATAACATTTTAACAGGACGAGTTTGGAAGTTGCTTAGTTAAATTAAAATCCTGCAAGAAGATTTAAAAATAAAACTATTACATCATAATTATTTAATACATCCTAGAATTAGGTTGGTAATTTGAAAAGAGGCTAAAACCTGGTAGGCCGACACGCCACTGAACTGAGGGGATCAAGTTTCATCCTTTGAACAAAGAATTTGACAGGTTATCTAGGAAGCAACAATTTATTGGTTTTGAAACGAGGGAAATTAACGTGACGGATTCTAGTGCTTATAATCCATGTGTGGTCTTTTTAGTGCAATTCTGTTCTTGAACACACGAAAAGTTTCAGATTTCGAAGAACATAAATTAGATGTCGCCATCGAGTCACCGTCGAGGAGGCGGAGTTGATTTAGGGGTGGGGGGAGCGCGAGGGTTGGACGGGAGTCTAGATTGGGGAGAGCTAAGAGACGGTCGAGATAGTCAGCGTGGAAGAGCGGGGGAAGATAGTCGAGGGTGAAAGAGCGATTCAAGGAGTCAGGTTTTGAAAGCGTTGGAAGGCGGTCAAATAGAGTCAAGGGGGTCAGAGATTCAAGGTTTGGGAGACGGTCAAGCATAGCCAGCATCGGTCAACGTTGTAATATAGTCAAGGCGATTAAAAGCTACGAGGCGCGCCAACAAAGAATTTATCGTCGGGACACGAACACGGCTAAAATCATTTAATGTAGGAAGTGTGATTTTTCTAACAGCATGGGTATTTTACTGCATGTGACTGTGTTTGTTTCTTATAATTATTTGGATTGCACTAAGATGAAATTGGTAAGTCTCATTATAATCTAATTATTAACCCTCATTTCCTGTGGATTTCTTAGAGAAATAGATTCGCTCCAATACGGGTAAACAAAATAATTCAATTGTATTTTGAAGTAAGGGTATTTAACTTGAATACTATAGGTAATTATGTTAAAATCTTCAACAGAAGAATTTTAAGTCCGGACCCTTTTACAAAAAGGGGTCATAAATCACATATTGTGAAGAGACCGGCCGGGTCTTAGCCATTACAAAAAGGACGAAGAGCGGTTACTCTAAAAACACGTTTAGATTATTGAACAATAGGCATTATTTACGAGTTAGGTATTTTTCGTAATTTAACATGATTTAAAATAATTCTCCAGTAGTTATATTTAGCGTCAAAAATTTATAAAATATAAACCATTGTATTTATGCGATGTTTTTATAATCCGGCGAACGGTTATTAGTCGAAACAATCAAATACCATAGGCCGAATAGTAACGGATAGAACGGTTAATTATATGCTTCAATACCTGTTATTTAACAATAAGTTATCGTATTCTCCTTGGACATCCAATATATTTGGTATTATCAAAGTTATTCGCGGAATTAACACAGCGGATAGAAGGTAGCCGCCGAGAGAACACATCTGTCTAGCTTCCCTATTCTATCAAGTGAGATTTTCATTCACATAAGTTTGGTTTGGGACGAAGTGTACGAATTTTCCGTAGGCTGTCCTATCTTATCAAAGCGACAAAAGCGAAGGAATCGAAATTGGTAATTGGCTTGCCTAATAGGAACTTTTTGTGTTAGCAAAGTCGATAACCCTGAATACCGAGGTAGCGCCTATTCCGGTAGAGCAGCGCCGGCCTTTCCCGTGCTCTTGGTGTGGTTGAGTTATTCCCGTAAAAGCATCGGTTTCTGTCGAAGGAGTTGGAGGACCAGCCTAAGATGGTTACCCTGGATAGACCCCTGTTTCGAGTATTTTCAGCTGGTGAGAGGACGCTTTCACGGAGTTCCAATCGAAGGGAACAAAGATTGCCAATGGGCTTTCCTACTTGAGTTGGCTTGGTAGACGAAGGAACAAAGCGGATAATGGCTATGCTATTCTTTTCTGACGTATGGGGAGGATTTTCTCGCTGACAAAACGAAGGGATCGTGACGAATATTTATTTTATTTATTGATTTTATTTTAGTAATTTGTACATTTAAGATTACAAATGACTAATTAATTATTACATTTAAATATACTATGTTTTTTTTTTTTTCTTTCTTGATATGGCTCCTACACAACATCTTAAACTTTTCAATTGGGGCAGACTTAAGGTTTTCCGGCAGCGCGTTATAGTATTTCATCCCTTTATAAAATATACTATTCTGGGTATTCGCTTTGTCCTTCTTTGGTAGCCTGATTTCATTGCACGTCCTAGTTTTATGTTGGTGTATGTCCTTGTTGTATACAATTTGATTCGAAAAATATTTGGGTAGCAGGTTGTTTACTATTTTGTGTAAAAATATCATCGTGTTCAAGGTCAACATCTGTTTCACCGTTAGCCAATTTAGTTCGTTTAACATTTTATTTACTTTTGAATATCTATTTCGTCTGAGTATTGTTCTCATTGCCCTATTTTGGAGAATTTGAAATTTATTTTGCTCTCGGTCGTTACACAGGAAAAGGATAGTTGAGCAGTAATTAAAATGTGGAGCAATAATGGAGTTATAAATGGTGATTGCAGTTTTTTCGGACAGTTTTTGGCGAATTCTTCCCAAGAAAGATATCTTTTTTCCAATTTTCTTTTGGGTATATTCCGCATGTTTGTTAAAGTTGAGTTTGGAATCTATTATAACTCCTAAGTATTTTATATCGGTAACATTTTCAATAATTTCACCATCAATTTTGATTTTGCTTTCACTGGATGTCTTCTTATAACCAATTACCATACATTTTGTTTTTTTTGTATTTAATTTAAGCTTATTTATTTTTAGCCATCTTGATACATTATCTAGTTCATTATTTAAAATATTTATTAGTTCTTCATAGTTTTCTCCAATTATATATATAAGTGTATCATCGGCAAATAGTCGTACTTTGCATTTTGAAAATATTTTCACCATGTCATTAATATAGAGTATGAACAATAGAGGTCCAAGGACTGATCCCTGTGGTACTCCTAATTTATTTTCCATTGGTTTTGAAAATTGATTATTAATTTTTGTTACCTGTATTCGGTCTTTCAAATACTCTTTTATTAATTTAATGGCTAGAGTTGAGAAACCAATTTCTTTAAGCTTTCTTATCAATATTTCTCGATCTATGGTTTCGAATGCCCTTTGAAAATCCAAGAATATTGCTAAGATAAATTTATTACTATTCATTCCTTCTTTCCATTCTTCAACGATTACATTTAACGCTGTTTCACAAGAATTATTACATCTGAATCCCGATTGTTCTTGGTATAAAATATTGTGTTCATCTAAGTATTGCAATATTTGTTCTTTTATTATTACTTCAAGTATCTGTTCATATTTCGGTAAGGTGTTTATTGGTCGAAATTCTTCACATTTTCTGGTATTTTTAACCTTTGGGACCGGTATAATGGTAGATAGTTTCCATGACTGTGGAAATTTTCCCTCTTCAATTGTCTGATTAATAATATTTAATAGAGTAGATCCAATTACTGGAAAAGCATCTTTTATCACACTAATAGTTAATCCATCTGAACTGTTTTTTGATTTAATTTTCTTTAAAATGTTAAATAAATATTCTGCAGTTATTTTTCTGAAGACCAATAATTTTTTGTTTGAGTTGTTATTATCATTTGTGGGGTTGAAAACAATGTTAGGTATTAATTTGTTAATTTGAGTGATGCTTTCTATAAAATATTTATTAAAGCTATTAGCCATGTTTTCTTCGTTTATATCTTTTGGGAAGTTTACTATTTTTATGTCGTTTTTGTTATCGCCATGTACTAATTCTTTAATGCTTTTCCAAATTTTTTTGGGATCCCCTTCTTCCGATTTTATTTTATTTTTTATGTACTCATTATGCGTTCTTTTTATGTCTTTGGAGTATTTATTTCTCATTTTTTTGTAGTTATTCCAATCCATAGTATTATTAGTAAGGCGTGCTCTCTTGTAAAATGTATCTCTATCATGCTGCATTGTGCGTAGTTCTTTTGTGAACCATTTATTATTGTTTCCTTTACGTATCTTCTGTTCTGGAACTACTTCATCAATGGATTTTTTAATGTTTAATATCATCTGGTCAGCTTTTTTGTTATATTCCATTTGATTTATTTCATTCCAATCAATAGTCTCTAAGGTCTGAATGAAGAGTTCTTTATTGTATCTTTTGTAATTTTTAAATGTTATTACTTGTGTTTCTTTACTGGAGTTGTAGTTTTCTCTGTCATTTAATAGAATTTGAATCATATTATGGTCGGTAATTTTATGTTTATCTAATACATTAACACATAGGTTAAATTTATTTGAGATAACCAGATCAATCAATGTTTTAGAGGTATTAGTAATTCGTGTGAAATCTTTAACTAATTGTTTCATACCTGCAGTTTGAATAATAGATTTCAGTTTTTTGTGTATATGTCTGCATTTGCTTTAACATTTATATTGAAATCTCCAACTATGATGTTAATATTTTCATCTTGCAAATTTTCCATGCTCCATCTTTGAAAATATGTTAAGAAGTCGCATTTACTCGTGTTTGGTGATCTATAAATAACAGTATATACTCCTTTCTTGATTCCTGATTTAATGCTGATGGCTAAAATCCAACAATGTTTTTCATGTTGGTGATTTGATATCACTTCATATGGAACTTTATTACTTAAGAGAATCATCACTCCTCCTGTATGTCTGCTATGCGAGTCACAACGGATGGTATTATAATCATCAAATATAATTTCACTATCTTGGATATCTTCAGTCACATGTGTTTCACTCATCATAAGCATAAAAGGTTTCTTCTCTTCTAAAAGTATTTTGACCTCTTCGTAATGTGCTATGATGCTTTGTATGTTCAAGTATATAATTTCATCTTTCTCGTAACTTTTGTTTATAAAAAAGAAATTCTGCTCATTTTTGCTTCAAGTTTTCTTTTATAAATTGGGCATTCCTTACTCATGGCTGAGTGACTACAATTTAGTTTCAGTCCTAATCTTTTACTTGTCATTATACAATTGATGCACTGAATATCCTCATCCATGCAATCTTTAACGTCATGATTTTTTGCGCATTTTGGACAAGATTTTAGGTTTCTGCAATCTATAGCCTTGTGGTTGAACCCATTACATTTAAAACATCTCATGATATTTAAATTGTCAAAGACCCTGCATCTGTCCCATCCAATATTTATTTTTTCTGCTTTTAACATTCTGTCGTAAGTCTTTCCGTCGACGTCGGCATATATAGTAAAAGTTGTTTGATTTCTTTGGTTTTTTAGTTCTTTCATATATGTCACCTTTATTTTTGAGCTTTGTTCACAGATGGTCTCATTTTGAGTTTTTATTTTTCTCTCTATTTCTTCAAAACTGTATTTTTCAGATAAACCAATAATTTTGACGGATGGGTTTTTTGTTTGAGGAATCTTTACCTCATATTTATCTCCCAGTTTGGCTATCACCTCATCATGAACCTTGTTAATATCTGTGGCATTTTTAAATTCTACTATAACCCCTCCATCCTTAAAATTTCTCATGCCGGTAACTCCAAAATTTGCTGGGTCAATATTGTCTTTTATTTCATTCTTTGTTTCATTATTTTCCTGATCCTTCTTTTTTGGTTTTATGATAACAACTGGTTCGTGTTTTTTTACCTTTTCTGCATAGGTTTCAGGTAAGATTATTTTTCTAATATCATGTTTAATGTTTTCTAAATTACTGATATATTTTCTGTCACTGTTGATTATATTTTCTTGTAATCTGATGATTTTGTCTTGTAATGAAAGATTTTCTGATTTAATTGCATCTTCCAACTTCGTTATTATGAGTTCTATAGTATTTTTTGTTTTTTGATCCTTGACTGTTTGAATTTTGGAAACTTCATTTTTAAGTTCATCTATATAGTTCGCTACCGTCATCGTAGTATTTTTGTTTGCACGGTTTTGTAGAATTAAATCGGACGTACTGTGCACATTTCTCACTAGATGGCGTTATACGTTGAAAGTTAGCGAGTCGGTCGTCTTACTATAATTTAATAAAAAATAATAATAAATGTTTTCACCGAGAAGCGAACTCCGCTCCTTGAGAGCTGTGACCGCTACCGGAACGGGCGACGCTATCGACGCTATTCTCTAGGCTACGGCCCACTTATCAGCGAGCGTGATAATGTTCGTATATTAAGTGCTACCAGTTTTTAAACTGACAGGTATGGTATTCTGTTAGTTATTTTGCGACAATAACTAGCATTGATCACTGCACAGATTTTAAAATCACTTAAAATAGTATTTCGAGGGCGTTTTAGATTGATTAAATTACTTGAAAGTACACTACTCTTTTACATTTTTATATTAATCGATATCTTTGTGATTATTTCGATTTATAAACTATGAATTTAAAAGATTTTAGTGAAGCAATTTTTTGGCGTGCACACACTTCGTAGTGTAAACACAAAAATATGAAGTTGTTTCGGCGATTTCTGACGTCCTTCCTGTCAAATTCAATAAATACTTACCCCACTATAGGAGGAGAAGTCATCCAGAATTAGGTTGGGAATTGACTCTGACTGAAACCGTTTGAGGTGACGGAGATCGGATGATTTCAGATTCACGACCTGATAATTCCAGTATCCCTGATCCTTAGAGCCGGAAGTCGAGGATATCATTTTCTACCATTCTTTGATATTTGAAGCGAGCGGAAGGTAACAAACGATAGAGCGAGTGACCATGACTTTAAAGAGGGGTAAGATCTCCCGTCCCGGAAACATTCGTTAAGTCGGATGGATGCCCTCATTCAAATTAAATATTGATATGACTATTTTGAGTGTGGACGAAAGACTTGAAGTATGTTCTGTATTGCACATATGATAAACATGTGTGATTACCTCTACTGGAATGAGAAGCTGTATAGACTGGAGCCAGGAGCTATTTGGAGTAACGTGACTGCAGAGGCGAAGGCGAACAAACTGGAGCTGGATCTAACTTATTCTTACAAGCGCAAACCAGAGGGGTGTTCACGGGACTCCCGAACTCCTGACGTTGCTGATGCAAACCACTTCAGTATATGTTTATGTTTGAGGTTAGTAGAGTGGACTCCTAACTTTCGGCATGCTGGCGGAGCTTAACTCATCATCGATTTGGGGGAGATTGACGCGACCTAAACCTCGCGCTACCCACGTGACCCAAATGGTTCCTGACATCAGGCTATCATGCCACCGGACCGGAGCAGCTCCTTGTACCTAACGGTATAAGATGAATCTTCATCAATCATCATCATCAACATCATCATTTACCAACAAGGACCCACATATCAGAATCCAAAGGAATCCTACCTTCATCACCCTCCGGCAGGAGGCAAAACATGTCATTATTTCACCTGTCGCTGAGCGATATTCAATTAATTTCTGGAGGAGTTGGGATTGGACCATCAATTTGGCTGCTCTCGAGCTGGTCACGTTGATGGATGGGATTTGGACGGAGACCAATCGAAAGCAACAAATGTTTTGTCTCTAGCTATTCCTAAAAATACCTACTCGTAGAAATAACTCACAAAATTAACAACCTATAGTCAAATCATTAACCTAGAATCTTGTGCATCTTGAATTGAATTTGCCTATTGAGAATTTCATGTACTTGCATTTAATTGTCCCATTGTATTAGCTCATCATCGACTGCAGTAACCGGAAACGTTTTGGCGAGCAAACAAGGTAGGAAAAAGGTAGTTAAAATCAGGGTAGTCGGTCATTGTCTTATTTTAAAACCATACAGAATGTAACACGCCTCATCTAAAAAGAACCAAAGTTACCACAACCAATTAAAGAGATCCTTCAATGAATTAATCACTGTCGAAACAAAAAATTGACACAACATGACATATTAATTCGATAAGATTGAAGGGTTGATGTACCGCGAGAAGTTGCAAATCAGGCGGGAGAAATCATTACTTTTCACGATGTGAGATGGTAAGATCAGCGATTCGTTTTGCGCGGGAGAGGGGTATTTACCAAAATCATACACGAGTAAAACATTAAAATCATTTCAGTGGCTGCCGTGGCCGGGAGCTTACGGAAGAAATATACTGTTAAATATAATCTACGGTAGAAAAACATAGGTAAAGCTTTTAAAAACATTACAAGTTAGAGATGATTTTTAATCAATTATTTCCGCTGATAAATATCGATTTTTTTTAAATCTCACATATTATTTTAATACATGGTATTTTCGGGAAATTCGCGCCTATTTCGCTAAATAGAATAATTTAGCTGAAATAGGCCAAAATCACGTTTTTCGCGTTAATTCGCGAAATAGAAATCACTGGAAACACTTTCAAATGCCTTGAAACGCAAAGAAAACTTATAAATGCCCTATTTTCGAACCATAAATATTTTTTCGTGTTTTTAGTAAAAACGAAATTTTGCCATCTCTAGCAATACCTAATTTTAATTTATTGGTATTATTGAGCAGTTTGCATAACTACATTAACAACTGCATGCAGATAAAAGTGTATTTATTTGGGGACAACTACAAAGTAGTGTTTGTAACATTCATCTTCAAAATTTATTGGTTAGCATGATGTAATCAAATTGTTTTTGACATTTTTTTAAATATATATAAGTGGTTACAGTGATGTTATATAAGTACATATGGTTACAAAATATATTTATATTGGCAATCTCACCAATGAATAAACTGGTTCTTGTGCTTGGTGAGCGAGTTACACTAATTATAAGGAAAATAGAATAACATTATGCATAACATACAAGAGCTCCTCTTTTCTATTATTTTTTTTTGGTAAACTAATGTTTAAGACAAGATTTTTTATGCATAGCACAAAGGGTAACAATTATTTTACAAGCAATAATAATTCGCCTGAAACACTCATCCACATTGAAAAATCTCCTGATAAAAGATACATGACGCCAACGGGACTCGAACCCGTGTCCCTTCGATTTCTGGTCGACAGCTCTGACCACTGAGCTATGGCGGCTTATCTCTTATCCGCGAAATAATTCAATATATATTAGTGTTTCATTCAACAATTACTGCTTGTTACATTTTTTTCACCTGAAAACAACCAACTTTATTTAATATGAGAAAGGCATTGTAAGTGCTAACTCTCTCACTAGATGGCGTCGAGACAAATTGTCTACATTTTTAGGTGAAATACTTGAACTTGTCAAATATTAATTTTTTTTTTTTTGGTAAACTAATGTTTAAGACAAGATTTTTTATGCATAGCACAAAGGATAACAATTATTTTACCAGCAATAATTATTCGCCTGAAACACTCATCCACATTGAAAAATCTCCTGATAAAAGATACATGACGCCAACGGGACTCGAACCCGTGTCCCTTCGATTTCCGGTCGACAGCTCTGACCACTGAGCTATTTATTTTTTTTTTTTATTTATTTATTTATTTCATTCAAAATACAGTTTTTACATAAAAAGCATACTCTGCACATCTCACTAGGGCATTCCTGTATCAAGATGTGCAGCTTTACAATAATATCATTTAAAAAAATACATATATGTAAATTTAAAATAATAACAACATTAAATTAAATTTAAACCAAAAAAGAAAAGTTTATGACACGGACGTTTCGAGACCGGTAGACAAAAATAAACAAAATTTTAGTAACAAATGTATGAAAAAAATAAAAACAAAAAAGTCAACAAAAGAAGCATTATTAAGTAAGTTGGCAACAATAATATTCTTCTGTTAACTAAAGTACAAGGTACCTGTGCTGGCTTATCAGACACAAGCATAGGGTAACCATACTAACAATTACAACATGGAAAGTATGAATAATAGATTATAAGAAAAAAATAAAAATAACTAAATAAAAAAAGGTAAATAATAACCGATAGGTAAGTAGATAATATTATAATAAAAAGTAAGTAAGTAAATAATTGAGCTAGACAATAATTAAAGTAAATATTAATACGATAATTAAGTAGATAATAATAATAATAATAAGTAACATAATAATAAATAACCAAAAGTTATTTTAGAAGTAAATAAGTACATGCGCAGTAAGTAAATAAGGATTGTATCGAAACAGAGCTTCCACAAGGAATTATGATATAAGCGACAACATGGGTGATCTAAAATCATCACTCTCAGCTAGTACGGAGATTTTGACCATTTTCTTGAATGAATTTAACGTACCTATAGTTTTTATATTTTCTCCAAGCATATTATATAGCAACGGAGCTTTATATGAAAAACTCCTTTGTCCGAAGGATGTTCTGGTATACACGGGCTGATACATTAAAGAAGAACCCATTCTAGTGCTGCGCACTTGTTGAGATCTTTTAGCAGTAATAGTGTTGTTGAAAAATTTACAGAGAGCCTGTATTATGTACAACTGCCTTATTGTCATAATTTTGCTTTCACTATATAATAACTTTGATGGATACATAAAATTTCTCTTATACATTATTTTTAAAATTAATTTTTGTGCAACATTCAAAGGCTCTAAGGTAGTCTTGTTACAAGAACCCCAACAGACAACATTATATGAAAGCATTGATTGAACAAGAGCATAATATACAGTTTTTAATGTAACTTTGTCCAATATGTTTCTTAGATTTTTGAAAATGTAGGCTAGCCTTCTTATTTTGTTTCTTAATATAGTAATGTGATTGTTCCATTTTAAATTTTTATCAATAATTAAACCCAGGTATTTGATGTTGTCTACTCTTTCCAAAGATTGACAGTTACACTCCTGCACACAACAATGTAATTTTAATGAACGTTCCAAAGATGGTTGATTTACAGAGGAAATGCTAAAAGTAATATATTTAGTTTTGTTCATGTTTAAGGTTAACAAGTTTTGATCAAGCCAATTTTTGACTGCCCTTAATCCTGCCTCGCACTGAGCATACGTTTCGTTCCATGTGTCAGCAGCAAACACCAAGACAGTGTCATCTGCAAATACAATTGAAGATCCAGAAAATTTCAGTTTACAGAGGTCGTTAATATATAACAAAAATAGAATTGGACCCAGAACACTACCTTGAGGAACACCATATACAATTGATTTATTTGAGCTAATGTGATCATTAATTATTACTCTCTGTGTTCTATTTTCAAGATATGATCTGAACCAATCTAAAGATTTATTAACAATACCCATTGAACTGAGTTTTTTTAAGAGTAAACCGTGGGAAACGGTATCAAATGCCTTAGACAAGTCTAAAAAGACGGCCATTGCTTTATTGCCAGTATCAAGAGCTTCTACGACTGTGGTGATTATTTTTAATGCAGCATCACTTGTTCCCATGTTCTCTCGGAAGCCAAATTGATTATCTGAGAGAATTTCATATCTTTTTACATAAGACATCAACCTAATTTTAGCTAATTTCTCTATTATTTTTGATAACGTATTTAGCAAGGAGATAGGTCGATAGTTATTTACATCTTTGTTATCTCCTCCTTTAAATAAAGGAATAACTTTGGAATTTTTGCAATGATTAGGGAACAAGCCATTCTCAAAACTAACATTTACAATGTGTGTAATAGGTATTACTAGTTCAGAAGCATTTTGTTTGTAGACCATTGCACTTATATTGTCATTTCCACTCGAAAAACCTGATTTTAGCTCATTAATCACATTTAAAACTTCATTACAATTCGTTGGTTTGAATTCAAAGCAGGCATTTTGCATAGATTGTGTTGGATTATAATTTTTTACTAAAGATTCTTCACTGGTGTTATTTGCACTACACAAAAGATTAGCAAAATTTTGACCTATATCACTAAAAAAATTATTCACATGGTTAGTAATGACTGTTGGATTATCATTTATGGATACAATGTTATTATTTACTTTCAGTTTATTTATGGGCACTGATTCCTTTTGCAAATCCAATGCTTGTTTTATTATTTTCCATTCTTGCTTTATGTTTCCTTTTACCTCGTGAAGCTTCCCTTTATAATATGTTTGTTTGGTCGTTTTTATAATTTTAGAACACCAATTTCTGTATCTTTTATAATGTGCAAACAGTTCGATATTATTTGGTTCTTTACGACAACTCTTGTGTAATTTGTCTATTTGCTATGGCGGCTTATCTCTTATCCGCGAAATAATTCAATATATATATATGTGTTTCATTCAACAATTACTGCTTGTTACATTTTTTCACCTGAAAACAACCAACTTTATTTAATATGAGAAAGGCATTGTAAGTGCTCTCTCACTAGATGGCGTCGAGACAAATTGTCTACATTTTTAGGTGAAATACTTGAACTTGTCAAATATTATTTTTTTTTTTTTTTGGTAAACTAATGTTAGACAAGATTTTTTATGCATAGCACAAAGGGTAACAATTATTTTACAAGCAATAATTATTCGCCTGAAACACTCATCCACATTGAAAAATCTCCTGATAAAAGATACATGACGCCAACGGGACTCGAACCCGTGTCCCTTCGATTTCCGGTCGACAGCTCTGACCACTGAGCTATGGCGGCTTATCTCTTATCCGCGAAATAATTCAATATATATTAGTGTTTCATTCAACAATTACTGCTTGTTACATTTTTTGTTGAATGAAACACTAATATATATTGAATTATTTCGCGGATAAGAGATAAGCCGCCATAGCTCAGTGGTCAGAGCTGTCGACCGGAAATCGAAGGGACACGGGTTCGAGTCCCGTTGGCGTCATGTATCTTTTATCAGGAGATTTTTCAATGTGGATGAGTGTTTCAGGCGAATAATTATTGCTTGTAAAATAATTGCTCCTCTTTTCTGATAAGGTATACATGACCAATTGTGAACCTTAATTTTATATTTTGCAAAATATGTATGTATTAATGTAACCCATATGATCCAATGATATATAACACCCATAGTGGACTAGATCGCCAATCACCCTACTTCCCGTATAGCAGCGCCCGTGGTGATTTGAAGAGCCGATCCGCCATCTTGAAAAGGTCAGCCAGCGTGATTTGCCTGCTTGTGTACAATGGAGAATTGGTTTATCAAGTTTAAGGCGATGCACTACGTCGTGTAATATTTAAAATTGAGCCGCTATCAATAACAACCCTTATGTAGATGGCGATAAGGTTTAAATTCCCGCTTGACTCCATCCGCCTGTTTTGATTTATGCAAGAAAAAAACATGGCCAAAAAGTGCCTTTTATTTTATTTTGTGGATGTTCAGGCATAAATATTTAATTTTTTTTCGATCATTTTATAAATAACTTAATTTGCCACATTATACAATAAAACCGTAACCGAAAATGGGTTCGTAAGTAGGAGATTTTGAACTTTAAAGCAGTTTTCACAGGCCTTTACACTATTTTTTTCTGGGCTTATAAAAAGACTTATCTAAAAAACACTCGATTATTTCAAAGGCCAAGATGTATTCTACTCGCAGTATTTAATTAAAGCATCTGAAACATTTCTAGGCGACCAAATTTTCAAACCAAAAACACATGATTTTGAATTACTACGTATGGCATCGCCTTAATTAAATATTTAGGATTGGAGACCTGTTGTCAAGTGGACCACCATGTTGCCGGCAAAGCTGGACCAGATGTGTCGTCGACAGCCGCAAACATCGGTGTCGGTCAAGAAGCGCCTAGTGCCTAGGTGCTGGCCGCAAAGCCGCTTTTGATTTTATTCAAAGGATTTCATTTTGAAAATTGTCTGCTCTGAACAAGTCTTTATGAAGCAAATGTAGGTCTATGTGCAAATTCACTTTTTTAATATAATCAGGTTCCAATTGTTTAGGTAATATTGCCTACAATTTTTTTTCTACATTGATTTGTTTATATTTATAAGACATGTATATTATGTACTGTATAATGTTTTATTTACATTAATTTTAGGCAAAGACTGATATAGGCCTACCGGTATTCCAATATTTAATGTGAGCGGTAACTTATGTTTGCCTAAGAAAGTCACTCCCTATCAATTATTACAATACATCTGTAAATCCTGATTTATTTACGTTACCAGTCTTAAACCTGTAACTATATGACTATGACTAGGCCTATGTCTTATGTGACTATATACGTTATTGCAGCATATTGTCTTATCCCATTGTAAACTTTCTAAGTACAACGTAAAAGCAGAAATCATTCAAAACAGTATTTTTTTTTGGTAAACTAATGTTTAAGAGAAGATTTTTTATGCATAGCACAAAGTGTAACAATTATTTTATAAGCAATAATTATTAGCCTGAAACACTCATCCACATTGAAAAATCTCCTGATAAAAGATACATGACGCAAACGCAACAAATAAAATAATGTTGGTTGTTTTCAGGTGAAAAAATATAACAAGCAGTAATTGTTGAATGAAACACTAGTATATATTGAATTATTTCGCGGATAAGAGATAAGCCGCCATAGCTCAGTGGTCAGAGCTGTCGACCGGAAATCGAAAGGACACGGGTTCAAGTCCCGTTGGCGTCATGTATCTTTTATCAGGAGATTTTTCAATGTGGATGAGTGTTTCAGGCTAATAATTATTGCTTATAAAATAATTGTTACCATTCAAAACAGTGTTTGTTATGCTTAGTTGTGTTGCTTTGGAAAATGAGTGTATATATTCTAGTTTCTAATAAAAACCCAGGAGTCTATCCTGTTAGAATATAATACGTCATTTTTTCTCTTTTCCCAATTCCCAATCAAATTTTTGTCAAATCCAGTCCTTTTTCTTTCACAATAACTTATTTTAATATATTTGGCAAAGGTTGAGTCCTAAAATGATGGTGCGGTATGTATTAAAACCATAATTACAAAAGCCTTTTGTCACACATTCCGTGAGTCGGTTAATAATCCATTTATTTATTTACAAATCATTTACTCAATATTTAATTAGAAATATAGTATACATTTCATAAAGAGATGTACAAATATGTTCTTAATGTACGATAGAATGCATGTATTTTGAATTCCCGCCGTGATCTGACTCTTTCAAGATGGCTTCAAATTCCTACGGCAATGGCCGCCAGATTGGCTATCTAGTCCACTATGGGTGTTATATATCATTGATATGATCTATATTAAAATAATAAAAATAATAAAATAAAAAAATCCAAAGAGGCAATAGTTCATACTAATCGAAAAAAAATATGGCACCTTCCAGTTTCTAGATGCAAACCGAAATAACGAAACGCATAAGAAAAAGGTAGCCAATAACGACGCGTTAATAGATGAAACATCTACATATAACAGCTTGCCTAGCATACAACGGAACGCGTTAGAAAGGGATAGCCATTCAAAGAATATGTGTGTACGGGTTAAACAGCTGTATTATTATGAACGCCCGTCGTGTATGCATGCGGCGGCCCACTGACGGGCGAGCATGTAACGAAATTCTGAGAATAATTGTATTTATTGAAATAATAAGTGATTTTTTTGGCACATCCGAATGGAAAAAAATTCCATCAGATTTGGTTTTTGCTCGAGAATGATACGTGCACCTCTCACCTCTCGCAAAAGCACAGGAAGGCATTTTTTTTCACAAAAAAGAGCGACGTGTACCTGGCAGCTGGTGACAGCTTGTCTGCCCAACAAACGTATGTGCGATATTAAACGCACTAAATCTTAAATATGTCCACTGGACCTAACTCAGTGAAACCACGCGCATTGTATCAGTAACCTATCTTTTCTTTTAATTCATCTAAGTCAATTTCCGTTGTTGCTGTTTTTCAAGAATAAAGAAAAATTATACCATTGAAACTGAAAAGCACCCATCCCGTAATCCGTAGTATACACTGGCGCATAAATAAACCACTCACCACTGGCGTTAATTTTCTCATTGATCTGTGCCATGTTGGTAGCAATTTTATCACATTTATTTTAGTCTATGACAGAAGAAAAAAATGGCGGCTTTGGGAGTTTGTGAAACTCCTGATTGTAACGAAAAGGCGAAATTACAATGCCCCACGTGCGTCAAACTAGGCATTCAGGGCTCCTTTTTTTGTTCTCAAGAATGTTTCAAGGGATATTGGAAGGAACATAAGATAATTCACTCTCTGGCCAGTAAGTGTTTACTTTTAGGTTATGTCGAGCCGATTACCCGCCTGTCGTGATTAATTATTATCACTGTTATCATATCTCATTATTTGTGACTAATTTATCAAAATGCAAACTCGAAAAAGGGCGCGAGGTTAGACCTTGCCAACGTCTTAACAAAGCAACTTAAAAAATAGCCATGATTTTTTCTCTTCCTGTATTCGGTACATAAAACTAACCTTGTTTTTTTTAGAGGGCGAAGGCGCGGAAGGTAAGAAAAATGGATTTGATCCATGGCCGAACTATATGTACACGGGGAAGTTGAGGCCTTGTCCTCAGACCCCCAAAAGGACAGTTCCTTTGACTATTGGAAGGCCAGATTACGCTGACCATCCATCCGGTTTTCCGATCTCGGAACAGGCTCTGAAAGGAACTTCCCAAATTAAAGTTTTGGACGATGAAGAGATTGAAGCTATGAGAGTTTCCTGCAAACTGGGAAGAGAAGTCTTGGATGAAGCTGCTAGGTTAGTTTTATTTACTTTTTAAATTTAACTTTGGCAATAATAAAGTCTGTTCACGCACCAACCAGTTTTTAAAATGGTTTGTGTGCGAATTGGTTATATCCTTGTGCATAATTAACGTTTGGGTCAGACAACTAATTCACTCACAAAAGACGTGTTCACGCCCTTGCTGTGTACGTTTCTGTAAAAGTTTCCGATTTAACAAGTGCACCCTTTCCTATTTTCATTAAAACTTGTAAACATTTCTTGTTTGACCAAAAAAAAAAAATTTATATATATAGTATTTCTATATAAATATATATACATATTGTATTTCTTCTGCAAATTAAAAAAAAAATCACTTTATTATGTTATATTTGTTAATGCTTATATGCGACAGCTGTCTGACGTTGGCCGGTTAAAAATGGTTATGTCGTTTAGGCGGCAAATCGAAAATGGCACATTATAAATCGGTATAGAAAATTCATCAACAAAATCAAAATCAACAAAAAATAAACTAAATATGCCTTTTAAATTTTGGAATAACTTTATTAAGTAATACCTCAAATTGTAATATTTAATTATTGAATACATTATTAGCGTCCCATTAGCTCAGTGTTAGAGCGGTGCCCCAGCAAGGCAAGGGTCCTGGGTTCGAGTCCTAGATGTGACCGTATCCTTTTCTGATTTTTCTTTTTCAGATTTTCGTTTAGAAATCGCTAATATTGTCTTCAATAATTAAATATACCTTCTTTATCATAACTTTTTTTGGGAATAAAAAAACAATGAAAACACCCTATTCTGCCTTGCCCATTTGATCTTCTTTTTTTATATGAATTCTGCACAAGAGTCCCAACTGCTCCCAACTGTCTGGAGCCAGTAAGACTACAGCATCCCCAATTGGGGTATGTTGTAAGGCTGAAGGTAGTGGAGAAGGGAAGGAGATTAGGAAGAGGAAGGTGGGGGAGTATCTGGCTACATCTTGTCACAAAACACGGCTAAAGCCATTTCAAGCAACGTTTCAATTCTGAATGGTGGTCTTATACCCTGGCGATACTGAGAGTATTTTCCACTCTAGAACGTGCTGCTAGTACATATACTATATGTTACCTTTAAATGAATGAATTGTGAAATACTAATTCATCAAATAAAATTTACTTGCGCACGCCGTGATTTGAACCTGCAACCTTCAAATTGCTAGGCGAGAGCCTTACCCTTCCATCACGGAGGCTGTCAAATCTAGACGGATGTGGAAATTATCGCAGCCGCATCAATTTATTTGTACATCATATTTTATTTGTTATTTAATCATTGTAATTCGTAAATGTAAATGATCATTCACGCAATAATCGACATGCCGTCTCCGCTGAATGCCTATTGCATAAGTAAGGTCGAGCCAATGTGTGAACTGATAATAATTGGGTTGACCGGCCAACACATGCAACAGCCAAGTCATCCTGAATATGTTATACTGAATAATGCATTGGGCGAATGTGTACTACAAGCAGTTATTTATAAAGTGTGAAAAGGAGAGTGACACATTCAAACAGTGTCGATCCCTCGAAGGAGCACTATTTGTCACTTCCAAAGTGGTGATTTATGCTTGTTCGTCTTACGTTCTGTTCCGCTACTAAATATGTATTAAAATTATTGCTATTTGTATTATAGAGTTTGCGGGGTTGGTGTGACAACGGATGAGATAGACAGGATAGTTCATGAGGCTTGCATCGAGAGGGACTGCTATCCCAGTCCATTGAACTATTATGAATTCCCAGCTTCTTGCTGTACTTCTGTTAACGAGGTCATTTGCCATGGAATTCCTGATCAGAGGCCTTTGGAGGTGAGCAAAAACACCATTTTTATTATGAAAACTGATGGCAGTCTGCTACACTACCGCCTCCTAGCTGCGCGAGTTATGCAGCTTGGTTTTCTTTCATATATTCAAATGGATTTTGTTTTAAATTATTCCGTTATTTTAAGTTAATAAATTATGCAAATGGAAAATTTAAAAAATAAACATTAGGTGACCTACATACGACCTTACTGCTTTTTTGCTCATGCGCAAAAAAAATATCATAGATGCTATTAATGTTGTATTAACAGTTGTAAGCCTACCACCGCCACCAAGTACTAGATAAATTCAATTATTTGCCGCCATTGTCGGGAAGGAATGCAACATGTTAGACTAGCGGCCAGAGTTTGCAGCCAATTCATGTAAATACTGCCAATATTTTGTTGGAGTTATTATTAATATTCTAGGAGTGCTATAACAAAAACTCTCCTGTGAGACTTGAAGCTTGTTACCGAGATACAACTTTGTCCTTCCTGTCTTGCTCCAATCCTCTTCCACTCGTCTATCCACCTCTTCCTCAGTCTGCCTTTGTGTCGCTTCGATTACTAATTACAGCTTCAGATGCGCTTCAAATGAACTGTAAATACTACGAAACTAAATGAAATGGGGTTTGCTGGAATTGGGTGATAGTATTTCTAGGAAAGAACAATGTATGGAAGGAAAATGGGATGACCAATGACTTATCACTGTAGCACTACGAAGGAGCACACAACACAATCACAATATAGTGAGTTACACTGCAATACCGCGAGGCAATTATCGCCACAACAAAATGAATGATTACTTAAAACGATGTTATCTACATACTTCCAAGATAGAGAACTTCCTTCTTTTTCAACAAGATGTACACCAAAAACTTGCTTCAACGATAGTTCGAATCCTGCTTCTTTTTAAAATGAAAGAATTTCACAAGAAAAACACCAACGACCATTAATAATCCACTTACTAGATCGATATCTTGGGGCTTTTTGTATGAAACAAAACGGACCTCTAATTAACCATAAATATTTAGACAAAATTTATGTGTGCGACAATACTACGTCCCACACCATCGACGAGGATAGAGGAAACTCAAAAAGAGGCACAACCGTAGACAGTATAATTGTCATTCGGAGCACACTTATTAGCCTAAAATATTTTTAAAATAAAAATTTTCGAAATGTTGAAATATTACCTGAGAACAGGAAAATGAAAAACTGAGTTACATGTTTAGCATCTTTATTTCAGCAAGATGATAAATTATTAAAGTTAATGAAAAAGGTAGAACGATGGAATTCTACCTAGCATGATATAATCACGATCCAGTACGGCTTCACAATACCTGGCAGGAACAAGGATACTGCCTGATAAAGAAAATAGATTCATTTGTGCGGTGAAGTTAAATTAAGGCTATTACAAATTAGCAAATCAGGAACATGAAGAGAGATTCTCACCTGGTTTTTGGTTACAAACATGTGTATCAAACAACCATAGATGTACCACTCAGACAATACTCAGCTGTCAACAGTTTTCAGACATTCAGAGTTTTTCATTGGTGGATATAGTTAGGAAACAATATGACCTTTTATACGGTTCCAATTTTGATCAGAGTTATACCCCCTGCCAACGACTAACTGCTTGCAATAAAATCCCAATCATTCTGTTTTCAAAACAATCGCATTCGAATTTGCACTATTTTGTTGCAATTGTTATGTTCCTTAATTCAAATAATTTTCCAGCAAGTTGATGGTTACAGAGAGGTAGGAACTGGATAAATCACATCCCGGTAGGAACTAAGCATATTATTCTCATTTCCAGACCAAGGGGTACTTGCTCAAAACGGTGTCCTGTCATCTGGCATTCTTTCAACATGTCCAGCCCATCTTATGATGGTGTCATGCTTATTGAATTAGATTCTGGATAATCTATTTTCAATGTGTTATTTTTACTTTATTAAAAATGCCTTTTAATGTATCAGGGCTGTTATATTAAAGGGGTTGCCTCTAAATGAGAAACCTGTCCTTAAGTGTATGATCTTATTCACACAAAATGATCTTAGTCCAAAAAATCGGTAAAATAACTACATGTTACATTTACATAGTATGTTTGTGTTTAATTTAGTGGTGTTTTTTGCAGGATGGAGATTTGTGTAACGTTGATGTAACCGTGTATCACCGCGGCTTCCACGGAGACCTAAATGAGACTTTTTTCGTGGGTAACGTTTCCGAGGAACACAAGAAACTGGTGAAGGTGACATACGAGTGCCTTTCTAAAGCAATTGAGGCTGTGAAGCCCGGTGAAAAATACAGGTAATTTTTTCAAATTTAAAAACTTCCGCGTCTAATATTTCGCTACTTTCTCTTCTGTGCATCTCTGTCTTGAATATTTTTTAATTGTCAGACAAATGCAGTATGTACCTACATTATTTTAAAATGCGTCCTAATGATAGTGTCTTAAAAAGATATTATTTTTTCTTTTGAAAATATCCCGACAGAAATTAAATTCTGCCTGCAAAAACTCTTTATAATAAAAATTACAATACATACAGAGGAACCTCTCATAAAGAGTTTAATTCGTTCCAGAATCTTACTTGTTATGTGAAACACTCGCTAAGCGAAACAATTTTTCCCTTATAAATCTGTGTAAAATACTATATTGCGTGCCATGCCAAAAAAATACTCAATATTATTTTTTTTTTTTTAAACGTTTATTCAATAAAACTACATACTTATAAATTGTTAAGGATCATAACAACCTGGAATGCAATTGCGATTTGCAAAAAAAAAATTATAAAATCGAAAAAACTAGTTTATTATTTACGAATTTATGACAAATAATTAATTATTTTTTTACTATAAAGCTGTCTAGAGACATTTGTTTTTTGCCGACGCTTCAAAATTTGGTGAAAATGTGACACAGCATTATCATTGAATAAATTTGTAAAACGCATAGCCACCTCTTATTAGGGTGATGTTTCTCAATGTACGATGCAACAGTTTACCGTGCTTTCAGCATTTCTCTTATTGCGCCAGAAGAGTGTTGCTTTGCTACTTCCTCCTCATCCACTAACAAACTCTCCTCCATAACTTCTTGCTGTGAAACAGAATGCAACTCTATAAGCTCTTCGGTGGTCAGTTCTTGACTGCGCTCTTCCACAAGCCCATCAATATAGTTGTTATTTCTCCTCCAGCCCCATGGTATTGGCCACAGACACAAACCCCTTAAAATCACATTCGAAAACGCTCTTTGGCCAAAGCTCTTCCTAGCAGAAGTGAGGGTTCTCTTGGTAACCCCTTCCAACAGCTTGTCAATTATCTTGATGCAAGTAACGATGTGAAAGTGATCATTCCAAAACTCTCTGAGAGTGAGACTTGTTCCTTCAGTCACCTCAAAACAACGCTGGAAGAGTGTTTTAGTGGAAGTGGTTTCTTAAAGTTAGAAATAACCTGCTGGTCCGTAGGCTGGAGTAATGGAGTAGTGTTGCATCTATCTTCTTAATTTTATCCTTGTTCTTGAGGATAGTGCAATTCGTTGATGTAGACCTATTGAATTTGCTCCCTAGATCAGCCACGCTCATACCTTGTTCTCGCTTTCCAAAAAGAGAGGTTCCATTGTATATTTATTTCTGTAGCGTAATTTTCTTAACAATATTTCATCCTAAGTGCGCTTTGCAATTTGATATCTTAGTCAATTTACCTAAATCCTTTGTTCTATAAATATCTTTCACCACTCATTCAAAAGCAAAATTTTTATTTTATTCAAGTGGTAGATATTTTTAGCATCTCCCTGGTAAAAGGCCTCCTGGCATTAGATATGTTTGGTACTTCCCAACACTTCTCTTCCCATCTCCTTCCCCTCTTCATTCCTGTTAGCCTCATAATATATTGCAGTAGGGAATGCCATGACATGCAATAGCCACCCAATGGTTTTGGGATTTTTATGCAGTGTTGCTTTTCTATAACAAATACGCTACTACATACTTGTGAATGCTTTACCAGACCAATCAAGGCAAAATTACAACAATTTACTGTTCGTTTTAATTTTCCAGGGAGATAGGAAATATAATTCAAAAGCACGCACAGGCCAACGGTCTCAGTGTGGTCCGTTCTTACTGCGGCCACGGCATCCACCGCCTATTCCACACGGCCCCGAGCGTGCCCCACTACGCACGCAACAAGGCCGTGGGCGTCATGCAGGCGGGGCACTGCTTCACCATCGAGCCTATGATCAACAGCGGCGGGTGGAGGGATGACCAGTGGCCCGATAAGTGGACAGCGGTGACGTCTGATGGATCGTGGTCTGCCCAGGTAAATATTCTGTCATCTCTGTCCGTATTAGAGTCGCGGACCCATCGCAAAGATGAGACCTCCAGATGTCCTTTCATGCGCTGCTTCAGTAACCTCCATCCAAAGCAGACCCAGCCTCTGTAGTTGTTTCTCACAACTGCATCTGGGGCGGCCCACTGCACATCCTCCCTCTGGAATAGCTGTAACGGACGTACTGCTCCGATATCAGCCGACGTCACCCCATATTAAAATCTGCCATTTGCCTTAACTTTGCCTGTCCTTAAACTGAATAAACTGTCCTCTATGTATGTGAAATTGTTATGTATAATGAAAGAAATGTATAAAATGTATGTCTGAACCTCTATGTAAACAATAAATGAAACGTCGGAGCTTGGCTAGGGGACACGGGCAGAGAAGTATACTATGAGAGCTGGCAAAATCATATTCATATTTAATTCGGGCACGATTGTTAGAACCGTGCCAAAACGTAGTGGGAAGCCTTGCCGTGCGCCATGCGCCGGCATAGCGTCACAAATGACCACGGCCCGAAATTACCGGCCGAGGGGCGGTAGCCAACCCGGCGGCGGGCCGCGGGCACGTAACAAACACGGGCCTCGATTCCAGGAATCAAAGAGAAAGCGGGCCCGTGTGAACGTCGCTCGGTCAGCGAAGGCCGCCGGGGTCCTATAAAACGGGCAACAGCCCCTTGGAAAGACAGTTAGCCAGCAACCTCCACCAGCTCAACACCTCTCTCTCTGCTCTGCCCTCTACCTCGCTCCGACTTCTGCCTCTGCTCGCCTTCTTTCAGTCTGACCCCCGCTTCACCCTGGACCACGGACTTGCCTACCCCTTCGGACCAGACTCGGAATCAGCTCAAGAACAAGCGACAAGCAATCGGACCAGCTCTACAGCGGCTTCAGAGACGGCCCCGTTCTACCCCTCCACGCCACTGAAGGACGACATCTTACGCCTCCACAGATTGGGATCACCGGCCCTACTTACAGTCTTATGTGTCACCATTGCGTCTGATACATAAGTGGTCCTTCGCCGCCGGATCTTTCTGTGGAAGATGTCACCTTCACTGCGCTCTGGGAAGAACAGCGCTGACGGGGATTCATCGCAGGGAAGCGATGATCCCACACCAACCGGGGCGGCCACAGCCGCGCCCCCCGGACTCCGGCCAACCGCCCCCCTGGCCCCCTCTGATCCCCAAGCGGACCTACTGCCTGGTCCCTCTGGCGCATCACCACCACAGACGCCCCCTGCCGCGGCCGACGTCTCGTCAAGAAGCGAGGCTTCTAGCGAGGACACGCTCCGGCAGGTGCAGCTCGAGCTAAGAGCTGAGAGGCGGCGCACCCAGAAGCTGCAGGACGACCACGCCCGACAGATGGCAGAACTGATCGCCATGCTGAAGGGCCTCACGCGGACCGCTTCACCTGCAGCCTGGCAACCGGACGGAGCCTATCCCGGAAGCCAGCCACCTAGCGGCCCCGGGCAAAGCTGGGGCTACGCACCCGAGGCGCACACCACTGGCCCACGGGTGGGCCTTCCACAGACTGCGGCGCCCCCGAGCGGCCCCAGTCATAGCCTTGCTTACACAGTGGGGGGAGATCCCACTGTTCCGCAAGCTACAGCTCCACGGGCGGAGTACCAACCGACGCCGACGCCGGCGCCCTCGGGCGTACCTACGCAGAGGTACGCAGCGGAGACGCACGCCACAGCTCCACGGGCGGAGTACCCACCGACGGCGGCGCCATCTAGCGGCTTTGGGCGGAACCTGGGCTACGCAGCGGAGACACACACCACTGCGCCGCGGCTGGGTTACCAACCGACGCCGACGCCAGCGCCCCCGGGCGTACCTAGTCAGGGGTACGCAGCGGAGGCGCAAACCACTGGCCCACGAATGGGCCTGCCACAGACTGCGGCGCCCTCTAGCGGCTCCAGTCACAGCCTTACGTACACAGTGGGGGGAGAGCCCACTGTGCCGCCAACTACAGCCCAGCCTAGCGATGTTTTTGGGAGCTCGCGCCGCGCCGAGAGGGCTCACACCGGGACGGAGAGAAACCATGCTGCGGATCCACTCACGGACGGCGCTTCCCCAGGCGCCGCGACGCTGCGAGGTGGACCAGAGCCGCAGTACGGCTATCCCGGTGTGACCCGCGGGCCCGCCCAGTTCCCAGCATTTGCCCCGAGCGGAAACTCGCCATCGCAGCCCCCCGCTGACGGATACGGGGCCTGCAACCGAACGGATGAGGCAGCGAGGCAGACACGAGACTGGGTGCATCAAGGGAGTGTCCCTCTCGCCCAGGTGACGGCCATGTTCGCCGACGCCCTCCGGCAGTCCCAGGCCGGTGACACACCTCGCTACCATCCCGAAGATGAGCGGATGGCATCCCTCATCGCCCGGCAGTCCAGCGCAAAGGACTTGCCGCCCTACGCTGGCGACGCCATAGAGTGGCAAGCCTGGAAGGCGCAATTCCTCCAGTCGACGGCCACCTGCGGGATGACGGCGGCCGAGAACCTGATGCGGCTGCAGCGTGCCCTGAAGGGAAAGGCACGAGAAGCCGTCAGCCCTCTCCTCCTGGACCCGGCGCAGGTGCCGGAAATTATGGATGTCCTGGAGCACCGCTTTGGGGGCGCGCACTCTGTCGCGGCTGTCATGTTCGACAGGATAAAGCGGCTGACCCGACTACAAGAGGACGCATCGACCGAGGCTCTGGTAGAGTTCTCGGGCACGGTGCAGAACATCGTGGCTTCGCTGGGGAATCTGCGAGGTGATTACCTCTCCAACCCGGCCCTCCTCAGCGAAATCGCCTCGAAGATGCCGTTAGCCCTACGCCTCTTGTGGTTGGGTAAGGTGGCCGACCAGACGCACGCGGCCACTGTGGTGCAGCTTGCCGCGTTCCTGAAGCGGCTGACCAACGCGGTGCCGCGGTCGGGCCTCACCGACAATGGCCGAGCAGCGCGGCCGAGCAGCTCGGCTGAACAACAGCGGGCCGCCCGCCCGTATCGTGAAAACGTGTACGTGACCGACGAGCGCCCGGAACCCCGCAGTGAAGTTTGGTGCGCACTGTGCAAAAACGATACGCACAAGCTCTACAAGTGTCCCCAATTCGCCGAAGAAACAATCAGTGCGCGTTGGGAGCTTGTGAAAAGTGAACGGTTGTGCTTTAAGTGTCTGGACGGCGTGCACCAGACGAAACGGTGTGAATACCGGACCAACTGCGGAGTGGGGACGTGCCGGGCCCCGCACCATCGCTTGCTGCACGATGACGCATACACTCGTGACCGCGAGACGCACACAGTCACGAACACGTGGGAAAGTGAGGGACAAGTGCTAATGAAAGTGATTCCCGTGACATTGTGCGGCCCCGGGGGCCATGCGACCGTGCACGCGCTGCTTGACGAGGGCTCTGCAATAACCCTAGTCGAGGCAGATGTTGCAGACATCATCGGAGCCGCGGGTCCGGTACGCGGCCTGCGAATTCGGGGCGCTAATGGGATGAGCTCATCCGATGCTACGTCCCGGCGGGTGAGACTGTCGGTGCGCGGCGACGGAGACGCGTTTACGGTGACGGCACACACCGTAACGGACCTAGACCTCCCGCGGCAAACAGTGGCCGGCCGCCGGCAAGTGAAACCACGGCTGCTGATCGGCCAAGATAACGGGCCGCTTATCGTGTCGCGGGAGGTGCGGAAGGAAGAGAGCGGCCAAATGACGTCCCGGACAGCCCTCGGTTGGATCACGCATGGGAGCACCCGGCGCGACGCCGACGCCGGGACAACGCTGAGGATGGCTGGTCCGAACACCGTCCTCGCCGCCGACGCCCTGGACCATGCCGCCGGGGACCATGCCGCCGGGGAACATGCCGCCGGGGACCATGCCGCCGGGGACCATGCCACCGGCAACAATGCCGCCGGGGACCATGTCGCAGCACGCCGCTTGCGAAGAGTGTAGCCGAGCTCCACGGGGGGAGTGTAACGGACGTACTGCTCCGATATCAGCCGACGTCACCCCATATTAAAATCTGCCATTTGCCTTAACTTTGCCTGTCCTTAAACTGAATAAACTGTCCTCTATGTATGTGAAATTGTTATGTATAATGAAAGAAATGTATAAAATGTATGTCTGAACCTCTATGTAAACAATAAATGAAACGTCGGAGCTTGGCTAGGGGACACGGGCAGAGAAGTATACTATGAGAGCTGGCAAAATCATATTCATATTTAATTCGGGCACGATTGTTAGAACCGTGCCAAAACGTAGTGGGAAGCCTTGCCGTGCGCCATGCGCCGGCATAGCGTCACAAATGACCACGGCCCGAAATTACCGGCCGAGGGGCGGTAGCCAACCCGGCGGCGGGCCGCGGGCACGTAACAAACACGGGCCTCGATTCCAGGAATCAAAGAGAAAGCGGGCCCGTGTGAACGTCGCTCGGTCAGCGAAGGCCGCCGGGGTCCTATAAAACGGGCAACAGCCCCTTGGAAAGACAGTTAGCCAGCAACCTCCACCAGCTCAACACCTCTCTCTCTGCTCTGCCCTCTACCTCGCTCCGACTTCTGCCTCTGCTCGCCTTCTTTCACTCTGACCCCCGCTTCACCCTGGACCACGGACTTGCCTACCCCTTCGGACCAGACTCGGAATCAGCTCAAGAACAAGCGACAAGCAATCGGACCAGCTCTACAGCGGCTTCAGAGACGGCCCCGTTCTACCCCTCCACGCCACTGAAGGACGACATCTTACGCCTCCACAGATTGGGATCACCGGCCCTACTTACAGTCTTATGTGTCACCATTGCGTCTGATACAAATAGCACTCGATATTATTATCCATATGTTTATTGATTTTTAGGAATAAGCCATGATTAACCTTCCTCTTTCGTAAGCTGAAGTTTTTTTACAGCCTTGCTATGCAATCATTAGGGCATAAGTGTAGAGAGAAGTTTGTTTATTTGTTTAGACGTGATACCGTGTTGCCATCGTTTGTACTTAATATTTTAATGTGGTTTTCTGTGAACAGTTTTGAAACAACCATTCTCAGCTGGATATCACGAAGGGTTGAGTCTTATTCTGTCACCCTGTTAAATTCTAACAAAGTTAATCAACATGATGCCTTTAATCATATCTTCAATTGACAATCTTTAATTATTCATAAAGAATTTATAACTATATTGTTATTATCCATTTCAGTCCAGCAACTTTCTCTTTATGCCATTCATCACCTGTTCTGCGTACCTTTATATAAATAGTTTCACTTTTATTATTGGATGGTACTATTTTATTTACTACTTAGGTAACTATTCTATTATTCTCTAAATGTTTAATATTTTATTCCTTTAACAGTAGGTCACACCTATAAATAATGAAGTTACCCGGGGTCATCATTGGGTGTTGGAGATGTCTCCAGAGGAGCGATTCCGGTTTTACTTAAGCCTTCAGTACTTTCATCTCATTTGTACAGTTTGCAATGTTTTCTGTGTATTTCAAATGTGCTACACACATATTTTCGGTGTTTGCATTTAAAATACACATTACTAATTCCAAATAATAAAATTTTAATATCAAATGGGAAAAATGTCTTCCAAAACGCTAACCAAATTTTTACTTAAATTTTTTCTCCAATCAGGAGAACTCGATATTTCGAAAACACATTAGTTTTGTTTTGGAAATTTGTAAGAAAACTGTAACTTCACTTTTATCTCGTTCATATTATAAAAAATAATTTTTAAAGTTAAAACCGATTGTTACGATAGCGGCGCGAAATATGAATTATTCGTTTTGGCTATTTAGGATTTTATTAATGGATTCCAGTATAAATATTCGGGGCAAACTGGAAAGAATTATTATTTCTCTTTCTAATGTCAAAAAAATTAAGAATTTCCGCATGATAGAAAAAAATAAATATATGACCCTCAAACGCTGGAGGGGTTAAAGATAAAGTATTGTCCTTGACCTTGACCTTAAAATTAACCACTTTTCACTGTCATCCGAGAGAAATGAAACCCTAGTTAACAAAAAAGACATTAATTTTAAGTTTAAGCCCAATTCTGCTGTCATCTGAGCGAACTCGAAATGCAGTTAATGTAAAAATCGTTAATAATTCTTTATCTGAGCCTTCTTCACATCAAGGATTCTTTATCTTCTTCATATTTCTTATAACTATTGGTGCTTCCTACTCCCAACAGCTGAAACTGCATGTGTTTCCTGAGGTCGTAGTATCCTATTAATAGTCCTACCAACTCCCTCAGTGACTTTATTTTATCCATAATTAGTTAATAGCCTGTCTTCATGGGGTTTGGACCACCTCATTCCGACAAGAGCCTTTATAGATTCGCCATGATTTTTTTTTTTCAGTTTGAACAAACCCTGCTGGTCACTGAACTCGGCTGTGATATCCTGACGCGCCGTCGAACTGATGCTGGAACCCCGCACTTCCTCGACCACATGAAGTAGTCGATGGAACTCCTATCTCGGAAGGACCCAACTTTGCCTTTATAAACCCTATTAAATCTCTGCCACCCCATCCCCCCATCCAACCCGTACAATTTTAATCCAGGGCCAATAATTAATATGTTTGAATATTTTTTTTATTTACACAGTTGTGGTATATTTAGTAAAGGTTTTAACATTTTTTCAAGGTTTAGTTTTATAGTTATCTGATCTGAGAAAAATATATTTTTCCCTATCGGATCTGAACCAAATATGAACAATGTAGCTTTACTCGATCGCGTTTAAAAACATGTTAATATAATAATAACTCCTAGCTTTCTGTATTGTCTGCTAAGTTGCAGGACAGTTAAATACTGTCGTAAATAATATTCTAAATTAAAAAAATACCTGCCATTAGAATTGTATACTTGTTACAAATTGTAAAAACAACACAATTATTTTTGTTTTTTTTTTGCTCTTAATCCTCAGCCTGCAATAATTAACCTTTTCAACATTAATCTACTGTATGTACTTTGTGAAACTTCATGAATCGTATATGGGACATCCGCTTATGGAGACAGCTGCCAATGGGTCATATATGCGACCGCTGTGTAGATCATGTTAAATATGTGTTATAAAATTTCAAAACATTTGATGTGATCCTTAAGTTTTCAAGCGTGAAATGATCGTCCGGTCAGATCTGTGTCAATTTTTAACTAACGTTATGTAATATATGTTTTAATAGGTGTATTTTTCACCCATTATGCTAGGGAAAACCCTGTTTTATGGCGGACAAATGTCATTGTTGTTATTTTTATATATCTCAATATCTTTTTTATGTCAACTCTCACAACGTCTTGACATAACTTTTATAATGCTGGCCGTTATCACAATCTCATCAAGCTGCACGTTTTGACACAATGGGTGTGTTTAAACTTCATGGATCATATATACGAGGATAGCCGCCGATGGATCATATATGCAACGGCCGCATATATAAGATTAAGTCACTTCCCACAGTCTGAGGGTTCAGCCCAACAACACATTGCTAAACATAGCAATATATATTTGATAATGAATGTGTTTTTGTTTTTTTACCAACACCTGTTAAAGTGTTTTGTGTGAACGATAATAAATTATATCTTGATGAACTATGTAGGTGCAAATCTCATAGCGTTTATGTACCTTGCTGAACAATATTTTATCTAAGCATTTGTTCATAATTCATATTACAACTGATCTTTTAGAATATGTAATATAATGTGTACATTATTTGTAAAGGAAATTAGACTTTATTTTAATGTGTGAAACTTTAATGAGTTTTTTTTTTGGCCTTTAGAAATATCAACATTTTTGATACAACATCGTCTTGAGTAATTTCAATAAACCAAACTGTGATTTTATCATTCTTTTTTTATGTTACAAAAAATGCAATTTTTTTTTAAAAGGGTAATTTTGATTCCATAACAATGGAATGATTATTGTTACCCACATCTTTCTACTGAACCATACGTTGTGTTGTGGAGTTGTTATGTTTCTTTAATGAATTTTTGTACAACAAAAATACAAAGTTTGTAATAAATTAACATTTACCACTTTATTTCAATTATTATTTAATTTACATGTGCTCAAACCATTTTTATTTTAACCTTTTGCAGTTGTAACGACATATGCCAAACTATATTATCACTGGGCGCGTAATACCTCCAAAGTGAAAAAAAAATGACCTGAAAGTGAAAACACGCATTTTTAAGCAGGAGAATGAAGGAAGAATTCCATTTATTTTTGTGTATTTTGTACATTAATAATCTTCATTTTCCTGCTTCAAATGAGGTTTTCTACAAAATATTATTTTTTTCACATTGTCAAGTAAATCATATGGTCTGTCACAACTGCTGATAATTCAATGTTGGTAAAGTCAGTCCTCGTTTTAAAATTTCTTTATTTCTTTGTGGTAGAGACATTTTCAAGAGTTTATCAACAAACTTTTGTTTATTTACTAAAACATTGTGATTATTTCTTGACTTGTGATTGGGCCCTTTCTGTGAAAATTTGAAAACTGGGCCCTCACTGTTACAAAGAAAGAATATATGCGAAGGTTGTTAAGTTTTTCTTTCGAAAGAAGCCATTTGGTTCATGGCTGACACGGTCCGATTCATTTACAAATTGATGAAAATTCTATTTTTTTATCTCTTCAATGGAAGGTTTATATAAATAAAAAAATAAGTCAAAGCACGCATAATAATAAAGTAGTTAAAATCATATATTTTAAGCCAGTCAATATACAACCACGAAATATTTACAAAATTATAAGTATATTACACATGGACTAAAATAAAGGTATTAAATTATTACAGCTAGAAAAATACTTGAAGCTATAAAGTAGTATATTATTAATATTTGAATAAATTAATTTGTTTTCATTAGTCTCTCTTTGGTCGTGTTCTGGTCCCGTATTCTGATATCAAATTGGGTCCCGCTGAAGTGTTTTTCTCTGTGGGTTTGATGATGATGCTTGTTTTCCAGTCTTTAGTTAATATATCAAGGGAGGGATTACTTTCATTCTTCTGTAACGTCACTACAACATCGTTATTGGAGTTAGATTGGGAGTCTATCAGATGATCTGAATCCACTGTCTCGGTTTCCGAACTTGTGGCATTGTTTCTAGTTTTGTGGATCTGAAAATCAAATGAACCCTATTGAAACAAAAAAAGTAAGCATTAAATTTATTGTATATTTATCCGTGGCTCTCGCAACATCAGTAAGTTTAAATTCATTGTTATACAGTTTATAAAAATTTGTATGATCTCGTCATCTTTGGTGACGGTGTTCAGAAAGTGTTTTTAAAGGAACGGAGAAGTTATTCTTGTAGATAGTTGCACGCAGAATCAAACATCTTCAAAATTCTATTGACTGTCCTGTAAGTAATTTAAAAATAAAATTTGCAGTTGACTCGTCAAACTTTGAATACTATATAGCTTAAATTTGAAACAAACGTTTATTAGATCAGCTAAATAAAACTATTGTATTTTCATCAAAATGAACCCCGCAACAAAATGCAGTTAACCTAAGTGATAAAGGAGCATTTTTCTTATTGATTAGTTTAATGGCGTCACACCATTTTCTTTGTAGTAATGCAGGTTCTCGAACACTGATAAATTGTTTATTAGGTGTGGTCATGGGTTTATTTTTGCATTTTGGTAGAATACAATAACAGTGGTGAACAGAAGCTGACATTTTACCTAGTGTTCTTCAATAATTAAAGCGGTTAAACTTAACTAAAAATAATTAAAATATTGAAGACAATATTAGTGATTTCTAAACGAAAATCTGAAACAGAAAAATCAGAAAAGGAAACGGTCACATCTGGGACTCGAACCCAGGACCCTTGTCTTTCCGGGACAGAGCACTGTCCCGGAAAGACAGATGTGACCGTTTCCTTTTCTGATTTTTCTGTTTCAGATTTTCGTTTAGAAATCACTAATATTGTCTTCAATATTTTAATATTACAATTTGAGGTTTTACTCAATAAAGTTATTCCGAAAAATAACTAAAAATAGTTTAAAAAACTTCTCAACTATCGACACCACCGTACAAAATACAGTGCCTGTTGAAATAAAACAGGCTTTTTTGTGACAGATTTGGTGCAATTTGCGGAGACCCGAAAATTTGTAATCTTAAAATTAATTTAAATATAACAATTAATAAAAATAAATGTACTGGCATTTAAGTTAGGAGGTCATTATTGAAAATAAAAAAGGACAAGTTCCGTATTGCGATTTTTGCTGTAACAACACTTGTTGGTATAAGTATCCCCAGTTTCTGAGAGGCTAACTTAACTTTGGTTTCAAGAGACGTGCCTGAGCTGGTTACACAATTTCTTTAGTCATTGGTTACACCGAGTAAGTCAACAGTATTTACATTATATGGTCTAGGGCAGTGGTCGGCAAACTTATTGGCCAAAGAGCCAAATATGTTTATTACAAAGTTTAAAAAAAATTATGAGAGCCAAATCTATTTTTTAATTTAGTAAACCTTTATTATAATTTCAGACCTTCATTAAATTACGGGTACACTGAAAAAAACTTGATTTCACACTTAATACATACAAAGTTTATTCGTTGATAAACAATAATATGAAAGTAAGGAATCCATAAATTTAAATCATGACAATTACTGACAAACATTTAATGCGAACAATGTCATTGCATCTCCTTGGAAATTTTCAGTAAGTCAGGTTTGTATGTTGTTTTTAATTTTAGGCATGATTCCATGTTCTCATCAATAATACGACTTCTCAGTTTACTCTTGATAGCTAGTTCATGCTTGAAAGAGATTGTTTGCATGAATATGTAGAACCAAAAAGGGAAAGAAAAGCAAACGCGGTTTTTTCAGCTAATCGTGAGATTGATTCCAGACGTAGAAAATGATCATGTCTCCCTTCTCCAGGTCTTTCAAAGCAGATCACTTGTGTTATGAACTAAGATCACATTTGTTTTTCTCCAATATTTCAAAACCAATACAAAGACGTTGAAATTTAGAGCTCCATATTTCCTTGTTTTTTAAATTCTACAATTGTATTTCAAAGTTACCAATGTCAATGCCAAAATGAAAAAATGTCAACTCAGTTATCGTAGCATTAAGAGGATTTTTGATGAATGCTAAGGTCGCTCTGCTGTTTATAACTCCTGAAACCTGCTGATACCTGCTGGCCGTGGATATTTATGCCAGAGCCGCACTCGAGGAGCCAAAGAGCCGCATGCGGCTCCGGAGCCGCACTTTGCCGACCACTGGTCTAGGGGTATAACTGCTTTACAACTCAATTTGATTTTGATATAAACTAATTAGAAAGTTTTGTAATACTAAACAATGTTTATCAAAAAAACTTTGGACAACTTTAATTTACATAGGTTTTATTTCTGTAAAGATACTTTTTCCCAGGAATTACAAAATTGCACAGTTAAAAAAGTGAACAGAGGTTCACAGTGCGAAACACAAAAATCGACGCCGATAATATGTTGATAGGGGGTTTTCCTGAGCTAGAGGCCAGGCGCAATCAGAGTTGTTTATTTATTTATTTTTTTTTTTTTTATATTAACTCCACACAGGAGGCCCTGAAGAAAATCATTTCCCTCAGGGCCTATGTCATCTTTGGGGATGCTGTGTGGAGGGTCTTTTTGTGGAGAGGAAGGAGTGAACATGGGTCTTGAAGAGTCCCATGTTGTAGGAGGGAGGAAACACAGAGGCCGGCAGTTCGTTCCACAGCCGAGCTGTTGAACTTAAGAACGAATCGTAGAAGCGACCCGTTCTCATGTGACAAGTGTCAACCGTGTACAAATGTTGGGCACGCGTTTGGCGTGTATCCCGACTACGCACCGGTGCCGAAGGGATCAATGACGCTAGTTCCTCAGAGCATCTTCCATTGTAATACCGATAGAACAAGGACAGCATACCTACCTGACGCCTGTGCTCTAAAGATTGCAGTCCGTTTGTTAAGATTGGGGAATCTATCAAATGGACCGCCCGTTAATCAAGTGGTACTTCCCCCAAACGCTTTTTTTACCGCTTTAAAGTAGTAGGTTCTACTTCAAAAATTAATACAAGCAATAATAGTCTCCATTGAAAGCTGTTATGCTGCAAATACATTTGCGAAACAAAAAATAGTTTTACCCCTGGACTACATACATTGGTGAAAATCTCGCCCATCACCGCAACCTCTGAAACTTTAGATGTTTTATTGTCGAGCATATTATTTGTGAAAACATACATGCTGTGGGATCTTTAAATAGGAACTAACCTGTGTATAATCCTCATAGTCTTGTTGACTGCCATCATTGGACCTATCATCTGCATTGTAAATCCTAAAATCGTTCTGATTGGCATTCAATGATGCCGAGACGTGAATATTCTGCGAAGGATGTGTTTCGATATCATCATACTGATCAGACACATAGATTCTCATAGGTGCTTGATCGTAGGCTTTATTATCTTCTTGACTGACAGTAAGTGGAGAGCTCTTAATGGGAGTAAAACCTGAATTACTGTCAGATTCAATGGACTCAATGGTAAATTCTCCATTCCTCGCATTGGAATTGAAATATTGATTTTCTTCTGAATGGTCTTTGCCTGATTTTTCTTTCGCCTCCGCATTAGAATTTCCAACATTTATCAAATGATTAGCTGACTGCACCGCCAACAAAGTGTTGGCAACATTTCTATCTGAGAGAGAAGAGTAATAATTGGTTGAAACCGAACCACTATTGGGATCGCTGACTTGAGTAAAGTACGAAGCTGTTAAAGGGCTGCTTTCTGAGAATTCCTTTGATTCTGACCCTGGTGAAATTGACGGAATAAAACTGGTGCCAGATTGGTGATTGTAAAATCCTCCTGAGCCATTTTCTGTTTTGTTTTTTGTCTTGTTATTGCTGTCTGTTATAAAATTGTTATTATTTGAAGCCGAACCTTCCTGTGTGTTTCTTATATAGTTTGTATGATGACCATTAGCTGTGTCTTCTTCAATGATCTTTTCTACATTTGTTTTCATCAGTTCTTTTTGTAATGCTTCTACTCCTTTTAAAGCATTCGATTCTTCGTAGTTGAATGTGTGGTAATTGGGTTGGAAGTCTGAAGATGGTTTGTAGTATTGCTCTTGTATCTTTTGTACGTATTTGGGATCTGGTTTGAAAAGTACATTGGGGTTATCACCATGCGTAGGTTGGACTATTGCTTTGAATGGCTGAAACAAATATCAAGCTAAAGTAAAAATGTTATCCTATACACTAATTGATGTTTTATGAACACCTCAAAATGTTACAGTGTTGAACATTTTATCGTCTTACCTGAAGGGGAGCGCTTGAATCCAAAGTTTGCTGTAAGAAATGCTGTGAAAGTTGAGGTTGTTGAAGCAAAGGGAAGTTGTAAGTATCAGCCAGCTGCTGTTGGGATGGAGATCCATTTAGAAGACGGAAAAGCTCTTGGGAAGACAGTGATGGAGTGACAGACTATAAAGGGAAATAAAGTGTTATTCAAATATACTTTTGAATCTACTACAACAATAATATCTAAGAAATAGATATTCAAAAGTAAATAAAATGTTAAAGGAACTAAATTGGCTAACGGTGAAACAGATGTTGACCTTGAACACGATGATATTTGTACACAAAATAGTAAACAACCTGCTACCCAAATATTATTCAAATAAAATTGTATACAACAAGGACATACATAAACATAAAACAAGGACGTGCAATGAAATCAGGCTACCAAAAAAGGACAAGGCAAATACTCAGAATAGTATTCTATATAAAGGGATGAAATACTATAATGCGCTGCCGGAAAACCTAAAGTCTGCCCCAATTGGAAAGTTCAAGATGTTGTGTAGGAGCCACATCAAGCAAGAAAAATATAGTATATTTATATGTAACAAATTAATTAGTATTTTGTAAACTTAAATGTACAAATTACTAAAATAAAATTAATAAATAAATAAATAATATTATTCTGTATTAGTTACTATGTACCTGCTTATTTATACATAGTAGAAAATACTTTTTTATGTTTACAATTTTAAAATACGAGATTTATTTTAACCATATTGGTTTATCTTTTTACACCTACAATTGCACTGCCGAGAAGACTTGTGAAAAATCACGGATAGTCTAAATTCTTGGTAGGTACTTTATCGCTTGTCTGAATTCTTCAAACAACCAGTTACAATTTTGAAAATGAAAGTTTTTTTTTTTTTTCCATTATTTCTGGCTTTCACCCTTCAAGGGTGTTCTTGGCCATCATTTAAAATTATTGAGAAATGAAAGGTGAATTTAAATATTAATTTTATTTAAATAGGCAAATTTCAAAATTATAATGAAAATCGGAGTCGAGTTCAGACTTAGAAGAGATGAGATGTTGAATGGAGGGGAGGCAATTTTAGATAAGGCTTGATAGAAGAGAGGATATTTGTTTAGAGAGGGACAACCAAAAAATATGTGATCTAAAGTTCCCACTTCTAGACCACAGAATGTACAATCTGGGGAGTCAAGGATGTGAATTTTAAAAAGATGGGAAGGAACAGAACAATGTCCGATCCTCATTCGAATGAGTGAAGAAATTTCTTTTTTGGAAAAATGAGGGAATTGCTGAAACCACGGTTTTGATGGGATAGTCCTTTGTATTGAGGCATAGCAGGCTCCCTTGGATTGACTAGCAATGTGCCAATACTCCGACCAAACATTGCGGGATCTATCTTTGATGATGGAAAAAATGTCAGATAGGGGAATGTGGTTTACGAGGGTAACAACAGGGTTGGATGCTCCTTGTTTTGCCAAGGCATCCGCAATATCATTACCCATGACACCAACATGTCCAGGAATCCAAATCAGAGTTACAGTTTTACCAGAGCTTTGAATGGAGGCTATCATCTCTCGAATAAGGCATACAAAGTGATCATCAGGATGAAGAAGAGGACTGGATTTAAGTTTTTGGAGGGAACTGAGAGAGTCAGAGAGAACGAGGGAATGTTCAAAATTATTTTTGATTATATATTTGAGAGATTCTATTATTGCAATGCACTCGGCTGAAAATATTGAAAATTGATTAGAAATTGAATGAAATATTCTGTCATTAGAATTATTGTGGTAAACGTTAATACCTATACCACAGTTAGGAGAGTCGGGAGATTTGGATCCATCAGTAAATAAAAGAGAAAAGTTGGGCCATTTAGATGAAATAATGTCATTGAACATATTATTGACAATTCGGGCCGGGAGATTGGAATGACTTTTAAGGATTCCGATCCCTTCTAATATTGTTGGGGATAGGGTGACGTGACTATATTTTAATTTGTATAAGGGAAGTAGATCATTTTGGATGATGTGGAGCTCTGAGAGAGACTTAAAATTTTTACAGATGTCAGGAAGAGGTTTAGTTGAAGCTCTGATTGTAGATGAATGGGTTGAGTCAATGAACAACGAGACGCTGGGGATAACCTGATGACATTTAGAATTCAAACATTTAAGAACAAATTTGTCAGCAAATAGTTGACGCCTTATATAAAGAGGAGGATCAGAACATTCTACTTGAAGGGAATTGATGGGTGACGATTGCATCGCTCCAGTTATAATTCGCAAAGATTTAGATTGAATTTTGTCTAATTTATCAAGTACATTTTTTGAGGCAGTACTAAAAAGTGGGCAGGCATAGTCGAGATGTCTTCGAATAAGTGCGTTGTAAAGCAACTTGATGCAAGTAGGGTGAGCTCCCCACCAAACGCCAGATAATGATCTGATGATATTTAAATTTTTTTCGCATTTAGTAACTAAATTATTAATATGGGAAGACCATTTAAGTTTCCTATCAAATGTTACTCCCAAAAATTTTACTTCAGAAGCGTTGGGGATTGGAGAATTTTTAAATAAAATTTGAACGGGGGGGTTTTTATGGCGATTTGAGAAGGTGACACACTGAGTCTTTTGGATTGAAAGTTCAAAACCATTTAACGTGAGCCATGTGCAAAGGGCATTCATGGCTTCGTTAAGATATTTGACGGCGAGAGGGATGAATTTGGATGATAAGAAGAAAGCTATGTCATCTGCGAACTCAATAACTTTTACTTGTGGGGGAATAGTGACATGCATATCATAAGTGTATATATTATACAGTAAGGGGGACAATACATCGCCTTGTGGTAAACCCTTCCAAATAGACCTACTTTGAGGAGAAATATCTGGAAGTTCAATGAAAATTTTTCTATCTAGAAATAGATTAATAATAGATTGGACAAACATGGGGGGAAGGCAAAGGCCTAGAAGTTTTTTTTTCAGGATTGGGATGGAAACATTGTCAAAGGCGCCTTCTATATCTATAAAGACGGCAAGACAAACTTCCTGTTTAGAAATTGATAAATTAATATCAGTGCTGATGATGGCAAGGTTATCTTGAGTGGATTTTTTTTTCCTAAATCCAAATTGAGATGGAGAGAGAAGCTGTTTACTCTCGACAAAAAATTCTAATCGGTTTTTAATTAATTTTTCATAAAGTTTACTGAGGGTGGATGAAAGAGCGATTGGCCTGTAGTTGGATCCAGAATTTGGTGATTTGTTTGTTTTTAAAATAGGGATGATTATTTGACAACTCCAGTCATCAGGCATTATACCAGTCAGGAAGATTTTATTTAAGATGCTTAAGAAGTGGTTTAGAACATTCTCATTACTATTTTTGATTATGCTGTAAGGTATACCATCTCTGCCTGGAGATGAGTCCTTGACTGTTGATAAACAATTTTTTAGCTCAATTAAGGTGAATGGAGAGTCTAGCCAATGATTAGACATAGGAGTATTATAGATGGGCGTTATTTCATCTAAGTTAGGTACAGAAGGGGGGGCAATTTTGTCCAAGAATTCATCTATCCATTTAGAATGAGACGCTCGAGGAGATGGTGTACTGAAGGAGGATCGAAATCTTCGAATCATAGACCAAACTTCCGAAATTGGAGTGTTCGGAGATACTGAACTGCAGAAGTTGTACCACCCGGATCTCTTTTTGACCTCAATACCCTTTTGGCATTGGATTCAGCGTTTTTGTATTTAAGATAGTTCTCCATAGTCATATTGTAACGATAGGAAAGAGATTTAGCTTTCCGAATTCTTACTACTTTGGAACATTCCTCATCCCACCAGGGAGTTGGAGGGAGTTTTTTGAGAGATTTAGTTTTAGGGGGAGGATTTGATTTATTTATTGCAGTTATGAGCATTGATTTGAAGTTATTATAGTCATCTTTGACGGAAAATATATCGGTGGCGGGTAAATTTAGTAGGAACTTGTCCATATGAGAGTTAAATTCATCCCATTTGGTGTGTTTCGTTTTAATCTTTGTCGAAATATGAGACTTGTCCGATTGGAAAGAAGTTTGATAAGTAATGGTGATCGGGAAATGATCACTGGAGCAAGGGTCGGGGGACACCACCCACGAGGAGAGAGAAGCCAGACTAGTAGAACATATCGAGAGATCCACTGCACTGGGGTTTGTGCTGGGGCGTGAGATCCTAGTAGGAGATCCGTCATTCAAAAGGAAAAGGTTGGATTGATCTAGGATATCCATTACACTTCGACCATCTCGGTCGGAGAAAGCAGAACCCCAGACGGGGGAATGGGCATTAAAATCGCCTAATATAAAGAAAGGAGGGCTTAGTTGACTTACAATTTGCAACCAAGTTTGTTTATTGAAGTGGGCTGTTGGGGGAAGATAGACTGAAACAAAGGATGTGTCCTTTATTTTAGCTGCAACCATTTGGAAGTCAGCATTGGGGGGTTTGATATTATTTATTGGGGAAAATGATATGGATTTTTTAATAAAAAGGGCAGCACCACCGCCCGAACCTTCCGGGCGGTCGTCGCGGAGACAGGAATACCCTCCCACATTAAAGTGGGTGGATGGAGTAAACCAAGTCTCCGAGATAGCAGCCAAAGAAATAAAGTTGGAATTTAATAGGTTAAGGAGATCAGATTTGTTAGAAATAGCACTTCGGCTATTCCACTGAAGTATTCTGACATCTTGAAAAGTCATTTTGAATAAATGATTTTAATGTTGAAATAATAGTAGCAGCGTTGGACGGTAGATTAGTTTGAGAAGAAATAAGGTCAATTAGAAGCATAATAAGAGTTTGGATAAATGAAGAATTGTCTTGGGAGAGTTTTTCAGAAAGTTTTATAGAGTTCATTGAGGACGGATAATAATTATTTGCACACCCATTTGTGGCATTTGAAAGAGATGAACCATTGGGATTTAAAAGCAGTGAGTTGTGTTGTTGCTGATCGTATCCAGGAGCCGGTTTAGAGATAGCGTTTTTGTATGAGAATTTAGTTGAACGAGAAAAAGTTGTTGTAGAGGAGGGAAGAGGGTTGGATGAGGAGTTGCTGGATAAAGCCTCAGCAAATGATTTTTTGACAGGTGGGAATAGTTTAGAAGCCTGCAGAAAAGACAAGTTCTGAGAGGCCATAGAAATTTTAATATTTTTTTGGCGAGATTGTTCTGGGCAAGAAGTGTTGATAGCTGTATGTGAGCCTGAGCAGTTAAAACATTTGGGTGAGGAGGAAGAAGGACATTGGTCAGCTGCGTGGTTTTCTCCACATTGAAAACATCTGGGTTGAGATCTGCATGAAGCTTTGGTATGGCCAAAACGGCAGCAATTGAAACATTGAGTAGTGGGATAAGTATACATTTCAACTGGTAATGAGTTGAAGAATAAATATATATGGGAGGGAAGAGATTGACCTTCAAAGGTGATAACGACAGATTGGGAGGGCTTCCAGGAAATTATACCCTCAGAGGAGTCCTTGTAATTTAGCCTCCTGGCTTTTATGGGATTGCCAATGTGTTGGGGGGTTGAAAGTGAAGACAGAATTTCTTCGATGGACAGATCGGTCGAGATACCTCTGACCAGGCCCATGCGAGTGACATTGAAAGTAGGGATATATGCCTTGAACTTTGAATTTGATGAAATGTAGATATTTTTGATGAAACTGTTAGCAGCTGACCCTGAGAGGAATTCAACGGAGATTCGGAAGCGACCCTCGGCTTTTACACCTCCAGGCTTGATTGAAAGATTCTTGCTATTTGATAGGAATTTGCCAAATTCAAGAGGGTGGATGGTTTTTCCTTGCTCAGTTTTTTGGGCGTATACAATGAATGGACCACGGGAATGAAGAGAATAAAAGTTTGTTGGAGGAAGTTGAGAAAGTGCTGGTGGGGACTGTGAAGTCGAAGGCGAATCAAGTTTTATTGGGGAAGAAGGAGTAAATTTCCTTTTTTTGGTAGAAGTCAAAATGACAGAATCACTGTCAGAAATTTCTACATTTTCCCCGTCTGGGGGGTCTGGAGAGGGATCTGGGGGCTTTGTAGGGAGTCCAGGAGGGAAATCTTCCTCCATAATTCACAACAGTAAACAACTACAATAATAGTATGGAAAATGACAGAAGTAAAAAAAGTTTATAAATATCTGGAAATCAGCAGCGAAAAGTGACTCCTGGAAGATCAGGAGGGAGAAGAAACCTCAAGGCACAACACACTACACTTATTTTTTGCCAGAAAACAAGAAAGAATGGTAAAAAATTAAATTTAGATAGAGCAAAACAAAACAATTGATGACAGCCAAATGTTATTGTTGCAATCAAAAATGAAAGTTAAATTCAAAGAAAATTTGAGTTCATTGAACCAGACTTCGCTCAGGACTACTCGTAACTTAACTCACAGCACAGACAACTGAAATTAGTATGTTTTATTTCAAAGTACCTAGCACAGTTCACAATGGAAATATTGCTGAAAATGGTTGTGTTGACTTAGAAAAGGTTGTGCAAATTTCACGACACTGGAGCTTATCGTTCGAGATTTTCTGAGATACGAGCTTGATCCTTTCAGATTTATTGCAGAGTTAAGATAATTAATATACCTTGTTAATTTAGTCACGCAAACAGCTCGGTCGAAAAAACCAGGAAAATTAAATAACGATCTACATTATACCTGGACTTTGAAAGCGGTGTCTTGAGGGTAAGGCTGCTTCAGCACGTTGGTGAAGTAGTTTGAAGCCGATGGCTTGTTTTGCAGGGAGGTCTGAGGATCCGGAGCATACATCTTGCTTTCTCCGCTATATGGATTCTTATAAACCTTGTCTTTGGTATCCTCTGTCACCTCATATGTGTGTAGTCTTGCGTACTGAAATAATAAAGCGTCTTGTTATAGTACCACCGAAAACAAAAGACTGATGCTTAGTGTCGTCCTGAATGAAGCGAGCCACCAACGAATGCTAGCTAACTACTAATAAATCTCGCCCTTTTTGCGCATGGCAAGAGATGCGCATCTGCGCACCTTCTTTTGCTTGCAGTCTAGCTTTACTATCATGAACATTAATGTATTACAACATTTTGATTATTGAGTAAGTATAATATTTATCTTGGTGTTTTTTTCTTTTACCTGATTGTTGAAATACGATTGTTGTGATTCCCCATAGCCATTTCCATCTGGTACAACTATCGGTTTGTCTGCCAAACTTAGGTTAGGAGCTGGGATTGTATGAATCGGTCCTGAAAACAATAAGTTTTCCTCTAATATCAAACAAATAAATTGTAAAACAAACTTTTACTTCTGATTTTACGGGACAATGTTGGCTTATATTCTTTTAAATATTATTTTAATAATCATTGAACCATTTTAGTAAAACACATGATAAAGAAGTTCTTTCCGCGACCGGGATTTGATCCTCGGGTTCTTTGCACCAACCAATGAGCTATTACGGCAATCGACCATATTTTTCCTGTACACGGGGCGCGAAACGGCGCGGGCGCCTGGCGCTAGTAAAATTTTGACGTTCCTTTTCAAAACCGGTAGACGACTAGGCAGGTGATCACTGTAATTAATAACACTCGCATATTTGCGTAGCGCCGTTTTTGTGCATTATAATGTCAAGGGCGATGTGTTAGGACCGTTAGGTATTAGGTATTATCAGCGCCTTGGCGCCTTGACAATTCAGAGCTTGGAGCGGACTGCTCCAATTGAGCCCGCATAGGACCGGCCCTGCCGGTACCTGAATTATCTATTTATTTTTAAATACTTTTAACTTTTAAATGATTAAAATAATAGTTAATGATAAAAATATTTACGTTCTGTTAGGTACATTTAGGGGTTATTTCATTACATCTGAGTAAACTGTTTACTCCTCGTCAAGTAACTTTAATCATGGGATAAACATGGCAGTAAAAATAGGCATTTACTGGGTAGTGATAAAAATAATATACGCTACTCGACGAGTAGCACTAATAGACACTTTACTCAGAGATGGTAAATAGTAAATGCTCCCTTATGAATATTGTAATGATTATATATTTTTATTTAAGAACCTCTATCGCTATCTCCTCTAACTGGGTAAACCACAGTTGTTCTGACAGGCAGTGCTGCAGACAAATACTGGTTGTTCTGAGAAACAGATCCCCCTTGTTCATAGCTTTGTGACTTCACCTCACCGTCATAATTCTGTTTGTACTGTTCAAAGTAATTATTGCTTGATAACGGGAAAGCGGCACTGGCCAAGATCTTAGGAGGATTAGTGCTGGTCAGAGTAGTTTGAGCCTGTTGAATATTCAAAAAACTGTTTGTCGGGGCAACGGCCGAAACTGCAATGCTCTTGATTTGTGGTGATGACGCAAACTTGTAAGGCTGCGATGGTTGTAACTTGGAAGTCTGCTGCATTTGGGCGATTGCTTTTGGTGAGTTGGGGGCGTAATACGCGTAGGCAGCTGGATTAGCCATTAATGGCTCTGAAGACTTCACTCCGGTTGGCCGGAACTTTGGGTTTTGAATCTTGGGAGCCTTGTACGCGTATGATGGTCCGTATGCATTGGGTACGGTTACGTATGGTTTTTGTTGCCTGAAAATAAGAAAATTATATTTAATTCAAAATTAATTAAGTAGGTATAAAAGCATACCGGTATTAATTTAAAATTTCAGCTTTAAACTTTTGTTGTGTGTTTCGTAATAGAGTGTTTACACAGTCAAGGGGTTAATACTTCTTTTAGCTCCCAATACCGAGTATCTCAGTCAAGAAGGTTTCATACAAGACAAGATAAGGAATAGGATTATATCTGTATACGACCTCTCTCTAGGATAACTTTAAATAACATGACAATTGCAAACAATTAAGTCGGAATTTTTCTGATTTTTTCGCATCGCCATGTTGAGTTTTAATCAAATTGAGATTTGCCGACAAGCAGACCCCTGTACTTGAAAGCTGATCACGATTTGTTTAAAATCTGAAAGCCAGAAAATCAGCGACGCAGACCATTGAAGACCGATAAAATTTCCAAATAGCGCTGATCGTGAATCAAATGTGAGACGCTTGAACTACCCCAACCTTAATCTTTTGTGTTAGACAGACATTAGAAATGAATAGGTGTTATAGTATGATTTCTGAACTCACCTGTATAGTTGAGGCTGTCCTTTGATTTGGGAATAGTAAGGTTTGTACGGTCCCGCCCATCTTGTCCTCAATCTGCCTCCTACCATTTGCTGCTGTTGCAAATGCAGCATTTGCTGTTGTTGTTTGTGTTGTTGCAGCTGTTTTTGCCCGCTAAACTGCGCTACTGTCGGCTGCAAATTGCTAAACTGTGCCACCGATCCTTGCTGATTGCTGAACGAGTTCATTGACGGGTTTTGGCCGAACTGCGATATCGACGGTTGTTGATTGCCATACTGTGCCAGTACTGGGAGATGATTGCTGTATTGTGCCAACAGTGGCTGTTTGCCGGTGAATTGCCCATAGATTTGCTGCTTATTCATCAGTTGGCCATACGTTTGCTGTGATGTGATTTGAAGGGTGTAGTGTGCCATGGAGCACAGGATTAATATTGACGTCTCCCACTGCAAAGAAAAACATAAATTAGTTCTCGTTTGTATTTAGTTACCTACTGCAGAGTGAATTTTAATTTTTTTTGCATCATGCTTTTTTTTACATTTTTTAGTAATCAAGTTTACCGATCAAAATATAAATTTGTTATAGTTTGGAAAGATAAAATAAACGCCTTCGGATTGCTTTTAGAGAAATATTGGGTTTGAAACATCAAATCGTTCCCCATTAGCTTTCTTACAATAAAAATATTTTTTATAATTAAAAAGCGCAAATAATTATTAGAGGTGGTAATTTGCTACATTGTATTTATTTTTTCTTGGATAATTTGTGATTTTTGTTAATAATATAGTTCCAATTACTTCCGGTCTACGAAGTATTCGAAAGAATCCATGGACTTTTTTACATATTAAAACAACTAGGTAAAAGAACAACACAAACTTGATTGAGTAATTAAAAAAATAGTAACTACTCGTATGTTGATAAAAGTTTTGATAGGTAGGTTCAGGCAAATCATTTTAAACAGGACCTTGAATGCATTTGTGAACACTGATAGTATCGAAAGTTAGATACCGATAGTAAAAAAAATAGTATTACGACCTAGTTTGGAGCGGTTGTATTCAAACTTCTTAAGTTAAGATGGTTTATTAGAGTACATTTATTTATAAATTGAATCAAGCTAACTTTATCCTTGCCTTAATGAAGTTTGAATGACTCGCGTGTCGAGTGCTGCAAAAAAAAAATCGTGTGCTAATGCCACCGTAATCAATAATTACGCACGTTCTTCATCACGTATCGAAGAAGCACGACCAATCAACAGGCCATTAACTACCCGAGTGTTTTGGCTCGCGTTCAATGATCGCCTATTCAACGAATAAAAACTTTCTCTTCAGATTCGAACATGATCATTACCTACATCAGTAGGAATTTTTTAAATATCACCACCAGTCACAAGTTGACAGCCAAACAAGTGTCACCAGACTGCAAGAAAGTGCACGTTATTTTTGATTGTCAAACATGAAACACGAAGGAAAGTGCGACATCCAGATTGCAGAGTGTTAACTTTTTAATATTACACTAATTTTAAAAAGTTTGAATCTCTGAAATCTGTGGCTTTGCGTCGTGGGAAGAGTTCAAATCTGGTGAAGAGGGCTAGAGGGGTGGTTTGGGGTGGTTTTGAAAATTTTGTTTTTTTGGGCCCTCTTCTTACTACAACTTATTATTTACATCACATCTATAAAAAAAAATAATGCAAATAATATTGTTGGGGGATGCTTATATACATCCCTGTTTGAAATAATATCGTGATTGGAGAAGCTATATTTAAACACATCAAAAGATTGGTTCATAGTCTACATAGCTGTAAATTATTTTCATAAAGGAAACCAGCAAAATATATCAATAGATAAGTAATTGATATATTGTGATCAAAAACAGGCTGTATGCAGTAGGTAACATGTATTGCTCCATAACAAGAGGTAGACTGTGTAGTTTCCAAGTTCGGGTATGAACTGTGCGTTGAATATTCGAAAATAACCAGTTTTTTTTTTTTATTTACTTCCGTTGATTGCCATGGCCAACTGAATAAATGTGCAAACAGGTTCCTTACAAAATCATGGAAAAACTATATATTTTGATCAGAGGTTTTGTCGCTTTTCTCTAATAAATTTATTCTTATGGTAGGCATCGGATTTTTAGCCATTATGGACTGCACACCACTGGCTGAATGTAGTTTTCATGTTTAGGTATGAATTGTGCAATGTCCTTTGAATATTTGAAAATGTTAATTTTATTGTCGTACTAAAAAGTATAAATTTGTCATACAGAAAAGATTTATCAATGTAGAACGATTGTGGTATTAAAAAATGCCAAAATCGAAAATGTACATTTTGATCAAAGATTAATTTTTTTCTGTGGTTCGTTTATCTTGGGGTAGGCACAACTTTCTCCCTTTATGTGTTTTCCCCACTTAGTAAAATTATGCACTTTATGCATTCTCCTGAAAATGTAAGTCAGAAAAAGCAGCAGCAAAAAGCTCAGCAGAAAAACTAGCACACTATTTTATATCATTATAAATGTCAATGGTGAGGTAGGTATACCGTTTTTTATTAAAAGGTTTTCCATATCAAATTTCGGCTTTAATTATGTGACGGTCGTATCGTTTTAATATATTTACCTCAATACCTAATACATACGTATTAACAAACTTTATTACATAAAAAAAAATGTTAAATTGGCTTATAAATGTGACTTAAGCTTACTTCTTGACACAAGAAGTAAGCTTAAGTATTCACAATTTATTTTTATTTTTTATTGCTCTTATATAAATTGCAAGGGTTATTTATGTTTAGTGTGAAAATAACTGAGGAAAATAATTTCTCTCGGAGCCTTTGTCATCTTTTGGGATGCTGTGGAGGGCCTTTTTTAAGGAAAGGAACGAGAGGGAGTTCTGGGAAGGTAAAGGGTATGAGGCTTGGGTAGGAATCTAGGAATAAGTGTGTTCACGAGTGACGGATATGTGGATATATCCCTTCCACTGCGGCGATGAGTCGAGAGTTGGAGAGGTAAAAGGGTCTCCCCAAACCAGCCTCTCTCGATCTGCCACGCCACGCAGCCGGTAGGCAGGGCATCCTTAACACACCTCACCCGATGAACCCGGGCACACCTGCTAAATCACCAAACGTAGCGATCTATATAGATATCACTTGGGGTGACATATGGCAGAAGTCTCGGTTATCCAATAAATGAACCCGCCTCCCAAATTAACTTATCAAGTAGGTACATGGGTGTATCGGCACTAACCCGACAAACTTTAACCAGCTATTCCTTAGCACATTTGGAGTAAAAAATGTTATGGGGACTTTGCTGTCCGGTAGCATTTTTTTTCAATTAAAAACAAAAAAATTAAAAATTTCCACACTACATCACTGTCATTGGCATTGCTTTTCGTGTTCAACAGCTGTTATAAGCAAGTATGTCGAAAAGCGTCTTCGCTCATTCGCACACACTAAATAATAATAGTTAAAAATGAGACGAATGGTGCCGTGCCATTTCGTTGTGATTGTAAGAGTGCGCCAATATAGGTTCACACGTACATTATTCAACGGAATTCGAATAAAATATTGCCAGATGGGTTTTCAAACTTTGACAAAGGATAAAACGGTGGTGACATGTGGTGAAAATATGAATAATAATTTTTTTATTAAAAAAAAACGTTACCGGACAGCAAAGGGCACATAAGATTTTTTACTCCAAATATGCTAAGGAATAGCTGGTTAAAGTTTGTCGGGTACGTGCCGATACACCCTGTATATTGTATTTTATGTTTTTTTTATAAATCTTTATTACATTAAATAAATAATTTTGCGTAAAAAGCATACCAAATAGGATTGCGTCGCCCCCACTTTAATGGAATAAAAACTTTATTAGGTATATTAATTATCAGTTGGGAATGTGGTGATGACACTCTACAAAGTGACTAACTGGCATGTGTCAGGTAAGTCATTGTAATTAGTAATTACCCTGGAATGTGTGTTTTGGAATGGTGTGACGGATAAAGATCAGAAGTGAAGCAGGGTTCGTCAACAATAATTTTCAATTTCGAGTTAAATTGGAAAAAAAAGTTTTTGGCTAAAAGTTCGCGAACTGATTAATGTTTTTAACTGGAGGCAAGTATGTTAGCGTTGCTATCTGCCATTAACGCAATATTAAAACATTCTAAGCCAACTGAACCTAATAAGCGAAATTAATTATACTGGGTATTGTACTTTGCTAAATTCACAAAATTATATTTCGCGGTGTCCTTTATCAATCTTTCCTGCCTTAAGTATCAATTTACACTATACCATGAGCATACTGTGAGTTTGAAGGGTAGGTTTTGACACATTTTTCTTCTTGCAGCAATTATTCCGGCCATGGTGACATTTTAGGACGGGTAGAATTGTAGGATTTGATATTGAGGTTTCTTGTCCATCAAGTCTTTGCGAATACACACCTACCTTCGCCTATATATACCGCGCGATCATTACTTCTTCTCCTCTTCCCCTTGAAGGTAGGCTACGAGTCGTGGACACTTTCAGTATTGCCCTGGTGAAAGATTGAAATGGCTTTAGCCGTATTTAGTGACCAGATCTGGATGTCTAGGTACTTCACAACCTTTCCATTATCCTTCAGCCCACAGCTTATTCCATATCGCGGATGCCATAGTCCCACTAGCTCCTGGCAGTTAGGTGTGCGGTAAGCAAGCAAATAATAAAATAGAGACTTTGTTTCATGTTTTATTCGCTAAAGGTTGTTGTATTTAATTCAAATATTTAATTTTTGGAAGAAGCACAATAATTGGTCTGTAGGTAGACGCGATAGCTCAGTGGAGCTCTCAAATTCCAACTTATTATAATATTATTAATTAAGGCCTTGTCCAGAATAATGTTTTATTCAACAATAAACTTGTTTTGAAAAAAATGCAATAAATGAATCTGGTTATGTTTATTTACATTTTATATTTCAAATACAATAAATATACGATTATTAAGAGTTTGAAAGTAAAGTGGAAATAAAACTTGGATTTATTACAAACAAATTATACTGAAGTTTGTAAAATGTTGTACACAAAAATCTGACTCACGGCATTATTTCGCATTTTTTTATTGATTCTGCTTCACTCAAAAGTGCCTTGTAGAAAGCAGCTTGGTCATCTAACGTGAATTCACACACGTCGTTGCGGTCTTTAAGCTTAGCAGCCTTGATTGGTAGCAGATTTGAGTAGTTGAAGTAGTACTGAGTAGTTCCAGGCTCCTTAAGTGCATGAAATTCATCTGTACGTTAGCCAATCTATTATTGAATTTATATCTTGAGAGTTTTTAAAACATTTCCAGTTAAATTATCCATTGTGTTACATTATATTACATAGTTAGGTATTCGAGATCATAATACACGAAACCTATAATATTTCTAAACCAATTAATTACTGTTTTGTATTTCGTATCATCTTATTATTATTTATTTTCAAATCCGGCCCCTTATTAAAATAATACTGTAATTACACTAAAATATGCCGCTTATTGTCTAACACACTAACTACGTACAATAATAATTTGAAGTTTCATCGCCGACACCGAGTCGTCATCCCATGATACGGGGGAATCAGAGCAAACAGCTAACACTGCAAGCTGCAATCCGCGGTATTTTAGGAATTCATTATGTGTACCAACAACGGAACGAAATCGCGAGATAACAGCTAACCGGTAAAGCTGCTAAATAATAACAGGTTCAAGAGAAAATATGTTGAAATCATCAATTTATTATGTGTTTATTTATTTATTTATTCACGCCTCGACGGTTTTTACATGTATATTTTGTTTTACGTAATTTGTTTACGAGGACAATAATAAATACACAACATAATAAGCTGAGTATGAATGTTATAATATTATATTTATGTTTGTTAACCACATAACAGAAATCTCTAATAAGGGCTTAAAAATGTTTGAATTTATAACTAGGTTAACCAGAAATTTTAACAATATAAAGTGTATCAAATTGTTATATTTTGCCTATGTAAGAAGTCAACGTGAGTACAATTCTCCTGTCTGGAACCCACATTATAATATACATGTACAAGCTGTTGAAAGAATACAAAACAAATACTTACGTTTTATAAATTTTAAAATGGGTATTCCAGCAATTATGTTCAACTACAACTCTGTTAAATTATATGAATATGCTCAAATTGTCAGACAGGAAAATTATCACTGACTTGGTATTTCTATATAAAATTCTAAATGATTTAGTTGATAATCCGGTATTGCTATAATTGATAAGCTTTCGGATTCCGAAACGTTTTACTAGAAGTCGGGATTTTTTCAGTGCAGAAATTCTGGGACTAACTACCATATATATTCGTCTTTGCCCAGAATACTAATGGAGGGAAACAATTATACCAAGTCAGTGGACATCTTCAATTTATCTTTAAACACATATAAAATGTTGTTAATGAAGCAATTCAGTTATGTACAATAAATAATGTATATTTCTTAATATTCTCGTGAAAAGGCCCGAACAAAGGGCGTTAATAAATAAATTAATAAGCAGGTACAATACAAGTCATCAAAGAAAGTATAAAATAACAATAGTACAAACTAACGTACTTTGAAAGTATTTACAGAACAATGCGTATTGTATAGTATCTTTGTTGATATTTTTAAAAAATAACACGAACAGTTTGTTGTAAAGCATGTTTTTATTTACCAAAACTTTATTACGCCCGTTTGGGTATTTTACAGGACATAGCTAAATTAATACAGCGATAAAATTTGCATATGAAAAAGTTTGAAAGATATTTGGGGGATTGGTTATCATCGCCAGTTTAAATGGATTGTTGGCTAAATGATTCTGCGGTTCTCCAAATCCCCAGAATCCGAGGTTGCGTGATTATCTTCAGTGTGAAATAACGAGTATTTGGATAATTCTAATCTAGTTTTTTATTTACCAAAACTTTATTACGCCCGTTTGGGTATTTTACAGGACATAGCTAAATTAATACAGCGATAAAATTTGCATATGAAAAAGTTTGAAAGATATTTGGGGGATTGGTTATCATCGCCAGTTTAAATGGATTGTTGGCTAAATGATTCTGCGGTTCTCCAAATCCCCAGAATCCGAGGTTGCGTGATTATCTTCAGTGTGAAATAACGAGTATTTGGATAATTCTAATCTAGTTTTTTATTTACCAAAACTTTATTACGCCCGTTTGGGTATTTTACAGGACATAGCTAAATTAATACAGCGATAAAATTTGCATATGAAAAAGTTTGAAAGATATTTGGGGGATTGGTTATCATCGCCAGTTTAAATGGATTGTTGGCTAAATGATTCTGCGGTTCTCCAAATCCCCAGAATCCGAGGTTGCGTGATTATCTTCAGTGTGAAATAACGAGTATTTGGATAATTCTAATTTAGTTTTTTATTTACCAAAACTTTATTACGCCCGTTTGGGTATTTTACAGGACATAGCTAAATTAATACAGCGATAAAATTTGCATATGAAAAAGTTTGAAAGATATTTGGGGGATTGGTTATCATCGCCAGTTTAAATGGATTGTTGGCTAAATGATTCTGCGGTTCTCCAAATCCCCAGAATCCGAGGTTGCGTGATTATCTTCAGTGTGAAATAACGAGTATTTGGATAATTCTAATCTAGTTTTTTATTTACCAAAACTTTATTACGCCCGTTTGGGTATTTTACAGGACATAGCTAAATTAATACAGCGATAAAATTTGCATATGAAAAAGTTTGAAAGATATTTGGGGGATTGGTTATCATCGCCAGTTTAAATGGATTGTTGGCTAAATGATTCTGCGGTTCTCCAAATCCCCAGAATCCGAGGTTGCGTGATTATCTTCAGTGTGAAATAACGAGTATTTGGATAATTCTAATTTAGTTTTTTATTTACCAAAACTTTATTACGCCCGTTTGGGTATTTTACAGGACATAGCTAAATTAATACAGCGATAAAATTTGCATATGAAAAAGTTTGAAAGATATTTGGGGGATTGGTTATCATCGCCAGTTTAAATGGATTGTTGGCTAAATGATTCTGCGGTTCTCCAAATCCCCAGAATCCGAGGTTGCGTGATTATCTTCAGTGTGAAATAACGAGTATTTGGATAATTCTAATTTAGTTTTTTATTTTAACAAAACTAACTTGTCATAATTTTACGAACAAATAAATCGCATAGAGGTAGAGCTAGAGGAGGTTTAGGGTCAACCCGACGGCAAGACTACGAGACAGAATAATAGTTAGTTCTTCTAAACTATAGAACGGAGTTTGATAGGATTTTCACTATCATTTATAGAATTTCTTTCGGAAGGTTTATATTAATAATATATTCATATTATATTTATAGAAAGTAGAGAAAAGTCGATGTGTTGTAATCGAGTCGTAAAAAAATATTTTCGGGCGATTTCATTGTTAACACTGGCTAAACCTTATGAGATAGGTACATCAAAATACATAATGTACTACGGAATTGAATATCTTAATAGGCCTACTGAATAGTCAGCCAATCTACATATCTCCTATAGATAACACGCAGCAACGCCGGGTACAAGTCAGCTAGTTATAGTAATATAATAACGCAGTAAAAGCAATATTTTATATTCGTTAGATATTAATAATACATGTATAGCCTTCGTGGTAAAGTGGTTAAATATCCTCTGCTACGGATCTAGAGGTCGTGAGTTCGAAACCGTGGCGGGCGCTAATATTGTTTTTTTTTATCATATCATACTTACGGCCCGTTCCCACTTCCGTTTTCAAATCGGAGGCGGGTCCCGTTTTAAAAACGGATGCTCTACGGCCCTGTTCACACCTCCCTTTTAAAAACGGATCCGTTTTAGAATCGGATCATACTCTACGAAAACAAATAATAGTCAATTCAACCAAAATATTTCATTTCTCAACTCACCAATTAACTTGGAAAGTTCCTACAAAAATCTTTCACCCAAAATTTTCTTTTCATTTTTTTCCTTCTTTTTAATAAGTACCACATGACAACAAGAGCTTCATCATCGTCCATTGCGCATGATCGTTTACTGAAAAATGAGCAAATAAAATGTATTGGTTGAATTGACAATTATTTGTTTTCGTAGAGTATGATCCGATTTTAAAACGGAGATGTGAACAGGGCCGTAGAGCATCCGTTTTTAAAACGGGACCTGCCTCCGATTTGAAAACGGAAGTGGGAACGGAGCCTAACTATGTATACTGGACGCTCACGCCAGTAACATTGCCTGTAAACTGCCGGCTTCGGTTGAAGTTGATGATTTGTAAATGAAAAACAGACTTCACAAATGTCGTCAGATAACTGACCGGTTGGGAAGTCGCTTCCCTATTTATTGGGATTGAAGTGTACAGAGTCTACGACGTGACAATAGGGTTAATATTATTCTTATCTTTAAAAAGGAATTTACATTGCAGCCTGGAGGAACAGGCATTTTCTTAGAGTCATAACGCCGCAATTTAACTTTAGTAAAAGTCATGCGAATAATTCAACCTTGTAAAAGCTGCACGACACGTGTACACGTGTATCACCGCACAATAAAAACCTTACCAAAGATGAGTCATCGTAGATATGTGATGGATGACAGTAGAAAATTACCCTAATTAACTAATATTCTGATGGAAAACGTCGCGCGTCGTCGAGTAAGATGCGCTTCCTAATTCTACTTGAGTGTTCCAATTCCACCTTACATACTCTTTTCCTTTCCAGAACTTCCTCTGCTTCTTTTCTCCAAAAAAACCTTGGACACAGCATCCCATAGATGACTTAGGCACCGGGAAAATACTTTCCTCAAATTTTGTGGTTTAATATAAAAAAAGAACCGAGGAAATCATGAATCAGTTACCAAAACTTGAATGGTTTAATTTATTAGTAGTAACCAATCTAATTATTTGTTATATTATTTTTCTGCGTGACAGTTGACGGCACACAAAATCCGTAAACAACTGAAGGAGATATTTTCCTTCGGAACAAAAGACAAACGTCATAACCACCAGACCGAAGAACCCGTTAAATTTATGATGCGACTTTTAAAATGGCCTCAATTTCCTTTTGGAGAACAGTTTAGGTATCCTATATAAATTATGTCTAGACAAGTCCTCATTTTTCAGAGCATGTTCTACTAAAACGCCTGTAACTTTTTTCTTGTTTTCATATTGTTAGTCAATTGAATGACTTTCGCGACAGAGCTACAATTCGTTCCGGACCCAAAGGTCGCAAGTTCAAAATCTGGCGTTGGCAATACATTTTTAAATTGTATTAACTACAGTTGTGTTAGAACCTGTACATATTTGCAGCTGATTACCGAGTCAGTCATAGAAACGAACACAGAAAAAAATCGATCGAAATGCTCAGATCGAAAAATAATAAGTTTTTTTACTTCTACATGTATCTGATATAGATTTACCAGTTCCTGCTTGTATTTTGTGGTGTCCGGACACCGTTTATAACGCATATCTTCGCAAGTCTTTTACCTAGTAATATCTTTTATTCTCGGAAAGACATCAAGAGATACTTGTTTTTTTCTCCCAGTAAAGCAGATAGGTATCTTCTATCTTTTATGGGGCAATTAGTTTTCACTTCGGATGTACACTTACAAATACCTACGTAAAGCGTAAAGCGCCTGCTCTTACTTAAGATTGTCAATAAAAATGTATTCTAGGCGTTAAAGAATTTATACATGATGCCTCGTATAGCAATATTCTTAGTGACTGTGTGAATGCTCACACGGAGAAAAATGAGATTTTCACGGCCAAAAGTATCATAGTCATTTATTTTTAGGGAATTATATCGTCTTGTGCTACTTCCTTCTTTAGTCGGTTTAAACGTTTAACGTTTCGGACATCGTTTCAGCGTCCATCATAAGGCACACATCTGCCCTGATGACGGACACTGTAATTCTATCCGAAACATTGGCTAAAGTAGGAGGTAGATAAATCACTCTCAATTAACCTACGTTTACAGACACGACCATTAATTCTAAATCTTTGCACCCATGGTCACATAAATTATCTGCTTATCACTCAATGATACATAGACTTACTAACATCCCGCTTGACAATAAAGCATACTAAAAGAAAAAAAAGTACAATTTTATCCATTGCGAAATATAACGGCTTCTAGGATGGAGACATTGATAAAATGGTTAATCATAAAAAGCACAAGAATAACCTTAACTTAATCTACCCAACGGTTAATAATAAATTTGGGTGTCTGGAATTTGTCGGACTTCAAATAAAATTGCTAAAGTCCTCAAAAATTGTGGCTTAGACATTGCCTTTAGCACAAACAATAATTTAGGGTAATCCCTTACAAACTCAAAAAGTAAAACACCCAAACTAAAAAACAGCGGCATTTATAAATTTCAGTGTGACGAATGTATTTTACTCAGAAATTAGTATGGGAAATCAGTATGATAATTAAAAATAAAAACAGTAAAATCTTTTTATTGCAAACACCTATCCAGTCTGTAAGTGTATCCACAGTTTGATAATGCCTTCAAATCAAGCGTAATAATAATTACATAGCAGAACTTGTTTATTTTATTTTATTTATTTTATTAGGTACAATATTTTTTACAATTCAAGTTTTCCAATAATGTAGGCCTCGCTGGGTGGCTTGCCCGTGCTGAGGCCTTCATTTTATAATATGAAATATAAACTACATAATACATTTAAAGAGAAAAATTATACATTTAAAATTAAAAATACATAATAATATGTTTGTTTTTGGGGTGTTATGCCGTGTTGCGCTAACTCCTTCTTTAGCCGACGTTTCGGACAGCGTTGCAGTGTCCATCATCAGGGCAGATCCGGTAGATCCGAAGATGTGATATATAAGATATCTACTGGATCTGCCCTGATGATGGACACTGCAACGCTGTCCGAAACGTCGGCTAAAGAAGGAGTTAGCGCAACACGGCATAACACCCCAAAAACAAACAACAAAAATTCTTTTGGCCGTGAGAATCTAAAAACTTACATAATAATATATTTAAAAATAAAAACAATAGTACATTGAAAATAATCTTGTGTGTTTGTGAGTGATGTGTGTTTATATTGGTTTTGTGTGTTAGGTGTAGGTTTTATTTTTATTTTATGCTATGAAATTTTGGTAATATGTCTTTAATAAATATATTATATTATATTCTTTTATAAATATACTTGGTAGATAGCTGCCTCAACACAGGCTAAGCCTAGTGAGGTGGGCTATGATAAACCTTAACACATAACTACATTAACATTTCTATTATTTACATTTATTTTACCTACTGTTTATATATTACTTTGCGTTGACAAAATTATATACTCATCTAATTTATAAACCAATGTACACAAAACAGTCTTTCATGTATTTCTTTAGTTATAGTTTGAAAATTTGTCACAATAAAGATATATATTATTATTATTATTATAAACTGTTTTTATAAATTGAATAATAATATTATAGAGTATATAAAAGAAATAAAAAAATATAATGGAGTTCTACAAAGAAAACAATAAATAAATAACTTTATTAAGAATATCTTCAAATTATTGGTCATTTGGTCAAAACAGGATTGCAGGTCCTTAACGAATCAATGAATAGGTTTCCTGATTTAGATTCCCCTTTTAGTAAATGACGAATATATTATCACGATGTCGGAACACGTGTTCATAAAAATCCCAATATTTTCCACTCTGGATCGTAATATCGTGATCGTGGATAAAAATAATGTTTCGATTATTTGTATAGCGCCGTTTCTGTGCAAAATCACCTAAGAGATCTTATTTAATTTTATATGATTAAATTGTGAAATAACCCAAATTAATCAAATAAAATGTATTTTCGCAAGCCGGGATTTAATCCTGCTACCTCCGGATTGCTAGTCGAAAGCCTTATCCTCGACCACGGAGGCCGTCAAATTCTTGTGAAATTGACACAAAAAACAACACTGTTTGACACTCTTATGAACTATAAAAAATTCTGCTTACGACATTGGGTTACAATTTTTATGAAAAAAAATTTACAAAAAAAACAATACTTTGTGTCATGTTGTAGTTAGATAATGTTAAATTTAGGTTTCTGAGATATACGCTTCACGTTGTTCTCCATCTTTAATCAAAAGATTCCATTTCGTTCATATCAAAATAACACCTCTTATTGGAAAATCCTGTATTTCCCAATTTGTAATGAATATGATGTTGCATTACGGTGTAACGTGTTAGATATATTTCCAACGTTGAATATAGAAGGTACTCAATAATTTTTTCACTAGTTGTACTCAGTGGCTCAGTCTGTGCCTGTGCAGATAGAGAAACAATAGCGCGTGTAGATTTTACGTACAACAGATGGCGTTGTTTTAAAAAAAAAATTGTTTTAAAAAAAAAAATTAAATAAAAAAAAAAGTTTTATCTGTCACAGGTGACATCCATATAATAAGGCAAAAACAACAACACATATTAAAAAAAACACACGCGTATTCGAATACAATGTTGTGTCAAAATTTCAAAGCAAACAGTGAAGATCTTTCGAAGATTTAAGATTTGGAAGAAACGAACATTTACATTTTTATTCATATAGATTTATTTCTCCTAAGAATTTTGCCTAGAAATAAATAGAAGAACACAATTTTCGACTCTCTTTTTAAGTATGCATTAAAATGCCGTAATAATATTCATAGTTGACTTAGCTAGCCAAGTCCTGTTTCAACTCGACCGTTTGGGATTTCATCTATCATTAAAATAATTTGTCTGTTACATTTCCGCTTCAAGATGAGCATGAGCGTGGACTCTACTACGAGCTTCAAATTATTAAGGTACGAGAATTGATATCTACCTGCCTGAAGAAACGTTTGAAAAAAGAATTGTCATTCAGATGTGACGTACCTTTAGACAAATGGGATAATTCCTTATTTAAAATAAAAAATGCATCGAATATATGTTGTTTGATGAGTAGGTAGATGGGTATTTAAGTACGTACTTCCAAATTTGATGTCAGAGGAAAATTTGGTTTTATTTATTAAATAAGAGAAACATACTTTTTTGGGCGCGAGTATTCACAGAATTATTAGTTTAGTAGACCAGATTTACACACATTTGAAAAGTCTAAATTGCATAGCTTTGTTGTTCCCAAAACTAGGTTTGATCATAAATTACCTATTATAGAATTTCCCATAACGAGAAATAGCATTCTTATTAAATTCAAATTCTCACGGAGAAAAGCTGATTTATTAAAAATCTGTTCAAAATAACAGGTCATTTCCTTATAAACTGTCAGTATTTTAACAATATTTCTGAATACGTGTTCATGCAGCTGTGTTTATCCTGTCATTATATAGTGACGAAATGCGAAAATATTAGATTTTTTATGAACACCTGTTCCGACATTGCCATAACCAATTCGTGTTTTACTGATAGTTTATTAGGAATTCATTCGTCAAAGACCTGCAGTTCCGTTTCCACAATAATACGAATCATTTGAAGAGATTTTTAATAAATTTGCAAAATTTTATATCGGTTGGTTTTCTCCGTGAGGGTTTTCACCGTAACATAAAATTCATCTATATTTAAGATTTTAATTCTTTTTAAATTATGTGAGTTTATTTTATCAGCTTAAGAACCATAATCAAATTAGGTAGATACTAACTAATTTTTGACGTCCTTTTTTTCAAAATCTTTTCATCTTCGTGTTTTTTTTTTGTAGATAGGAAACGGTTGACGTAGAGTTTCCGGTAGCACTTTGACCCATTATGCTATCTCCCATTTTATAGAGAGGAGACGGTTAAAGTAGAGTTCCCGAGAGTACTTTGACTCATTAAGCCATCTCCCAGTTTACCTTATTCATTTAACAGTATTATAAATTTTACCAGGGTTGTCATTGGATATGTCTTCCGGTTCTACTATGTACCTTCACAGGTATCTGTGCCTTGTTCCCAATAGAGCGGGACATTGGCATCAAAGGCGAATTGGAGTCTGCACATTTTTAGCATCTATTGGTGTTTTCCACTCTCCACGCTTTTGCAAAGAGTTATAACTATGATGAAGTCGTGTGACGCAAAATCATTTAATCATAAAGGACTTGGAAAATAGAAAATTTATTTAACTATGAAAACGTATTTTTAACTTGAGTATTGTAAACAAAATTACATACTTCAATGGATTTCCTAATTAATAGTATAAGTTTAATTTTTTTCATAACACTCGCCACCCCTGATTTCCTCAGGTGATTTCTATTGCGTTTTCTAACCGCTACGACAGGTATTTTCAATAGACCTTCACATCACAACATGTCTGCGCATTTCTTGTATTACATGCACTTGGCATTGCAGTAAAAACGGTCAGAAGAAGTCGTTTTAATAATACACTTCCATGGCTGATGCTGTAGTAGAATTATGGAAAATACCGCCTGTCGTCGGCAAGCTATAACCAGCAATTTAAATGTGCGTGGCTCGTACTATTTATTAGGATGGGACGTACGGTAAACATAAACATGCACCGGTAATTGGTGTACTTAGGTTTAACTTAGTTACAAAAAGTTTTAACAGGATCTGGAATTTACATGCAATGTGAATAGCTACATTTCTCCACAATTCCACTGTACCAAGGTCACCGAAGAGATCAACCGAAGTGTATTGTAGGTCAGTCTGATGTACCCCGAGTAAGGTAAACTTTCATCGCTTCTCGTAAAATTGATAAAACATTTTCAAATGTAGATATTCTTTGTTGAACGGAAAGTCAATTTATTTGGTCTGTCTGGGATTTAGGCGCCGGTAGTTCAGTTTTCTTTCAAATCGGCAAAGTTCAGGCATTTAGAAATTTTCTTTGATATAATTATAATTGGTGCTTTCACGTAATTGAAAGCGGCGGATGCGCTGACTCACCTACTGCGTGGTGGGTCAGATCGGGAGAGACTGGTTGAGGGAAACCTTTTGACCTCTCCAGCCGGACTCTTTCACGACCCATCGCCTTGCACCACAGTGGAAGGAATGGATTCATATGTCCGTCACTCCTGGACACATTGACCCCAGATTCTTACCCACCCCTCAAACCTTTTTCCTTCCCAGAACTTTCTCTCCTCAAAAGACCATTCACATAGTACTCTCAAAGATGGCACAGGCCCTGAGGGAAATTTTTTTCTTCAGGGCCTCCTGTGTGGAGCTAATGTAAAAAAAAGCAATGTGACGCAATTGCGTGCTATGGCGCTCAGAAATAGCTACTTGATTTGAAAACAAAATAAAGAACGATATTGTTTACTGTTTTAACGTTAACTGTTCAATAATATGAATTTTACGGTGGTAGAGTGTTGATAACGAGGGATAATTTTAATTTTATTATTTAATTGGTCGTTGATTTAGTTTGGATCTCCTCATCGGCATGTCTAAATGTACCTGGGTCGGTATTAGATTCACTTATACGAATGCCAAGGTAAAATGTTCCGTCCGAGCATTACGCGTTGTACTTATTTGCATACTGTTGAGTAAGAGTAAAAGTGAAGAATTCTCCAAACATGTCCGGAATTATAAATCACCTAAAAATCGAACGCGCTCTTTGAATATTGATGTTATTCAAATGAGGCTGTGATGTGATAAAAAACGACATAATTCCAAAAGGTATGTACCAAAGTGTTACTGTTTAAAAACTGTATTGCTTTATTGTCTATGCACAAAACAATGTTGCCATTGAAACAAATATTATGATTCCTACGCCACCAATGTTACCAACCTCCACTTTCTAAATATGAGCAATTATCGAATGTTAACATGCAGTGCCTATCTGGTAGGTAATTCATGGAAATGAACGCCATCTTAATTCTGGTGTGAGAAAACTACCGACTTCTGAAAAATTACCAGTAAAATCAATTATTATTGAAAAGTAAGAATCTAATTTCTTTCTCAATCTTAAATACATTTGTAAATGCTGAGAATTTTAAACCAATGGATTGAATCGAACAATTATTGGTAGTGTATTGTTAACGTTTATTGGGTACGAAATACATGGAGTCGTGTGAGAAGAATTTCGTAGAAGTGTAAAGCTGTTTGTGTTGCATGCTCATTAATCAGTAATGGGTTCGCGTTTAATCAAGAATTTCAACAATTATCATTAGAAACTTCAGACAGTTATGTTATTTGACCCTATCAACGACATCGTCGACTGAAATGATTATTACTGATATATTACTGACGAATGCCAATAATTTTTAAGTTTTAATAATGAAAATATATCCTTTTTGTGACTTGTGGGTGAGTTCGTTGTGTTTTTGGAAATATTATGAAGTATGTATAAATAAATATAGTGAAAAGGGTAATATATGAGGAGATTTCACTTGGGAGAAAGATGAGATTTAAAAACCAAAAAGCGAATGAAATGTGTAATAGTTTTTTTTAATGTATTTATGTCCTCAATGAAAGGGTATTTTTTGTGATAACCGGACAACTCAAGACAATGATCATTCAATACACCTTAAGTGATTTAAAGTCATGTAAAGTTATGAATAAAAAACTAGGTTTTAAAGGTTACGTAGGTTTAAAGATTAGTTTTTTTCCATAATTTCATTATCGTTGAACCTTTTTGAGATAGTTCAATTTGAATATTATTTGTATCGTGCTTGTGTTCATATTGTTGGCTAAAAAACTATATTTTTGTCAGGTAAGTATTATTTTTGGAAAATTTTCTAATACCTATCATTTTAATAATTCATTCTAGAGCTCATTCAACTGGAGTAAAAGGCAGAGTCACATCAGAAATTAGTATTATGATTTAATATTAATATTTTTTAGTTATTTATTGTTTGTTTGTGAAAAACAGTGATTCCAATAACATAATAGTAACATAACAATAATCATAGTGGCATGCTTACAAAAAATTAAAAATATTCAGGGCAAATATTCAGGGTGTGCCTTGTACTTAGTAGTGATCGTGATATCTTCGTGTATAAAAATAAATAACAATTGTAATCATTCCAATGAAAGTAAAAATTACAGCAATAATGAAGAAAGTATTGCGCACGCGCTCACGCATTGCAGCGCAATTATCCTATAAATAAATTGATACTTCCATTTATTACCATTCATTGAGCAATTTTTTATTCATGAATGCAATATTTATCGCATGTTCTAGCTAAATCTGCTGTTGTTGGATTAATATAATAGCTCAGTTGGTAGAGCAGAGCCCCGGCAAGGCGAAGGTCCAGGGTTCAAGTCCTACATGCGACCGTATCTTTTTCTGATTTTTATGTTAATATTATCTTCAATAATTCAATTTTACATTTTAACGTTTTAACTAACTAACTATTACGCCATTTTCCCGTTTAGGTAGGGAGAGGGGATGGACCGCCAAACAACTCGGTCTTGGCCCACAATTCTTTCCTCATTCACTTTCATACATACTCTTAAATACTCTCATACTTAAATATCTGATTGACTTTATCGTGTTATGTCTTCGTCGGGCATCCCCGACTTCTTCTACCAATAAGTTATTCCAAAAATAAAATAAAATATAATAATATTTAACCAAGTGCGCAAAATACTGGCTTTGCAAGATTTGTTCCTAATAATGCTAATTGTCTAGTCTAGGTCTGGAAAAACAGTTATTCTTTGGATTTAGAGTGGAAATTTACAGAAAAAGAATCTAAAATATATTTTTACGCTTGATTAATCATTTTTTGGACTCGACGCGGTTGGCGCTAACAATAAATGTCCAGAGAGGCGAAGCTAGCAGTCCACAATGGAGTGCTGATACCTACCCTGATGTGTGGCAGTGAGGAATGGAATCGGCAGAGAAATGATGAAAGTAGGCTGAATGCTGTGGAAATGAGATCCCTGAGGCATATGCGTGGTAAAACCACGTATGATAGTCTGAGAAATGCGGTGATTCGTAAAGAATGTTAGGCTGATGCAAGCTTAATGTGTAAGATTAAGTAAGGGACGCTTAGATGGTTAGGGCATGTATAGCTGATGAACGAAGAAAAGAGTGTAAAGAGAACATTTGTCACGAATGTGAATGGTAGAAAAAGTCGGTGACGCCCAAGGAAGACATGACACGATCAAGCGAACCAAATACATGAGTCGGGTCAAGTAAAGAATACAGAAGAGTGTGTATGAGATGATGTATGAGTGTGAATAAGGCGATTAATTTGTTTGACGGTATGCGGAGAAACGGCGTAATGGTTAGTTAGTTAATATGTCCTAAAATTATTTACCCCATAAAGAGGGTTAACACAGACAAACATTCCCAGCATATATAAGAAGTATCTGAGAATGTTTAAACGGCCTCTGAAACCTGTGAGAATCATATCATAAGTCAACAGTGTTTTTAACATTTTTCAATAAAATAATTAATTGTATTAATAATTAGTCAGCAACGAAGCAACTATCTAATTGGCTATTATGGCCAATTAACTCACCGGTAATAATTAAAATACGAAGTAACTGTAAAATTAAGAAAACAACAATTGAAAAAAATTAAGTAACGTTTCCGAGCAACGGTAAAAATAATTTATTACAAGAACGGGAAAATCGAGAATTAACTCAATTACTTTTTGCGACGAATAAATATTATTGAATCAATTATTCCCTGAACTTTTGAATTTTTTTTAGTGTATTTTATTTTGTTATAAATTGTAACATGTCTAGTGTACATCTATTCTAAAACTACTATAAAAATATTCTATTACGACTTATTTAGACTTCACTGCTTTGAGACATAACCCACGAAAAACTGCAAGACTTTTTACTTCTTTAACATTTAAAGGGAGTTCATTGAACATGTTGAAACCTTTATAATAAATATTGTTTTGTGTTATCGTTAAATTTGTCTTAGGAAACCTAAAATCGTAGCAGTTTCTCGAAGGATAGCCATGGACTGTACTATTTATACTAATAATTTTTAACATATAATCTGGTAATATTTTATTTTTTAACTTATATATAAATACTAGGGTATTATAGAATAAACTTTGCCACATACTTTCAATATCGAGTTGAAGTTACATTGTTTTTATACGAGTATATCTGCTACAGCAAAATATAGACCTCATACCTTTGTCCTGAATTATTTCCATTCTTTTAACTTGCGTTTTATTGCTCAAAAAAATTACACCTGTACAGTAGTTCAGAATTGTCAAAAAAACTCCCAGTATCGCTCTGGGGAAAGACCAACATTTTGGATTCAAACGTTGCTTGAATTGGCTTTTGCCGTGTTTAGTGACCAGATATGAATAGCCAGGTACCTAAATCCTCTCTCTTTCTCTCTTTCATATCCTTTCCCTCATATTTTGCTTTACAATCGAAGATGGTAAAGTCCCACTGGCTCTGGATAAATGTAAATCTTGAAATCTCGTGCGGCATTAATACGATAAAAAAATTGTTACCCGAAATCGTGTTAATGATAAACGCGAATACTAAAAAATGCTTACTATAAAATTATTAAAATTAATCAAACTCACCCCCATTTTTAAGTTTTTTCTGTACCAAGAAAAGAAAATTTTCACAATAAATAATTATCACTCATTCCAAGAATGAACAAACTAACACTCTGTAGGTAGGTACTATTATTTATTTGTGATACCAAAAAGTTCTTGTTTGCAACACTGTATTTTTATTTAAACTTCGGAACGATTGTCATTTTTAAATAAATCAACGGAGCATAGACAAATTTAGAAATTTCTGTATTCTCGCGCATGCGCAGAAGACGAAGCCGACTGTTCGGATTTCAAAATACGTTTGCCGCGCAATTAGGTCATGGCCGCCTCTTATATGAGAACTCCTACCCTTTTATATAATTTCTGAACGGGCGCAACTTCAGCAAATACTGCGTGCGTTTATTTGATTTATGATAATATAAATTAGTTTTACGGGGTGCGCGTATTTGAACGATTTTTAATATTTGTCATTTGTTTAAATGGCTTTACGTTCCTACCTAAAGCAGATTTCTTTTCATTATATTTTTTTATTTGAGTGGATAAACTATATTTTAAAACTTAAATGACGTCCTCCGTGATCAAGGCTCTCGACTAGCAAGCCGAAGGTCGCGGGTTCAATTCCCGGCGTACGCAAGCAAAGTTTTTGCGATGAATTTGTGTTAGTTTTTTTTTTTTTTTTTTTTTCTTTATTCATGAAATATTAATGTGTACAGTTTTTACATGCTTTTCGACTACCACACTAGACACATGCCCGTATTATGGTAGTCGAAATTTATATACATAGGTTTATATAATTATATAAATGTAATATTTGATAACTTGTTAATCTAAGTTTTTTTTTTCTTACATGCAATGTATGTGTATAATAGGTAACATTTTTACTGGTTCCCAGTTCAGTAGATTGCTCAAGTGTACATCAACCGTATTTTAAACTGTTGATATTAATGAGATAAAATGAACACAATCAGCAAATAAATAGGTTACTTTACTTGTTAAAATAATGAAAATAAAGTAGAAATTATGAAAATGAACTTGTTGAAATAATGAAAATAAAGATTAATTAATTAATTATTAAACTTTTTTCTTTACAGAATTGAATGAAAAACAAAAATGACTAATAAAGAAAATGAGCTTAATTTAATGATGGCAGGCATTCCTTGAAAAAGTTCCTTCCCTTTATAAATAACCAATTTTGAACACTTATGACATACAAATTGTGAGTTTTTGATTTTCTGATATCAATACTCAGCGAGTTGAATATTTTGGGAGCAATATAAGAAAACTGCCGCTGGGCGAAAGCTGTTTTCGTTTGGGGAATTTTACATTTTAGGTGTGACGAGTAACGGGTGTTAATTTTTTGTTGTGTTTTATTCACCAAGTCATTTTTCCGTATGTATATGAGAATGGTCTTAACATATAATTGTCGAATATCTAATATTCTGAGTTTTCTAAAAAGTGGTTCTGATGGGTTTGTTGGCTTACATTTGAATATTATCCTTAGTAACAGTTTTTGAATTAAAACCATGGGATGAAGAATCGTTTTTGCACAACCTCCCCATCCTACTATACCATATGTAGTAATTGATTGAAAAAGTGCAAAGTATACACATCTTAGTGTTTGTAGGTTAAGGATAGATCTGAGAGAGTAGAAAATGTAGCATAATTTGCGAAGCCTTTTTGTTGTAGAATTTATATGGGCCTCCCATCGCAGTTGATTGTCTATAATGACCCCCAAGTACTTAATTTCGTTTGATATTATAAGGTTATCGCATGATCAATTTTTGTGAGGTGATGTAGCCATGTTGAAGTTCTGTGAACATGAATGTATGGTAAGTTTATGATAGTTTTGAGGGAGATTATGTTTGCGTATGGAAAAAAGTAAGTATTTAGTTTTCTCAATATTTAGAGTGAGGACGTTGGAATCTAACCAGTGTTTTATTTCATTTATACCATGATTTGCTTTTTCAAATGCTGAATTCAAATTTTCATCTGCAAATATGATAACCGTATCATCGGCAAAAGATATTATAGTACCACCAGTATCCAAATTGCATAACGAGTTAATGTATATTAGAAACAGAAGTGGGCCCAACACACTGCCTTGGGGCACGCCATATGTGATTGGCAAACTTGTACTTCTATACTCTTTAGCGGAGTTAATAATAGTTGACTGGGACCTATTTGTTAGATAGCTCTCAAACCATTTAAGAGGAACACCTTTTATTCCTATCTGTGAGAGTTTTTTCAAAAGTATGCGGTGAGATACAGTGTCAAAGGCTTTAGCCAGATCCAAGAATACAGCGAGGGGCTTGCGACTTTTATCGAGGTTATCAGAAATTAATTTAGTAAAAGCTGCAATTGCATCTGATGCACTAAGATCTTTGCGGAAGCCGTATTGGTTTTTTGACAGGATTTTATTTTCTTCGAGAAACTTGTAGAGCCTTTGTTTTACTGTTTTTTCGATTATTTTAGAGATTGGACTCAGTAGAGATATTGGTCTATAGTTATTGACGATTGATCTGTCCCCTGATTTAAAGATAGGAATAATTGTTGAATGTTTTAGAGTGTTTGGGAAAAGGCCAGTTCGAAAACTTAGATTTGTGATGTATACAAGGGGCTTAGCAATGATTGGTTTAAGGTGTTTAATTAGTTTAGTGGATATATTGTCAACTCCCGTGGAGTGTGTATTTTTGAGTGAATTGATGATTTCAGTGATTTCTTGTTCTGTTGTTAGTGTGAGAATGAAAGGGTCATAACTCAGATTATCGAGAAAGATAGTATTTGCAAGATTATTTTCAGACTTGCTATTTCTTTTTAAAATATTATTTGCTAGATCCGATCCGATTGTAGAGAAGAATTGGTTGAAGTGATTTGCGATTGTTTCTGAATTTTCAGTTGCATTTAGTGTTTTATTTGTGATGGTTATTTTATTTATGGGTGTGGTAATTTTGTCGGTGTAGCATATTTCTTTGACAATGTTCCAGATTTTTTTATTATCATTCGCAGCTTCCTCTATCTGTTTCCTATAATAATCTTCTCTGGCCGTACAGGTTATTTTTTTACAGGCATTTCTGTATCTTTTATAGAATAAGAGAGATTCGTAATCAGTGGGGTTATTTTTACAATATTTATGAAGTTTATCACGTTTGCGGATACAGTGTAAGATACCAGTAGTTATCCAAGGTTTTAGTTTAATTGTACGACTACTTTGATTGTTGTGTGTGTGGGATGTGGCATTTTTCAGATGCTTATGTAGGATGTTGATGTTCAGATCACAATTTATTAATTTTAAAATAATATATAGTATATGTACTTGTGATTCTTGCGGCACGTTCAATGTAGTAACAAGTGAACAGAAGTTTTCAAACATTTATGTACATAAAAACATTAATTTATGATTTCATGTGTTTTTCTTTTTCAGAGTGGAAGATACTCTCAGTATCGCCCTGGTCTAAGACCACCATTTAGAATTTTCGAACGTTGCTTGAAATCGTTTTGGCCGTGTTTGGTGAGCAGATCTGAATAGCAACGTACTCCCCATCTCTTTCTTCTTCCCCATCTCCTACCCCTCCCCCTACCTACAGCCTAAAAACATACACCAATTAAAAATGCTCACGGGCTCCTGGGCTCCAGACGGTTGGGAGCAGTTGGGACTTTTGTGCGGCATTCATACAAAACAAACGGTAAAGCAATTAAAAAACTCATAATATTAAAAGCGTTTTTTTCTTCAATCGTTTGTCGAAATGCAATCTCACCAACGTAAAATATTCATACCACATTTAAAGTGATCAATACTATAATTTAATGTAGGTAACAACGGGATTGCTTTCTCCACCTACATACTTGCCCATTTGCAAGTTGTTCCTCAGCTGAAAATAAGAAACATACTGAAGATTAACATCGTATCGGAAGCATATTTTTATGAAGGCCCTGTGGAAAATAATTTTCCTCAGAGCCTGTTCCATCTTTAGGGATACTATTTTTAGGGTCTTTCTGAGGAAACGAAGTTCTGGGTAGGAAAAATGAGGCTTTGGTAGGAATTTGGGGGTCAGTGTGTCCAGGAATGATAGACGTATGAATGGATAGCTGGAGAGCTCAAAAGGTCGCCCTCAACCAGCCTACGATCCAGCCTGCCACGCAATTGATGGGCAGACGCATTCGCCATCAAGACTTTGTCAAATTTCTCCCCTCAAACCCCAGCAACCCTGCTAATTTCCTAAATGAAAGGAACCACTCGGGGTGAACTATGTAAAGGTGTTGATTATCCAATGAATGGTTCTCGGGGTGACGCGGTCATCGTACCCACCTCACAACGGTAATTTCACGAATAATTAAATATTATGCTAGTTATTAATTTTGTCATGCTTCTGTACACAACACAACTATTAAAAACTTACCATAATTGTTTGCGTTGATAAGCTTTTGGATTCCACTACAAAATACTAAGAGTCAGGATTTGTTTGAGGGCGGAAATTCGGAGACTAACTACCGCCTGTATTCCTCATTGCCCAGAAAACTGAAGGAGGGAAATAATTATACCAAATCAGTGGACATCTTCAATTTTCACTTATCAAAAACAAATTTAAGTCACGTACAATAAATACTTAATCAATAATAGAATTTATAATATTCATAAGCAAAAGCCCCTAAAAGGGGCGTTAAGAAGTAAATAATTCGGGCCCAACTCATTGCTATTAATACATTTCATATTATACATATTACAACTATTAACATAGTGGAGTCAACGAAGTAACTATTTATAAGTCACTAGCTATTAAACTTAGTTATAAGCCTACTACTCAATAGTTATAAGTCACTACCTGTAGTGATAAGCCAAAATTAATAAGTCAAGTCATAGGAATAGATTAAATGCATAAATTAAGTTGTAAAGCGCCCTTGAGTAATCCAAACATTATTATTATTACTAACGTCGGAAACCAATATAAATGCACCACGAGAGTATTCCCAGAAAACTTATTAGTATTAAATCTTTACATATTTAATGCATTTTTTGTTTTTTATCCGTTTTTGTTATTTTTAATTCTCTAATAATATTTTATTTCCCAGAATGATTAAAACAAATGAATAATGTTTCATATGGCAGAAAGATTTCGATAGTGGGGCTCTTTTCTAATTAATGTTCCCTGAAATGAAAATGGACAAATCTGGAAACCAATATTTTAGATGTCAATTAAAAATAATACACCCGTAGCATAAAGCATTTTTTAAACGCAAGTCGTCAAACAACATAGATAAATTGTTGTTGTTAGCTGGTATACACATAGATAGATTTGTACTTATAGGTATTCCGCAAATGCATTTTTACGGTATCGACCACTCGTTTAGAAATCACGAAATAAATTTATTGAGTGGAGAGCCATTTAATCGGAACTTAATTATCTGTAAAACACGATTAAAAACACTTTCTACATTCCCAGATTTATTTCAGAAAAAAAAATGTTTTACTAAATCTAAGATTTTGAAGATTTATGTAACTACACACGTGAAAGATATGTAAAACAAATCACTGATTGAATCGATTGATCTACCAATATTTTATAGCATGATTTTTTTTATTTATTTATTCCGTGCATTTAATTTATAGTTTTACTTTCTAATCTAACGAAATTATTAGATTTTAAAAAGAAAATCAAGGACACAAATATTAGGTTTTTCATTAATGCCCCGTAGTAAGCGTTCAAAGATGGTTTGAAAGGGAGATATGTAAATTCTAAAGTTAGAGGGAGCGCGCAAATATTAAAAAAATGATAATAACTAAGCGAAAATGTTAAAAATAAGATACGTTTGAAATAGAGTACAAATCTCTCGACAAATGCTTTAGTTGCATTTAAAAATGCACTGTGAATGTTTTCATGCCTATAACATATTAAATAACAGAAAAAACGTGTTTTTATTAATTTTCGGAGCTTATTTCGTAAAATTAAAGTTTCGGCAAAAAACAATTAAAATTATTATCTTCAAAAATACATTTTTTTTAAACTTAAAAACTTCAAGAGTTTAACTTAGAAACTTGTTATAAATCGGTAGAAAATGGGTATTCGGGGGTTTAAAGAAAACTTAAGGTTTTAAGTTAAAATTATAAAGTTGTATAACATTGTAAGATTAAAGTTATGAATGCTGTAAGTAATTACGTTTACAGACACGTTCGTGATTAATCTATCACGCCATGTCTCTTAAAGCTGAACAAATCGGATTTAAGACTAACAAATATCATTTTCTTACGTGTTTCTACACCATTCATTTCCTTAACATTCATGCATGATGCACTTTTAATGCAAGGCCAATTAATAATAATTGATATTTAGCACATTAAGAGCTATTAATGGCTGTGGATAGCTGATAATAAATTGGTAATAATTTCCATTGCCAGAAATCATAGTTAATTTAGATTTCTACGATAATTTAGACGTAAGCCTTTCAAAATCAATCCTAAAATTACTCACTTCCGATGAAACCTTTGAGTACCTTCATTGCGCAATGGAGGCAAATCTATTGAATATTCTGATTCTATGAAATTTTCGATGAATGTATTGATTTCAACACATTCTTTTGAATATAAAGGGTTCTAATGGGGTTAAATTGGCATTGCAATTTTTGGAATCATTACTTATAGAATTATTCCGATTTTATGTCCGGGTTAAATCTTCCCCATAGGAAAAACTAAACCCTTCCACTCACTTTTCCACAAATGATCATCTAGTCAATCAACACTATGCAAGTGCATTATATAAGCAATATAAATACAAAACAATACGAGAACAACACGTCAACTCACCAGAGATCAAATGGGAAAATAATTCACCGACTCCAGATATTTTCATATCAGAGGGTTCGGCTCGGTAGAACTTCTAACAGGGCCTATAAATCCTACTGATCCCTCAACATAAATATTTAAAAAAACTTTCGTTATCCTACATGTATTCAAAATGACCGACTTTTGCATCTTTATATATAAATTTTTTGATAGATCTAATACGCCTAACTTTTTAATGAGAGAGCTAGGTATAATGCCAGTAGCCGAAATAACGAATGGTAATATTTTTACAGTCTGAGAATGCCAAATTCTTTTTTATTTTATTTCTTAAATCTGTGTATTTTCTTATTTTTTCATTAGCAGATTTTTGAATATTTATTATTATTATTATTATTAATGATCATTTAATAAAATACCAATAAAATACTTATTCGGATGAATTAGCTGTCAAAATAAAATAATTTATATAATAAAACAAAAATGTGTTTATTCCGGAAAGTGGGGAGGTTTTGTGCAAACCCACACATCACATAGGACATTTTCATATACAATAATAATTCGGTATGAAAGTATCTGGAGTCGGTGAATTATTTTCCCATTTGATCTCTGGTGAGTTGACGTGTTGTTTTTGTATTGTTTTGTATTTATTTTGCTTATATAATGCATTTGCATAATGTGGATTGACTAGATGATCATTTGTGGAAAAGTGTGTGGAAGGGTTTAGTTTTTCCTATGGGGAAGATTTAACCAAGACATAAAGTCGGAAATATACATACAGGTAAAAAATAAGAATGTACAAGCAAGGAAGTAATTTTTACATTATATATACGTAGAATAAAAAAAACGATAAAGCATTAAATTGACGGGGCCAACAACTTTCTCTAGTTTGCTATGTTGCTTTTTAATTATTTTATAAATTTAAAATAAATATAATAATAATAAAATACAAGTTCGGCGATGTTCTCAACTACCATACTAGGCTCTTGCTAGTAGTATGGTAGTCGTACATGATTTATGTAAGAATAACAAAATAATATATTTTATTAAAAAAAAAATTTATATTATTATAGAAACCACAACAGAAATAAAAATAAAGATTAAACCAATTGTAGAATGTGGTTCTAGTATTAGGGACCGCGCATCCCAGGTTTGAATCTGAACTCTGGCGGGATTCCATGATAAGAACATTTTTGTAGTTGTTTGTCCTCTCCCTTAAACCTGCTACCCGTGCTCTTATTAGGGCTGCAAAACCTGGTACTCGCCCTTCCGTTAGCATGTTGGAAGCGCTGCAGTATCTAGGAAGACCAAACATCATATCAAATGTTTCGATTACTCCCATCACTACTTTTTATACATTTAATCGGGGTTTGTGTAATTTGACTACCACTCTGTTTATTTTTTCTTTAAATACGTCTAGCTGAATTTCATTTATTTTTTTCTTCAAATATTTGAAGCGGAAATCAACCCAGCTCCCAACATCCGTTAGAGTTGAAACTCGGCAGATGCGCTCGTTGTCTATGATTTGGTGGCAATCACGTACACACAAACGGATATATACGCATTTCTCTGAAATCGGATGACATTACAGCAGTTAATATACGAAATACATATAGGTCCTATCTGATCGGCTCCAGTTGAACTTCAGGGAGGTTCAATCGACAGTAAAAACATTTCAAAAATTTATTTTTTGGTTTTAAAAGATATTTAAAAATAGATGTGTTACAGTGAAAAAAAAATTGTATTTTACCGGTTGATTTTTTAGACCTGATTTGAGATTTTCACGGCCAAATGTATTATCGTGGTTAATTTTTGGTTTACTTTGCCGCGTTACACTTCCTCCTTTTTCAGCCAAAGTTTTGGAAAGCATTCCCCGATGATGGACGCTGTAACGCTGTCCAAAACGTTGGCTAAAGAAGGAGCAACACGGGTTGATAACCCAAAAATTTACCACGATAGTCATTATTTACTTCTATTTAGTGCAAGATATTGGTATACCTAAATATGTTGTGATTATATCGCGATTAAAACTTACTGATCTAAAATATTGCTAAATTATTAAGAACCTTTTTCAAATTTTTCGTAAAACGGTTAGAGATGAGATTACAGGCCTTTAGCGAATGAATTGACAGGTTTCCTAGTAAACTTTCAGTAAAACACGAATGTGTTATCATGACGTCGGACCTCGTGTTAATAAAAGTTTTCATATTTTTGGACTCCGTCATTACAAACGCTGGTGCTTGAAGTTTATTAGGAAAATTACTAAATTATTAACAAAATTTAGATTTTTTTGATTTTGATTTTCATCAATACTAATTTTTCTCCGTGCATAATATAAATAATCGTACCTCATTTAATAAAAGTAAGGAAGTTAGAACTCTTGCAGTCTTTCTTGGGTTATGTCTCAATGTTTATGAATTTGAACTCCAAATGTTAGTAAGTATGTAATAGATTATTATAATGGAATAGATATTAACCAGATATAAAATTTTCAGAAAAATAAAAAACACGACAAAAACTTATCCTGCCGCCAGGTCCTGTACAGGGCACGCAGATAATTTAGTAGTACATAACTGCTAACCCTGTACAAATAGCAAGTGCGCCTTTCTGTTGATTTTGGCAGCCAACTCTGGTCTGGAGCGGGCAGTCGGTTAGATAGATTCTCCTCTCATAAGGTAGAAATGCTGTCCTTGTTTTACCGTCATTACAATGGAAGATGCCCCTACGAACTAATGTTATTGATCCCTTGTATACTTGGTAAATACGCCAAATGTCAAAATATTTACTCACGAGAACGGGTCGTTTCTACGACTCGTTCTTGAGTTTTACAGCTTGCTGTGGAACGATATGCTAGCCTCTGGATTTTCTCTCTCCTATAATAACATGGGTCTCTAAATACCCACGTTCTTTCTTTCCACCCTCAAAAAGATTCCCCGCACATCATTCCCAAATATGACATATGCCCTGTGTTTTGCAGACTTAAATAAAAAAGCCAACCCCTTGAAAAGTGTTGTTGCATTTTAAACAGTCAACAATTTTTACATATTTTCCAATCCACAACAGTTTCTTACTTATGAGATACTATCAACGATTTACCTTTTAAGCTCTATTTTGGCAGACTCTCATTGAGATGTCTAGTCAGATTAACGAGCTAGATTGAATAGTAATAAAGCATTCTGATATGCAAAGAAAGTTTCCCATCAGTATTGTCAACTTAGCGAGAAAACTATGATTACTTCAGCGATAATCTTCAGCAGCTCAACAATTCACCCGCTTGCATTAAAACACCATTAAAATTGTACCACCGAGTAGAAAAATAATCAAATTAATAATAATTCGTAAAAAACGAATATTGGTTATTGTGTTTTTTCCAGTAGGTGCCTCGTCAATTCTAGGTTATATTGTATAGAGTTTATTGACTGGAGAATCCTCTGCCACGACCAACAACTTTCATATTATGGTCGTGACGTTTCCACATACCGAATGCATTTTTTACTCCAAACAGTATACATCCTTACATGCAGCTAGTTATTATGTTATTCATACCAATCAATACCGGAATTCATTCAGTACGGAAACTTACAATCATTAAATATGACTATTTTCACTTAGTAAATAATTTCGTCAGTTATCTACCCACAAAACAATGGAGCAAACTATGTACCATAATTGACAAACCAACCTGATATATGTACCTGTGTAGGTGGTGTAGGTACTTATCAAGTAACGATGTGGCGTGACTTTTTTGCGGTGTTCGCGTTTTCACAAAACAAATTTTCATTAGATATTTTAACAGCCGAAAACACTTTCTATTTTTCTCAAATTATGGAACGTTTGTAGTTTTCATCGTGGAAAATATGATGAAAAATGTTTTTTAAACAATCGTGGTAGCGGTATCTACCTCCCTGAGATATGTGGGCGGAGAACAACCACCGTCTATGGCTTGATAGAAGAGTAATTCTGGTATTGTACTCCATGAGGTAAAGCCTGAAAACACTTGCTGTGATTATACGAAAATACTACAATTTTCGTGCAATCCAAAATCAAAGTAACTACAAGTTACTACAGCTACCAAGATACCCTCTTACCAACATACTTAGACCTCAACCCAATATCCCGTAAAAGTAGGTACCTTTCTTATTTTTTTAAATCTAATCTTTTATGATGAAAAATTTTAGTTTTGTTACTAACTTTGTATTTCGCTGTACGATTTTCACATTTTTTAAACCCACTTTACTAGTTTAGGTAGCTATCTCTAGACATCCTGATCACTAAATTGGTAACCTTGGTCAGTTGATGAGAGCAAACCAATACTTTTGTACGAATACGTAGTTCCATGATACTTTGGACAGAAAATCGTCATTTAAGGTTTCGTGTTTGCCACGAAGTTGATGTATTTTTATAAAATTAATCGCAGGGATTCGTGTGTTGTTATTTTTTATTTATTAAGTTTGCTTTAGCCATTTTTTGTACACCAAGGATTACAAATGTCTAATTTATTATTACTTACAAACATATGTTACATTTTTAGTATGTATCACATTTCAATATTTGGCAAGACTTGTTAACTCAAGTCAGGACTTTGAATTTTTTGGTGTTAAGCCATAATTATTTTTATCAGTTATTACGCAAGTAATATTTTATTTTGATTTGCAAAAGTCGTAAACTCCATCAAAACCTTGTTCTTATCTTGACTTGACATTATCTTTATTGTTTATGTGCCCTATTTTTGTCATAACAGTAATTTTGTAATTATCCTGTATTGTAACATTTCTCCTTATATTAAGTTAGTGTAATTTGAAATGTGTTGAAATTGGACATGGTCCGTTAGTAAATAAAAAAATAAATAAATTTCTTTATATGAAAATGGATCCTATAATTCTGCTTATCATAATCATATCGTGTCGCAATATGTCCAGTGGGAAAATTTATTACCGTAAAATGATAAACACGCACGTCATTTGGTCACTTTAGAAACAAACGATTTAGATCTAAACTAACTTACTTGCGTATTTTTTTATTGTGAGACCACACGAGACTGCCATTGTCTTAAGATAAGTTAATTTATTTCATATTCATAAGGGCACAAAAGAATATAAGATGGGGGGGGGGAGTAACGGGTCAATCTCCCCACCTATTGGCCTCAATATTGCGTAAGAAAAAAAATAATAGTTCTTGTAATTTTTAGGTATATTTTCCCCCGAAAGTTGAGTTTGGTGTGGGTTCACTACAAAGGTATCTAAAATATAAATATAATATAAAATTAAAATCTTTCCGGTTTAAAATTTCTTCAATGCGGTTGTGTTGGTATAGCCTCCGGTTAACAACATTTATTAATTTTATTTAAAAAAATTTAAATTTTTTTTGTAAAACACGATTGTTTTTTTATGGTCAAACTCTCTACAATTTTTTCCTCAGGCATCTTACCGGGAAGTGCTTTAAAAGTCTTAAAATCTTGTTTTTTTTCCAGCGTGGATGCATCGACTCAGACAATTAAAAAAAGACGCCCAATTGTTGTATTTGAATTCAAGATAAAAAAATTTGCCAAACTGGTACTTGCAGAATTTAAAAAAGTATATAAAGTTGACTCGCCCAAATGTGTTTGAGATATATACAAAATGTACCCAAATGATAATCCAGGTAATCCAGGGGAAACATGATAACTGAAGCAGCTTCAATCAGAAGAAGAGACCAGTGCATTACAGATTGACAATGTTGTGAAATTAAATTGTATTAAAGTTACCAATAAAATGATTATGTGTTATGTTTATTAAATTAAAGAAGAAATGTAAAATCTTCAGACAAACTGCATTGTGACAAATCATACAAGCTGCGTGACTATTTTTTTTTATTTTGAAAAATCTACTAAATGTTTTATAAAAAAAATAATTTGTTAAAAAATCCTGTTTTTTGGCGTAAGTACTAGTACATACATTTATTATATCATAGTAAATTTAATTCTATATTTTTGTCTTGTAGTCAAAGTAGGTAGGCGTGACGAATAATTCTTTCTTACAATAATTAGTACTCACTTAAATTTTCCATAATTCTACTTGTAACTTTATAAGGAAAACACGAATACGAAGGTATTTGCTATTTACAAGAGATAACACATTCGAGAAATTCCAGCATCCTTTTTAATCGAACTGATAGGCAACTATAATTATTCACCGACAGCCTGTATCTAGTAACTCGGTACCTACCTAAATGAGCTTGGATTACAGAACCTACAAGACATGGACGAAAATAGTTTTTAAAATTCTCCGAATCGTTCAGTAGTTTTTTTTATACTCGTAGTTGAAAGAATCGCTTATACAGTGTTTAATTTGTTCTTGAATATGAGACTTTGATATAAATTTAGCAAAACCTTTAACCAAAAAAAGTAGATATTTTATTGTGTTCTAGTTTTAAGTCTCGCTAAAATTAAAGATATGTGCATTCTCAAATACGGGTGATATTTACCCATTGCTATTTCATGACATAACCAATTGTGTTTTGCGTATCTTTTTATTATTGTTGTGTCATCACATTATTGTTTAAATTTTTATTTGAGTGGATTTTTCTCATTGCAATATTAAACGATTAAAATGTATGTCATTTTGTTTACCTAACGTTTCCGTTATTTTAAGCACTGAACGTGAAATTTCTCCACAGGAATTATAAATCAATCCCATTAATTCTATTACAATGTATCTCATGATTCACGTAAGATTCTAAGAGCCTATGCAAAAATCCGATGTCGGTATGATGTGAAATATTCCTACGTATTCCTGCGTAATTCTTAAAATTATTCAAGTTCAATGAACTGTCAATTTTCATTGGAACTAATAAGTCCTTAATCATATCAGACAAGCGAAAAAGAAATAACCAAAATTATTTAATTAATTAATATTTTTTTCTTAAAATGCAGATTGCAAACAGATGATAAATATAGTAATTTTTTTTTAGGTTCACTAAAAGTCGAAAGGTAGATTCTTACATTTGAAAAGTAATGCTCATATTGCAAATATTACCATCTTCGCAAATCCTACATCGATTTGTTACGGGTATTCGCTAGAAAATAATTAAAATAAAATTACTAGAAAAGCAAATTATTTTGTGGGTTTTATAAATATGGCCTAGTAACTTAACCGAGTGAGTGAAACGCGGTACCTACTCCAAAATCAGAACACATTTTGCGATTCCTCCAGAAACGAGCGTACATGAAGTTAGCTGCATTTACATAGACACCAGCTTCAGCAGCCCAGCTAGACTGGAGTGCATTAACCTGTATCCGTACACGTACACCGGTGCATTTACCTGTACGAATCTGTAATGTATATGCACATTGCACATGGCATTTGAAGGTAGGCACCTGTACTTATCTACATGCAGATGGACGCCTTCCTCTTCAAAGTAAGTGGTCCGTTATTATTCAGTCGGTCGAATGAACTGCATTGCTTTGATTGGTATCTATACTAGATGAGTACTGTGCATGTTCAAAAGCTCTTAGACGGAACTTGGAATCAGGATAGTTTGCCTTTGGTGCCAGGTTAATATATGTAGAACACGGGGTGTCCAAAAAATGTTAGGCAATCTATTGGTAAACTTCATAATATTATTTATTTTTTAGTTGGTTTAAAATAGTAAATGATAACTTACTTTGAAAATTGGCGAAATTGGTCGAAAAATGCTAATTTAAGTGTTGGAACGTGACTTACAGATGAAGCTTAGGTTAAAAGTTCAAAAAATTTTAAACAACTCAAGTTTGAACAATAAAAATTTTAAGCAGATAGACTTAGCAACATTTTGGAGGACAATAGCCTAGGATTAAACGGACTGCTTCTTGAAGCACTGAGACCGGATATTCATATAAAATGTGCCGACATAGAAAACTAATACATTATTTTATTTGCGATTTCATTGTCCATAATAATAATAATTAATGAATTATTTCTACACCCCAGTATTAATGGAAAAAACACCTCAAGGGCGCTTAACGACCTTAATTTATCTCACCTGTAATGTATCCCTTTGAGTTATTCATTTATTTATTTACTTGCCTTAAAGCTAATTAAACTAATTAAACTAATTTAGGTCACTCAGACCTCATAATAACATTATTCTTATTTAACATACCACCATGGCTGATCTACTCACAATGAACTTAAATAGCACACACCAACATCACACAACCAATGATACAAAACTATGTGATTCTATTATTAACACCCCAGGTTCTCTTACAATATTTAACCAAAATATAAGATCCCTGAACAAAAACTATGATGAACTTGACATACTCTTAAGCAACTTTAAAACAGATTTCAAAATTATAATCCTAACAGAATGTTGGATTTCAACAACTTTTACAAAAAAATACAAAGATAATTATACTTCATTTCACACATTAAATAATAAAAATCAAAATGATGGCATTGTTGTATACATAAATGATAGTATTAACGCTTCTGTTTCAGAAATTGAATTAGTAAATTCAAACTGTCTACAAATAATCACCGACTGTAATACGTGTATTCTCGCCCTATACAGATCACCATCCATACCTAATATTACACCATTTATAATGGCTCTGGATTCTCACCTAAAAAAATTAACTTCATTCAAAAACATCATCATAGCTGGTGATCTAAACATAAACATACTTCCTAATGGTCACCCTCAAAACATTGAATACCAACTGATGCTTCTGGAACATGGCATTATAAGCACCATTAATACTCCTACCAGGGTAACCAAAGACTCAGAATCATGTATAGACCACATTATGGTTAAATCAAAAAAACCAATAAGTAGTGCTGTATACGAATCTACAATCACAGATCACTACACAACAATGATAGGCCTGACTTCCCCAACTATGAACTCAACTTTCCAAAATAACACCGCAAAAAAAATAATTAATTACGTAAACCTAAAACAATGTTTAGAAAAACAGACATGGGAACATCTTACAAAAATTAACTCAACAAAAGAAGCCTGGATTTATTTTTTAACATATCTACAAACTCTCATTATACAAAATACCATAAAAACATCCACATCTATTCCACACCGCAAAGTTAGACTTAAAAAATGGATTACTCAAAGCATCATAAATAGCATTAAAAAAAGGGACAAACTACACAAACAAGTTAAACTGAACCCTAATGATACCTCACTTTATTTCTTCTATAAAAGGTACAGAAATATTTGTTCCCTTATAATACGTAAAGCCAAAGAATTATACTACCGAAACAAACTGATAACAGCAAATTATGATCCTAAAACCGTATGGTCAATTTTAAGGGAAAGTACGCATTCACAGAAAAACAAAGATGATACCATAAAAAAATTACTAATTGATGATGAAGAACTCCACTTCCACGAGAATTCTACACGTATCCTCAATTTTATAAACAAACACTACACTAATATTGGTGTTAGCCTAGCTGAAAATATAAAAACTACGTTGCCTCTCAGAGATATCCAGGAACCTCAAAACAATACAACAAACATCAGTAATGATAATTACAACAGACATTTCAAATTACATAATGTTACGCTAGAAGATACTAATAAAATAATTCAATCATTAAAGAATAACACAACTACAGGACCGGATGGTGTAGACTCTAAAACTATCTTAACACTAAGTCAACAACTACTAAAACCACTCACATACCTAATTAATCTTAGTCTAAAAGAAGGAATCTTCCCTAGCTTACTAAAAAAAGGTCTTATTATTCCAATTTACAAATCAGGACCAAAAAATAATGTAAACAACTACAGACCCATAACGCTACTAAATACCATTTCGAAAATTCTTGAAAAAACTATTAAAATACAGCTTCAACACTATCTAGAATCAAATCACATACTCTCGATCAACCAACATGGCTTCAGGAAAAACATGAGCACAGAACATGCAATAGCTACTGTAACGGACTTCATTACAAAAAATCTTGACGCTAAGAAAAAAGTTGTATCTATTTACTTAGATCTATGTAAAGCCTTCGACACAATTTCACACGAAAAACTATTCGTAAAGCTAAAAAACATGGGCATTAATGGAATAGAATTCGATCTAATTAAAAGCTTCATGTCTGACAGAACGCAACAAGTAAAAATTGACAGCAAGACAAGTCATCCACTTTTGATCACGTACGGAGTCCCACAAGGGAGTGTACTCGGCCCTCTATTGTTCCTCATCTACATAAACGAACTATGTGACATTGAAATTGAAGGTAAAATCGTAACCTTCGCTGACGACACAGTACTTCTCTGTCAAGCAGCCACATGGAAAGATGTATTTATAATTGCCGAAAAAAGTCTATCAGTTGTCAAAAAATGGCTAAACTGGAATACTCTTACCGTTAATACAATAAAAACAAAATACATCACACATAGCATTACACAAAGAGGTCAACCTCCACCTAACATAGACCTGTTTCTACATGACTGTGAACAAACTTCACCCAATTGCCAATGCGAGCGTATAGAAAGGGTAAACCAGACAAAATACCTAGGGGTCATTATTGATTCACACTTACGCTGGACTGACCACATAACTTTCATTACTAATAAACTAAAAAGAGTCATGCACCTAATAAAGTCAATCAAAAATATTTTCCCACATTCAATACTTAGATCTATCTATTTCGCACTCTGTCAATCGATTGTTACATATGGCATACTGGCTTGGGGAAGCACTACAAACACTGCAATCGACCCAATACAAAAAATTCAAAAGGCAATAATTAAAATCATCTTGCAAGTACCATTCCACACAAATTCAAGCGAAATTTTCAAAACATTAGACGTCATGTCAATAAGACAACTTTATGCCAAATCTGCACTACTTAATTTCCTCCAACAGAAACTACACACTCTAATACCACCTCAAACAACAATAAAAACAAGGTCGACAACAAACAATACCCTGAACATACCGATAACATACACCACACACGGACAAAGACACTTCCAGTATTACGCTACAAAACTTTTTAATTGTATGCCCACCACTCTGAAACTACTACTAATGGGAAATACATACACAAACATTCACAAAAAACTGATCACAGCCTGGATCAAAAAACAAGATATCCATTTTATACAAAACATTATAACACCAAACCAAACATAATCATGGATGAATGTGTATGTATGTATGTATACATGTGTTTACTTATATGTGTGTATGCATGCATATATGCTTATTTATGTATGTATGTATATACATGGGTGTATGTATATATGTGCACATAAATAAATATTTTTCCTTCTTCTTTAAATAACAATGTACAATAACCATTAAAAAAAAAAAAAAATTTAATATCACAATTCACAATTTATATAAGAAAATTTAACCAATACACATAAATACATGTACCATTTAATCATAACCACGTAAACACCTCAGCACAGGTTCTCCTAGTGAGGTGTTCACGAAACATATAACATTACCCACCACAGTTTCACCTTCTCAAACATACCTTACACACAACATATTATAGTTATAAGTTTGAAATATATCATGTAAAAATATAAATAATTATGTGAACACTGTAAATATTATATAGAAATAAAAAAAAAAAAAAAAAAAAAAAAAAAAAAAAAAAAAAAAAAGCCTTGTACATAAATTGTTAAAGGTAAGTTGTTCGAGAGTACACTAATACGTGTATATTACATTTCACAATAAACTGAGTATGAACGATATATGAAGATACAATACATGGAAAGTTCTGTTCAGAGGAGTACAATAGTTGTATATAGTGACAATAGTACAAACTAAGTACGTAAAATATCTACTATGTACTGAGCAATGTTTAGTAAATTTGTTGATATTTACAAAAATAAACATGAGCAGTTTGTTGTAAAGCATGTCTGTATTTAGCAAACCTTTAATTTTGATGTATTAATGAACATAGTTAAATTATTACAGCGATAAAAGGTGCACGTGAAGAAATATGAAAGATATAATGAAATATCGATATTTGTACAATTGAGTTTGATAAGAGTATTAAAGTAATGTAGTAAATAACATAGTTAAAGTAAGTTTTTCAACATAATTATAAAAATAAATATTAACGTTTGTAATTTACAAACCTATATTATGCACGATTGGGTGTTTTAAACAAAATTGAAAACTTTAATATAAAGATTAAAAAAATTACATATCATATTCAAATATTCTAATAGACTGAATTTTAGTTTGGAAACAATGGCGGCGGTAAACATCGATTGAACTATACTTATTACCAAGGCTGTGTAGCATTTGAATTGGCAAATTTTAGAAATAATTATTAGCAGACTTTGGAACACTCTGTAGAAAACATACTTCCTGTGATTCTTGTTTTGTTGGCAGTTAGCTATCCTTCAGTTTATAAATCCTATTTATCTATCAGTGTCACGAAAGATTCTTCATAATTAATAACTTACCTAACGAAGGCAATAATTAATTAATGATTTCCGAACTCAAATGACTTGATTGCTTTCAAATCAATTGGATTGGAAATCAGAAAATGGAAATACTGGTACAGTAATCCCAGATATAGGTTGTATGTGACGTCATCGACAATCTTTAAAAAATGCATACATACAAATCTTCCTCCTCACACGTCTTCTATGAAAACGAAAAAGACAGAAGATACCAGAGGGGTGAAGTCACGTACGACCTCTCTCTTTTATGTGAATACCGCCGGCTGAAGTCAGTGAGACTATGGCATCCCCAATTGTGGCATGTTGTGAGGCCAAAGATAGTGGGAAGGAGAAGAAGATGGCGGAAACGAAGTTTAAGAAGTATCTGGCTATTCAGATCCAGTTACCAAACACGGCTAAAGCCATTTTAAGCAACGTTTCAAATCTGAATATTGGTCTAACATCAGGGCGATACTGAAAGAACTTCTACTCTGGAAGGCGCCGCAAATATGTGTATATATATACATTTTAAATTTTTAATATATATATAATAATATAATTTAGAATGAATGAGTTGTGAAATAATACGAACTGATCAAATAAAATTTACTTTCGCACGCCATGATTTGAACCTGCGACCTCCGGATTTACAGTCGAGAGCCTTAATCCGTGACCACGGAGGCCGTCGACTACTTTAGTGATGTTTTCATGTAAAATGAAGCAATTCTGAGCAATGTTGTTCCCTTTGTGTTTTCAGTCGTAATTCAATTAAATTAAATAAGTTTTGAAAATGTCAAGGGGCCTACAAAAGAAAACTTTATTTTAAAATGTTATTTTATGAAAAAATAATTTTTGGTTAATAATTTAGAATACCATGTCATTAGCTTAATTAAAGGTTCTTACTAATGTTCGGTTATTATTTTAAAACGCAATTTGGCATGAAATAATTATGATTCACTTATAATTTTCTGTTACAATTTGTGATACAAATAACCTTATTCTTTTGAACGAAATTAAACTGTCTATGGGAAAAATTGCTACGGCGCACAAAGACCTGTCAGTCAAAATTTTTAAAGTTTCTTAATTATCTGTGGGATAAAAATAAAAATAAAATTGATACGAAATTTTTAACGTTATCTCTTTTATGGAAGAAAATTATTGTAAGTATACTTTTCATGTCCCAGGTACCATTTGGGAGATGGGTTTAAGTACCGCCGCCCCGACAATTATTTATTGAATCACCAACACCTGTAACATAGGTCACTCTAAGTAGTTTTCTACGTTTGGTGACTTAGAACAATGTTTTTTCATAAATTAATGAAAAAATAACCAAAACTTTGGCATAAATAAACAGTAATATACTGTACTCGTAAACCAAATTAAAATTTAACTATCTACATTTCGTTTAATATATTTTAGTATTAAGAGGAAAAAAGTGAAAATAGTTACGATTCCAAGGCCGACTAAAGTCACATTATAATATCCGTGCTGTCGCTAAGTAAGCTTCACTTTTTAAAATAGTATCTGTTTATCTTTTAATATACTTGCGGTAAACCAACACATATATCAGCAGTAACAACTAATATCAACAACAATAGCCGCCACTTGCGAACTGTCGTTGTTCGATGGCACTGACTAGATCATGTGACACTTCAAAATCTGTCGCGTGCCATGATGATTCCTTAACACGACATTCATTGGGCCTGTCAATATCAGTCACGTAATAAATTTCACATTTGACAAGAAAAAATCAATAAAATCTTGTTTATACATATGTGGGTAGGCACTTTTGAATTGACCACTAAACCGCAAAAGAAAGCACCCGGCTAGTATCTACCCAAGTACCTAGTATTTAATTTTTCGAAATGGCGAGTGAAACTTAACCTACACGGATTGTTTTGATGAGCCTCTATAACTCTATATGCGGGGAGGTAGGTACTATCGCAAAATTGAAAGTTGTTGGTTTTCTTTTCTTTCTATGTAGACTTTAATCACGTGGGCTATATTTAAATATCACTTACTGAGAGTAACAAAGTTCTGTTTTAACTCGACCTTATTATAAATCTTAAGAATCAAACAACCACTTGAAAAACCTGAGTTGTTTGTATATATATATTTTTTTAATAATATTCAAACACGATGATCAGAATTAGAAAAAGAAACTTTCAATTTTGCGTACATTTTAAACGGTATTCTGGAAAAAAAACTATTGTTGTTATGTATTAAATATTAGAGCTTGCGAAAATACCCCAATAGGGATTTAAGGAGGTCAATTTGCCAAACAATAGTATTTGACACCAAAAATAGGATGAATTTAACAGTCTTAGTTAATTAAATATTTTGTTGTAAATACATACCATACTACAGAAATCAAAGTGAATATATAGTTGGCGGTATATGCATACAATATTTTGTGAGGGGATATCTACGCTTTGGAATTTTGAATGTGAAACAAGTTTTTGACCAAATGATTTATAATAACACAAAACTAAGTAACGTTGTGTTCTTTTCAAGTTCACTTTCCAAATACCACTTCTAGACCTGATCCCCTTTGTGGCCTGAAGGTTTTGTTTTTCTCGTTTCTCTCTACCTGTTGAGTTTGTTGTGGAAGCTGTAAATTACGAGTAGGTTAGGTTCCAAATACATTTTTCGGCACCGTTTTACTTCGAATACTTGTTAATGACAGGCGTTGTCAAATAATATATTACTAACATAGAATCTACTCAATGATATAAACAACAAAGGAATGGTCTTTTCCATGTATAAAAGGATATAAATAGGTATATCTACTATTTTAGAAATTTAGTTCAACAGCAGTATTCCTCTTGTCATGCTATGCTGTACTAGAACATCTGTTCTGCCGTGTGGTATCTTGAACAAGTCGTGTTGATGACTACGGCTGAAGTTCTCTGGCACATATAAACCATTAAATTCTTAGAGGAATGGGCTCTCAATATAGCTATGCACTGTACTTACAATTAAACTTAACTTAAATTAACTGTATTACACGTTGCAAGATATGCATAATGTCTGATTTTCAGACAAAATCTATTTTTGCCTTAAGTAAATCCACATGGTCCATGACTTTTGATAAGTTCAATTCATACACATATATAATAGGTACCCGCGATAATCCGGATGACTTTTTCCAGCATATTTACATATTTGGTTTGGTGAACCACTCGTAATGCCATCGAACAAGGTAGCACGGAAAAAAGACTTTACCCCAAGTACGCAATATAAGGAGCAAGCTTTATCAGAGTACGAATTTCCGGAGAGAGTTTCTTCGTTTTTCACGAGAGGTAGATACAATATAAAAATTCAACCACTTATCTTTGAAGAATAGATTTCCTGCTCTTGCAAGGCGATTGGTGACCGGCCCACCATTACACCGAAGTTTATCTCCAACCAGCGGAGGGCCCTTCTAGTGTAGCTCCTATGAATCAACAATGCAATGTACTCCAATTTAATAATAATGCTGCCAACTTTCGTTATTAGTGTAAGACGCCATGGGTGTCTTGTTGTTGTAACGATAATGATGGTTATCATTGGAACATTTTCCTCTGGCGGTCCGAATTCTAATCGTTATCTAAGCGAAAGTGATTTGTTGTGTTTTTATGGTGCATGGTCTGTGCTTGAATATTTTCATGGCAGTTAAAAATCTACCTACCCAGTAGGGTTTTATTGTAAAATTGGATCGAACAAAACGAACATTCTTATTGTATTTAAAAATCACTTACCCACCGCACGCATAAAACATAATATGCGCATCTGTCTCAGCCATGTGATAGCTACATGGTTGGCTTTACACTCATAAGCAAAAATTACGACTTAGTTTTTCGCAGTTATTACATATGCCAACATTTAGTAATTATTGCTCACGGAAATTATTAGGAAGTTTATCTTTCGTAAGTGCTTATAGCGACCGATACATCTGTTAGTTTATTTGCAGTAAGATGGCTTCCTGTCAACAACGATTTGCTGTTGTCATATTTACGCAGTTTTGTTAAAGAAGACGAAAGGGCCCAAATAAAATGTTGGGATGGAAGTTGGCTTGAGAGAAGTAATTGAATGGAGGACCAATTCTTTAAGTTCTTTAATTTTATCCGAATAACAGCAATCGACTTTAAATTCAAATACATCATATTATAAACAGATACATTAAGATTAGAAAGGATTAAAAATAAGAAGGTTCGTTTTCAAAATTCTTTTTGACCACTTGAAAAATAAATGATAATATCTCATCGGTATTCGGAATCAGAAAATATTCTCTCAGTTTACTTTCTTTTTCGTAGTGCTTATTTGATTTTTATCTAGCGTTATTTTTTATATTCTTTTCAGAAGATAACAACGTACTTATCCACATATCTTATCAAATTTTATATAAATTAATCACTCCATACAGCGCATATTAAAACCTGTTTACCTCATTATTAACAAAAGTTTCAGAAACAAAAATTGCTTTCAAATATAACAACAGATCTCGATACAAACAACCACTGAACTTTAACTGTTGTTGACTTTTAAATGCGCTTTCGTCGTCGAGTTCACTTCTGCAAAGAGCATTAGTGCAATTACAGAGCTATAACTGGAAAACTGCATATTAGTTCGAAGGTGGTCATTAGCAATCTTACAGAAAATAAAACTTTCTTCTAGACGCTCTTTGTCATTTTATTTTTCGTAGGACAGAAGGTTGTCTTCCATTAATGTCCGTTCTTTTTCCATTGTTCCTATTCCAACAGTCATTGGTTGTTAACTCTCAATGTCTTGTTTTGACAGCAATAGAAAATATAAAGAACCTTCAGTACCTGAAAATTATCACATATTGTACATCTCCATTATTATAACTATTATTCTTGGTGTTCTTATTTGTGTTACGCTCTATCCCGTTTTACAACTTTCATTGTAATTTAAAATTAAACAATAACTTTGTAAACATCACTTATAGGTGATGTTTACAAAGTTTTTGTTTAATTTTAAATTATAATGTCACATCACAAAGTAACCGCTTCATATGAAGAAAAAAAAAAAAACTTTCATTGTGTTTATCGTGCATTATACGTTATGCATTATAATTTTAATATTTTTCCTCTATTATTTTTGTTTACCTTAATTTAATAGAAGCAATAAAAATAGTTAAGGTTTATAATTTCATAATTTGAATAGAAACATCGTTATGAGGTAAGTAAGTGACTTTTGTGATAAACCAAAACCTTCAGATATAACAGATATGAAGATTATAATATTACGTTACATGAAACAACGCTAAGGGACGCTTCAGACTATTTTCGTTTAAAATCCGAACTGCCTGGAATCAAAGGAACCATGGTTTCCATATTTTTTTTCCATATTTCGGGATACACGATGCTTTAGGATATTGTGGATAAGGAGAAGAAGAAGAGGAATACAAATTTTGGAAAGTACTATTAAAATCTTCATATTTTCAAGAGCCTTCTGGCGTTCAGCTTCGAGCAAAAGCCTCCCTCAAATTTATGCATACATGTTTGCCGATCCTGGGCGGTAATCATCCATCAGTCATCCCATCTCTTCGAGGGAATTATCGGATCACTAATTATAAAAGCAATTTCCACACAGACAGTATTTTCCACAACATTCTAAACAACTGCTGACCCTGTACAAATCGTAAGTGTGCCCCACTGTTGAATTTGAACCAAAATACCTGGAAAAACCCTTGACTCTGTGAAGAAACTTGCGGTCGGTTTGATAAATTCCCCTAAACGGAATGCTATCTTTAGAGTACAAACGTCAGATAGGTATGTTGTCCTTGTTCTACCAGTAATACAATTGAAGATACTCCAAGCATGTCATTGATCCCATCGGCACCGATGTATATTCGGGAAACACGCCAAATGTGCGCCCAACATATGTACACATTTGACATTAGTCACATGAGAACGGGTCGCTTCTACGACTCGTTATTGAGTTCAACAGCTCGGCTGTCGAACGATTTGCCAGCATCTGTGTTTCCTCCCTCCAACAACATGGGTCTCTTCAAGATCCATGTTCACTCCTTTCTCTCCCCAAAAAGACCCTCCACACATCATCCCCAAATATGACATAGACTCTGAGGGAAAACATTTTCATACCTCCTGTATGGAGGGAATTTTAAAAAAGTTACATAACAAAAAAATAGCTCTGTTACAAGTACCTACATTCTATATTCAGTATATTCTAATCTCTAAGATTGCTAACCGAAGCGGAATTCAACTATTCATGGTCGATATCCGCAGCACGAATCGTCAATGAAGAATGTAGGTTAATAGAGCAACAACTTTGCTATGGCCACCACTTTGGTCACATAGAACAAGGGAATACTCGTTGTTCGTACAGTACAGTCAGTACTTAGTATCTGGCAGAAGTCGAGTAAACCTTACTTTCCTCTTGCTCCAAGCTGAACGCAAACCGCAATACGAGTAGTGCCGGAGAAATGCAGCAGGTGATTAAGTGATCGGACGTTTCACCCAACTGGAAGCTGTGTACGAGTACCTGTCTATAATCGTAATAAATAAACGGCAGAAGCTTGCAAAACGTAATAACACCATAAATACAAACTAGAGCTTTTAAATTATGTATAAAGGGAAAAGTAGCAAAGACCATACCTACATATATGGGTGTTTTACACGAGGCTTTTTCATCCAACCTCCACACACGAAATAATTTCCTTTAGGACCTTTTTCATCTCTGTGGATGCTGTGTGGGGGGTCTTTTTGATGAGCGGAAGTACTGATGTTGTAGGAGGGAGGAAACGCAGAGGCCGGCACCATCCGAGCTGTTGAACTCAAGAACGAGTCGTAGAAGCCACCCTTTCTGATGTGGCGAATGTCATCCTTATAAATCAGCAAAATACTTTAATTTATGAAAAATGAATCGATATTTCGATTGCATGAATGTGAGCTAACAAACAGTTGAATCCAATTGTAGTCATAAAATGTATGGTATAAATGTTATCCTATTTGTTTTGTATCTCTTTGTTTTCAGTTACAATTTGCAAGTCACTACTGAGTTAAAAGCAAGGTTAAATGTCTTTATTTTTTATATAGACAATATGATATCCAAAATCGGTCAACGTCAATATGATCGAAAATGGTGGGTACTTACTATGTTGTATAAATATAAAATGTGGTGTACCGCTATATAATATAATTTAAAATTATTGTACGTCGGTTTAATGGATGTAATTCATAACTGGACATTGACATCTGTTGCTGTTGTTCAAGACACCGTGGAACGTTATAACTCTGCTGTTACATCTTGGTAAATACCAATTACAGTACTGTTCGGGCAACCGTGCGAAGGCTTCTTTTAAGGCTTCGTTTCTCAGGTAACATTTATTAACTTTATGATTTTCACGAGAGATGGCGTTCCAAACGTAAACGACTTACGATAATAAATTCTCACAGTTCTAAATGGTTGTGTGAGTTTTGAAAAATATTTTTTAACGTATTAGGTTACTATATAGTGTGAGTATATTATACCAAGTTAAAAAAATATATTTTAAAAACAATTGCTAAACTGAGTTAGAGAAGAAATTTCATTTCATCTAACTAAGAGAAATATTCTTCTTGACATTATGTTATTTATTGGAAAATTTTCAATATATTATATCTTGTCCCTATCTATCTATATAGGTACATAAAGAAAAGTGCCTTTGGGTGGGTGGCTTTATATTTATACAAATCTGCATGTTTGTTATGAGATTGATGAAATTTTGCAGTAACCTTCAAAACAAAAGAAAGGTCACTGTCTGCAAGATATTTAAAAAACCACCCACCACCTTTTTCTACCCCTTAGCAGTATTGACCGGTCAGTGACTGAGTTGACATCACGTCTGTTTCCCACCCAGGTGTCGTGAGTTCAATTCTAGACAACATTTTCCGTTTACTGTGGTGGTAATAGAATATTTTAAATTATTCGTAACTCGAATTTTTATTGTCTTTCTTTCGAAAAAAAAAAATTGCCCGGGCAACGTCGGGAATTTCTAGTAACACTTAGTACTACTTTTAACAGCTAGTGCATTATGCTATTATTTTATTTGAGTTCAATGATCTCTTGTGGACGTGAATAAATAAACAACATGACAATATATTTATTTTATGGCTTAAACGATTTTAAATTAAATATTTTTAAATCATTTATAGATGGAGGAATACCTCTATCTTATTACTGTAGAACTTGAGCGATGTATAATAAAGCAGTAGGTAGATTACATTCTTTCCATGTTTGGCGGCATTCTCTTTGTTGTTTGAACGTACGAGTGTGAATTCTGCTTTGACGCAAAAACTCGGTTACAACATTACCATCTCCAAATCTGACGTATTGACTTATAGCAATGTTACCATCCTTATTTTCTAATTTTAAACAAACTAGTATTACGTCTATAAGCCATCGTACCTGGTGCCTGGTGCCTCAGACATGTATCAGTTACATTGAATAAGGTTGCACATAATTGTTCCTAACTAATTAATCATGACTCTGGTAAAAAAGATAGATAGCCGGACAACTCTGCACATATTCCTTAATTCATTCACATTCATGCATCGTCTCTTACATACCCACTCTTCTGTTATTTAATGAATCTAGAAATGGCCGGAATCAATTCACTTGATCGCGCCATCTCTTCCTTGGGCGTCTGCGACTATATATATATATGTATTTATTAATGATTATTTATGGTACGTTTATCGTGTATTACTGTGTATCTGATTAACAACCTGCTGATAATTCACCAATACACAAACTGAACAAAGAGATCACAGAATGGATAAAAACTAAAAATTTTCCAAAACGCACTCACCCCAAACCAAACATAACACAACTTAATTAAGACGTATATTATGCGTTTTAATGCTACCAAATAGATTATTGTTGTATAATTATTTAGTAGTATTTTAAATACACTATCTACTTCTATTTTGTTTTGATCTCTTTCGTCTTAACTGTATCTTCAAGTACACTGTAGTATTCTTTTCTTTTCATGAAGTAATATGTAACATTTTGATGTAACAACTGTTAACCTATTAAATAACCACAGTATCTTCATTGAGTATCTCAATAATACAATATAACACTTCTTTACATTCAAATTCCTCTTCGGTAGGAATTCCTGTTCCGGTCAGACTGTCTTGGTGTTGTACTTGACCTATTTCAGCATATCGCTCGCCATACAATCCCAATGGAGATGTATGGCAAGCGATATGCTGAAATAGGCATAGCCATGAGAATACAGCGTGGTCTGTCACAGGCTTTTATGCTATCCTCAGTTTTTTTTAATAATTTCTTCATATTTCATGTATTTTCTTGATATTTTTGAACATAACATGCTTTTTTTCACCTAAGACAACTCAAGTCTGTCCGAAGAAATCTTCCTACAGAAGCAAAAAAACTATTTATCAACTCTTCGTAGTCTCACGTCTCGATTACCGCAACGGCATTTATGCTTGCCTTCCAACATATCAAATTGACAAGCTTCAATCAGTGTTTAATGAAACAGCGCGGCTCATAACCGGAGTTTCAAAATATTCGCACATTTCAGAACACCTTCGTAACCTTCACTGGCTCAAGTGCCCCGAAAGAATCCACTACAAATTGTGCTGGATGGTGTTTAAATCCATCAATGAAATGGCCCCACCCTACATCTCTGAACTATGCGTCCCGGAAAACACTGGTCTGATTCAGTCAACTCTTAGTTCAGCAACATCATCAGCTGTGGGCAGACTGATGGAATCTAAGCGCAAGCCAAATACTAAGTTTGGTGATCGCGCTTTCGGAGTATCTGGGCCGAAGGCTTGGAATAAACTCCCTCCAGAACTAAGATCCATAACAAGTCCAACAGAATTCATGTCAAAACTAAAATCTCACCTTTTTAAGCTGTCATATCCTTAAATTAAATATACCATTCGTGAGAGAAAGTCCTGTTATATCTATCCAATTTTCCAATTATGTCCTAAATCCTGTATCTAAATTTCGCTAATAAACAATTAGTTAATGTTAATTATGTGTTAATCTCAAGTAACCTACCAGTTAAGTATTGTACTGTATATTATCTCCGTATATAGTTAGTAATAACATAGTAGAAATGTATTATATACTTGTACATCGCCCTTGAGGTGATTTTGCACAAAAACGGCGCTATAAAAATCATTCAAATATTATTATTATTAACAACTCCATCTTCTTGTAAATAATATTTATGTTGTTAACTCCATGAATATTTTGAAATATTATAAAAATATGCGAATTTTAAAGTAAATATTTGAATTCGACACTTTATTTGATTTTTTTCGGACAGAGACGTGCTATATCCGGCTGAAAAAAACAAACTACAAAAATATGTGTACAATGATGTAATAATCTCTCAGCTTAAAATTAAGGTATATGTTTAAATATAAAATAAACATTTTAAGAGAGACAAACATTCCCGGATTACGAATAACCTGACAATATTTGAAAATCTTCCTCTACCACACCAGTAAGCGGAAAATGTGGCTTGTGTTGTAATAAAGGACTTAGCCAGCCGAGAAAATTGAACACATAACTCCTGGGTGGGACCCAAACGCGATGTTAACTCAGACACCATATTATTTCAATATTTTTTGAATTTTTCTATCAAATGCGAACGCCAAAAAAGAACATAAATTTTCAAACAGATTATTTCTTTATTGGTTTAAAGATGTACAATAACAATTTATACATATTACAAGTTTTTTTAAATATCTGAAACAGATCGTAAAACACTTTTTTCCTGAGCAAACGCTCGTGTTAAAAAAGTGGAGAAACGTAATTAATTACTATTTTAACAAATTATTATTTTAAGCAAAGAAAAATAAAATAAAATTTACAAACAATTGTTGTGAAAAATTAAAAAAAAGGAGGAGAGAAAAAAAGAAAAAAGCAGAAAAAAAGTATATCTAATATTATTTAAGAGAATTATGATATTATTTTAAAAGTGTAATAAATAAATAAATTCTACTGAATTATATTTTTTATAGTGTTTTTGAATTTAGCGTAATTTTTTTAAAGTAATTGGTTAAACCATTTCACTCCACAATATTTATAAAATTGTTGGGCTGTGGTGGTGTTGCAACACGGGATGGTTATAGAACCATTCACATTTGGTCTGTTGCTGTTCGAAAAAAGTGTTTGGTTTTCGTTGTTAAAAGAATCTTTGTGAATTTGTAGAAGTGATGTTTTTTTATAAATGATTACCAGAGAAGGGACTTTAAATTCTTTAAATAATCTGATGGTGGGATAATCGTATGGCTTATTTAAAATTAATTTTATTAATATTCTCTCGATGATTTCTAAAGGCAAGCGAGAGGTTTTGAATGCAGCACCCCAGCCAACAATTCCATATTGCAATACAGATTGAATCAGTGAAAAATATATGGTTCATATCAGTTTAAGATTTAAAATGTTTCGTATTCTAATAAAAATGTACATTAATTTTCTTAACCTCTCTACTGTCGCATTGATTTGTAATTTCCACTTTATGTTATTGTCTACAATTACACCAAGCTAAAACTCAATTACAAGTATCTCATCGTTAGATAACAACACCCAAGTTTTTATGCTAATGAACCTATGTTTGTACAATACTTAATTCGATGAAAAGCAAAAACGGGGAAAGTTTTGTTCTTCAAAATATACTTTATATTCAAATGTGAATATTTTCTTCGAGAGATGACACTTTCTTTTACTCAAAAAAACACGAATATTGACAACACAAGTGTGGGTACTATGTCAAATGAATCTTTTTTTCTTATTGCTAGTTCGGTATTCTTCTCAAGTAGCCACTTGCCTCATTGCTGACAATCGTAGCCCGAACTCTAATTGGCCGGATAATCCACGCCTTTTCACTCCACCTGACCTGCTCTGCATTGGGGACATTGCATGAAACATTTTTATTTGGTTTCACATATTGTAATAGTTATACATCTAAAATCTAGGAGACACAAGGAGATTGGTGAAGTCATCAAATCGGCGATGGATGGCTTCATACAATCGACTACTAAAGAAACTGGTGTGGGCTCAAAGCCGTGGTTCAGTCGACAATGCTCCGAAGCAGTTCGACGAAAAAACGCGGCTTACCGAGCCTACAACACATCTCGAACGCCCGAAAGTAGATCAGCATACAACAAATCGGCAAAGGAATGCAAGAGAATCATTAATAGGTCAAAATTCGAACACGACCTGCAGATCAGCAAAAAGCTGGCTGCCTGCCCGCATGGCAGCAGAGCATTCTGGTCCCTTGCGGGCTCAATAGGTCGGAATTTTTGCAAACCCAGTTTGCCACCTCTTACCAGACCTGACGGCTCACTAGCAAACACCGCCACCGAAAAGGCTAACTTATTAGGGAAAATGTTTGCGGAAAACTCGACCCTCGATGACGGAGGTGCTGTTCCGCCGTCGGTTCCTCACTGCGGCTTCTATATGAAAAAGCTGAGGATCCGGCATCGGGATGTACTCCACGTTATACGGGGGCTCGATGTTAACAAAGCTAGTGGACCTGATGGAATACCTGCCCTGGTATTGCAGAGGTGTGCTGCGGAAATAGTTCCAGTTTTGACAAAGCTCTTCAAAATGTCCCTGAAGTGTGGCACTGTGCCCTCTGGTTGGAAAAAAGCGGTCATTCACCCTATTCCCAAGAAAGGTGACCGCTCCAACCCGGCCAACTACCGCCCCATAGCGATCACATCAGTTCTGTCCAAAGTGATGGAACGTGTGATCAACGACAAACTGCTCACATACCTCGAGAAGAACAAAATTATCAACGACCGTCAATATGGATTCCGGCGGAACCGCTCGTGCGGTGATCTTCTCGCGTATGTGTCGCATGTTTGGGGGCGGTGCCTGGAACGTCACGGTGAGACCCAAACGGTCGCACTAGACATATCCAAGGCCTTTGACCGGGTCTGGCACCGAGGACTTGTCAACAAATTGCCTTCTTACGGACTTCCCGCATCCCTGTGTACGTGGATTGCTGACTTTTTAAGGGATAGGTCGATTCAGGCAGTTGCTGACGGTTTCACCTCATCCTCACACTCTATAAATGCTGGCGTCCCACAGGGATCGGTTCTGTCTCCGACTTTGTTTTTGTTGCACATCAATGACCTTTTGACATGTGCACCGATTCATTGTTACGCGGATGACAGTACAGTTCATGATAGCTTTTTGTTTGACAAGCCCCCAAAGGGCACACAAACTCCAACGGCTCGGAGGGCTTTGAAGCAGAGAATGGACGGTTATCTCGAGAGTATTTCCTCCTGGGGTAAAAGTAATCTCGTCGAATTTAATGTTTCAAAGACCCAATCCTGTCTGATTACGTCTAAAAGGGATCTAAATGATAATCTAGTCTCCTTCAACGGAAGCAATCTTCCGAACAGGCCTTCCATTGATATGCTTGGTGTAACTATAAGTGACCAGCTCAGGTATGGGGGCTCCATCGAAGCCAGAGTAAAGCTGGCCTCTCAGAAGCTGGGCGTACTGTACAGGGCCCGCAGATACTTTAATAGTACGCAACTGCTGACCCTATACAAATCGCAAGTGCGCCCTACTGTCGAATTTGGCAGCCATCTCTGGTCCGGAGCCCCTAAATACCTGAAAAAAACCCTTACTCTGTGCAAAAACGGGCGGTCCGTTTGATAGATTCCCCAATCTTAACAAACGGACTGCAATCTTTAGAGCACAGGCGTCAGGTAGGTATGCTGTCCTTGTTCTATCGGTATTACAATGGAAGATGCTCTGAGGAACTAGCGTCATTGATCCCTTCGGCACCGGTGCGTAGTCGGGATACACGCCAAACGCGTGCCCAACATTTGTACACGGTTGACACTTGTCACATGAGAACGGGTCGCTTCTACGATTCGTTCTTAAGTTCAACAGCTCGGCTGTGGAACGAACTGCCGGCCTCTGTGTTTCCTCCCTCCTACAACATGGGACTCTTCAAGACCCATGTTCACTCCTTCCTCTCCACAAAAAGACCCCCCACACAGCATCCCCAAAGATGACATAGGCCCTGAGGGAAATTATTTTCTTCAGGGCCTCCTGTGTGGAGTTAATATAAAAAAAATTAAATCGTGTCAGCATTCGGCAACCAGCACTTTTATCTTTATTATTTTAGGTCTTGAAAAAATGCTCTACTAAAATTCGGGCTATTATTATTCATAGCGATTTATTTAGCGAAATGACAATTTTATTCAGGTTTTTAGATGAGTGATGAATTACCCTCAAGTTTTTTAAAACATAGAAGCAAACTGCGATCTAACTCTTATCTTTAGGAGGAAGAAAATAGTTAGATTGAAAACACAGAAACTAGAAAGCGGATCTTGGATTTTAACATCCTATGTTTGGATTTGAATATGTCTTTTATATCGATAATAATATATATTATTATCAATGCATGTTTTACGTTACAATATGCTGGTAGTTTTTTATGAAACCGTCACGGATGGACATTGTTGGGCGTTTTATGTGCACATATCTTCATATTATCTTTATGCATAAAAAAATTTACTTTCAAATGTTTGTACCGTTGTCAGAAGTGAATATTAGTAACTATAAGTATTTATAAAAAAAATCTCTTTCTGTACCATCGTAGTTAAAATGTAATAATCATATAATAATATAATAGTGCAAGGCTGATGTAAGCGTAATGAGTAAGATCAAGAAAGGGACGCTTAGATGGTTTGGGCATGTAGAGCGAATGAGCGAAGAAAGGAGTGTAAGGAGAATATACGATGCAAATGTGAATGGTAGCAGAAGTCGGGGACGCCCGAGGAAGACATGGCACGACCAAGTGAATCAGACAGTCGGGCCATGTCAAGAGTCAGAACAATAGAAGAGTATGTATGAGACGATGTATGAATGTGAATGAGGCAAGGAGTGTGTGCCAAGACCGAGTTGTTTGGCGGTCCGTCCTCTCTGCCTACCCCTGCGGGGAAACGGCGTGATGGTTAGTTAGTTAGTTAGTTTTTTATAATATAACTTCATTATAAATAATACGTGTTAAGTGTGCACTGTGTACATTTGTTTGCAAATTGGGGAATTGAAGAAAATTATAACTAACAAATAAAATATAAAGAGTAGTAAAATATAAGGTAGTATGGAACAAATGGAATATTTTAATTTGAGGTTTCTCATACCCGCCTCACAAGGCTGGCCTGTGTTGAGGCAGTCATTTGACAAGTTAATTAATGCGTATGTATATATCTACAATTATATAACAATAGTTTTGTTAAATCAGTATTTCGAATTTAGGTGTGTGCACCGGTAAAACACCAAATCATTACTTTAGATCCAAATTTTTGTTATGTTTTAGTATGTATAATTTTTTCATGCTATCTGGAAGAATATTGTAAAATCTTGTCGCAAAATACCTAATTTTTCGTTAGCCGAAAGTAGTACACATCACAAGAATTGGAGTTCCCAAATTTTTGTCAATGTTTCGAGTATATCGAAAAGGCCTTTTTTGAAGATTAAAATTGTATTATTTACAAAAACGTACAGTGGAGATAGATTAGTTAAAGTCGAATGTCCCCACAGTTGCATTGTAAGTCAAGGATAGCAGTCCATAGAGAAATCAATGATACATCGAATATACCACCAGGCGTCGTTGTTTAAATCGTCACCGCCATCGATTAGAACCTACAAGACAATAAATATTTCACGAAGTTGTTCCATAAAGTCTCGCGATATTTTCCCACAAGACCGGCAGATGTAGCAGAGATTCTGCACACATCTCTGACCGCAGAGTAAACAAACTCGGAATGAAACAAGTTTTGGAGGACTTTCTCCCTTGAACACTTTCGTTCTGCGTCGAGCTATAAATAAATTAAATGTTAAAATAAGTGTATCGACCTCAGCTGAATGGTTAAAGTGCATTTGAAAGAGGATGTGATGAGTTCTTAGAAAATCTGGAGGTTTTTTTTTCATATTTTTTTGTGTATTTTTAGGCTTTTTCTGATTAAATATGTAATTACGAAGGATGAAAAACGTGTACAATTAATACACGTTTCTTTCTTTGCAAATTGCAACAGTTTCCAGAGTTGTATCATCATTATCTAATTTTTCAATCCTTCTCTTCCCCGTAAGGTTCGCCTCTTTAATACCTTTCACTAAAAAATCAAGTGCGGACCTTGCTAAGCAGTCCAGGTATTTGTTTTTGTGTAATTCCTTTCAGAAATGGCAAAACAAATTAATAATAAGACAGCGAGTTTCATCTATTAACATTTATTTTGAAAAATGTACAAAAGCACTTTTGCAAGTATTAAAACTAAAAGAACAATAATGAAGTAACTACGTATGTGGGTAATTTACACTCTACCATTAAAATTAAAATGTACAGTGTTTTGACTATTCTAAACAATTTTCAACATCAAGAAAAATATAGTGTTTCTACAGACATTATAATAACAGATAATAATTATTATTTCTAATGACTACATACAACCACGTAACCGATTAAATATGAATTTTTACTTTCCAAATGCAATAAATAATATAGAGATTTTTTTTTCTGTCGGACAATTTTGATCACTTGAAGTATTATGTAAAATGTCTTTATAAACCGAGGAATAAACTTAATAACTTTCAATGACAGTCAAAAAGGTGAAGGAAAATTATTGTTTGAATAAATTGGCTTACAATTCTTCCAACCAAAAGTTTTTAGGTGTACGAAAACTCTCTTAAGTAATTTATTCTTGTATGGTATATTCATACTTACCTATTCCGTGCCTACTAATTGTAGCTTATATATTTAACCTAGAATATCATGTAATTTGAGCAAATATTTTGAACGGATTTTCTGATATCTTTAACTGAACATTACATATTTTAAAAAATTTCCTGATAACGAAGGCAAATTCAAAATTAAATGTACGTATTTCGTTTTATTGTGAAAAATAAATACCATATTCATTATTGCACTATTGTCACCAACCTGATTATTGGACATTTTTGACTAAACCTAAAAACAAACTGATAAAACGTCTATAATTTAATATTTACACAGCTATAAATAATGCGTAGTCTAGATTTAAATAAGGCCGATGTTGCGATTTCCCAGGTGGTATTTTAATCTAATCAACTGCTCCTGTGGAGTGTTCGTCATCATCCATCAAAAGGTTGTGACGTCAAATTATGTCTTCTCTCGTTGATTTGTTATGTCGGCCAGGGTTTGATTCCTACCACTGATTGATGTGTGCATAATTATTATCTGAAATAAATATTACAAAATTTATTAGAAGAAAATATTTAAAAGGCACAGAGAGATTTTTAACCCAACCACAGAAAGTTGGAAAAGAAGCATTACCTTAGAGAGGAAATAAAGATGGTGAATTCTACGAAACCAATTTAATAACAAGCTTTTTTCTCTTACTAATTAAATCTAAAGGAGTTATAATGGAAGAACAAGAAGTAACGTATTACGAAATAATGAAGTGATGAATTAGGTCAATCATTATAGGAAGGTACTAATTATGGAAATATTTATATGGTTTGTACAATAATTTGTTTACGTTGTCAATGCAACATGAATAGCAAATAATATTAGGCACAATGATTACAGACAGAAATGTGGAGAGATAAACAGTGGGTGTTTATAAATAATAATCAATATTATAATATTATTATGTTTATACAATTATACATTGTACATATAAAATATAGCTGGAAAAAAATATAGTACAGAAGTCGCAAGAAGCATAAAATAATTATTTAAGATTGTAATTGAGAAAGTAGAATTTCGAGTACAAATGCCAAGGTGTTATCAATGAGGAAGAGGTCGATGTATATATGTAAAGGATGTCTCTCAGGTGACGATGGAATGGTTGTTACCTTGCATATAATGTTCAGTCGGTCAGTCAAACGTCTTTGTCTGTAAGTCTAACGATTTTGTTTCCCCTCAGTTCATAAGAAATAGCCTTGTCCACATTCGTAACCGTCGATTTTCCAGTTAGTACGTCTTCTTCCGCTTTTGGTCTTTCTTCAATCACGTCAATTTCTGTTCTTTCTTCTTCTTTAGCATTAACTAAATCTTCTAGTTCTTCTTTTGCTTCAGCCATCTTATCGTACAAGCTCAGCGGTTCTACCACGGATAGGTCTGATAGTGACCTTCCTGTGTCTGAACGGTCGAATTTGAACTTGTCCAAATTGGCATTAATTTTGCTCAATTTGAATGGGTTCAATCCTGATTTCTTTATCGTGGTATAAACAGGAGAGGAGTATGAAGATTTTGAAACACCGTTATGCGAGAATTGGTCTTTTTTTAATGTTGAGCCGGAAAATGCAAACTCTCCCAGAAGACTATCCACCATGATTTGTAGTTTTGAACTAGCTGCGCTCAAATCTTGCTGAACTGGGGCTCCGTAAGAATTGATTGGATGGGAATTGTCTTTTCCATTGGGGATATCCAGAGGTTTGAAGTTCGGGACATCTTGTCTCGAGTAGGAGTTGTATGAATTGTGTTCTTGATGGATTGGCGGTGGTGGGTGGAGGAGGGGATCTGTGTAGTGAGAAGACCCGGAAGGACCAGATATGGAGGAAGTGGATGGAGCGGAAGCAGAACCGGAATAGACATGCGAGGAAGAGTGTACAGTTGGACCTCCTAATATCCCCTTGAGGGCATGCATGGCGCTGGTTACGTAGGGTCCCGGAGGTCCTGCTGGAGCGGAGTGGCTATCTGGAGCTCCGTAATTGGTATCGAACGGCTTCAGCAGGAAGATTCCAGCCAGAGGACTCGCTGAGTTATACTTTCCTAATTTGAAAGGGTCACAACAATACCACAGTTATTTTGTTTTTGAATTGTCCAAGTCATGTCAAAGCTGTAAAATATCAAATAATGTCAGTGTATAAAAAATAGTCATTGGAGAGCTTCTTGTCAATATAATGCACCGGGCAATGCTTGTCTCAACCATAAACTTCAAAACATGTTTCTTTAAACTTTCTCCTTAAAAGGTCAAGTTTAATATGCAATATTTTATTGCTCTTCTGGACAACTACCATATAAGAATGATCTCTATAACTTTAGATCATTTTTTTCATAATTTACCTTCTTGAATTAAGAAATATAATCATAAAACATACTGATTTACTTTCAAGCGCAAATTATCATAAAAGTTGTCTTGAAAAACATAGTCAATCTTACTTAAAAAAAACCGTTTGCCAATAAGTAAAAAGTTAACATTCGTTGGAATGAAGTAATGTATTGAAAAGGCGTTTAATCTTTCTCCTTCCATTAATGTCATACTTTGCTGACATTGTCAGTAACTTTTGTTACCGAGGCAATGATTTTACGCTCAGTGAACAATGTGTTCCTACCTACTACAAGTTCAATGGTAGAAGAGCCCAATACTTAACAAGTTGACAACGGTACATTTATTTTAGTCTGAGTATGAAATAGTCATCCAAGTATTCTAATACAACATATATTTTTTTTTATTTTTATATTCAACTTATTCATTAAAATAAATTTAAATATGAAACTTATGTTTTGACATTAATTCACAGTATCTAATTAAGTCACGAAAAAAACATTCTCCTGGAAATGAAAGAAACGCCTTTCACAAAACAGAACCGAGGAATTAATGAATTTACTTTCTTCAGTGAAAGACATAATAGATAATGACCCTCTTATTTGGTTCCGTATTATTTAACGATGTTTTATTACTTCTACATTGTTTATTAAACGTAATTATTATTATAATAGATTTTGTGACAAACTACAGATAAAATAATACTTACAAAGCAATTCGAACAATATCTTAAGTATCGCTGATCCGGTTATTCGAAAAGTGTGATCAACGAAAGTCATTTTCGGTTCAATAAAGAATTTTTATATTTTAAGGCGAAACTTAATGCTAAATTAAATCACTATTTTGATTAATTTTTATAACGAATTCGTGGACATTATGAATACCAAAAAATATGCTTTAGATAAATTGAAGGTTTTCCTATCGTTTCTTTTGAGTAGAATACAAATAAAAAAATAAATTACTCAATAAAAAATACAAATGTAACTACTAAAAAAAATATTTTTTCAATAGAAATGTATGAACGCGTAAAGGAAACAACATAAAATCCAGTATTATAGCTAAGATTATCTGTGACAGTTTCACTTGATTAACTTTTATTGCTTTCTTATAAAATGATTTACAAAATAAATAAAAATCAGTTTTGTGCTTGAAATTGAACGTTTCTAGAGTCCGTTTGTCAAGCGATTTTAATATCTATTACCTACAATATAAGGTATACCAAGAATATACCCATTTTTGGCTTGTAGCTTCCTTTTAAGAAGTTTGAACAAGTTCACAAGAAGAAAGAAAACATTGAGCTTAGTTCGGGTACACGGAAACGCCCACAAAATATTTTCCAACAGCATCTTTACAACACTTTACTTATTCATGTATACACATTATTAAAGTATAGAAATATGAGTGTTTGGAACTTGGGCAGAATCAGTTAATTGATTGACAGTTAAATTTCTTAGAATAAATTGCAGGCTGCATTGAATTTCAATGATGTCTCAAAACTGGCAGAGCCGCCCTCCCATGGGTAATGCAGACAATGCCACGACCTAGAAAGTGGTATTCACGAGAAGCCTTGCGTCACGCCCGCCGCAACTGTGCTGGGATAGTGACCAAACAACTTTTGATTTCTATACGGATCCGGATGGCCGAATGTTTCCGGGGAAAGAAGATGAGCAACTTCGCACTTGCATACACTCTTCGGCGTAGGAAACTAATTTTTTTTGTACTTGGAGCAAAGCTACATGCTTTCACCCAATCACCCAACATTTCGTTAATTTATGTTAATTTCTGTTGGCAGAAAACTGGTTTGTTTTGAAATAGATCTTAATGGCATAATTGTTATTCATATTCACCTTTTGGGAATTTAACGCCCTTTTGAAGTGAAACTTCTTTACGCGCGTTATGCATTTTCGAGGACCGGAGTAAAACCGACTCATGACCGTCACGAAAAACGGGGATCATTTCGCTATAGGAGCCTAGCTAATATTATATACCTAGTTTAGGTCACTCTCCAAACTCAGCTTCGCGGTCTAGAGGCAGAGCGCCCGATTGTCGTCGTAAAGAACCGAGGTTCGATCCCCGCTTTAACTATTTTTTTTAATACGAGGAAAAGTGATAAAATGCTCTCGTGCTGCGACTTTGTCAGGCATACATATAAGAAAATATCTACATATTTTTAAATAATTTTTTAAAAAATTACTAAAATTTGTTAATTTTAACCGATAGTCTCCCGAAATGTCTAAATCCATTTAGTGAGACTCTAGACCGGCAGGTGTTCACTCGAGTAATTGGCTAGAATTAACGGTCGGTACCTATATGATATTTTTGTCGAAATATAGCTTACAAATCGAGCCGGTAGAGTCGCTCGGTATTTTGATTAATTATTTTTATTTTCAATCATTCAAATTACTAATCAAGGTCGATAACGCGACTAATTATTCTCGCAGACGTGCGTGACAAGTTTTTTTAGTAAAAAACAAACCCATTATTAATTAATATACGGAAATATTTTTAAAAACGACAGATATTACTTCACACTGCCGATATATCTTCTATTCGACCCTATATAAAGCGTTAACGAGACGTTATGTGATATTATTCATTTGCCGTGTTTGAAAACGAAAAATTACACGTTAAGAGTCAATTGAGGAGTACACGTTATACGCAGTTCTCGTCGCGCGAGTTACCTCTCCTCGTGGTCTAGAGGCAGAGCGTTCGACACTCGTTATGCAGGACCCGGGTTCGAATCCCATATTTTTATAACTTTTAATTTTTTTATCACATGCTACTTATAAATATGTCAATATTAGGAATCTAGTTAAACGTTCATTTGTTAACAACACGCCTACAAATAAATTTATGCTTTTTAAAACTATAATGTACAGCATTCTGAATAATAATAATATAAAATGAAAAGAGAGAGAGAAGAATACTAAAAGTTTCACTTCCGTCGTGCGTAGGCTTGCCACACACTGTATTTTTTTCAAAGGCGTGCCATTAACAATTTCTATCCTTTTAAGTATTCATAAGAAAGTGATACTACTTTCAATTACCTTGATGGTAAATTTAAATTTCTGGTTTTTCTTTTATACATTCGTCAATATTTTTTAAAAAATTTACAAAAAAATGTTTATTTATGAACAAGTTGACAACTGTTTCGCTCTCTGGAGGCATTATCAAAATGTTAAACAGTTGTCACGCGTAATAATAACACAACAGAACTCTTTTATAAATAAACTGTTTTTTTTAAATTTAATTATAACATTGTTGAATATTTATAGGGAAAACCATAAATTAAAATGGAGTTCTACATATTCAAATCGATAAGAATAAACCTAATTTAAACAGCGCGGTGTACCTCAAGGAACCTCCGTTATCCTTGTTTTGCTTTCATAAGAATTTTAGCTGAAGTCCCAAGATACAATTATTACGCTTTTTAATATAACAGACTTGATTGTACAATGATTCTGGACAGGATACAGTCCAAAGTGAACTGAAAGTAATATAACGGAAAAAAAACTCATTTTTTTATGCATTCATTGAAACTTCTCTATCTTACTTGTGCGCGATAAGAAGCACATAATAGAAAGAGAGGTTACAAATAAACTCTTACAAGATACTCTAAGGCTACAGAAAATCCTTCTTTTTTCTGGTAAGCCACTCATCTTCGCTATGAAACAAGTATGTCTTTTGAAAAACTGATATTACCTTCAAGTGGCGCAGTGTACTTGCTGGGCGGGCCGTAGATGGCGTTGTATGATTGCTGGGGAGGCCCGTAGTAGGAGGAGCTCGGGGCGGTGGGTAGCTCGTATTGTGCCACGTGGCTATGACTCTGCTGGGGCAGGTACTGGGTGGAGGGAGAGCTTGGGGGGCTCCCGTAGCTGGCAGAAGGGTGGGCGGGGGCTAAAATAAATTAAACATCACTCATAAACATTTATTTAATCACCATGAAGAAAGGAACTCTAAGAAGCTTTGGTTGAATTAAATTCGCCTACCAGCATATAGGTACTTCCATACCAAGTGAAACAAGGATACTGATATTTTTAAAACGCGATTTAAACTGGTGGAGGCTCACGGTTATAAATTTAATTTATGAGTAATCGGAATGGGCAAACCTGTTGATCTGCAAAAGGAAATTGAACCAAGGGAACCAAAATTAACCTCGAACATGAAAATCTCATTGAACATCATAAGATTCTGGTGGTCCCAAAGATTGGAATTGGCTGGTCACGTAAATGCAATATGAAATAATGCCGAAAACCATAAACAAATTGACTCAATAAAGGCGTTATAGAAGTTGACAGTATAAGAGGTGGACTGTCTGTTAGGAAGAAGATTGGAGTAGGAGTAGGATAGTAAGACCTGAGTGGAACGGCTGCGCAGACAATAAGAGGTGGACTGTCTGTTAGGAAAAAGATTGTAGTAGGATCGGGATAGTAAGACCTGAATAGAACGGCTGCGCAGCCAATGGACTGTCTTTTAGGAAAAAGATTGGTGAAGGATCAGGATGGTAAGACCTGAATGGAATGGCTACGCAGCCAATAAGAGGTAGACTGTCTGTTAGGAAGTAGATTGGAGTAGGAGTAGGATAGAAGCTGTGATATGACTTGAGTGAAATAGCTGCGCAGCCAATTTAACCAGCTTAAATTTGGATTTGGGGCCAAAATACTTAACCAACCTGAATGAATATTTTTTTAAATCAAAGGGTATATCACAGATATACCGGATATGTACTAATTTATTTATTTATATTTTAAATTGTGAATTAATGAAATATTTCGTAATTTTCCACGCAAAATATAACATTTTTTGTGAGTTAACGGTAATTATTAATATAATAATCTTGCCCAATCTACTAAGTAAATAACGTGAAATATAAAAATATATAACATTTCAAAAATTCGTGTCCAAATTTCAATATTAATAAAAAATAACATTTGGATGATTTGTATAGCGCCGTTTTTGAGCGAAATTACCTCAAGGGCGCCATACAGCAAATTTGTGCTCCAAAGTAAGTCGGCGAGGACAATAAGCAACAAGCAATAAGCAACTCACCACTGGGTGCAGAGTGAACCACGGTGGGTCCGCTGACGATACTAGTCTCGTGATGGATAGCCGGGGTGCGGTGAGCTTTAGGTGGAGCGAGCCAAGCATTCTTGACGATGTGTCTTCCGAGGTTGGAGACGGCGTCCCCCTTGCTGCTGACCAGCTTGCCCACGCCGGCGGCCAGGGCACCCCCACCCTTGATCAGCTGCCCCTTGATGATGGTGGCGCCGCCCACGATGGCCTTCACCGCCTCGAACAATGTGCCAAGGATGGACTTCTTCAGGGTCCAGAAGTCGAAGCCTTTGGAAGTGTATGTCTGGAAAGGGAAGAACACGATTTTAAAAGGTTGTCTTTTTTAGTGTGGATTTAAAATTCAAAATTACCATGGCATCATTGGATTACTGTTTATTGGGCAAAATATTATACTATGTTTGTATATCATAACACACGGTGATGTGATCTAATTCAGGATTAATTAAATAACTAAAATTTTCTATTTTTTACCAACCCCTATAAACCTGTGTGGTGATGCTGACAAACTAATAATGAATGTTATCAACCCCTGAAAACCTATGTGGTGATGCTGACAAACTACTAATGAATGTTATCAACCCTCTAACCTGTTTGGTGATGCTGACAAACTACTAATGGAATGAGCAAAAAATAAATGCAATAATTTGAAAAACCTTATAGATACATAAGCGTTTCACGGTAAAAAGCCAACGAATCTATTGCATCCAAGATGTGATTCGAAGCGAAATAAGGTGATTATCTATATATTTATAAAAATCCACCTATTTATACGGAAGAGTGTCTCGGAGGAGCCGCGTGGCAGACACAGGGAGATTCGATTTTTATACAAATTTCTAGTTATTCCGAGGTTGATGAAATTTCACACACATCCTTCAAAACAAAAGGAAGGTCACCATTTTTAGTCTGTCTTTGTCAGCCAGTAGATAGTAAATTAGGGAATGGTTTTTTCAAAGTACCTGGTTATTTCAAATATATTTACAGAAAATACCAGAAGCCATTTTTTGCCTTTCGATTCTGAAATGGTGTTTTAAATATTTTTCATAAAGTAATTATGTTATCACATAATACATATAGTTCCACATATATAATGCATATTTTTTGCAAATCGCAAGTTTTTAAAAACCTGCGATCTTTGGTAATGAAGCACGATTTTTCCCATGGCGTCACGGAGGTCGATAACGTAGAAACTAAGATGACTGGGAACATGCGTTTTGAAATTAAATTTCAAATCAAGTCCCATTAAAATCCAGTAGCTTATGATTGCACGTAGGCCGATTGATATTTCTGAAATCCTTCGTTATTTATGAAATAATTACATAGACGTGAAGCCATTAGCTTAGTGCATAAGCGTAAAAATCTCCTTCAGATTTCTAACTACACCCGCGATAAATGGCTCGATTTACGAAACCAGGTTAATTCAACTTTCAGGTAACAGGGTTTTGTGGAAATTGCTAATTACTTTTGTAATACCTGTGTACCTACTGTGTTTATAATATTGTTTATGAGGAATTCAGATGCAGTTTTAGCTGGTATCTTCTAGTGACGATGTTTTAAGGATTACTCTATGAGCAAACGTTGTTTTCACATAGCTTTGTTATATACTCGTAAATACACCACTGCAGTTATCATGAAAAATAAGTAACGCTTGTTGGTTTATTTTTAGATATAAAATAATTATTTATTTATTTTATTTTATACGGTACAATATTTTTTACATTTTAAGTTTTCCAGTAATGTAGGCTTCACTGGGTGGCTTGCCCGTGCTGAGGCCTTCATTTTATAATATGAAAATATAATCTACATAATACATTTAAAGAGAAAATAATACATTTAAAATTAAAAATACATAATACATAATAATATATTTAAACAAAAAAATAATACATTGAAAATAATCTTGGGTGTTTGTGAGTGATGTGTGTTTATATTGGTTTTGTGTGTTACGTGTAGGTTTTGTTTTTATTTTATGTTATGACATTTTGGTAATATTGTCTTTTTTGTTCTTTAATCCATTTTGTAATTTTGTGGGTGAATTTATTTTTATTTTCCTCAATTTTAATTTCAAATTTTAAATTTTACACTGTTGAAAGCTTTTATAGCATGGTATTGGTAGTGTCTTTGTACAAAGCTTGAATTTACTGTCGGAGTTTTTATGTTTTCTTTATCTAACTGGTCTGTTAGTGTTTTTTTGTGTATGTTGAAATTTATTTTTTTTGTCAAAAATGTAGTTTAGTAGTGTTTTAACGTATAATTGGCGTATATCTAGTACGTCACAGCTGTTGAATATTTGGTCTGTATCAGTCAGTCTATGTTTTTTTAGTATTACCTTTAAGATCGTTTTCTGTGCGGTTTCTATGTAATTGATAGCCGAGTTTGTTGCTCCTCCCCAAGCAATAATTCCATATTCTATTATTGATTGGCAAAGTGCAAAATATATTGTTTTCAATTGTTTTATTTTATATATGTTTCTTATGTTTAGGAAAATGTGTATTGTTTTGAGAAGTTTATTTGTGATTTGTTTGATATGAGGTATCCATCTAAGGTTATGGTCGATTACGATTCCTAGATACTTTATTTGTTCTGTTTTTTCTAGAGGAGGGCAATCGCAGATGTTGGTGTTTAAACATTCGTGTATTTTTATGGTGTTTGTGTTGTTTTTTGGCTGTCCCGTGCTATTTATACTGTATGTTGTGAATTTTGTCTTTGATATGTTAAGTGTAAGTATGTTTGAGTCTAGCCATGTTTTCACTTGCGAGATTCCCAAATTCGCTATGTTATAAACATTATTCCAATCCTTAGATTTGAAAAGTAAAACAGTGTCACCAGCATAGCTAACTATTTCACCGTCTATTTTCATGCCGCAAAGTTCATTTATGTAAATAGTAAAAAGAACGGGCCCTAGTATGCTTCCTTGTGGAACTCCATATGTAATCGGAAGTGGTTTACTAGTATGGTTGTAAATTTTGACTTGTCGTGTTCTGTTACTCATATAACTTTTTAATAGTTGAAGTTCCTTGCCTTTGATACCCATGTTTTCTAATTTTTTTAAAAGTGAATTGTGGCAGATTGAGTCAAAGGCTTTAGCTAAATCTAGATATATCGCTATACATTTGTACCCTTGATCTAAGTTGCTATGTATATAATCTATTAAAACGTATGTGTTTCTTACAGACGTTTCAAAGAAGATACAGTAATTTTATAGGCAAGTATTATAACCAAATACTAAACATATTTGACGTTCAATATGTATACACAAAAACACCACTAAAAAAAAGTTTGAAAAAACTTTGGTTATCATTAATAGACCAGATAGATAAGCGAACAATCAAAACATAACAGAATCCGACCGTAAGCACAAGCTTTGGACAGAGACAATATAAATACCAGGTAATAAAATCATTCTCAAATCTTACACCCGATACAAAATGTAAATTTCAAATCTTCCCTGATGATGGACACTGCAATTCTGTCCGAAACGTTGGCTAAAGAAGGAGATAGCGCAACATGGCATAATACCCCAAAAACAAATCACTATAATATCATATACGTAATTCAAAATTCCATTACAATACACTAACCTCATAATATTTTCCGTATTTTTTTTCATTACCGGGTTTATTATTGTATTTTACTTCATGTCAGTTTTACAACTTATAATTTATTTATTTAAAAGAAAGACAAACATTTCCGGGTTGCGAATAACTTGAAAATATCCTACTACCATGTGTTGTATTGGAGGACTTAGCAAGCCGAAGAATTGAACACACTACGCCTGGGTGGGACCTAAACACGATGCCAACTCATTCACTGATCGGTCTAATTCCATATTTTCTTTTTATTTAACTTTATTTCATTGTAAAATAAGGGCCTTGCACGGGTAAAGCACCCAGTGAGGCCCTCGTTATTAAATAATGTTTTGATAAATGCATTAATGTATGTGCTATCACTAACCTCGGCAAGAATATTTTAACTGCAATTTACTATCAGAACCTACGAAGCTTTGGCAATATCACTAACTTGCTAAATATTTAATATGATTTAACCTACTAATTACTTCATGAACCGGGTACATACTAATAATAAATATTTTTAAGGAAACTGATTCAATGACACGACATGTTGTAGCATTGATGTATTTATACTAGATTAGCCTTGTCTAGTTAAATCCATTTTAAAAATGACACCACATAGCGTACGTCACAAATATGGAGATGAACTTAACAACCCAACTCTGTTTAAACTCCTTGTACAAACGTTCGAACTCGTAAGCGGAACCAAGGAACAGCGTTCATTTTGTTACCGAATAACATTTTTTGCTTAACCAGGTCTGAATCAGGTAAAGGACTAATAAATAACACAAAATGATTTTTATATTCACATTTTAAGTTTTGGATTCTGTACACTACATATTGAACCAAAACGGGAAACGTACACATATTTACTATTGAGTAGAAGTTTTAAGAATTTACAAAATTATTTATATAAAATAGTATATAATTATCAAAGAAACCGTTTACTTTGTGGCTTGACACTTTAATCAAATGAAAAGTTATTTTGTTTTAACCGCTTCGTTAGGTTTATAAGACAGAATTATAAAAAACTAGTCTAGGTACTTATTAATAATGTATAAATTATAATAGACAAAATAAAGCGAGAGAAATCATATGGTGGGGTGGGACAAGGGAGGGTGGGGGTTACATGGTAATAATATCAATTTATTTATGCCCATTAAATAAGCTTTTACATTTTTACATTGTGTTTGTCTTCTTTTTTTATTATAGGCACAACTTTACATATCTACGGAAAAAAATATGATTTTACCTTCCTTCCCAAGGATTGGAGTGAACCGCGCCAACAACCTTGCCAAATGCATGCCGATCGGACCGAAATTTATTTCGTATATTAACTGCTGTAATGTCATACGATTTCAGAGAAATGCCTATTCGGTTTATTTTTGTAGTACCATTTTTGTGAAATATATAGATGGTGCTTAATCAAAGCTAGACAATAACAACCAGTAATTAAAATAACCTTTCTCAGATTAAGCAACGATAGCTAATTTGTGGGTATATTATATTCTCTCCTCCACACAGAATGCTCAAAGATTATAAAGGACCTGAAGGAAATTGCAGTCTAAACGTTTGGGATGAAAATGATTTGAGCATAAATGGCTTCCTGATGATGGTACGGTCAACGTGTTCCGATATCGTGATAATTAATGTATTCGAAATTTACTAACAATTTAACAGGAAACCTGTTTATTCATTTGTTAAGGGTCTGCAATCCCTTTTTTAAATAAATTAGAAAAACTCTGTTCCGACATCGTGATAATGAATGTATTCGAAATTTACTAAAAGTTCAACCAGAAACCTGTTCATTATTCGTTCGTTAAAGGCCTGCAATTCGCTTTTTTAAATAAATTAGCAAACACTCTTTTTTCCGTATTTGTAAATATTTATTTTTTAAATATTAATTTACCATATTTTGTAAGAAACAATCAGCTTTTATATAATATACAATGATAGATATAAATATACAAGTTAACTGAAGTCAAGCCACAGAAGTTTCTTACGTTAAAGTTCATTAGAAATGAAGTTTTAATATCTTGAAATTAATTTGGTGTTAAAGGAAGGGGAGAGGAAGAGGAAAATAGGAAGAGGATAGGAGATTCTCCCGATACATTCCATACTCTCATATTAATAATCGATCGTACGCATTACTTCATATCGATATTTCTTTAGGTTATTACCAAAAATGTCAATGCTGTAAAATTTTGTATTAGATTGTGCACATATACGAGGAATTGGGGAATTTTTTCGAATGTTATATATAATAAATATTACCTAGTTATTTTCACAAAATTGAATCCGGATTGCTTATATCCATTTCTCAATTTTTTCTCGGTTTGTGGGGAAACCTAAGCGAAAATAAGACATTTTAAGAATAATTATCGGAATGTATATAGAAAATATTAGTACCTAACATTTTAAGCCTACGTGAACGTTCCTTTTCATGTAACATATCTTCCACCACCTTCATCACCTCTACAGCAATAGTTATAATAAAAAAGGTAAGTGTAATATATATATATATATATATATATATATATACTTTGTAATATATATTTTTTCAATGAAAAGAAAAATGTAATTAAGATAGTAAACACAAAATAAATTACTCAACGACGCGATTTTTTCATATAATTTAACATGCAAATAATTGTGGACTTAATACAACCCTGAATAGAGACAACACTAAAAAATAACCAACACTTCTAAAGTTTTTTGCGCGCATCAAGTAAGAACGCCTGATTTTAACCAACACATCAATAATTATCATGTGGCAAGCTCGTGCCATGTACTATTGTTTATATGTATTCGTTAAAAGCGTATAACACACTGCATGACGTCATAATTGTGACTAGTTTGAAAGATGACGTCAGAAAATTTACTTGTCGTTAGTGAAATTCTATTAATTTCTGATATTTGTTAATGCGTTGCCTTGAATCTATCGGTAAGGTACTTATATTTTTTTTTATTCAGATAGCTGATTACATTTTCTAAAATAAAGTCCGCGATAGGCACAATCTAAAATATTAGGAACTGGGTTTTTTTTGTGATTGAAAAAATGAACTTGCCCAGCATAGCTGACAAGCAAAATAGCTTAACTCTAGACCAACAAAAGGTAAAACGCAATGCACAGTTGCAATTTCGCATTGCGACACAATGCGTGCGCCTTTTCATAAATGTGCACGTGAACCAAAACAAAATTGAGTTGGTGTTATTTTTCACTGGTTACACCTAGTCTAGTTGTATTTAGTCTATGTGTTGTAGGTATTACAAATAAGTTAGGTACCTACTCCCTTTTACATTTCTCACAGTCGTCACTTTATTTAATTGCGGCACATAATGACTTAAACATTTATTAGTACAATAAGAAATATATGTAATGTTATATTGCAATATAATAGGAAAGAAAAAAAACGATTGCAAGCGAAAATTGATCCAGTGTCAAGTAGAAGACTTTCGCGAAGTTAATTGGATTCATCAATCATCATTAATAATCTAAAATTATTGCAGTTCAGTTGGGTTTAAAACAACTTTATAGCTTTAACGTAGTAATATGGACAAGAACTTACACAACATAATTTTTTTATTTAATTTATTCAAACATTCGAATGTTATCAATCAATATTCTTGATTTTATTGGGATTTATGTTTTGGGATATTATATCGTCTTGCGCCTCTTTCTTCTTTAACCAACGTTTCAGACAGCGTTACAGTGTCCATCATCATGGTATATGTATTATCAGTGGCGGTTTTCTCTAAAGTGCGTTTGTGCGGCGAACCCCCATTAAAAAGATGAGAAAATAAAACAAACTTGTTTTATAATAATATAAGCACATTATAGATAGCACGCTATTAAAATTTCGCCTTCAAAACCCGCGCCACCGAAAAATACGATACATATTCCAAGTTTGTGCGAGTTGAAATCCGCGCCAAACTCTTCATACAAAAGAATTTTAGCCGGTACAGACCCTATGACGGTGACTTATACAAAATTTGGTCTTTCTTTGCAAAACTAAGACAAATTGTGTGCGTCGATCACGCGGTATGATATCACGTGACCTCCGAACATTGACGAATGTAACCGAAGAAACCCGAGAACTTCGCGGAATGACCGGCCGACGTTTGACCTTTGAACCATAGGGAAGCAAGTGTTATTTTTTATGTTATATTATTATGTTATATTTATGGTATTTAACTTTGTAGTCATTTTTGTACATATTTTTGTTTTCTTGTTTCTGCATTTCTCCAACCGTTTGCTTATGGCATTTGTAAATCTACTACCTATTGAAGTAGACCGATTTTGATTTCTGTTTTCGTATTTATTTTTTTTTAGATAAGTCGTTATATTCCTTAATTATATTTGCGAAAGTTTCGGCAAACGCCCCATTGTCGTCGCTAGTTATGCAATTTTGTGTTTTGTCTTCTCCAGTATTCTTTCGGATTTCAAATTGAAAGCGTTTGCGTATATGTTTATTTATGCGTTTGCGTTTATTGATTGTCGCGAACATTTTGTCATAATTTTTTTATACAATAGCGGAATACAGTGTTGTCTATATAAAAAAATAATGCCAATACTTATGAAAAAAGGTTGGAAATTAAAAATAAAGGGCCTCCGCGTCCTGACCTCTCATTAAACCAGGTTTGTGCCGCGAAAACCGAGAAATTCACTCGAGTTTTTAAACGTGAGTGGTACGCGAGGTGTACTTGGTTATGTGGTTGCGAGGAAACCAATCGGTTATTTTGCTTCCCCTGTTTAGTTTTTGGAGGCGACCCATCGTGGTGTAAAATTGGAGTAAACGATCTTTCCTTTATTAATAATTATAAATATAATTTAATTCCTATAAAACTTTTCTCATTATCTAATAATTGTGTCTAGTGTAAAGTGATTTAAAAACAATAATATGTAGGTACCCCTCCCACTAACTTTATTTAAGTTGTATGACTGCTGCCGTATTCGACTATTTGACGAAGGACAACAGTAAGTAAATTTTAATTAGATATGTTTATCTTCTCTTGAATTTCTGAACCCCCTGTTAAAAAGACCACGAACCGCCACTGTGTATTATGGACACTGTAACGCTGTGAAAAACATTGGCTAAAGAAGGAAGAAGCGCAACACGCATAATACAACACGCAGTGACAATATCCTCGGTTATTCGATACTATTAGACAGTTTTTTCAGATGAGAAAAGCAATCGTATTTATGAAAATGTAGCTAATGTGTTAAACTTTTACGTACGTAATTTACTAAAATAACACCTACAGACGAAATGTTGTTCACTATCCTGATGATGTTGAAGATAATGCGTAATGATTTTCACCAAATGGAATGGAATCTTTGTGCACGAAAACAACACTTATACTTCAAAGACATTTTCTCCGACTTGTACACGGGTTTTCATGTTTCTAGATCATTTACTGTTTCTCTTTTAGTTTATCCTTGATAAGGTAAACAATTTTCTTCACAATAAAAATAATTTTCTTATTTTAGTTTTCACTTGAGAAATCTTTATTTTTTTGCTGTTATTAGTAATATACTTTACGTTGATGTCGTCCTGTGTGCAGAATAATGTGGAATATTATTTTTATCAAATGTGATTTCGTGGAAAGTATAACAAACAACATATAGTGCAACATTTAATGGACTCGTAAAATTTATTATAAAATGTTTGCGATACTGGCAGGTATTAGAACTACCTAAGTAATCTTAAATGTTAGTGGGCTAACGTCACTCCTTAATATTAATTAGTCATCAAATCATATTTTTCCGTGAAGGATCGCAAGATAAAAATTAAAAAGCGCTTAGCTACGAACTAAAAAGTTAAACCAGATGGTTAAAATCAATCAATAAGTATATCCATAAAAAAACTAACATAGATTCAATTCCTTTCACTTGTAATCCTAGGAGAAGGTTTTGTATTTACATATAAGTCGTTATCAAAAAACATGTAGGTTGGTACATAATATGTATTTCTGATGTGTAATCCACCATGTGTAAGTTGTGAACACCGAGTAGGTCAGTAGCATGTTCAAAGTTTTATCGATTTGAAGACATATTTTTCATGACAGTGAAAGTGAACTAAACCTCGTGTTATTGAACTTGTCGCGCTGTCTTGGATAATTCGTTTAAGAGAAAAAAAACTGTATTAACTTTTGACCATTCATAGTCACTTGCTTACAATATGTAATGTTCGAGATTATCTCTTTTACATTTTGTTTTATCTGCGATGCTGGGAACAACAATGTAATGACAATATCCGCATTTTAAAATGCTCACTATTCAACGTACATCTGTGAAACACCACGTAGGCATTCCTGTCAATTACTATAATTATACTGTATGTCAGCAAGTGAGTTCCTAAATGTTTATCAATTAGGTTGGCGCATTGCTCGATGTATTTTTAATTTAAAAGGTATTCTACCTTCAAAAAAATAAACGTTTTTTCCAATCAATCCTTATCTAAAACTACCTCACATCAATTCAAAATTAAATTTTTTTTAAGTCTGGACAATTTTCCAAAAGAATTTGCCTAATTAAATAATACATTCGCCTTTCCATTAAAACGATCGCCAAAAACACGTTTGAAGGGAGAAAGTAAGAAAAATTTAACCAAAAAAAAACTCTTCTTCAAATAATCAAAATTATCATCTTCTGCATTGATTATGTGTGAAGTTGGATGAAAAAGTGACGTATACAAAGATATCGGTTTTACAATTTATTACGTTTTCTAAATTTTATGAAAATAAATCAGTTGATCTATAATTATGATAATATTATGTCTTTCATCACAAAGTTAGTAATTTAAAAATATATATTAATACTGATTGCTATTTTTAATTTATATTTTCTGTAATAGACATTGAAAACATGAAGTAAGATTACTAGCGTTATTATTTTCTGGCTCGTCGATATGTTCATTTCAAAACACAATATTCTTATTTTTATAATGGTTTTGGTAGGTACTCTTAAGATTTGTAAACTCATTTGTAGGTACTTTTATTTGAAGAAACTGTGATGTTATTAGTATTTTTATCGATCTGTGTTGAATTAATGGTTAGTAGATTCATACCAGTTATATTGGACTGAGAAACTAGACATATTTAAATATAAGGGGAGGCGAATATCATATTTAAAGAGAAGGTATACCATTAATAACCATAATTGAGATTTTCTTGTCAATTACAAATTTCTCGTGGTGAAATTTCACTAGAAAATTTAAAACAGGTTTTTTATTAATATGTTTTATAAACCTCGGAATACGCTCAGCCTAGTGAGGTGGTTAACATAAAATAATTGAATAGAATGTTAATAAATTAGCTAGGTACAAATAAGCAATAAACGAGAGGAAATTTATGTTTGCCTAGTGGTGAAAATAAAGTTATAGATAAATATGTAGTTTTCAGAAAATATTATTTATTGGTCCGATTAAGGCGGTCTTTTCCCTTGCTTAAAACTGATTTATAAATACGGTTTGTTCCGACAGAATGAAATAAAAATACTAAACTAACTAACCATTACGCAAGTAGGCAGAGAAAATAGACCTCCATATAACTCTATCTCTGCACGCACTCCTTGCTTAATTCAAATTTATATACCGTCTAATTTCATTCAAAAGATAATTGCTTTAAAATAATTTAAAGAAAATAGGTTAAACTCCTGAGAAATCATGTTTTTGTAGATACGAGATTTATATTTTATTTTATGATTACATTATTTTATTTTTTAACTTAGACCCTTAGATTTATTCGATAAGTTTGTTGTATGAATAAAGAAGTTAGGTACCTGCCTACGTATGGTGGTGTTGTGATTGATAGTGTTTGATTATAGAAATACATATAAATCTTATTATTTTTAAATGATAAACTAATATTTATAAGACAAGGTTTTATGCATAGCATAAAGGATAACAAATAATTAGTCATCCGAAATACTAATACAAATTGAAAATATCTCCCGAGTAAAAATAAATGCCGCCAACGGGAATTGAACCCGCGCCTTCTGATGTAGAATTCATCAGATATATTATATTGCTTATAATTATTTGATATAAATCTTAGTCTAGTATGACTTTCAGACGTGAATTTCTTCTTATTTTTCTTTTGAGAATTGAAATTTTCCCCAATTATAATATTTTATTTAGATAGTAAGTAATCTTGCAATTTTTGGAATATGACCTTTAGGTTAAGTTATGACGTTAGAATTTTGTTTTATCCTTAGACAACCTTTTTAGTCCATTTTTCTAAGGGAATGTACTAAGATTTTTTCCAATGATTTATCAGCATTAGTCGAAACTCCGCTAAGTAATTAATAATTTACCACTATATAAATAAGCACTTTTTCAAATTTTATAAACATAAAACAAATTGAACGAAATATGAAAGAATGTGACTCATTTTAATCTAAGGGCTGTGGACCGATTATTTTTTGTTATACACATTATTATGACCAACTGCATAGAACCACGTAACACTATACATAATGTACGCACTGATTAATACAAGAAAAACGACAGTCTTCCATTAGAACCTGTTCTCCAGAGTGAATGCAATCTGACTTGACAGAATGATTGCACTTCCTTGTAGCGCAATCTACGACAACCATCGGATCTCTTTTTTATTCATGAATATTACTTTACTTGCAAACTTTATTATGTATTCGCACTTATTACGTTTGAATGTTGTACAAGCATATTGGATTCATATTGTCATGATGGCAATTGTGGCATCTCAAATCATTGTCTCTGCCACCTAACGAAATCTGCAATGATGATGTATGAACTAAATATTTCTTGTATTCGAAATGTATACCGGTTGCATTTTACGGTTAAATTATGTAAGAAAGCGTTAAAAATTAGATTATCGGTGAAATAATATATTTTTTGCGAAACAACAAAAAATTAACCCGGTTAAATCAGCGGCATCATCCGACACGAATAAAATTTTTCATAGATTAAACTTTTAATAATTTTTTTCATAAAAAAATTACGAAATCTGCATTGATGGCGTGTAAACTTATTTATTTTATTGCGGTATTTTAAGTAGGTACATAGTTATCTATGTCCTTATACAATCCTTATAAACATATACATATAATGATAGTAACACATTTAAAATGAATCAATCACATATTTTCGTAATTTAATTTTAAATGTTTTTATGTTTTCTTCTGATTTTATTTCTTCTGGTAGCTCTCCAAATATCTTCAACGCTCCGTACATCAATGACTTTTGACTCTGTGTTTTTTTCCTGAAGGGGAGTCTCAATTCATTTCTTTTCCTCGTCTCATGTGTGTGTTTGTTCTGTAGTTTATCAATTTTTCTTAGGAATTCACTAGACGTATGGCCATTGATTATCTTGTATATTAAAAATACGGTATTAAAGTAAATAATTTGTATAAATGGCAAGATATTTAACTCCTTCAACATGTTCTTAATTTTTGTGTATCTATTTTTCTTCAATATGGTTCTCATTGCTCTATTTTGTAGAATTGTCATTTGTTTCATTAAACCGTCGTTGGATAAGAATAGAATGCTGCTACAGTAATTTATGTGTGGTACAATAATTGCGTTGTACACATTTTTACTGGAAACTGTGTTAAGGAATCTTCTTATGACTAAATAACTAAATCTAATTTGAACATCTAATGCATATCGGTTGCATTTTATGGTTAAATAACGCAATATTTTTATTTAGGACGGTAATTAATTTTCATAAGCATTCAATTTCAATGTCAGAAAAATAATCGTTTGTTTTTTTTTATCCGATAATGATAAATATATATTTTGTGAAAATTTCGACAGTCTCTAGGTAGGTATTAATTCGAAATGAAAATTAACTTTTAGATATCTCAATTTTGACAGTGAAAACCATATTATTTCGTAGCTGAAATCTACATCAATATTAGAATGAATAAGCTAGATTTGGTTTTGATAAGTTAACATGAGAATGCACAATGCAATCCTTAACATATCGGTACAGCAAGCAAAGCTTTTAGTTTTATTTTGATTGTATCTTGCGTCATTCCCGTAGCACATACGAGTAGTTCAACAAAGCAACGCTTTTAGACGATTGTTTCGTTTACCGAGGTTTTGTAGTGCCAACGAAATGTTTTCATCAGATACAAAAAAATGTTTTTTTGCTACAATGAGGCATAAAGCGGCCAATTTCCAAACACCTCCACAAGAGGAACTTGCGATGTAATATGAAAGTATTGATAATATTCTTATAGGGTTTTTTTACTCCTTTTGTAAAACTTTTTTGATTTTCAATAAACCTACCTACACTATTTTTTCTTTTCGTTTTATTTGTTTTAACATTAAAATCACCATTAAACGAGTGGATTTATTGGTAAAGCATAGACAGTGTTATTAATTTTGCTCAAAATTCTGCCTCAATACAGGTTCGCCCATTGAGGCAGGTTATATCCAACTTAAATATGCCGTCTTTTTTTTTGTCTTTATTATTGTGCTATTATACTGTTCTCATATATCTCATATTACTTTAATTTCTATGTATAAAAAAATGTTGATTTATTGCCCCATTTCAATTTATTGTATGCTAGGGTAATATGGACGACTCGGCTGTTTTACAAAACTCTTTCAAGTAGCCTGTAAAAAAATATTTTTATTAAACAACAATTTTACGAAGTACCTAATGGTATAAACGCACAATAATAAACTCACGTCATTCTTCCTCCATAAGTGAAATGCTTATTCATTTTGAAATAGTTTCTTTGCTGCACATTATTACGCCATAATAACTATTAATTTTCTTTCTAAAAATAATGAGTCATTTCTTTATCACTGAATAACGATTAAATTAGTGCTTAACGTTGCGAAAATGAATGCGTGATTTGATGACTGTTTCTTTACGTAATGCGGTTATCATAGATGACTTAATTAATTGCAAATCAACCTGTTACACAAATATATTATTTATTAATTAAATGCGTAATACCAGTTCCTACCTACTCATGATTTGTAAAACAAACCTGAACTCTCTCTTAGAATCATATGACAAAGATGGTAATGATAAGAGGTGTGCTAGGTATCTCCTTGCGAGACAAAAAGATTAACCATTGGATTAGAAGCAATTGGAAGTTAGTTGACATTATTTTCACAAACTCCACACTCAAGTGAATTTTCTTTTGATCTGTCCGAAGACAGTCGGACTACGGCAACTCCAAATGGGGTATGCTGTGACTGAGGAAAGAAGACGAGGACAAGGATATTCGCCAGGGATATTCAGATATGTAATCCAAATGCGCCTAAATCCAGTTCAAGCGAGCGACGCGCGACGTCTCGATTCTGTCAATTCTGAACGATGGTCTTTCGCTAAAGCGATATTGAGCGTACGACATGTACAAAATACCATTAGCTGCATGGTTGATAAAAAAATATTCAACCGTAGAATGCATTTATTTATTTCACATAAAATAGTTTCACTTCACGTGGTCTAATATAAACATATATTTTTACACTGTAATGTACACATTGCTTGTTTCTAATACTCATCACAAAGATATTTTAAACCTTTTCTTTTAATGTTTTTAATCTATGTATATTTTTATTTCAGTGACAACTGAATTATATATTTGGATGCCTTCATAAAGTTAGCTATTCTGCGTTTTTGTTTTGTAATTTTTTTTAGTTTTCTTTCTGTCTTGTATCGTGTGTGTAGAAGCCTTTATTGTAGTGTAGTTTGTCTCTAAAGTAAGGAAGTAGTAAATTTTTTAAAACTTTATAGATGATGTATTAGAGTTTTAGTTCGAAACCCGTTGTTACCATAGATTCGACATGTGGAATGTTTGACGGATAGGTGGGTAGGTGGACTACTTTACTGGCGAAGAGAAACAGAAGTTATCTACGAATTTGATGAGATCTGCTGGCTATAGGAGAGTGAGAGCCACCAAGAATATTGGTAAATACAAACGCAGTAATAAAATACGTAATATTTTCCACTCAAATTTAGTACGTACCCACATGAATGGTTTGTTCGCAAAAGTTATGTTCACAGTTCCTTGATTTAAAATGTATTAGGTATATCTATTACATGTTGCTAAGTTTAATGATATAAATAACCAGGTCTGACGGAAATGGGTAATGGAGATTATTTAAATGTATGTAATTTTTGCGAATGTTGGGTAATACGCCTTCACTGGGAGTTGGCTATGCATTTCTAATGGTATTAAGTAATTCTAAAACGAATGTCAAACCTGCTTTGGATTTTCTTAACGTCAGCTGATAAACTAGAGCTATAATTATTTGCTACTCGTTCAGCAATTATTATAAGCATCACATCGTTACTCATGTTTAATGCCTTTTCATAGATTTTTGACTTATTTGGAAAGAACTAAAAAACTTCTATAAACGTATATTGACTCTGCAGAAACTGGCGGTACATTTGATAAATCTCTTATCTTTCATCTATCAAACGGATTTCAATCTTTAAAGCAGAGCCTTCGGGTGGGAATGCTGTCCTTGAAGATCCTCCGAGAAATTTGCGTCATTGCTTCCTTTGTCACCGATGCAAAGTCGGTAAACACACACTGTTGACATTCTCACATGAGAAAGGGGCCTTCCTACAACAACAGCTCGGCTGTTTGCCGGCATCGGTCTTTCCTCCCTCCTACAAGATGGGTCTCTTCAACACCCGTGTTCACTCAAATATTAATATTATTCACAGATATTTCTCGCTCTTTCTTCGTTTCCTTTTCCGTCAAAACATTTACTGAGTAGATACTACATATACCTAATTACAGAGCAATTTATGGTGCTTCAAATGATTGTGAAAGTAATTCGGGTATAAAAAATCAAATTTTATGACACAATTACTGATTTTCAGAAGAGAGTGGGTCTTACAAGTGACCAAGTGCGTAAAATACCCGGTACATTCCATCCTACAGCTCATTATAAATTATTTCAACCAAGTCTAATATAAGCAATAAGCATTCTAGTAAATGCAACAGTAATCGAAACGCATAAACACACCTATAAATAAATTCACCGGTAATTGAAGAATATATTATAATGAATAAATTGAAACGAAATTGCGTTAGAATTTCTGCAATCATTAAGGTATTCCAAATGACTAAATGAGAATGTTTGTAATCTTCAATAATTTCAGTAATTCCAAAATTGATTTTCCATGTAAGTATTTATTTTACAAATTAATGCAATGTAGACGGTGCCTGCCAATGTTATTTTCTGACTTAAATTTTAAATATAGGTTTTACACCTTTTCGGGTTCAAGGTTTGGTATAATATACCTACGGACCCATTATCACCTGTCCCTTGTTACCAATACACAGTTTAAAGTGATAGGTAAATAAACAATATGGAACGAAATTTGCTGAATTTACTAGTAGGACTATTAGTTAAATTGAACATTGACATCTCAGTAGACAGGAGAAACATAGAGCTGTTGGGAGTTAAAGATGCCAACAGCTGTAAATGTAGAGAAAATGAAGAAATATCAATATTAATTGGAACCATATATTAATGAGGTACCAATGTTCCACCTCGATGGAAGGAAGGCTTATATCCCTTAGAGACATAATGTAAGAACCAGAAAACAATGAATGACAACCCTGTAAAACTTAACCTAACCCAACCCTGTAAAATAAAGATGTACTTTGATCATTGAACTGCGCTAAGGTCAAAGTAAAAAGATGAAACTTGCAAGAAGGCACAATAGGCCTCCAATATACATTAATGTAAAAAAGTCAAATGAAGTACTATTAATACACTTTTTGTTACACATGATATCCAGGGAAAAGTGCACTATCTAAAAAGGCGATCATACGTGATAGTAAAAGAAAAAAATATGAAAAAACTTTTATCGAAATTCCAATGTGTTCTAAAAACATTTTCGTATGAAAAAAATATTTTTTCCATTCAAACTATCAACATTTTTACCCTGAAAACTTTCTTAACGCGCTGGAATTTCTAAAAAAGCTACTATTCTGTTTTACGCGCACTATCGTGTATGCAGAATCACCTCCTGAGGATAGTGCGTTTTACACCCGGACATCCAAGATATTGACGATAAAGTACGTAATTCTTTTCTATCCTTTATTTTGAACTGACGGCTCGGTAGAACTCCTAACAGGGCCTAATAAGCAGTGAAATTTGAGATATTTCTTACCGCCGGTGGCGCTCCGTACTCATATCCTGAACTTTCATCATCATGCCCCTTTCCAGAGGAGAAACCTTGGATACCTCCGCTCAGCAGTGCTGATGTTCCGGCGGAGGCTTGTGCGATAGAGCTGATCTTCCCGCTGATACCAGATGTGATCTTCTTTGCTACCAGACCGAGGATGTCTCCCGATCCTGATCCTGATCTCTTCGTCCTGTGGAAAATATATCAATTTTTTTTTCAGAATAAAATTGCAATAATTTAATAAGATTCTTCATTATAGTCGACATCTATAGATAGCAGTTCAATAAAATGCACATCTTGCAAGTAATCCGTATTAGAATTTGATAGTTAAATTTATTTATTTAAAGAAGAAGATCAAAGCTTAGCGAAATATGAAACCGAACATGGTCGATGCTGGGTTCGATTCCCAATTGAGACCGTTACCTTTTTTATTTTCTATGCCTTGTTCTATTTCATGTTTTGTTTAAATTTTGTATTATCTTCTTCTTTAAAGATGTATTACGTTGGTGAGTATGATCTTCAAAAGTTAAAGCAAAGTTGTTTCAATAAAAATTGAATTTATTTCTGATAACATTATAGTATGTAAATAAATAAATATGATAACAAATTATTGTAAGTTAAAATTATTAGCCTGAAACACCCATACAAAATTAAAAAATCTTCCTAGAATTTCGCCGACGGGAATTGAACCCGCATCATTCTGATTGCCGGTCAGCTGAGCTGAAATAAACATAATATTATTGAAGAAAGCAATCACTTCGTGGCGTGACATAATAAATAAATGAAGAGTTATTATGTTTTGAACCACTTTATTTTCTATTGTTATCCAGTTTAATTTGGACATACTTGTATTTTTTTTTTTTTTTTTTATGCTTCCGATTTTGTTGTCCGGGTTAAATCTTCCCCATAGGAAAAACTAAACCCTTCCACTCACTTTTCCACAAATGATCAGCTAGTCAATCAACACTATGCAAGTGCATTATATAAGTAAAATAAATATAAATACAAAACAATACAAGAACAACAACATGTCAACTCATCAGAGATCAAATGGGAAAAAAAATTCACCGACTCCAGATATTTTCATATCAGAGGGTTCGGCTCGGTAGAACTTCTAACAGGGCCTATAAATCCTACTGATCCCTCAACATAAATATTTAAAAAATCTTTCGTTATCCTACATGTATTCAAAATGACCGACTTTTGCATCTTTATATATACATTTTTTGATAGATCTAATACGCCTAAATTTTTAATGAGAGAGCTAGGTATAATGCCAGTAGCCGAAATAACGAATGGTAATATTTTTATAGTCTGAGAATGCCAAATTCTTTTTATTTCGTTTCCTAAATCTGTGTATTTTCTTATTTTTTCATTAACAGATTTTTGAATGTTACAGGAATTTGGAATAGCGACATCAATGATATAAGTTATTTTTTTAATTTTGTCATGTAAAACTATATCGGGTCTATTATGACTAATCGTTCGGTCTGTTAGTATAGTTTTATCATAATATATTTTATAAAATTCGTTTTCTAAAAATGAATTTGGTTCGTATTCATAATATGGTACTATATTACGGCAGTCAATCAAGTTATGTTTAATTACCAAATTTTGGTGAATTATTTTTAAAACTTGATTGTGCCTAAATGTATACTCGGACGGTGCTAATATAGAACATCCCGATATAATATGTTCTATAGTTTCCGGAAAAGCCAAACATTTTCTACACAAATCATCAATTTGATTTGTATCTTTGATTATATGCTTTCTATAATTTTTAGTATTAATGACTCTATCCTGAATGGCAAGCATAAATCCTTCTATTTCTGCGCTCAACTCTCCAATACTCAACCATTTGTTTGGCGAAAATTTGTCAACATACGTTTGGTTGAGATAATTGAAGTGTTTTGCGTGTAAAATTTTATTTGACCAGGAATCTAATAGTTCCTGGTTGGGATTTATAAAAATGTTGGCATTCTCATCGTATAAATTTAAAGGTGTAATATTTCTATCTGCCTTGCAAATTATTTTGTGCATTTCTGAGCTATGAGCTTACCTATGGAAAAAAGTTCTTAGCATTTCTACCTGATTATGTTTCAAAGAAGTTATTTTGACTATGCCTCTACCTCCTAAATTTCTAGGTAAATTAACTCGTTCTATAGCTGAATTTGGATGATGGCAATTAAATTTTGTTAGCGTAGTTCTAACTAATCTTTCTAAGTTATCTAAATCTGTATTAGACCATTTAATTATGCCAAATGAGCACGTAAATAGAGGTATTGCCCAAGTATTTATTGCTTTTACTAAATTTTTAGCAGATAGATTGCATTTTAAAATTTTCCTGATCCTAGTTTGAAATTTAATCCTAATATCATTTTTAATACTAGTATGGTCTAATCTATTTGATTGTGGGTATCCTAAATACTTATAAACCTCATCCCTTTTCATACTAGTAATTTGGAAATTTCTAAATATACTCTCGTCCCCATCTACAATTTTGGCTTTCTCTATATGGATCGTTCTACATTTATCTAAACCAAAAGTCATTTTGATATCATCTGAAAAGTTTTTAACTACCTCGATCATTTTCTCTAAATTTTGTTCAGAATTCGAAAATAATTTTATATCATCCATAAATAATAAATGCGAAATTGTACTACTCTCCCTTGTATTACCCTTAACTTTTATTCCAAACTTGCTTCTAATTAACATTTTAGATAGAGGATTCAATGCTAAGCAAAACCAAAGAGGACTCAATGAGTCTCCTTGAAAAATCCCTCTTTTAATTGAAATTCCTGGTATTACTATTTTCTTACCTTTTAAATTGATAAGTAAATTGGTATTCCAAAAGGACATAATATTTTCCAAAAAGCTAATAATAATGGGGTTAATTTTGTATATATTTAATACTTTGATCAGCCACGAGTGCGGGACACTATCGAAAGCCTTTTGGTAGTCTATATAGCAAGTATGTAAATTACGTTTTCTAGTTTGAATCTGTTTTAAAATTACAGAATCGATAACTAATTGTTCTTTACATCCCATATGTTTTCTGCGACAACCTTTTTGTTGTTCAGATAAAATATTTTTTTCATCTAAATGAGTATATATTAAATCTGTTAAACAAGAGGTTAAAATTTTGTATATTGTCGGTAAACATGTAATGGGTCTGTACTGAGAAGGATTATTAATATTTTCGCTTTTGGGTAACATATAAGTAATGCCCTTAGTTAGAAAATTTGGAAAATTTTGAGGTTGACTGACAAATTTTGAAAGATTTTTTGCCAAAAGAGGATGTAAAGTAGTCAGACGTTTGTACCAAAAATTATGTATCCAATCGCAACCCGTGGCTTTCCAATTATGAGTATTTTTAATAATTTTGGATAACAATTCAACCGATATATTAGAAAAACTCATTTGTTCAATACCTGAAAAATTGAGTTCTTCATTTTCTATCCATGGAGTTGACTCGTTATGTTTTATATCTTTACTCCAAATTTTAGTCCAAAAATCGCGCATATCTGATTCAGATGGCAACGGAATATTATTATTCGAAATAATATTTTGTTTATCGTCAAGTTTGGAATAAAATATTTTTTCATTTTTCTGGAATAATCTATTATTATTTTTTTTATTATACGTATAATTATATCTTTTTAATCTACTAGCTTTTACGCCTAATTTTTGTTTTAATAAATCCAATAAATCATTGATTATATTTTCATTATTATGACTATCAATGTTATAACCAAATTTTCTACCAATTTCATCTACATGTCTCAAAATTTTCCTACTTCTATTTCCATTTTTATATTCTATTACTCTAGCAATGTTACTTCTTAAAAATACTACATCATTTTCTAATCTGATCTGCCATTCTGGTTTACTATAACTATATGATCTATCGTCAGAGGATGATAATTTAATTCCTAACTTATTACAAACAGTAATCGCACTAGCGTATACTATTGTATGAAGATCTAAAAAACTAATTTCGTCAAATATGATTTTTGGTAAAATTATGTTATTTAATTCAAAAATTAATTTAGATAATTTCTTTGACGTATGCAATTTCGGTAATTTTGGTCTAACTGTTGGCTCTACATCTATATATCTGTTTATATTATTATGAAGTAAGTTAGCTAATTCTACTACATTTTCATCAACAAAGTTTAAATTTGCAATGTTGATTTCTCTAAGATTATAAATAACGGCTAAGTTATTTGAATCTACTGTAATATCATTGGACATTTCGACTAGAATATTATCCAAACTATCTACATTCAATGCATCTGATATGACATTATTACTTGTGTTAATTTGTTCTAAATTATTTCCCGTTTGCAATCTATCTGCTACTTCTTTTTTAATCTGTTCTAATGTGACTACAGATATTAAATTATTTTTGAAAATAGCTCGCTTTTGGTCTGCTAATCTTTGTTCGCTTACTTGGGCAATCGGATAATTTTGTGAGAAAAGTAAATGTAATTTTTTCCTGTATAACAACATATCTGTTTCTACTTTGGTTACATAAAAATATGAACGAACAATGAACATATTGACATCGTTCGTCCATTTCATACGCTGTCTAGGAATACCTGCTTTTGTTTTTTGGGGTCTTAGACTATCCATGTTCATCTGTACAGATGACATAATAATTCCCTGTTCATCTACGTTGGTTGCAAATGACATTGTTGTCATTTTGCAAAACAACTTGGAGATGATTGTATCTTTACTACTACATTCCAGTAACCAAATCAATAAATAATTTTCAATGTGACCAAATTAAATATTCTAATCAAACTACCTTTCGACATAACAAATCTATAATTTCCAATTCAACTACCTTTCAACATTACGAATCTATGATATATTATATTCCAGAAAAACGTTATCAACATAAAAATATACCATTAAAATATATTTTTATTTTTTTCAAATGAATGTCAAATACTGTTGTTTACCTTGGTTACTGGGGTCCTCAAATATATATTTTTTTTAAATCCTATTTATTTACCTAAATATCCTATGGCTTACTGGCAGTTTATTTAATGCGTTATCTGATATTCTCTTCTTTAAATATTTATATTTTTTGGGATCAAAGCTAATTCTTTTCTATCTGATATTACAAAAAATAATCAGAGAGCAAATGCAAAGTATATGCCTAAACTAGCGTTGCTAAGCATATTATTTTTTTTTTTTCATATTACTTATTTATTAATATTATTAATTATTATTATTATTTAATTTTCCTTACCTTCTTCAGGACAGTATTTATTATAATTAAAAAAATAATAAAGTGATTAAAAACAAAGCAACATTTCACATAATTAAAATAAATATATTACTAGGCGAGCACACAATTCATGGATATTGAGTAATTTAAATAAACGTTTTTAGGCCGATGAATGAACGATCAATAATCATGATTGTTTCATTGTGCTTTCACACAAACGAAGTATTGGAATTCGTAAGTCTAAATTTAAACTTTGGGGCGCACAGTTTACACCCGCGTTGTGCTAGCGGGTTCCCTAAAGAACATCGGACCATCTCAATTAATGTTAAATGTACATGTCTTTCGTTGACTTATGGTGTTTCTTTGGGTACTATTAAAATACATAATAGTTTTATATTAAGGGCATTTAATTTTAATATAGGTACTATCAATTTCGTAAACCTTTTTAATAAAAATGTTTTTATTAAAAAGGTTTACAAAACAATTTTGGTGGTTTTCTCAACAACCATACAAGGTCCATGCCCGTATTATGGTAGTCGTTCATGATTAATGTAAGAATAAGAAAATAATATTTTGTAGAACGAATAATAAAACAAATAAGGGAATAGGACATGATATGGTAAAAACAAAAATTATTATTTTATTATAGAAATCATATAAGAAATAAAAATAAAGATTAAATAACTCGATTACAAAATAGTTTAAATAAATCAGAAATAAAAATCTAAATATTACAAGTAAGATTAAAACACATTCAAAATTATACCAATAATTTTATATTATTTTTTTCTTGATTTTTAATTATATTTCAAATTTATTTTTAGATAGGTATTTGTAATAGCACCGTTGGGCAAAAATAATCACCGTTTACCTTTGAACATAAAATGACAAAATCAAAGGAAACGGAAGTAGAGATATCCAGTAACAAAATCTCATTGGATATTTATTTTTCTATCGCAAAATTTTAAATAAATTAAATTAATAATTGTTATTATTTTATCGGTACGCGTATTGGGCACAAAAAGTGCGCTTGGTTTCATAAAAATCGCATGTCAGGAAATAGAAAATAGTAGAACTGTAATGTTGCAACAACTTTGCGAAAACTTTATGTCTTACAATAAAACCTTAACGTTCTCCTTTTGAAATATACCAACGTATGGAACATTATACTTTAGTCACGGGATACCCTTACGAATTAATGTTTCGATTCGATTTGACATGGAAACAAATTAGTGAGAATGTAGCCTTTGCATTTTTCTATTAAAATAAATTTAATTAGATCAGTCCGTATCAAACACCAAACGTGAAACTAATATGAAGGCAATGCAAAATGCTTCCAATCCTAATTATTTCAAAATTTTATGCCAACAACTCAAATCTGGAACCGACTTTTCTGTTAACTCATGAGTTATTCTCCTTCTACAACTTGGGATTAGGCATTCAAAAAACGGTATTGATCAAAATAGTAAGCATGAGGAGGTCAATAATAAACGAATATCGGTACTGCCAGCTGCACATGCACTTGCGCCCTTGAGGTGTTTTTGCACAAAAACGGCGCTATACAAGTCATCCAAGTATTAAAAAACATTAGTTTACCAAAAAAATAATAATTATTATTTTATTATTATTTGGCTACATTTATAAGGAACTGTACAGAATTAATCAAACTCAAGAAGCCAATGTATATGCTGATTTATAGAATTCACTGGGGGAGGACCGGCGGCTGTCTGTCATCTTGGTAGGAGGAATTTCCCAAGATGGCTGACGAAACGATCGAGTTCAACAGAGGGAGATGGAGTTAGAATTAAATTCTGTAACACAATATTGGAGTTTAACGAAGGACAAAACTCGTCATCACAAGTTAAGTAGTGGGGTGGGGGATTTTTATTTTTATTCACCCCACGCAGCAGACTGTGAAGAAAATAATTAACCTTATGGCCTATGTAATTTTTGGGGATGCTGTGTGGAGGGTACTTTTAAGGAAAGAAAGGAGAGGATGTTCTGGTAAGAAAAAATGTTTGAGGGGTGGGTAGGAACCTAGGGATCAGGGTGTCCAGTAGGGAGAGATGTATGAATCTATCCCTCCCGCTGCGGCGCAAGGTGATGCGTAAAGAGAGAACAGTTGGAGAGGTCAAACTCCTCTCCTCAAACCAGCCTCCCGACCAGATGAACCCGGGCACTGCTGCAAAGTCACTAAACGTAGCGAACCACATGGGGTGACCTATGGCAGAGGTGTTTGTCATCCAATAAATGGTTCCCGGGGCGGCGGTTTCCAAACCCGCCTACCGAATTGATTTTATTCAGTCAATAAATACTCCACGTAATCTACAGGTTGTCATTTCTCAGAAAGACTGAGGTGGTCGCTAGCTGGCTACTGAAGTTTTTCTTTGAAGAATTGAACACAATTCTTCAGCATAGTCTGACTCCTACAAGTATATGCATACACACCTGATGATTTCTTCAGCTGCTAGTCCTCCAGCCAATTGATCCAATTCTATGGGAGACATCCTTGATATCCTCTCGAGGTCTATGTCGACTGGATAATAGAGGTTTCTGGTGTTGCAGGAAATTGCTCCTATGCACAGCATCACACATAGTGCCAGCTGAAAAAAAAGTAATTGGTTAATAACCTTCTCAAAAAATTCTTAAGTTTGGCATCTTCACTTAAACAAAATCATAAGAGATTCCTAAATGCTAATTTGTAAAAGTGGATAAATAAAAAGTGAAAAGCATTTTAATAAAACATGTAATTATTGTTTATTTGTAATGACGGAAAATTAATTTTGTGATTTTTCATGAGCTTTAAAAACTATATCAAGTTTTTTTATCATTGATTTAACAAATTTTATGATTTATGATAGCTTATCACTTATATAACTTAATAAAAATAAAGTGCAATTAATTGACATGGTCAAATTGATTTGCATTACAACTTAATAATAAAATGCCTAATTTTATTGTAAAATGCACATTTAGAAAATTGTGATTCAACCAAATTCTAGCCATTGTTTAAAATTTTAATTTCAATTACTGCACATTCCGAAAAGGTTCCAACTGGCTACAACGTCATTACGACGCAGAAAACGTCAAGGTCAGAATTCACGAATAAAAGCGAACGTCTTTTGGCGGCAAATTTTAAACGACACATTTACAATCGCTATACAAAATTTATTCGTCATCATAAAAATAAAATAAAAATTACTTCATTACCGTTATTTTTTATTCAATTTTATTCGAGAATACAAAATACACTGTTGCAAGGAAATGTTATGTTACTTAAATTATTTACGTTTAATGTTCCACCTTTATACCTGCATTTTTAGAAGATGCCACGATGGTAACGAAACTAATAGACATAATATATTTAAAAAATAAAATTATCTAAATTTTAAATTTTCGCAAGAAATCTAGTAGTCAAACGTTACAGCACGTACCTAATAAATATTATAGATTTTCGGTTAACAATTCCAATGCCTTGTAATATGTTATAAATTATGAAAAACTATTCTCATATCTCGGTCCTAAAATATATAACAAAATCCCTTCACAACTGAAACTGTGTGAATTACCATCCTTCGTTCCAAAAATAACAAAATGGTTATTAGATCTAGGCAGGACTGATTCCGAAATATTACTAAAACATGTAATCTGATAATTATTTATCGCGAACGCCTAGTTGTATCTTCGCTTTTACATTCTTAATTTCTTTATTTGTTATTTTACTTATATTCGCCATTAGTGTATTACCTTCTCAATTTGCTTGTCATATTATTCAGCAAGATAGTGTAACTATTATGTAATATAATATAATAGTGTACATGTATGATAATTGGAAACCTGTTAATTTGACTGTCCTAAAACGTGAAACCTTCCTAGTTGGACACTCAAAAGCTTCCTTCCATATAATGTAATGTATCTTTTCAAAATAAATATGTACAATGTAGGTATATACATATATGATACAATATCAGAAGCTTTTTGGCTACGTAAGTTAGTGTTTTGCGACAGCTAGAGTACTTTCGATTATGTAGACAGGAGACATACACTTAAAAATGATTATGCATGTCTATATTATCTAATTATACTCATATTAATTGGTATAAAATGTCACAATTCGCTATTTTATTACTCAGATTTCATAAAAAATAATAATATGCTTCCTACAAGTGTTAGCGTGACTTTCAGAAAACTAGTAGAGAAAGTTATCACATATTCTTTCAAAACACTTGTTTGCGGTTCACTTAGATGCAAATTTAATGAGGAGTAACGTCATGTTATAGGAAACGGTAGTCTCATTATAGTTATTTGTGGACATGAACTTGTGAATATTTAAAAGGCATTTTATCTAAAGTAACTGATTTACCGTCATGCCTTTTCTCCGCAGAGGTAGTAAGAAAAAAAGGATCGCCAATAATTACTGTGTCTTAGCACACTCTTCCTACAAAAAAAAATCATTTTGCATTACTTAATTCATAATTATTCTAACTTTTGTCACGACCCAATTCAATGTATCGATACACTTGATAATGCCGTGTCTTCCTCGGGTGTAGGTATCCGGCTTCTTCATGACTAGGTAATTTTTCTATGAGTATTGAAAATATTCAAATATATATGTACCTTAATATTTAACACTAGTGGACCCCGCATTGCTTCGCTATTGCTATTGTCTTTCTCAGGCATCTTTGACTTCTTCCACCATTCACTACTGTACACCACAATGTTACTGTTAAAAAACTACATTACATCGAATTTAATTCAACTCCGTATCACATTCCGGTGCCTAGATATTGCGTTAAGTATTCATCGGATGTTCCCGGCTTCTCTCTCTTAAAACCTCCAAACACTCCTGGCACTAATAACAACAAACTTTGAAATTTAAGCGATATCGGTGGACTAATTTTCGAGTTTTGCAAGTACAAACATACGCAGGCTGAATTTTTTTTTATATATTAAGATTGGAAACCAGTTTGAATTTAACTCAAAAATTTGGAATGCATTTTATAAAATAAGATGTTGTCCTGCCACAGACCGCCTTCTATATCAAGAATTTTTCCGCAGATGATTAACATCTAAGCGAGTCGATTAATGCCACGCGTATCCAATAATTTAAAATGGCCTAAATATAGTTACTGGTCTGACATTAATTAATAACGTGGATAGGTACCGCCAAACCTACCATACCTATGTTTAGGCAAATGAAATAATTTCAGTTTTCGATTACGGGTTTCCAAGTAGGTAACAACTATGTAGAATGAGAGCGATGTTTCCAAATATCTACTAGTTGCGTAAATTGGTCACTGGACCAACATTTCCAAAGAAGAAGAGATATTGAAAGGCAATGCTAGTACAAGAACGCGGTACGCAACTAATACTAGGCTTTCAATGAAATACTTTTATTCTAAGTTTTGTACACACCCTGAATTGGCCAATAAAATTATTTTATTAGTTTGAACTGCAAAACTTAACTCCGAAATTTAATTAAAAATGGAACACTGTTACGAAATTAATAGAAAAAACGAGGCTGGTTAAGACATCATTAATTTATAAAAAAGTAATTTACTGAAATCCCAAACGATGTTTAGAAGATAAGAATGTATTGTGCAATGAGATAATGATGCACATAATATCCACATAAATTTGGAAAAGACACACTGAAATAAACTAAATCCTTTAGTAAACAGCTCAATCACACAATGAAACAATAGTAAAAGTGGAAGATTTAAAAGTTGACACATCCCATTGATAGCACTGTTGTACCTCTATCTTAAAAAGTCGACACATCTCATTGATATAACTATTGTATCCCTATCTTTAAAAATTACACAGGTACAAGCACAAATAATCATTAACCAATTAATAAAAATACCAAAGTAAACTCTTTGGTAGACGCCTGCTGTTATATGATAACATTTATAGGGCCTTTCACAAATTCCTTTGGACAGTTTAGAACCTTCCATGAACCTAACCTACGAGTATGTAAATAACGTATTTGTTTATCGGTGGCAAAAGTAGCACAAAATTTACAAGAATTTTAAGATCACGAAGTAGGTGCCCCCCACGTAAAAATATTTTTGACGGTAAATAAAAGTAGAATACACGTATGTAGATACGATTTATAAACTTAAAACCTAATATAACTTAACCTAACCTCGATAATAACACTTTTATACGCATTAGTATTCTGAATGCTAGAAATCGTTCCTTGCTCAATTTTCTCTTGCTTAACGAGCGAACTTTCAAATAGATCACAAATTTAAGTTAATACAAAACAACAACATTTCATTGCTTACAATTAATGGGTTGAGGTTCAGTTGCTTGAATGCGACTCCAAGTTAGGAGCCTTCATTACAGAATAGAGCATCTCAAAATATGACATTATTCGTAAAATATTGTAATACTTGAACACATAAAAAGCCTACAAAATAATATGTCGAAATGTACGATTCTGAAACCTTCAAACGAAATTGTATTACCCCAAATCCATTGAAAGTTTCTAAGTTTGTTAAAACAAAATGCTTTAGTTGCTTTTACCAAGTGAAAAAAATCAACCCGTAAAAACAAACTTTTTTTACTATAGTACATTCTATTTTATTAAACCTTTGCACATACATTGTCATCGACAACGAGTCTATTTGTCGAGTTTCAGCTCTATCGGATGTCGGGAAGTGGGTTAATTTCTACTTCCAAGATTCCAATTTATTCATTCACGAAAACAAATCGAAATTCAAGTAGATGTATTTAAAAATAGTGGCTACTTACTCCTTACTGAACAAAATACATAACGAAGAACATATTTCGTGCAAAAAAAGAAAAAAAAATGAATCGACAAAAACGCTGATAAATTGTGTATACGTAGTTGTGTGTACGTAGCGATATTTGCAAAAAACATTTTTGTAGAACCAATACAATGAAGAAGATACTACATACTTCAAAGCCATTTGAAGAGGGAAAGCAAAGCATCACAAAGAAATACCTATCTACTTAGAACTGAGCACAATGAGTAATTATTCTTTAATATTCTCTGTGGATATCTACCCATATGAAGTGTGAACACACCTACGAAGTCGAACCTCCGTTCATGAAAGAGGTTCTCCAACAAGTAGACATCTTATTTCCGGAAACTATTTATTTAAAATTATTTTATGGAAAGGTTGATGAAGAATTTGGTACATTTTCATAACTTTAATTTAAAAGTCAAAAATGTCGTTTTATTGCTTTTTTCTTACCATACATTAAAAATAATCAACTGAAAATATATAAGAATAATCACTTGAAAATAAATTAAGACACAAAAATTACAAAATGGATTAAAGAACAAAAAAGACAATATTAACAAAATTTCATAACATAAAATAATAAAACCTACATATAACACACAACATAAATATAAAACACACATCACTCACAAACACACAACATATAATTAAAATATACCGATTTTAGCTTTATTTCATTTTATTTCCTTTTATTTCAATTTATTTTACATTAATATTAAATCCATATTTTTTGTTAAAATTTATATTAATCGTATTTTTTTTTCTTATAACTTTATATATATTTACTTTAAATGTATTGTGAATATTTTTTTATTATAAAATGGAGGCCTCAGCACAGTCCACGGTAATCCACCCAGTGAGGCAAACATTTCTGGATAACTATGAAATGTAAAATATTGTACCAAAATAATAATAATGTATTTACATTGTTTTTTGGTGTGTTGGTAGTCCAACTGAATTTGCCCATAAGTGCATATATCAATCAATCGTAATGACCTCTGTAACTAATGAATTGATAAGTTTCCCAATAAAATTTTAGTAAAACACGAATGTGTTATCGTTACGTCGGAACACGTGTTCGTAAAAATTCTAATATTATCATTATCGCATTTTGTCATTTTATATTTCCAGGTCAAACGCGGGTGCATAAACAGGTGGTCCAATTTATTATGAATGTATTAAAAGTTTATAAGGAAACGGCCTGCAATCCCGTTTTAAACAGGATTTTAATAAATCAGCCAAACTCACATTTCTCCATGCAGAGTGATAGATTATTTCAGTATCGCCCTACGGTAAAACTTCACCATTTATGCGTTTTTAGCCGTGTTGATCTGAAAGGTAAGTAATTCCAACCTTCCTCTTCCCAACGTCCTTTTCTTCCCATTCCCTTAAAAAATAAAATGTACCCAGTCAAAATGGAGATGGCGTAGTCCCACGGGCTCCGAAACGGGCAGTTGAAAAAAATACCCCAAAACTAAACGCCGTAAACTACAATGACTTCACTATACTGAAACACTGGATCTAATCAACTAACGGATTAACGTGCGCAATATGGGGTATAATAAAACATTTCACCACAATCTACACTTCTGCCTTGATGATGGAAACTGTAACGCTTCTGAGCATTTCTGAATGCGCAACACAACATAATAATCCAAACATGAATCAATATTTTCTTATAATTTTCCTTTATAACCCTATTTAACTTTTCCTAATTCATATATCATTTCAATTCCTAGTTCTTTACACGAACATGTAATTTTTCTTCTCCGTAAAGTTATAGGTACCCATATAACTTCCTCCGTCATTAAATTGACGTTAATGGCGATGACTCATCTATTATTTATTTTTCTGTCAGTATCACTTTCTTTTCCGTTTGGCCCAAAATGATACGCCAATATCACCTTCAGTTTAATATCCATCATTTTACTTACCATACCTACAGTTGACAATTGAACTAATAAGGCGTTTCCTTTCTAATCCACCAGAGCGGTAAATATGTACTGTACTTCTCCATATTTAATATGACATCCGATGTAAAATAATATAATGCTTTATCAAATTTGAACTATTCATATAAGCAAATAGATCAGGCATCGAGTCATAAGAATAGCTCAGTAAAACGAAGTATAAATAACAGGCAAACGTACATTGCATAGTGTAAATGGTGAGGTTAGTGGCTGAGTTGACAAATACGTCGGAATATCGAACATGCGTCTTGGGTTCAATTCATGTATGAGCCAAGTCCTCCTTCAAGGTACAATAACTTTTGAAAGTTTGTCTATGAATTACAAAATTTATTATTGTTGAAATCCAAAAATATTTGTTATACATTAAAAATATATATTTCAATGAAGCATATGCTTTGTAATGTGACATTATAATTAAAAATAAAACAATAACTCAATAAATACAATATTTAATTTTTGTACTTAATGCCGACCGGGTTCCGTTACGACCGTAGCTTCGCCAGGGCTGTATAAACTGTATTTAAAATAATAAAATAAAATAATAAGTTCTAATTTTATTTTACAAATATATTAATTGACGACCTTCTTGCTGCAGGAGTAAGGATCTCGACTAGCATGTCGGAGGTCGCGAGTTCAAACCCCGGCGTGCACAAGTAAATTTTATTTCGATAATTGACCGGTCGGTGGCTGAGTTGACATCGCGTTTGGGTCCCACCCAGGCGTAGTATGTTCCATTCCTCGGCTGGCTAAGTCCACCATCACAACACAAGTAACATTTTCCGCTTACTGTGGTGGTGGTAGTAAGAGATTTTTAAATATTTTCAGGTTATTTGTAACCCTGGAATGTTTTTCTTTATTTAAAATGAATAATAATAACATTTTTTATTTCACAATTTGCCCATTTAAATGAATATATACCTAGTATATTAGCGGCACGTTCCTGCGTGGAAGATACGCTCAGTATTGCCCTGGTGTAAGACACCATTCAGAATTGAAACGTTGCTTGAAATGGATTTAACCGTATTTGTGATAGGATCTGAATAGGCAGGCACTTTCCCACCTTCCGCTTCCCTATCCCATTCCCTTCCCCGATCCTTCAGCCAATTGGGGATGCCATAGTCTCGTTGGCTCCAGATGGTCGGGAACAATTGGGACTCTTGTGCTGTTTCACATTAAAGGTGTTATTTTTTTCTGTCATATGAGCCAGAAATGTTATTTCTTTAAATCATAATCACAATTTAATGGAACGCCAATAATAGCTACTAATAATCTAGCTGTCTGCTTTCACACGCCAATCGCGGCGGACAAACAATTTGACTCGCACAATAATGGACCTATTGTCATCTTATTTTTATACGACAACCTTGGCAGAGAAATTGAAAGTAATTTAAACAGACACAATACTAATTTGTTGTAGTAACGGTTGACGGAAAAACATAAATACAGAGGAATGCGCCAGGCTTACATTAATTAGCATTTTAATAATTTAACCAATCTGAAGATGGCCGTAACAGGCTGAAACCGGTTACGGTTAAAAATAAAACATATTGGAAAAGAGTTTTAAAACCTCATATTATTTTACTAATTATTATTGAAATTAAAATTGCTCATGGACGGTTCGCAAACAAAAACTTTTCTCAATTTTGTTTCTTTATCGTGTTGATCTGAAATACCGTTACATACTTATAAAGTATTATTTTACCTAAATTTAATAATAACAACATTAGGATAAATTATATAGCTCAGAGTGAAAAATCACCTCGAGGTCGAAAAAAAAGACTAAACAATAACTTAAAACGATGGCTTAAATTTCCAGATTAGCTTATAATATGACATCTTAGATTATAATATGACATTATCGAATTTCCTAAAAACTTAAGAAAGGATTTTCTTGAGAAGCTTGAGAACTCTAACGCTAACTCTAACCTAGATTTAAATCATCGGAAGCATTCAATGTGTTGATTTTTCCGACTAGAAGAAGTTTCGGTCAATTCGCGTAAAATATTTGGCTAATTTATATAGCGCCGTTTTCATAAAAAATCACCTCAAAGGCGCTGAGTAGCAATCGATAAAGAAATTGGGCAATATTAACTATTTAAGAAATATATTTGTACAGCGCCCTTGAGGTGATTTCTCACGAAAACGGCGCTATTTAAATTAGCCAAATATGATTATTATTTTAGCTTTTTTTAAACTAATCTACGTATCAATCTATAATATTTTATCTGGTATGTGTGGCGGCGCGGCGTGGCTTTATTTATAATTATTCACAGTTTGATGAAATTTTGCACACTTGACCTTTAAAACCGTTGAAAATGAGAGGAAAATTGCCAACCTCTGATTTCAAAGAACTCTGTGTAGTCCGGGCAATGTCGGGGACTTCAGCTAATAAGAAAATTGATCGAACAAGAGAATAAAAATCACTTTAATCATTTACTATAATATCTTAGAGCCGCACTGGAAATGGATTTCTTTTAAATTTATTTTAATCTATCAAATATTCTTTCGAATCAACAGCCTCTTACTCATGTAACAATCATTTGATTTCTATAATACAACAATTGTGTGACATTCGACCATGAAAGTACGTGTATGTAATAAAGACATAAATTTATACTTATAAGGCCAATGTTACAACGCACTTTCACGCAGCGTACATAATAAGTGAAAAAGAGATATTTTGATATTATTTTTGGCAGTTAAATTACATGAACTAACCGCAATTGTAAAATGGGTGATTGTCTTTGATTGCTGGTTATAAAAAAGCATCTAAATTATATATATTACAAAACTTTCTCAAGATCACATTTGTTCACATTTCATTTGATCACATTTGTTCACTCAACTGCAACTGCACTACATAAAGCACTTGCATAATAATGTATGAGAAGGCAACATACCACACAGTTTTAATTACTGTGTTAATGGGTAAACTTTAAAATATTTAACTGTTTGAATAATAATAACACACAGTCATGTTGTTTTAGTTCTATCCGTGTTAGTCCAAATTATTAATGTGAAAATAAATTGTTTTTGCGGAAGTATGAAAATTATTAATTCAAGAAAGAGTTTTTTTAAGTCAACCGTCTGTATCCAGTGAGACTATGGCATCCTCAAGTGGGATATGCTGTGAGGCTGAAGGGAGTGGGGAGGGGAAGGAGATGGGAAGAGGAAGGTGAGGATGAACCTGGCTATTCAGATCTGGTCACCAAACAAAAATACTTGATTAGATTTCTTTAAAAAAAAAACAATTCTAAGGTATTGTTTACGTTTCATGAATAACGATCATGGTAAAAAAAAGCCGCAAAATGCTGCCCGAAATGAAAAATAAAAGTTTTACTAATTTTGACGTTTAGTTACATGATCTATTTATAAAGATAACATAGTACTTAAATGAGCTTAGAAACCTTTACGTCACTTTACTAAATAGTGGAATTTATATTGCGTCAATTTAATTATTGCTCTTTTTAAATTTTCATCGGCGTTCCCTCCGTGCGTCGACTATATGGTCTCTATCAAATTATTTATCGCTAGGCACGTAGTCAATACTATCTTTGTTATTAATCTTCGATGTGACTTTCAGTTCCTCTTCTGATTTGTATAGATATGCATCTCCTCTTGAGACTGGATTTTAAATGTACCTATGGAGGTGTGGGTAACAGTGATGAGTCGTTCATGAACGAGCCGCACAATAAATTGAGCTACTTAGATCTTTTTGGAGAGCCGTATTAGTACGACTCAATTGAACGATTACTCTTTTGTATCGGATGTTTTAGAAAAAAAGCGACATTAAAATTATCCGAGTATTTTTTGTAACTAGCTCTACCCCGCCACGCGTTGTTGTGGCTCATTCCATCTGTGCATCTAGAGAAACCATAGCGCGTATCGTTTTTACATCCAACAGATGGCGCTGTTTTGGTTGACTATGTAATATAGGTGTATAAAAACACACGGGTATTCAAATGCAATGTTGTGTCAAAATTTCAAAGTAATCGGTGAAGAACTTTCAGAGATTTAAGATTTTGAAGAAACGAACATTTACATTTTTATTTATATATACAGAAGATGTTGTCGGACGCGGTGCACTCTTTCGCTGCAGCAGCTGGTCGAGTTTCTTCACCACCTAAGATTCTAGCTGCAAAATCTTTATCTTCTATCTTCGTGTCACCTGTTCCTGTACTTCATTTTATTTAACTTAATTTCACTTTATTTTTGTAATATTTATATTTTTTGTAATACCTGAATCAACTGTAAAGCGCCCCCGAGGTGATATATCACAAAAGCGGCGGTATATAAATTGTACAATAAATAAATAAATAGAAGATTATAACAGGGACGTGAACTGAACGTGTCCGACATCTGGACTTGGACATATGTACTTACACTTACTAACTACCTAGCACCTTATTTTTCTCATGGTACGAGGCGGCGTACCGGTACCAAGATTCGTACGATCAATCATGCGCTTACACTGGGAGATGTGAGTTGTATCGGGGAAGCGTAGTATTCTCATTGATCATATACTCTGAGCTCACGGCTCCCGTTCAATTGAGCCGTCGTTCAATTGGGTCGACTCTTTGGGACTCATTGATTGTTGATGCATCTGACGAGAGTGCCCGACGTCACTTATTCTTTTGTCATTTTGTTTTGACAATGGAGTTTTTCATTGTAGTACAATAATAATAATTATGTGATGAAGTTGAGGAACATTTATGGGTAATTCATAAACTGATGGGTATTCATATAGATGGATATGCTAATGATTCTTCTAAGCTGTCTTAGAAATAATAGCTGCGTTCTTATGAATACTTATGTACTCGTACGTGGGAATCTTGGGAAACGGATTAATATAATTTTTTAATCAGAAAATGAATGATTTAAATCGCATAATTTATGTGCGATTTATTTGCTACGTCGTTTTCAAATTACGGACTTTCTAAATCCTATTCTAGAAAATAATATTGCATTATTTAGATATATCAACGTTTTATGTAGGACTTTATCAATAACTAGGACATCAGAAGAATGATGAAGGAGAAAATAATCGACTCTATATTCCCAATGTCCACATACTCGTATTATTAAATATTTCACCGATTTTTTAAACGATATGGAAACATGGACACTTAGAGCCAGCGAAAGATAGTGGACAAACGCCCTCGAAAAGTGGTGCTGGGGAAAAATGCTCAGGATTCCGTGGAAAGTCAGATGCACATGTTATTATGTACATTCTGGAAGAACTAAGCTTCCGTAATCGACTTTCAAATGTCTGCCTATAACGTATTTAAGATCCTTGGACACGTTATTCGCTAAACTGAGGACTCCAACCTGGAGAAACTCATAGTCACGGGCAAAGTGGAAATCAGGAGTGGCAGAGGAAAGTCACCAATGCGCTGGGTGACCAAGTATCACTGGCTCTTGGCTCTCCACGGAGAGCAGAAGAGCCTTGTCCTCCAAGGAAAAAATTGAAGTGGCTGTCACTATCCTCAGTAATGAGGAGCCGACAGAAGAAATAATAAACAGAAGAATAAACAGAACATAAATAACAGAAATAAACAGAAGAATACCTAAGAATCTACGCATTTTTCTTTGACCCTTCGTGCGGTTACGATTTCCTTCACGGCGTATAAATACATTGACATAATTTTATTTAATTTGGACGATTTTCACTCAAGAAAATAACAAAGTATTTTATGTGGGGTATCATCACTCACGTGTAACGATATTAATCACTCGTATATACTGAAATAATACAAAGAAAATTCTTCACATTTCACGGGCTCAGCAATCCTCTCATCGTAATTTGGATAATTGAACAAGTAGTACGTAGTAAGTCGTTAACTCTTGGCTTGTCGTATTAAATATATTATATTGTTAAGCTTATAGACACATGATTAATTTTACTGTAAACTTGAGGTAGTCACACAATACAAATGAACCAACCAACCTGTTTGTATGCGGTATCGAGATTTCTCATTAGTATTGTAACGAAGTAAGAAGACTACGGACCACTTTGCGGAGATGTCAAAGGCTTCCTAGAGAAAATCGCTTGTGTAAGTAGATACACTCAAAAATTATTTATAAGGGGAACCAATCATTTAATTGGTGGAGTAATGAGGACATGAAAACACATAAAGATTGTTTCTTCTAACATGCAACAAGCTACTAAAAAATAGTAAGATGTCAATAAAATGTTATCTATGAATTCTGTTTATTTTTTTAATAATATTTTCTTAGATTAGATTTGGAAAAACATCAGCAGACTTTTTATGTGAATATCGCACAAGAGTCCCCAAAGAAAGTGCTCCCAATCGTCTGGAGCCACTAAACTATGACATCCCTAATTATTGGGGTATTTCGAAAGGCCGAAGGTACTAGAGGAAGGATATGAAAAAGAGAAAGGTGGAGGAAAATAAATAAATAAATTTTAATTGCTCACGCTGGCATGACCTCCGATTTCGTGGTCGAGAGCCTTACCCCTCAACAACAAAGGCTGTCAAGACTGCCCGGAGCTTGCATTGAGCCGCGGCCACCGAAATAGTGTAAGACAGGGACGCACTGGAGACACGTGATGTTAAAACGATGAATAGGTAAGTAAGTAATAGTTCTTTGTAAGGCTCATCATTTCAAATTATCCCACAAATATTATATTACAGTTCCTACAGTATTTTATTACATATAATATGTCTGTACACAAACGCATAAAAGTTAATGAACGGTAATATTATGGTGCAAAGTTTATGTTTCTACATAGCACAGTTTTGAAAAGAGGTTGAGTTCAAATATTATCATAAATTATGTAGCACTGTCTGTAACACGTTGGATTGCAAAAATGATTGAATGCCTTCGATGCATATTCCGGTCATTTGAACAAAGTCATTATTTCTATGCTTTTAGAAATAAGATGATGGATGATCTGAAACTGTCGGAATTGGCTAAAAAGGTTATTTTATATTCTTACACCAATTGAGGTTAGTTCATGTCTAGTTATGTAAGTTCATTCTATGCAGAAGTATTTCCCTAGATTCCCAATAGACATTAAATATTACAAAATTTGAAAAATTACAAAATCATCAATAAGGTTATCAAGTATTCCACAATTGAAAATTCTTACGTTACAATGATTAATTCTTGTTCAAATTAACTCTAACTGAACAATTAACAACAAAATATACAGCAAATATCTACATATTATCTGCAGATGTGCGCTATTATCAATTATAAAATATAGGCCTTTAAGGAATTTGATTTTTAATTATTTTAGAGGTAACTTTGTAATGGATGCGCGGCCTTTTTCATAATTAATTAAAATATTGGATTTGAGGCTAAAATACCGAACCAAACTGAATAATTTATTATTATTCAAAAGGTCTAAAAAATATCTGGCACGGAAATTTGCTTCTTTATTTATTTTTGTTTCAAAAGATTAAATATAGGCTTAAATTTAAAAAAATATTAATTATTAAAAAATCATTTATTATTTTTTTAATTTTTCGTGTTCGTTTATTTATTTATTTATTTATTTATTTATTTACGGACAAATAGTCCATTAACAACATATTAATTACACGAATAAGTTTTATAAACAGAGATGACAGTGAAAGGAGAGCATATATAAATGAGGAGCGAAGACAATAATAATGACAATAATAATATAAAAGTAAGAATGGGAGATAATAATAAGTCGAAGCATGAAGATGGTTCAAAGGGCATTAGAAATTAGACATTGCGTATTTTTAACTCGAATTTCAACCCCAATAAGGCTTTTTTACCATTTTCTATTTTTTTTATTTTAATATTAAATTATAATTACATATTAGGTTGGGAAAGACGATTTTTTAAAAAATAATTACCATTATCTTAAAAAGAAAGGTTATTTTTTTTCTCTAAAACCATGAATGGCCTATATTATATACTATGGAATTTAAAATAATTAATTTAATAGCACATCTCCGCTAGACATTTACTAGACCTTTGATTAAAAAAGGAAGTATTCAATTCGGTCAAGTATTTTAGCCTCAAATCCAAATTTTAATTTTTGAATGGAAAAGGCCGCGCAGCTTTTCCTTTTATGGTGTCATTCATTATAACATGAATTTATGATTAAACATTGTTGTTATGTATATTGTATATTGTACAACTTTACTTCTCGTGGTGCCACACTCATTTTTCAAAATCTAGCAATAATAATAATTATTATTAAAGCTTATGGCATATGATGAAAATTAAGTTGCAGATGAAATTAGTTTGCCGTCGACCATGCATCACTGACAAAAGCAGTGCTAATTTCATGGCTCCCAGTTTTAAGGTTATTGGTTAAGAAGCTGAACTGAAAATTATTCATTCCAAAGAGAAGAAAAGGAAACGTCGATTCCTATGTCAGATATCAGTGAGATTTGAATTCGGATAGAAATTAGATTAATCAAATTCAGTTGGTTTTTCCAATAACGCAATGAAAAGTGCATAACGTAATCATTACGCGTTTTATTTTCTATTGACTGACGCGGTAAGACTGTAACATAAGAGATATCTTACTTAGCACGAAGGGATTTAATTCGGTGATAATTGATTTCTTTTCCTGATGTTTGCAATGAAATAGCCAGTATTATTATCACATCGTTATACAAGGTAATTTGTAGAGGTACCTACCTTATTCATGTGGAAGTTCGGCATTATTTCAAATCTTGCCCAGAAAATTGAAAAATCATCGAAAAATCGTCGATTCAATATTTTAATAATAATTAATAATTGGAATCGGAAAAGTGTCAGATTTTTTTACTATAATTTGTTTATTGTGCTTAAAAAATATTTGTACTGAAAAGTTATTATTCGCAGGGAGATACACCTAATTAACAAATACCGCATAAGAGTCCCCACTGTTCCCATTTGTCTGGAGTCAGTGAGACTATACATGGGGTACGTTTGCCGTGATATATTATAAAGGCAAATGCAAGGCCATTTGCTTTGATAATATATCACGTCAAATATCCGACATCATGAAAATATATTCGTAAATTACTAAAATTTTATCAGGATATCTGTTAATCCATTCGTAAGGCCTACAATCCCATTTTTAACTGAAATTAACAATAATATAAAGAGATTCTTAATAAATTGGCAATATTCATTTTTCTCGGTGTACAATGTATTTATATATTATTTTCAATTAATATATTGTAAAATTACACAAATTCATAAAGTAAAAATTTACTTGCGCACGCCAAGATTTGATCCCGCGACCTTCGGCTTGTTACAAATAATGGTAAATCTACATGAAAATTTGCTCAAAGTGGCACTGCGTTCAGTTTTTTTCTTGTAAAACTTCAATGAATCTATTTTATTGCAAAATAAATTAATTCATTAAAGATATTTCAAAGACAAAATTTAGTTGAAAGATATCTTGTCCACTTTGTCACTATTTCACAGGCTTTCACGGTCAATTTGCCAGGGGTTGGTAATAAAAGCCAATGCATTTCCGGCCTGCATGTGACATATAAGTACTCACATACATGAATACAAGTAATTTGAGTTTAAGTGTCGGTTTCAGCATATTTTTTTCTTTCTATTGATAGCAATACCAGTAGTTATCGAGTTCCTCGCGTGACTGGGTAAGATATTTCCAATGGGTGCACAATTATTTGGTGAATTAATTTGCTTCTTGGTATGTTATTATTGGATTTTGATGTACCATTCTGTCAACAACATGAAAAAGTTATTGCATACAAATGAAGTACCTACGTATCCGGCAATACAGTACCTACTTATAAATATTAGTTTATTAACTCTGCAAAGCTTGCAGAATTAATAAACTCATAAAAGCATTTATATCAAAGCATCTTCGATAGCTTACTAGATATATTCTGTTTTAAAATGAATATAAAAGCCCGGCTGGGCGAAAAACCAAATAAAATAAAATTTACAATAAAAACACATAAATTTGTTTTTGACCACTATAGTTTTATTTTCACTCTACCGGTTTCGGAAGAACCCTTCCTTCGTCGGGAGAATATTAAAAACTGATCTACTACACAAAATATTGACATTTATATAAAATAAAATTTTATTGGCATGTATGGGGCCACGGAGTCGGTATGCACAACACAACACATGGGAAAATCTATTTCATTTGCATCTATGGGCCAAGGAGTCGGTAGGCGCAACACAACATATGAGAAAATCTATTTTATTTGCATGTACGGGCCAAGGAGTCGGTAGGCACAACACAACGCATGGGAAAATCTATCTCATTGCATATATGGGCCAAGGAGTCGGTAGGCACAACACAACGCATCGGAAAATCTATTTCATTTGCATATATGGGCCAAGGAGTCGGTAGGCACAACACAATGCATGGGAAAATCTATTTCATTTGCATCTATGGGCCAAGGAGTCGGTAGGCGCAACACAACATATGAGAAAATCTATTTTATTTGCATATATGGGCCAAGGAGTCGGTAGGCACAACACAACGCATGGGAAAATCTATTTCATTTGCATATATGGGCCAAGGAGTCGGTAGGCACAACACAATGCATGGGAAAATCTATTTCATTTGCATCTATGGGCCAAGGAGTCGGTAGGCGCAACACAACATATGAGAAAATCTATTTTATTTGCATGTACGGGCCAAGGAGTCGGTAGGCACAACACAACGCATGGGAAAATCTATTTCATTTGCATCTATGGGCCAAGGAGTCGGTAGGCGCAACACAACATATGAGAAAATCTATTTTATTTGCATATATGGGCCAAGGAGTCGGTAGGCACAACACAACGCATGGGAAAATCTATTTCATTTGCATATATGGGCCAAGGAGTCGGTAGGCACAACACAACGCATGGGAAAATCTATTTCATTTGCATCTATGGGCCAAGGAGTCGGTAGGCGCAACACAACATATGAGAAAATCTATTTTATTTGCATGTACGGGCCAAGGAGTCGGTAGGCACAACACAACACATGGGAAAATCTATTTCATTTGCATATATGGGCCAAGGAGTCGGTAGGCACAACACAACGCATGGGAAAATCTATCTCATTTGCATATATGGGCCAAGGAGTCGGTAGGCACAACACAACGCATGGGAAAATCTATTTCATTTACATCTATGGGCCAAGGAGTCGGTAGGCGCAACACAACATATGAGAAAATCTATTTTATTTGCATGTACGGGCCAAGGAGTCGGTAGGCACAACACAACACATGGGAAAATCTATTTCATTTGCATATATGGGCCAAGGAGTCGGTAGGTACAACACAACGCATGGGAAAATCTATTTAATTTGCATGTATGGGACAAGGAGTCAGTAGGAACAAACCACCACATGAAAAAATCTATTTATTTGCAGGTATGGGGCCAAGGATTCGGTCGGCATAACACAATTTGACGGCCGGCGTGGTCTTGTGGTATACGCTTTTGACTACAGATCCGAAGGTCGCGGGTTCGAACCCGGCGTGCGCAAATAAATTTTATTTGATTAATTTGTGTTATTTCACAATTAATTAATTTAAAATAATATATAGTATATTTGCGGCACGTTCCAGAGTGGAAGATACTCTCAGTATCGCCCTGGTGTAAGACCACCATTCAGAATTGAAACGTTGCTTGAAATGGCTTTAGCCGTGTTTGGTGACCAGATCTGAATAGCCAGGTACTTCCCCACATTCCTCTTCCCCATCTCCCTCCCCTCCCCAATACCCTCAGCCTCACAACATACCCCAATTGGGGATGCCATAGTCTCACTGGCTCCAGACGGGAGCAGTTGGGACTCTTGTGCGGTATTACTGTAAAAAAAAAAAAAAAAAACAGTACATGAGATAATCAATTCGGCGAAATAAAAAACTATTTCAAATTTCATAAACTTAAGCATATTTGATTATGTCACAATTGTTCAAAAAAAAATTTTTTCTGTTCGAAGTGTAAAGTTCAGAAACCTCTGAAGACAACAATTGGTATCTCTTAAGAAGTGAGAGCTATAAACATATGATAAGTGGGACATGTGTATACTAAAATATATAAATACGTGGAACATAATACGACTGGTAAAACTAAGAGTTTACTTTCTTTAGCGCCTTTTTCTGTCAGCATTGTGCATTCTCAATTATTGACTTCACGCTTTGGCTTTGGTATACATGGGTGAGAAAAACATACACCCATTAACAATACGCTAACGGTCTGTAACGTAGTTAGTTAGATGGATGAGAGTCATACTTAAACTGATGAACTGGGGATCATATGCATGGTTTTAGAGGTTAAGATATTTAAATAAATGCCTAGTTAAATGGGTTTTTACAAGGCGTTAGTTAAGTTCCAAATCCAATAAACCATATTGTGAATCTAACTCGTAGAGCTTGTAACCAGCTCAATCATTATTTCGTGTTTAGGTCTTCTGGAAGGCACAATTACAAGCTGGTAGCTAATGAATTGCTTGTCAAGTCGTGTTTTGCGTGGTGTTTAAATGTATATCGTCATGCTGTCGTGAGAAATTATTCAAAGTGAACGTCTCACTCGAATAGGTAAGTTAGATTCAAGATATACGAAAATTCATTAAAAAGAAATATACTCGAATGTTCACATTTGAATATCATAACCAATATCATTTTTTATTAAGTACACACTTTGACCCACTTATCTCAGCAGCCCGGAAGATTAAAACATCCTTTACAACTCTCGACAAAAATTTTAAAGTTCGCTTTTACTTTCTAGGAACTACAAAGTGGGTGACGTTATGTTCTGATTCAGAAATAATTTCATACTTTCGCTGACATTTATAAATGCAAAATGTCAATACAGCCGGACTCTATACTCTAAAAGGATAAAAACACTGAAATATAAACCAATACAAGTGTCAAGTGGGCGTGTTTGTATTTTCGAAAAGTTGATTTTTGAAAAATTTTCGAATATCGAAATTCTCTCGAGTTTGTTCGATGGTCATTTCAGACAAAAATATGTTCTATTGCGTAAACTTGTCTGAGGTCTATGAATTAACTGCGGACATCAATTTTCTTTCATGTCGGTAGGGATCACGCTGCTGGGGTTTACCTATTCATTGGATTAAAAGAAGATTTTCGATGTTAGTAAACTTCGCACTTGCATTCAACTTTTGGAAATCATTGACCCCTTTGTACTTCGACTTGGGAATTTGAATTATTGTATAATCAGATGAGTTTCTAATATTCATATAACGTTTTTAATAATATCAGTTCTATCTATAGAGTTTATGGACAATGTGGCAGCATTTATATCAAAACGCCGCATTTATTCTCAATCGAACCTTTTGAATTAATTTTAGAAAGGAGAAACTGAATTGAGAATTATGTTTCAACATCTCGAGGAAAAGTCAAATACTATTTTTAGAAATTGGTTTTTGGAATTTGGGTACGAAGCAACTGCTAATAACCGTAAGATATATTGTAATTTCTACATTGAATAAATGCATAGATAATTAAAACTTGTCAATAAAAATAAGGCTTTCCATTCAACCGACTTGTCACAATATTCATTAGTCATTAAAGCATTTCAAAACATATTGACTCATTTAGTGGGTTTTTCACTTTCAGGAGGCGAGTTTTATACGGAGCATATCACAAAGTCAACAGCAAACGAAAGAAGTTCGTGACCCAACTTTTACAAACATTTTCAATTTAATTATATATATCATACATATTTACCATATCGGTAAATTATTTGTCACAATACAATCAATACAAGTTTTAAAAAATAGTATTTCGGCATGTTCCAGAGTGGTAGATACTCGTACATTCCGTATCCCAGTGGTGAAAGACAACCATTCGAGATCAAAACATCGCGCATCGTTTATTTTTGGGGTATCATGCCGTATAAAGCTTTACACATCTGCCCTGATGATGAACACTGTAATGCTGTCCGAAACGTTGGTTAAAACACGGCATAATACCACAAAAATCACTATAATACTTTTGGCCTTGAAAAGCTTACATCAAATCTGACTTTAGCCATGTTTAGTGCATAGAACCGAATAACCAGGTCCTTCCGGACCTTATTTTTCCCCTTTTTCAGCTATTAAGATTTTTTGCAGTTCCCCTGAACCATGAATTCTTTTGCATATTATATTTTATTCTCTTTTTTAACGATTATTTCAAGAAAATAAGTAATCGTCAAATTACGTATTATTACTATTTATTACCAATGTTAAGTTTGACGATATCTACGGGATAAATGCAAATAAAATATTATGATCGCAATTAATATTTGGTAGTTATTGTTGCAAAACTAATATCAAAGTCATTCGGATGAAATTTACAAGGTTATTCAATAAAATTAGACGATTAGGAATGTAAGGCATACGTACATTACGAAATAAAGTTAAAATTATTAATCATAAAACATGTCGGTGAAATGCAGTTAATGTTTAAATAATTAAATTATAAATGTTATTTTATGTGTAACCGCACAAGAGTCCCAACTGCTCCCAACCGCCTGGATGTTGAGACTATGGCATCCCCAATTGGGGTATATTGTGTGGTTGAAGGTAGTGGGGAGGAAAAAGAGAGGGGGGAGAGGAAGTTGGAGAAGTACCTGGCTATTCAAATCTGCTCACCAAACACGGCCAAAGCGATTTCAAGCAACGTTTCAATTCTGAATGGTGGTCTTACACCAAGGCGATACTAACAGTATCTTCCGCTCTATAACGTGCCGCAAATATACATATATATTATTTTAAATGTATAATTTGCGAAATAACACAAATTAATCAAATAAAAAATAACTAAGAGAACACAGAAGCTGTCAAATAGTGATAATACCGTTTCAGATATTTCATCTTCAACATTGTCTAGATAAAGTAGAGATAATATGTTTAGAATTTTCACATAGAAATTTTCGTCATTCTCATTATAATATGGAATCTGAAGGGTGTTCACATGGGACTTTAAGTCTTATTTTATTTGGCTCAGATTGATGTTAGTTACAGATCGAACAATGTGTAAGCAGTCCATGGCGTTTGTATCAAAAAACTTGAATAGAAATTTCACAGAACTAACACAAATTTAACTTTGAAAATTGATGAACTGTCAGACAACTGGCCCTTAAATTTTTGGTGAATTTTGAAATATATTACTATAGATCAGTGGTTTCCAATTAGTTTTTCCTGGGTACCCTTTTGAGAAAAGGGCCAAACTCGTAGCCAAACTTACAGCCAAAATGTCCGTACATTCCGTGCGCGTACCCCTGGGGGTACGTGTACGAAAAATTGGGAACCACGGTTTATAGATTAATAATGACAACAATATTGCATTTATAATACCAGGAAATTACACATACGGGCCCACTTCCGAAGAGCTTTTGTGTTTGCTTAAGGTGACATTTTCCAAACTGAGAGATAATACAATTTATTGAATAGCTTAGAAATATCTCCACTTTACCGTAATTTAATAGTTCTATTCACGCAATAGGTATATCGTCATAGGTATACTATCAAGGCGCTGAGATACTTGCTAGTGCCGCCGCCTGTTCTATCACAGCTTAATGGTCTAAAATTTTTATTACATATATTTATAATGATATTATTAATATTTTGGCGTTGAACATGTTTACGTTAACATTGTAATTAGTAGGTAAGCCACAGACTGCGCTAGCGCAGACCGTAATAAATCAAGGAATATTAGAAGTATCAAACCAAGTTTGATATCATTTTCATACAGATGTTTTTTTTTAATATAACCTCACTCAGGCGGCCCTGCAAAAAATTATTTCTCTTAGGGCCTATCTTTTTAAATGCTCTGTGGAGGGTTTTTTTAAGGAAAGGAAGAAAGCAGAGGATGTTCTGGGAAGGTGAAAGTTATGCGGGTGGGTAGGAATCTAGGAATCAGCGTGTGCAGGAGTGACGGACATATGAATAGGTATATACCTCCTACTGCGGCGCAAGACGATGGGTCGAGAGACCAGTTGAAGAGGTCAAAGGGTCTTCCCAAACCAGCCTCTCCCCATCTGGTACGCCACGCAGCTGGTGGGCAGGATCACCCTGAACACACTTCACCCGATGAACCGTGCACCCCTGCTAAATCACCAAACGTATCGAACCACTAGGGGTTATCTATGGCGTATGTGATGATTATCAAATAAACAGTTCGCGGGGCGGAGGTACCCACACCCACCTCCCTAATTATAATATTTAATTTAATTTCATATTTCACGCACCGACAACTGAAATTAGTAATTTTAACGACTACGCATACGTAAGAACGGGCCTGCGAAGAACTGTCACAATTAAACATTTCATTAATTTGATCAACGGTTGATGATTATAATTTATTTACATTTTATTATTGCCTAATAATCTTGTATTGGCATTTTAACACTTTGTCTCTTCGACAGTGCGTTTAAAAAAATTTCACGATGTGTGCCGTGCATCAGTTCCTCGAAAAAAGTCACGACGCCGAATGCATATCACGCTTGAACTCTGAATGTCTGAATGCGGCTTTAGTCAGTGCCCATCACTCCCATGAGCGGACTAATAATACGTCATTTTTAAGTTAACAAAAGCTACTGGCAGCGAAAGTGTTAATGCAAATATAATAAAAATCTATTAACACGGATACCCTTTTCTCCGATGGCATAACAACAATTGTGTATTTTAGTAAAAAAATAAATTACATGCTACGCTAAATTCGACTTTCAATGCGTATATTATAAATTCTATTATGTATATCCAACCTATTATCTATAAAATGTATGATCGTGCTTACCAAGAACATTTTTGAGTATGGTAACATTAGGTAATATTTTACTAGACAAGATAATATATGTTACAATAAATTAAATTTGATGTTCCTATGTTTAAATTTGTTACAATAAAAAGTGATTATCACACAACAGACCAAAAAGTGTATCTATGGCATACCTAACCAATTGGATATCGAGAATGGAAAGGAAATGAGCAAGAATCTGGATGGAGAGAACCTGGTTGTTCATCTGGTCACTAAATACGGCTTGAGTATCTATTACTAGAGAAAGCTCAGAGAACCTACTACTCTGGAACGTGTTGCAAAAATACTATCAGTATATTCGATAAACGCCCAATACTGGCATGCTTAGAGGTGTAACAACAAAACAGCCATAAGAAAAAAACAGAATTCTCAGGTAATCAGTACTTTCAATAATATCTTATAGCCCGTGTCCAGAGTGATACAGGCTTTTAGCTTTTGCGAAAAGCACAATTCAAAATATAAATCTTACTTGTAATATTTAATCATTGAAGACAATATCAACGACTTTCAAACGATAAATGTGAACCAGAAATATCAGAATTAGTTTCGGTTGCATCTTAGAATTAAATGCAGGGCCTCAGCATTGCCGGAGCTTTGATCTACCACTGAGCTAATTTGACCCTATCAACTTCGGTTATACAACATTTAATTAACTGTATCTTACTTCGACTATTTATACTTATCTTCATTTTCTTAACGCATATTTTTACTGGCTGCTGTCTTCACGTATGATTTCAAGAAACATGCTTCGTGTCATGGACTCAGATCCTGGGTTCGATTCCTAGATTCAACCGAATCTTTTTCAATGATTTTTCGGTTACACATTTATCGTTTGAGAGTCGTTTATATTGTCTTTAATGATTACATATTACAATTTGAGCTTTTACTCATTAAGTTATTCCAAAAATATAAATAATCTTTTTGTTTTTTATGCGAGATTAGTGTATCTTATCTTTCTTTCGTCATTTTTATCCTTGCCCCCCAATTTCTTCTGTCACAACGTTTTCGGTCAGTTTGAACTCGAGCAAAGAATTGTGAAATATAAAATTAATTAATTCTGACCGACTGACCGAAGACTGCCAAACTCTAGATCATGTTCAAAATTAGCCTTTGCGTTTAAAAAAAAACAAATTTACAAATATTTAGTTGCTGTACCTACGACAGATTAAATTGTATAAATCGTGGCGACGATATACCTTCCCACATTGAGACGTCCATCATTGATAGTATCTTTTTTATTTTTTTATAGTGAATACCTCACAAGAGTCCCAACTGCTCCCGTCTGGAGCCAGTGAAACTATGGCATCCCCAATTGGGGGATGTTGTGAGGCTGAAGGTAAGTGGGGAAGGGAAAGAGGAAGGTGGGGAAGTACCTGGCTATTCAGATCTAGTCACTAAACACGGCTAAATCCATTTGGAGCAACGTTTCAATTCTGAATGGTGGTCTTACACCAGGGCGATACTGGTAGAATCTTCCACTCTGGAACGTGCCGCAAATATACTATATATTATTTTAATTAATTAATTGTGAAATAATTATTTTAATTAATTAATTGTGAAATAACACAAATTAATCAAATAAAATAATTGAATAAATAGTTTTACTTATCCCTCTTAAATCCTAAAATGAAAATTAAGTAAGAACAATCAATAATATAACCACGCATATTGAATGAATTGTTGGAGTATCCAACTTTCCTACAGCCTCTTCAACGACTGCCTAAATTTTATGTTAAAACCAACCGAATCTGGGTTAAAACCACACTGCATAATCAATTAACTCCCATGGTATGTGTACAAGTACGTATGAACAAAATAAGAATGTGGATCGGTCGGATGAGAGCTCAATGATCTTCTGACTATAATACTGTGTATGTAATTGGCGCATACTGTTATAAAATATGGCAACAAATAATAGTCATTATAACATTTACTTTAATCACATTTATTGATTAAAATATTACTCCTACTGGCATCATTATAAGCGTAAAACATTGCTTGTACTATACAATGACGTAGAATTTTAAATTCAAGATGATTGAATTAGCGACGCCCAGATGGTAACTGGGAACCATTCGCTTTCCACAACTCAGCCACTAACCGGCTTGGTTCGTAAGATTCGTTTAATAAAGGGGATTCACCTCTCACTTCATGAATGCGAAGATCAAATTTTAGCAATTTATGTAATTGAATAACAGCTAACAAATCAGCAAAATATACAAAATCAGTTTTGAAAACTTACCTTCATATTTGCAGCTTATAGTAAATCCTCGAAGAATGAAGTAAAAAAACTGGAGCAGTCCTTAAAAAAGTAAACACTGTTTAAAATAATGTTCACTTCCTAATTCACCATTGTTTTATAAATCCATGGAGAAATATCGAAAAATAATTAATACGTCATTGTATTAATACTGATTTTAATAAAATAATCACTGCAGCCTTCTTGCAAGCTTCGAATTCGTTATATTTCTCGGCGTATTTTCGTTACACTTCTTTCAGTGAGAAGAATAATGGTCGAAGTCTCGACACTTTTTTCTGAGAGTGAATTGCTCGCAGTGAACGTGCTCTTTTGGTCGAGTTCCGATCGCGAATCAGTCTGGGTAAAAGCAGTCGGTACTGATGACAACAAAATAGAAATTGCCCGGTGAAAAAGCCGTTTGGCGTATGTAAGAGAGGAAGAGAGTGGTGATCGGGAGACTGGTGGGAGTTGCTTTTATTTTAACTAATGAAATGAAGCGATGGATGCGAAAACAAAATCAACACTACTTGCCGGTGAATGGAAAACGGATCCGACGATAACACAAAGATAACATTTTTACACGTTAATTATTATATGTAAATTGGTACGTTGAGTAACAATTTGTAAGAAATAATACCGAACCTGTTATACAGTACGTTTACATGTTGATCTTATATAATATTTTAAGGTGAATGTTGCTAGAAACAGCCCTTTTTGTGTGATTTTTAAGTATAAATAAATAGTAATATATGTGTAAGTGAAATATCTAACTGAAAACTAAAACAGAAGTTAAAAAAAAAACCATTTCAAAAAGTGTTATTTTTTGTACCTAATAGTGACTACGATGTAATTAGTCACAGATATAATAAAGACTTCAAAATAGTTAAATAAAATTCTTAAGTAATCAGTGATTAAATTTGTATCGCATAGTAAAGCGGAAATACCATATTGTAATACTTTTATACTTATTTGTTATCAACTTCTAAAAAACTGCATGATAAAGTAGCCGGTGTTTTTTGCCTCCATTGAGTTTGTACTCAAAAGGTGCAACACAAAATGTTTTTTTTAAATATATTTATGCATGTAAGACAGTTTCTAATGACATTCTATAGCGTCTTTATAAAAATCGAATTAAAAAATCGTACAGTAAAATGTTTTCGTAACATAAAGATGCAACACAATATTATTTCCAAGTAAAGCTTAACTTTCACTTAAAACCACACCGGATCTCTGAATGTATCCTATTACTTTATGCTCAAGTGATATAATATGTAAATCCGAAACTTGCAAGACGTTCTCTGAAAAACAAGCGTATAAAGATAAGCACTGTTACGTTTATTGACTGAGGACGAACTGATGGGAACTTTGAACGCGTTGCCTTTTCTCGGTCGACGACTGTCTACGGTATGATGCAGCACAGAGCAAAAGGTTTTACTTATAGCCGTGAGAGCCTCCTATAGAGCCTCCACTCCACTTGTGCAAACTTTGCTCATTGCGAGATCTCAACCCTCAGATTGTGAAAACCGCCGCAATACAATAATCGACGTCCTTTTTTACGCGCCTCGCGAACTTACGTGCAAAACTCGATCAATTTCTTGGAGGTTCAATAATTGGAGCGTATTTGCAATAACGGGTAAATTCGCTCCTGATAATATGTTGATTTATTATTGAGTTTCAACCAATTTAAACTGCATAAGTTAATTGCAAATGGCATAATGTAAAGGAATTAATCGTTTCATCTCGAGAAAGGACTGTTATTCAGGGCAAAGTTTCAGACAATGGAATCGAGGACCATCTGTCATCTGGAAACATTTCTTCCATATTGATGGTGTTATGTAATGGTTCATTGTGCTCGTATAAATGAGTATTTATAAGAGACAAGTCAAATATCTGGAGGACATCATGTCCACCTTTTTTACTGAATCCACATTTAGGATATTTTTTTGAGCTGGACCAAGTGTGTACAAAGATATTTGTCTTCGACCGCACATCAAGTTAATAATTTGTAGTGTATTTGATGAAATAGGTAAGATGGTGTAATTCAAGATCCTATATCGTGATCTTTAAAACTAAACACAATCGTTTAAGATGGATGAGGTTTGATTGAGAGGAAAAATCTAACAGTTCTAAAAAAGGTACTGCAATAGAGGCCCAAAAACAGAAATTTATGCAATTTGGGATCAACAGTTGTATTCCTGACACCAAAAAGAACGGAAAATGGAGAATAATTCCAATACAGTATCCACATAACAAAATGTTACCACAAAATCTATCACTACTTCTGAATCAAAATCTTTCGTAGGCAGGACATATCGCTTGAGGGATGGATTTTCATTCATGGATGGCGTCCAAGAAGATTAAGGCCACCCTAAAACCCGTTGAGTTAACGATATTCCTAAGAAGATTGGACAAATTATTCCATACCACACGGTAGAACAGAAGATCTAGCACAGTACAGTATGATAAGAGGAATGAAATTCCTAAAACAGTAGATAAAATTGATTACTCTTTAAATAACCTTAAAACTTTTTTTATATACTTATCTTCCCAAATTATAAGGATGTCAATTTAAGAAAAGTTGCACTGTTAATGGATGATTAATTTTCCGTGCAATAAATTATGATTAGCCAAATATTATTATTAATCGATTCATATCAAATCTATAGTATAATGCACTGCTAACAGAGTCTTACAAAATTAACAATGATCATCTAAGTATTTAGTAACAGACAGTGGTGACCTGCCGAGTATTGCGTTGAGTAACAAACTACGAATAAAATCAAATGCACCGCGTTACAACACAAAACATTTACAACCCGTATAATAGTGAACCTACACACAAAACCTACTCGACAATAATTGCATTTTTATGGATATTGTGCTTTTGTATCAAAATTGCAATTTCTTAAGGTTATAGATCAACAAAGCGTGTTTTCATGACATATCGAGATGCATTACCATAATATCATGAAGTACTTTCTATTAATTTTGACAAAAAGATTAAAAAATGAAATTATTAATTGAACGACTCAGAAACGTGAATAAAACCTACAGGAGAATACCTACTAGAATTATTCGATGGATTATTATTTTTAATTGCAACAATAATATCAAGACTGAGTCTTTTAGATACTCACTTGTAATTTATATTACATCCAGTTAGCAATACTTTCGCAGAAATTGTAGTTTAACAAACTGCACGGAATATAGTAAAAAGAAGGCTATAACAACATATCTCAGTAATAATAGCAATTAAGGTTACATAATCCCACCCTTATGCATGGGTTCTATATAATTTTGAAAGAACATTTTACTTTTCATTACTGTTCCACTGAATTATTATAACCATATTACATGTTCTTAAAAGTCCATATTTATACAAATAAATCAATCATAAATTATTATTGGTCGTTAAGACAACTATAATTGCATCAACTCTAATAAAGGCACATAGCAAATTTGCGATGAAAATCTTTTTCAAATCATTTCATTAGCTGGTGAACTGAAACCTCATAATGAAATAGTGATATCTCTTTTTCGTACTCTATTTTATTTATTATCTTTATGAATTATTATTATTGTGATTCCTTTGATATTAATGTAAGAGCTCACCTATAGATTGCACTAGTAGTAGTATATTGGTTAACCCATAGATTGAACCATTAGTAGTCTATTGGGTTACCCATATATGGCGTTAGCAGTCGAGTAATATATCGGCCAAGTAGATAGTAATTAAGGGGGAACCTCAAGGTCGGGGTCCATATTATTCCAGCCACCTGCCAATTATGATATCAGAGCAATTTTAAATCCATCACATTAAGAGACCAAGTGTTTTGTTGAAGCCGGAGTATTATGTAATAAGAAAATTAGTGAGAAACCCCGGAGAGACAACAATTATCATATATCTTTAGAAAAATTTGTATATTCCCTAGAAAAGCTCGTAATATATCACACTATGCGGAAATGTTGCTTATGTCGTGACTTAGCCAACCGATGAATGTAACTCACGACGTCTGGGTTCCCAACCCGACGCATTTATCAACACAACCACTGATTGGCTTGTATACAATGTATACTATACTTGTATGCATAATACTATATAAAAATATGGTTATACTGCCATACAATAATTTAATAATTTGCTTCCATGTCAATAATGTTCATGTAATGAGTGTTTCAACCCAAATTATCACCTGTTCCGTTACCTTGATTAACACATAGATTATTTTTCACGAGTTCTTTTTTCACAATTGTGTTTCTTTCATTTTGAGTTCCAGTGCACGTTTCAGACCACCTTTCAGCAAACTGAATTTGTTCTCACTTTTATTCGACAATTATTGAAAAGCTATGTTTTTTCATACATTTCAAAGCATTAGAAAGGAAAACGATTAGTGTCCAAACCTGGAAGAAAGCTGCCGAAAACTAATAAAAACGTTATTTTTTCATCCACCAAATCAAAGCATAAACGGCATTATAATAAAATATTACTTTCTAAACCAACTTGTTTACCCAAAACTGAACACATTCCGATCTATCTCACAAAGTCACGACCTGCCAAATAAATCAAATAGAAATTAGCAATAGAAAGAAATTACTGTTTAACATGTTACTTCACTACCAACTTGTTTATGTTGTAAAGATTAATATTCTTCCCTTATTTTCTAATCTGGTCGAACTAAAACAATCTATTCGAGTAATTATTTAAACAACATTATAATATGGACAAGTAAACATGAAGTTGAGGGAATCATAAAAATAAAAATGTTTTTTTTTTAAATTAACCTCACACAGGAGGCCCTGAGGAAAATAATATCATAATATCATCTTTGGGAAAGCTGTGTGCAAAGGAAGGAGAGTAAGTTCTGGGAATGAAAAATGTTTGAGTTGTAACACTAATACAACAACCAACGGTCTGCTTCGTGACTGTGAATATAATGTTAATAAATAAATATAGTTTTGCCTGGAAATTTTAACTTTTATAAATGTAGCATTAAACAACTTAAAAATTCCCAAATTTTTATTTTTTTTGTAATAAGTAGTATACAAAAATATATATTAAGTGACTAAATGGTTTAGTTTGTAACTGATGGAAACAAAATCTATGTTTTTATCATATAGATTAACGAAAAGAGTTCGGTACCGGTGCACAGAATACGTCTACGCGTAACCCAAATTCGTTTACGTTCACAGTTTGACATTTCCTAGAATCGTTTTAACAACTCACCACATTATGATAACACCTTGGGAATAGATTGACGCACAAATCTTTTCTCTCTTTTTTAATAACTTCACTCCATCCTTTCTTAAAACGATCAACCACAGTATTCTCAAGGTCCTGAAAAAAAGGGAGTTTTTAAGCTTTTACAAAGAGTATTAATTTTTTAATGGAGAGATATGATTACGTAAAACATATAAGTCCGTTCGTTTTTTCTTGAGATTACAGATATTAAAGAGATCATAAAAGTAAGATCATATCACAAAACAGGTTCTTTTATTTCGACAAAATTAACAGCTTGCACAAGTTTATAAAAATAGCGGCAATTTCACGTTCCTTTTTATGTAACAGAGCTTTTATTATGTTCAGTTTAACGACACCTCATTCCTTTGAGGAATTTCTATTAAGTTCCTAACTTAATCTTTTGAAAGCCAAATTCTGACCGGATACTAAATAGCACGTTTTAACAAATAAATTTAGAAACAACCACTTGAGCAATTAGTTGTATATATATATACCAGCACATTTACTATATTATCTAATTAATATCATTCCTCTAAATATTATTATGGAAACATATGAAACTGCTTACTGCCAATTAATCCATCCAGATTTGGCCATTTTTCCCATATTTTAGGTTCTATAAATATGGGACATTATGACAAGCGATCGCTCAAAATTTTTTGGCAAACTTTACATAATATGCTAAAAATCGTCTCCAGTGGTCTCTCAAATAAATCGCACATTTGAAATATGTACCCATACAGGTACCTAATTATATATGCAAGCGGAATGCGATTTCACCACTTCGATTTATATGGAATTTGGCATTTAAAAAACACTAAGGAGCCGATGTTGAAGAAAATCATAGTTAATCTTTATTTTTTGCTCCTCCTGTGTATTGTTTACTTAGGTACAAATGATATATTCAATCGACGGTTGACATTTGTACTTCTAACGTTGTAATTTCAATATTGCTAAAAAATGAATAATTATCATTTATTACGCAATTATTCATTACTATTAAAGCATGCAAAAATACTTTACATCCCTAGTAAAATGGTCTCATGATGAAGCTCTAATCATAAATACCAAAAAAAACCAAATTGATTCAGATACGATCTCAACATGCTTCAGTTCCGATTACGCCTGATATATTATCTCACAACGTTACATGTAATATATGTGATAAAATTGAAATGGTAAATGAAACGTTTATTTGGGAGCGACTGTTGATTGCAACTTCCAATGAGACATTCAAATAAAATAATTTTATAAAATACTGAGAGTAGTAGACTGTATTAACGTTTCATTCCTGCGAATATTTACTTATCAATTGCCGAATCAACTCTAAGATATTGAATAACCACTTGAAGACATTCTTGCAAAACTAATTTAAATTTGTTAAAATCCGTTCAAAATTCTATGGTTAAATGGCTAGTTTAAAAAAATATTTGTCACAGAGACGACACATTTCATTGTTGTATCGAAAAGTAAATATCTTGCCTGTGCAGACCTTAATATGGAACAAAATACTGACTCAGCATAAATCTGACTCTGAATATAAGAGGAAAGTGGAACATGAACACAATACTAGGTTCACAAAAAATGGAGGCATGCCTGTTCTAAAATATATCAGTAAATACGGACAGCGAACCCTAGATATAACGAACCCGAAATGTTCAATATGTATGTTACCAAGTAATGAAAATTCTCAAATAGATTCATGTATGTGCTGAAATCATAGCTCCTAAGGAAAAATACTTTAAACCAGTCATCACTATCAATCAATAGTTGTTTTTCATTAGCATGCAGCTTTAGTGTTTATTAGACTATGTCTACCAATAATAATAATCTAAATATTATGTATTTTAATTAATTATATTTTATTAATTTTAGAAAATACACAGATTTAGAAAATGAGATTAAAAGAATTTGGCATTCTCAGACCATAAAAATATTACCATTTGTTATAACGGCTACTGGCATTATACATAGCTCTCTCATTCAAAATTTAGGAGTATTAGATCTGTCAAAGAATTTATATTTATAAAAATGCAAAAATCAATCATTTTAAATACATGTAGGATTACGAAAGATTTTTAAAATATATATATTGAGGGATCAGTAGGATTTATAGGTCCAGTTAGAAGTTTTACCGAGCCGAACGCTCTGATATGAAAATATCTAGAGTCGGTGAATTATTTTCCCATTTGATCTCTTGTGAGTTGACGTGTTGTTCTTGTATTGTTTTGTATTTACTATGCTTATATAATGCACTTGCATAATGTTGATTGACTAGATTATCATTTGTGGAAAAGAGTGTGGAAGGGTTTAGTTTTTTTTCCTGGGGAAGATTTAACCCGGACATAAAGTCGGAAAAAAAAAAAAAATTAATGATATTAAGAAAAATATATTTACATTGTAATTGAACATGTACATCCTGTTGAAAAACTGCCGTTTAAAAATATAGTTTAATGGGATAAAAGTTAAAAAAAATAATAAATATTGAAAATAAAAATTGATCTTAAAATATAATAAATATTAGAATTTGCATCTTAATCTGAAGTCAACTAAAAATCTTACTGACAATGCTATAACTTATTAAAAAATCACAACAAAGGTTTTTTTTGCTCTAATACATCTATTTTTGTTAATGGAAGCATTTACAAATAATTTTTGACTGAGGATTAAACCTTCCTTCCCAGTCACTCGCGCTGACAAAGGATCGACATATAATTACTGCTGTAATATCATCCAATTTCAGAGAAATGCGTATATGTAGGTCCCCGTGTATATGCATGATTGCCCACCAAATGTTGATAGAATGCATTGTCATCAACATCGAGTATTTCTACCTAGTTTCAGCTCGATCGGATATCGGAAAGTGGGTTAATTTCCACTCCCTACATTTGATTGCATTCTTAAATGCACTCTAAAAAAATCGAAGTTCAAATAGATGTATTTAAAAATAGCACCTGTTGCTTGTCTCGCATAATTAAAAAAAAAAAAACAAATTAGTCTTCTACTGACATGTTACGGAGGATTGTGGTATTATTAGAAATGTTATAATTAGCTTAATCTTTTATTTTCTTTAGAAATATCTTACATTATGCTTTACGATTTATTTTTCTTTATTAAGTTAATGATAGCTAAACCACCATATGCACATTACGCACAATCCTAATTTTATACGTTTATTCATGCCAATACTCTGTAAATATTCCGAAACAATAAATAAACAGCTCTTACCAAGCGATTACGAATGTTACGCAACATTATTACGTATATATCCGAAATGGGATAGGCGGTCTCTCAAAACTTTAAGTAATAGCATAGCCAGGTTCTCCCTACTTTCTTCTCTCCTTTCTCCTTTCCCACCCACTTTACATTATATCTCACAACATTCACTATTCACATTTTACCATTTCCGCACAAAACGAACCAGAAAATAATAAATCAAAACTATGTAATTAAAGCCTTCTTATAGAAGTATTTAGTTTACTTATTAAAACCAAGACAATGTTTATGTAATTAGGTACGAGAACACAGCAGTAATACATTTTCACAATCAGTAATAAACACATATTATACTCATTTTGTTATAGTAGAATAACTTATTGAGTAAAATATCAAATTGTAATTTTTAATCACTGAAGAAGATGAAGATAATGTTTACAACTCAAACAAATTTGAAACATCAAAAGTATCGGTCGCATCTGAGAATTGAACTCCTGTGTTCAATTCATAAATGGGACCGAATCTTTTTCTTTTTAAGTATTTTCTTAACGATATTTTAAATAAAAAACTAAAACAATATCATAGAATAAAAAAGAAAAAACATAAATTTTAATAGAAACACATGTGCCACTGAATAAGTACATTTTGGTTCCATTGTCTCTCTTACACTTCCCTGAAATAGGTTATTGCCATCCCATTTAAATTTCGTAATCATGGTGAAACACAGATTTGTTCGGAAATATAGGCCCAAACCGGCCTATATTTGGATCACGAAACACGGCCAGAAGGATCTCATTCGTAATTATTTTATCTGGCATTTTCACAATATTGTGTAAACTAAAACCTAGTTAACAACCACTCTGTAAATTGCCATCTCAACACAGGCGTTACATACCTAGTGAAATGGGCAATACGTCATTATTGTAACTAAATGTAATATTAAAATAAAAAAAATAAAAATAAATTCTAAGCGTGAAAAAATGTGTAAAACTCCCAAATTTCATATAAATAGAACAAAACAATACTTACGTAAAGCTGTTATTATTTTCACCCTTTATTCTTATCTCCATCTTATTTCCCACGTTTCATGTTGACATCATGTTCCGGACCCATCACACTTAAGCCTAAAGCGGCCCCTACACGTTCAATATTACAGTCAATATATTGCAATATTATTGTCCAATAATTTAGTTTAAAACTGACACTTCTACAGTCAACAACTCAACATGTCGAAAAGTAAAGCATGTGTGGCCATTGCTTTAGTCATGGCTTTGAAAAATAAGGAGAAAAAAACGCACATGGATGAAAGGTGGATTAAAAAAAAAATACGCTCATGAAAATTTGTTAGGTGAACTAAGAATATATGAACCAGCTGATTACTGAAACTTTCTGCGGATGGACGGTACATTATTTCATGAACTCTTGAGAATGGTTATAATTGAAATTTAAAAAAGGGACACTATAATGCGAGATGTAGAAAGCCAACGTTTGTCAATAACATTACCTTATTTAGCTACTGGAACATTTTTTGATTTATTTATTTATTGGTAAAGGTAAGAGACAAACAGCACATAAAATATAAATATAAATATATACATGTTAAATACAGTCAAGCCAAAAAAGTCTAAAATTTACAAGTGATGTTTCTCCACAATACATAGCATTGTTCGTACTATTCATTTTTCTAAATGTTATTGCCATAAAAACTGATTTTAACATTCACAAAGCTGGTAAACTCTGGTATATTTCAATACACTCCACAATACTTTTTCTCTCTTCTTCTTTACTTATTTTATCATTCGTAGCCATCTCGATCATAAACCTATATCACACCATGGTGCTTAACTGCGAAGACCGAAATGAACCATTATTGTGTAACACCCACGGACGATTCAATATTTATCAGATAAGATCATATTGCACAGTAAATATCTAACTCGATTTGGTTGTCTCAATATATTGCGTAATCCTTCAATATAACCTATAATAATTAATATTATTCTGCAATATCTTGACCATAATATTGAACGTCTAGGGGCCACTTTACTTAATTTCCTAAAAAATATATATGCCATTAATCCACTGGTTCCGGCAGTTGGGACTTTAGTGCGGAATCACAAAAGAAAATCTTACTTGAGATGAGTTATTTTCCAACAGTGTTAGAAATACATGGGAATTAGTTGTATTTCAAATGACAAGGGCAGTTTTGTGTGGTGTTTGATAAATGTCATTAGTGGTTGATGGGTTTGTGTTAAGATGGTAATGTTAAGAATCTTAATTTTCTTGGGTAATCGATGAGCTCCTGTGAAATAAAATAATTTATTAAAAGGTACACAACATTGAAACAAATAACTATCGCCGTATGTCGAAAAGTTTGCCCACAGGGGTGTGCAGAAAGGATGGACTACAAACAACTCGATCTTGGCACACACTCTTTGATTCATTCTCATTCATAGATACCCTTCTGTTGCTCTGACTTTTGACTCATTCTCATTCATAGATACCCTTCTGTTGCTCTGACTTTCGACTCATTCTCATTCATAGATACCCCTCTGTTGCTCTGACTTTCGACTCATTCTCATTCATAGATACCCTTCTGTTGCTCTGACTTTTGACTCATTCTCATTCATAGATACCCTTCTGTTGCTCTGACTTTTGACATGGCCCGACTCAAATATTTGGTTCACTTGATTGTGCCATGATTTCCTCGGGCGTTCCCGACTTCGTCTATCATTCACATTCGCGTCATTTAAATTTGAAAAAAAAATAATATGAAGTGTTAATACATATTGCTAATGCGTATTGAACATATTCTGCAGCCGGTAGTACAATGTTGTTTAATTTAAGATAATTTATCTAATTATTTACACATATAACTAATTAATGTTTTTTTTTTCTTTTGAAAGATCTTTTCCTCCTAAAGGTTTTTAAATTACTAAATCCAACCTCAGTCCTTTGTTTATAAGTAGGTTTAAAAGTAAACAATGAAATTTTATTGCACCCGCAAAACCATAGGCAAAAATTATAACTTTTCGTTTTAAAATATCGTTTTTCTACCCTGTAACATAAATAAATAATGATCACTTTATTTGAATGCGTTTTGTCATGATTCAATGAATTTTTTGCGTTTTCTTTCAATATGATATCCACAGAATTTTACATTTTAAATTATACCACGCAAATTACGTCAACATAATTTCGCGAACTAATATTCATGTTCAATATAGCTATCGTTTATCACACAAAAATTTTCGAAAGACATTTTATCACATCTCCCTCTAATACCTTAATAATTATATTTCTATCTCGCCGCAGTCGTGTCCGAAAAAACCTTAAAAATAAGTTTTGTATGATGCTAAGCATACGTCAGACATGATAGTGTTCTTTTGTATTTATAGCAGAGAGAAAGAAAGAAGATTGGTTTGGGACAAAATTTAAAGTGATCCACGCTAGGACATGCAATAGCTTCTCATTTGGACAATGGCACTGGAAAGAATCGAAAAAACGTACGAATCAGCAAGAATAAAATCTAAATTAATAATCGGGTAGTTTGTTAAATGCTTTTTTGTATTAATACTATTGCAGCATATTAATTTACATTATCTCCACACATAAGGCCCCTAGGAAAATAATCATCTTTGGGGATGCTGTGTAGGAGAGTCTAATTAAGTAAATAAAGGAGTGGGAAGAAACCCGGTATGAGGAGTAGTTAGGAATCTGGAGTCAGTTTGTCCAAGAGTGACGGAAGTATGAATCCTTTTCTCCCGCTGCAGTTGATAGAGTCCTGTTGGAGAGGTCAAAGGGATATCCTCAACCAGTGTATCCCGATCCGGCCCGCCACGCAGTAGACAGGCAGACGAATTCGTCGCCAAGACCAGACAAACCTCAGCCACACTTTAACACTTTAGGTGATATATGGCAGAGGTGTTGTTTATCCAAATAAATGCTTCCCGGGGCGGCGGTAACCAAAACCGCGTTCCTAATATAAAAGTTTGGTTATATAAAAAAATATTTTTTAGTGAAGTTGTATTAATATTATTATCTACATTTTTTCTTAAAGCCAAACAAATTTATTTTACGTAATTGTAAAAAGCATTCACTTTGTGGCTCATCATAATTTATAATAAAAACACATAAATTTGTTTTTGACCACGATAGTTTTATTTTCACTCTACCGGTTTCGGAAGATCCCTTCCTTCGTCAGGAGAATATTTAAAACTATAATAAATAATTAAAGTTTTAAATATTCTCCTGACGAAGGAAGGGATCTTCCGAAACCGGTAGAGTGAAAATAAAACTATCGTGGTCAAAAACAAATTTATGTGTTTTTATTATAAATTTATTTTAGACACACTATTCCAGTAATTTTATTTAATTTTTTTTTTTGTAATTTTCAATCCGCATTCATGTAATTTCCCAGATGATTGCAATGGCATCATTGAAATACTACATCATATATCAGTATCATAAAAATTAAATAATTAATTTACTAAAGAATCGATCGGATCCAAGCGGTTACTTAGAATAGATTTTATTGATAGGCAGGTAGGTACTAATTACTGTATTTGACTACTTGTTAAAATTTATTTTTTAAGTACCAATATAGGTAGGTACTAATTATTATGTTTGACTACTTGTTAAAATTTCATTTTATATACTAATATAGGTAGGGACTAATTATTGTGTTTTAGTACTCGTTAAAATTTCTTTTTTATATACTAATATAGATGGGTACCTACTAATTATTGTGTTTGACTACCTGTTAAAATTTCTTTTTTATATACTAATATAGATGGGTACCTACTAATTATTGTGTTTGACTACCTGTTAAAATTTCTTTTTTATATACTAGCATAGGTAGGTACTAATTGTTGTGTTTGACTGTTTAAAATTTCTATGTGATCAATTCAAATTTATTCGATTATTTTAAGAAAAGAGATTTATTTTTATTTTTTATTAATATCAATAGCAAAATTTGTACAATATGTAGGTTTAAAGTATAATATAAGTATATTTTTTGTATTTTTTTCACAGTCCTCCTCACTAGGGTTTCCTGTTCTGAGGCGGCCTGTAGTTTTTCTTAAATTTTTGTATTTAGTTTTGAATTGTCTTTACATTGTCTTCATAATGTTTGTAAGTTGATTATTACTTTGATCTCTAAGCCATGTTTTGACTTTTGTTTTAAATATATTCATTTCGTTTATTTTTTTGGTTTCATTTGGTAGAGCATTGAACAATTTTATAGCATGGAATTTATTATTTCTCTGTCCAAAGGATGTGTTCAAACTGGGAGTAATCAGGATATTTTCGATGATGGCCAGATGGCTCAACAAAATATAATGCCTGGTGCATATTAAAATTAACTTAACTTTAGGCACATTTCTTAGAAACCAATTCCAAATCAGTTTGATAAGCTACCAAAAAATGCGGGCTTGGGTACCACCGCCCCGGAAACCATTCACTGAACAACCAACACCTCTGCCATAGGTTACCCTGAGAGAAATTATTGTCCTCAAGGCCTCCTTTGAGGAGACATAGAAGAAGAGATGTAATCTAAAAAAACATACATATTTATAAATTGTAATTTTCATTTAAAAACTCCCTATAAAAAAACGTGCTTAGTACGGGGACTCAAACAAAAGATTTGTCTATCTGTCATTAAATATTTTTCCTCCAAATCTTTACCGAAAGATCATGGGTAGATACTGCAATGGCAGTAAATGGAATCCACAATCTCGCGGGCTTCTGTTCTGTGCACAGTAGACTACGTCCAATAAAACGTAAAAGTATAGGAAAAACATATGTTATATCAGTTTCCCGTATACTTACGGCTGTATAATTGCAAATTATAAAAGTATTGTTTTTTTGTGTAAATACCGAACCCAGTCCGAGACTACACAGGAGCCTGTGAAACCATGGTATCCCCAATTAGGGTACGTTGCGAGGCTGAAGGTAGTTGGGAGGGGAAAGATATTGGGCAGGGGATGTTCCTGACAGTTCAGATCTGATCTTCGAACATGGCTAAAGCCATTTCAAGCAAGGTTTCGATTGTGAATGGTGATCTTTCACCAGGGTGACACTGAAAGTATCTGCCACTTTGAAACACGCTACAAATATGCTATATATTGTTTTAAATGAATAAATTGTGAAATAACACAAATTAGTCATTTGCGCACGCCGGGATTCGAACCTGCCACTCGCAAATTCATAGCTAAAGATCGTAACTCGTAACCACTCAACCTAGGAGTAGTGTAGTTGCGGGAGTACGATATTTCTGTACTATTCGGCTTGCAGGCCTGCAGAAAGTGTTTAGCGTTTCCGTGACTACTGTTTGACGGTGTGACGTGGATGATTATAAGTGTCGCAAGTGTCCACGCACTAAAAACCTCTGATCCTTCGCTGCGGACTGGGAATGCGGGCAATCAGCGCGGTACAACTAATTACCTATTGGTTATCTGCTTATCTCTCACCTCCTCTCGCCTCTGTGGGCTCGTGAGAATCGGTGAAATTAAACGAAAAATGTTTAGTAAATTTAGTTATATTCTTGTATCAATATAGTGCATAACTATATTGATAAACCATTCCTCTTATATGTGCTTGAAACTTTCAGCGGTAGTGTTCATCAGATATTATAGCACAGCATAGCATGAAAATTATCTTATTCCATAAATTAACATATACCTAACTACTAAACAGTTATATGTTTATTTTAGTGAAACGAAAAAAAACTGAAGTGGCGATAACCTTTATTACGTTTGTCTATTTTAAGTTTCGTACAAATTATAAAGTGGTAAATTTAGTTTACAAGAAAAACCCACGAGTAAGCGATTATAAAAACTTTAGCTTTAGCAAAATTTTTATATTCTTTATTAAATAATGTCCGTTTTAAAAATAATATCAGAAATAAATACCTTCCAGATATTCGAGAGACTCTCTCTTAGAGGAATTCAATGTGCTTGAAGCAACTGTGACTGGACTAATTAACTAACTAACCATCACGCCGTTTCCCCGCAGGGGTGGGCAGAGAGAACGGACCGCCAAACAACTCGGTCTTGGCGCACACGTCTTGCCTCATTCTCATCGTATCATAAATATTCTTCTATTATTCTGATTCTTCACATGGCCCGACTCAAGTATCTGATTCACTTGATCGTGCCATGTCTTCCTCAGGCGTCCCCGACTACTGCTACCATTCACATTTACGTCATATGAATATATGAAGAAATCCTTAAACACTTTTCTTCGCTCATTCGCTTTACGTACCCAAACCATCTAAGCGTCCCTTTATTAATCTGACTCATTACGTTTACATCAACCTTGCATTTTTTGCGGATCTCTACATTTCTCACACGAACATACATGGTTTTACCATACATAGGCCTCAGGGATCTCATTTATACAGCATTCAGTCTACTTTCATCATTTCTTTGCCAATTCCATGACTCACTGCCATCGTGGTAGGTACCAGCACTACATTGTGGACTACTTGCTTTGCTTTTGTGGACATTTTTTTGCAAGCGCCAACTGCGTTCAGTCCTCCATTAATGGGATGTTCGACAGTGTTATACAAAAAAGATAATAATGCGTTTTCAAAAAAACTATCAGACTAGAAATAAGGACCAGCAACTACTACGATATATCAACAAGTAGTCTCTTACCGCAGACCAAAAATGTATAATAAAATCCCTCCACAACTAAAATGGTGTGAATTCTCATCCTTCCGTCCAAAAATATTGAAATGGTTATTAGATTTAGGCTGGATAGTTGACAAAAAATGTCATCTGATTACGGCGCACAGTTGTATCTTCGCTTTTAATTATTATTTTCTGAAATATATATTTTTTCTTCTGTTCGCCTTAAGTATACTACCCACACAAATAAATTAATCTTTTTAATTTCACATTTTGAGTTTCCTACAACATGCGCTGCCTAGGTTGCTGCCGCCAACTGCTGATGTTAGAAACCAATGTTGACTGGGTCAAAAAAATTTCACGCCTGTATTGCAACTAATCCTCGACGTACATTGTACTTGTCATATTACATAAATTATACACATATCCAATATCCACGTTTACATTATTTTAATATGTAAAATGTCCAATAATAAATATAAAGTATTTCAAAAAGAGTATATATTTTTAAGATTCGTTCAAAAACAGCAAATCTACTTGAATCGAACGTCAGTGAGAACATTCTGATGACATGATTTTATTTTGTCTCAGAGCACCGCTCAGTTGACCATACTGCCTCCTTGCGACAGTCACTTGTTTTGTCTTCAAATGTTTATGCAACCAGAGAATCCAGTTAACCCGAAACAGTAGTTACTTGTTACGTGTTGATTTTACTGGACATACTGAAAGCAGGCAATACCTACCTACTCAGGACCGCACTAAGCTGTATTGAGTACACAAACACACATTTTAAAAAAGAATGCCAAACATTCCCTGTTTAGCAAAGCCTGACAATATTTTAAATCCTCCTTCTTCAATCAATATAAGCGGAAAATGTTGCTTTTACAATAGTGGAAGACTAAGCTGAGACAGATTTTATTAAAATCCGATGCATTTGTCTACTTGCTTACTTACTAACCAGTCAGACCTCAGCTTATATTGATTCACATCTGGGTTTAAAAAAAGGTGGTACCATCTTCTGTAAGATTTTGTCTATCATTAGTGAAACCTTCACCATGTAGTGTATAAAAAACTCTAGGTTTTTGGAATAGTTTATTTAATACGTCACATTTGTGGAGCCCTCCCTGGCCTTTCGATTATTAAAATCAAATTTCAACTTATATTTATTGGTTCAATATGTCTTTTTTTCTTTCACTGTGGCCCTACAAATTTGCCTTGTTAGAAAGTGGGCCTCTGTGCTCTCTTGTTTTGTATTTCATATGAACTACAAGCCGATAATTCCGTTCAGGATACAATATTGCGCAGGTGAAAGTAAAGAGGAAACATTCGAGAATCTGGATTAATAAGTATATTCACTGAAGTATATGTAAATTTTAATTGGTATGTGATTATCGCACAAGTTTCCCGACTGCTTGGAGCCGGTGGGTCAGTACTACTATGAAACCATGAGTAAACGAAGATGACAAAAAAACCTTCGATATCAACAAAAAATAATATCAACCCCAATAATGGTACTAAAAATAAAACAAAATTTGATTAGACGCATTTGTGGGGAGAATGTTATCTTATCGTAAAGATTTCCATGTAAAAACAACGTTTTGTTTTTTAAACATATCCATCTAACTTAAACTCGGCAGATAGACTCGCTGACGATTAAAAAGCAACCTATCAGCTTTTGGTGGCAATCACGCACGCAAACGCGTACTTATACGCATTTCTCTGAAATTGGATGACATATTTATTTCGCATAATATTTTAAGTAAGTGTCGGTCTACCCAAACGGGTTTTAGATCAGTTGTTAGCGCGGTTGATTCCAGCAAAACCGCCTAGATCACAAGGCCGGAACACTGAATCATATCAGCCTCCTAACTTGTATTAGAACCTCCAAAAAAAAATTTTTTTAATATATCTATGAAAAAAAAAACGTCAAAGCTAGGAGTCTTCTATGAATGAGTGTCCCGGCCTTGTGGTCTATGCGGTTTTTATTCCAGTCGCTGCGCTGGAGAGGAAGGTTCAATCCTCAGCCAAACCTAAAAAACGTCAAAGCTAGGAGTCTTCTATGAATGAGTGTCCCGGCCTTGTGGTCTATGCGGTTTTTATTCCAGTCGCTGCGCTGGAGAGGAAGGTTCAATCCTCAGCCAAACCTAAAAAAAGAATATGCATTTATATTTTTAATTACATCTATCAATTAAAATAGATCTTTAAAGTAAAAAAGAGGCTGGTGGCAAAATTATATTTTATAATGAATAAGTAAATGTTTTATTATCTTCCTTTTTAAAAATAGAGATAATGATATCCTCACTGGGTTCTCCCGTGCTGATATTTTTTGCATATTAAAATTTATAAAAGTCACCGATAGATTTGTGTTTTTAGTGCGGTTGAGTTGTTTCTGTTTCAGTCTGTATTTTGGTTTCAGTATTGTTTGCATACAAGTTGGACTTATTTAATTTGTCACTCCCTGAAAAAAAAGATAATTTGTTACAAGTGAACCAACGAAGCCCTGAGAATTGAAAGAAATATTATATATGATCCAGACTTAATTAAGTCGCGATCAATTGATTACGTTCCAGCTCAGTAAAACAAAAGACCTCATGAACTAATTAACTCCCTTTAGTAGTGTCAAAAAGTACATGTGGACTGCCAATATATATTATTGTTGATATTTTAATTAAAACATAGTCTCATAATATATTTTACACGTCAGTAATTATCCTAAATTTTTCAATATAACGCCAATCATCGAAATATCACATGTGTTGTATTTTATTAAGTATTGACGGTTGACTGATGTGATTCATCTTAAAGTGTAGGTATTGCACAGTTACCTACTTTAATAACTAAGCCATTCCTAACATACCAGATCTCTATAGATCCATACAGATGCCAACACCCTCAATCGATGGATATTTCTAGGTAGCGAGAATTTCTTCGATTTCTCTCAGCAAACCAGATAGGTTCAATAATAAAGTTGATATTTTGTACAAGTAAATGAATTGGAAAGTAGGTATGCTCGCAATTAAACGCTGGATTGAATGCAGTACCTGTTAAAGAGTAGTGTTATGATCCTTATTATTGATAAGTAAAGATTTTGAAAAATAGACATGGTTACACAAATTTAGTTAAAAGATAGTAATAAAAGACGTTTTAGGGTGAAAATTGTAGTTATTTAATATTATACCTGTATCTACGATGTAATTTGTGTTCGAACATAAATCAGTGGTCTGTAATTTAAATTTAAAGAGTCCGCGAGGGCTGTGCGTTAAATGTTTAAAAACTGTACAAAAATATTTTAAAGTTTTTTTTTTAATTTTTATTTATTCAGTGTTTTTTTGGTTTTTTCACAATGTTTGGGTGTGTTAAGATCTGGAACCGGATCATTCCGAATTATCATCACATCTTTAGAAAGTTACATAAAGTCATGGAAAGTTATGAAACAAAAACTTTATTTACTGGGTTATGTAGGTTAGGTTAGGTTAGGTTAGGTTAAAAAAAAATTTCATCGTTTCTAGTGACTTTATATAACTTTTTAAAATTGTGTTGAATTGTCACTGTGTTGAGTTATCATGTAACCGTTAAGATCACCAAACTAGGCACATGCCCGTGATGTGGTATTGCAATCGTTAAGATTGATTAGTAAAATTTTATATAAAATGTTATTATTTATTTATCCTTACTTACTTATGCATGTTTCTCATTAGTTATAGTTGCTAGATTTGTATTTACGTAACTTTATTCAGTTCGTCTGTAGAGCATAGGTCGCAGGTGTAGGCATAGAAGGCTCTATGGAAGGTACTTTTCACTTCCGCACTGCATCGGGAGAAACGATGGGAGAGCAAGTTTACACGGATGTTTAACATTCTCTTCTTCCGATAAATATCGCTATCATCTGATTATGATAAAATAGCATTCAATATAAAATCATTTCTCAAAAATATCAACCAATTTTTCTGAATTGTTTTTAATCCGTTTTAATTGAACTTAATCTTCACAATAAAACAATAGTCTCGGTAAGTCTACACGGAGAAAAATGAGTATTGCTAATTTAGTAATCTGGTTGAAAACGGGATTTCAGGCCGTTTTCTGGTAAACTTTTAGTAAGTTTATAATAAAGAAATCCGAAAATATTATGATTTTTATGAACACATGTTCCGACTTCCGACGTCGTGATAATAAATGGTTACTATAAATTTGACCGGTCGGTGGCCAAGTTGACATCGCGTTTGGGTCCCACCCAGGCGTAGTGTGTTCAATTCCTCGGCTGGCTAAGTCATCCATCATAACGCAAGCAACATTTTCACCTTACTGTGGTGGTAGTAGGAGATTTTCAAATATTTTCAGGTTATTCGTAACCTGGGAATGTTTGAATTTCTTTAAAAAAAAAAAAACATTGTTTTTTTACTGGGCCTGCAATCCCGTTACCTATTTTTTTTTCATTCAGTGTCTCTATCTCTTTCACACTGTCTTTGAGATTTATCATCTTTTCCAATGATTAAATATTACAATGAGGTTTATAATCTTTAATAAGATAATCTTAATAATTTTACCTATCACTTAACGCTATGCACAATTCCTTTAACAATACTATAAATTAAAATGTATTTCTTGTTACGTATTTTAAAAAATAACATTGTGAAAATATTTTTTGAAATTAAAAAACACATTTTCCACTAATTATTTTTCATGTTATATTAATCTGTTGGTTACACGACCTGTAAAACTTTTATTTTCCAAGCGGATACCTTAATATTTGATCATTTCATTTTTAAATATCGCATTCCTATCGAATATTCTAAACTCAGTTTGATCTCAGGAATCAATTTTTTTTTACTGTAGAAAATCTGTGAAAAACTTTTATAATCAATTAACACTTCACAAAATTATCAACTGTTCAGTCCAGTGGATCTATGACACACTCAATATAAAGAAAATAATCCGGGAGAGGATAGACAAAGGTTAATAAATATTTTCAGATCTGGTTACTATAAATAGCTAAAGCCATTTCAAGCAAAGCTTCATTTCTGAATGTTAGCCTTTACTTTCAAAATTCGAACTGATGTGTGAAGAATTCAGGTAAGCGATAAAGTATCTGTAAGATATATTTTTATTTACCTAAAAAATATTTTAATTAAATGTGTGAAATGTGTATGGCTTTTGCTTAAAATTTTTATCTTGACAAGTAAAGTGAGATTTTGAGATTTTTGAAAGTTCTGCGCTTTTGCAGTTCTTATCTACAATTAAAATATCTAATGATTTTTTGACCGATTTGCTCAAGTACAAGAAATAAAAATAGAACATTATTCGTTCACACCTAGTTACTACATTTATAATATTAGTACTTATTAACCATTGTTTTTAAAGCAGCCTTTATATAACAGCATTCAGGAAGATACTAAATACTGGTATATAAAAAAAAATGATTGCTTACTTGAAATCAGTATTTCATGTACTCGCCCATGTAACAGTATTGGGGTATTTAAACGAGAAACCATTCTCTCTTGTTGAATTTCTCATTACGAAATAAACGGGATCAACTTTTGGTAAGAAAAGTCGTAAAAATGCCTTCAGAAAAGAAGACCAATTCAAAAAAACTTTTACCTTTTCGCATACATTATTCAGTTCCATAAATAATACAGCTTTTAAAAAATACTGCGGTTCGTTGTAAAAATTAAACAATGTAATTATGTTATTGAGTTGACTAATAAAATATTATTATGTGGTAACAATTGGTGCCTTACAATTTGTACAGAAAAAATATTTTAAATAATATTTCACTTGCATCATTGCCAGTAAAAGTTCAATCGCACGATGCCTTTATTTCCTTAATCGTATACATTTAATTTATTTGTTTTTTTTACACGTGGTTACTACCCGGTTTTGCCCAAGTATCAGCATTTTCACGAATCTTTTTTATTATTTAACATTTTGCAAATATGGAGAAAAAAATTTATGACATCTAATTTTTAAGACAAATTAATTACACAGTTCTAAGCTCCATGGCTCGTAATAAGAAATCGCGCCCGATGCAATCACGCAGTCGGTGGGCGTATTCATGCATCGACTACAAATCCGGGGGTCGCGGGTTCAAATCCCGTATATATTTTATTTTATAAGTTCATGGTGTTTCATAATTAATACCTTTAAAATAATATGAATAGTATAATTGCGGCACTTCTAAGAGTGGAAGATACTTTCAAAATCGCCCTGTTGTATGACAACTTATCGATACCGCCACTAGCGGTTGCAAGTGGCGGTAATGATTGAAATTTTGTCCTGTTTATACGCACCTTTAAATAAACTACATTATATTGACTTTAACTGCCCTCTGTATCTCATTCCAGTGCGGAGGTAATCATTAATAATCATAACAGTCAACAAACTGGTGTCTAGTGTTTGTTTATTTTATGTAAATATATCATATTATTTATTTAAATATTTGAAAAAAATGGATTTTATTATATGACACAAATAATAATAATATCTCCTCATTAGGGATGCCTCGGAATAGGAATACCTAGTAAGGAGGACTGTGAATACTTTAATTTGTATTTCATAATAATAATCAGTAATAAAAAATAAACATAAATAGAAATAAAATATGTATTTTCCACGTTGTCCCTAAAACTGAAATTTAATTTATTTGCGTTATAAACTATCAAACTATAATAAAAATAAAACAAAAATGGTTAAACCCTAATATGCGGGGCCTGGGATCACAGGGACCTAACTACAAAAACTGGTATTTTGAGTTAAGCTTGGTTTCGGTAATTTTATTAGTGTCAAAAGGTTCTATATCGTGCATACAGCAGTTTCACCTTTTCAGTCGGGCATACAGGTGAGCATATGAGCATTCCATTCTTTATTTGCGTTTACCTCAAAACCATGTTTTTGTAGATAGGCCCCTGTGATCTTAAACCCCCGCATTACTGAGAAAATTACCCGTTTTAGGTACATGTAAGTATAAAAAGGTCATGGGGGCCATTTTACTAATTTTTGATATTTCAAATTTTTCATTTTGTCAAAAGACAATTGCTTAACTGCCTATAAGTGACGTTGAAAATATCGATGGTCAAAGCAGAATCGTTAAGCAGTTGACTCGCTCTGTTGATTGTCGCCTTTTGATAGGCAGAAGTCCTCGATTTCGAAGCATTAAAAAAATGCATGGGATCTCCCGAGAGTGTACTTGTTAGACACATTTAAGCCTTTTTTTCAAAATAGGTGAATTAGGTATAGTTACAGAAATCCGTAAATAAAAAATTAAAGGAAAATCTTTTTGTGTGAATGTTGTTAATGTGTTTAGAAAACTTTCATACGAATAGTTTAAAACGACATTATCTATTCAGAGTTATAATAATTGTTTTTTCAAAGAAATTAGTATTTATCTTATTGCCAAACAAATGTATTTATTTTCTGAAAAAATCGATGCGTGAACTCATTCATGTCCCTCCAAGATAGAAAGTGGCAGTGGAGTGAAAAGGGAGATCAATGTCATCAAAGGTTCTTCAACTTATCACTTTCAATGTAACATAAACCAAACGGATATGACCATTTAGCGGATAATAGGCAACTTTAATACCTATCAATTGCACACGTATCGATTCTTAGAAATACGGAGGCAATGCAAAGCAGCAATTATCACAATTAATTATGAAACTAGCTACTTACTGGTTGATCATTTCACTTGCACTCTTATGATGACGAACACGTAAGGCAGTCCATTTATGCTTTGTTGTTATTGATTAATATATTATAATATGAACACAAAATTAAGCCAAATAATGTAACACCGGATCGATATAATTTTAACAACATACCTGAAAAAAACGCAAAAAATGCGAAAATTTACGGTATTTGCCCGAAAAATGCAAATTCCTTTTATTCGTGTTATTTTTTTTTTTATTATTAATCCTACACGGGATGCCCTGAGAAAGAAAAAGGTATGAGGGGTGGGGATGAATCTAGGGGTCAATGTGTCCAGAAGTGACGGACATATGAATCTATCCCTTCCTATGCAGTTGTAGACGATGGGTCGAGAGAGACAGGCTGGACAGGTCGAGGTGTCTCACTTAACCGGTCTCTCCCGATCCGACCCGCCCTCCAGCTGGTGAGAAGGCGCATCAGCCGCCAAGTATTGAACACACGTCACCCGATGAACTCGGGCACTCATGCTGAGTCACCAAACGTAGCTATCATCTTGGTACCTATTGCAAAAGTGTTGGTTATCCAATAAATAGTTCCCGATGTGGCTGGCGGGGTGAATAATTTCACTTAAAAAATTGCTTTCACGATTTGTAATGCAACCATTATATATTATTATGTTTGTAAGATTCCGGATTCAATATATATTTGGCAAAGTGCAAGTTTTATTTTTCTATTTTATGAAATTCTGTCATTATAAATTCCCGGAATCCCCTCAGGAACATTAAGGAAACCTAGTTTGTTCAACCTACCGCAAACAGAATTAACACCATCGCAGTTATCGTATATATATAATAAAGCAGAAAATTATCATTCATGAATGAACCTATCTATTCGAAGTACAAAACGTCCAGGTAAAAAATAACTTTTATTTTATGTCGGGAATTTACTTGTTTAATAATCGTCAACGTTCGAATCATTGTAACATTTTTATCAACAATTTTTTTTTTTTTATAACTTAATAAGTAAAATCTAAAAAAGTAATTTTATTCCAAAAAAAAACAAAAATAAATATTCAACCTTGAATGAAAAACTAAATTGAAATGAGAGAAGTGGCAGAGCAGCGACCCGGCAAGGATAAGGTCCATGGTTTAATTCCTAGATGCGACTGTATCTTTTTCCTTTTCAAATTTTCGTTTGACAATCGATAATATTGTCTTCAATGATTATTTTTTTTTTCATTCATATTCTTTTATAATAATTCCTAAAGATGTAAAATCTTATGTTATAAATATATACAATGAACTCTCCAACCACAAAAATAATTGCATGAAATTCAATATAATTTAAATTAAGATAGTATGTACTGTATTGCCATCTAGTGAATTTTATCAGAAGTATACACCACATAAACCGGAAAGTGCAAATAATCGATTAGATATAAGATTTTGAATTGGTTACAGATGGCGGTATATTTTTTTGTAAGTTAAGTATTCTAAACTTTCTTTGTTAAAAATAATAATAATATTATTATTAATTTTTCAAAAAAAGCAAACACATTGTGACTTGACATTTTAAATAATAAAAAAGAAAACACTTTGTTTAAAGTCACTTTATTGATATTTTAAAGTCTACCGGTTTCGGTACCTCCGTACCATCATCAGGACTGTTATAAAAATACTAACTAATACAGAATAATACACATATATATATAAACCAATAGTTAAGAGAGAAAGAGATAGAAAAACAGAGAGAGACAGTGTCAGTTGCGTGAGGGAAGTGGGGGTGGGGAGTTTGGGATAGCGGGAAACATACTTATTATAGGGCTGAATGTTAAATTTAATTGATTATTGATGATTTCAGCCTTTGAATTAACTGATTGTTTTTATTTCCAATGCTTCCAAATTGTTAAGTCGTCAGCCTATCTCATTTTTGTGTAGGACTTTAATACCCGTGTCACGGTTAAAAGTGTGATCTTTATTAATGTAATGTTCTGCAAATTCTGAAAATCCCGAACTGGTTAGACATCTTAGGTGTTCTTTTATTCATTATTATATTATTATTTTATTCTTATTATATATTATTTTATTCTTTTATTATTTATATTTTATAAGTATGTTTCCCGTTATCCCAAACTCCCCACGCCCACTTCCCTCCCGCAACTGACACTGTCTCACTGATACAGTCTACACTGATATAGTGAAATCCGTTGTGGGAAACGGAGGGTGCTGCGACGCGAACTTATGTGCCAGACGCGAACTAATGTTCTACGAAGGGCCTCATCTTAAGGGGGGAGTGGTGTGGAGAGATAGGGGGAGGAGATGGTAGGGAGAGATAGCGGTCGGTCACTTAACCTGCAACTGTCTAAAATAATAAAAATTCCAGATTGATTGATCGATGCAAGATTGCCAAATTCCCGCAGAAAACATCTCTTGCAGAGAACAAAATATTGCAAAAAAGTTATAAAAATTGATAAATTTTTAAGAGCTGTATTTTGGAAACTATTGGGTCTATAGAGACGGTTTTAGGCTCAACTTAGTCCTCCAGGATTAAAATCGCCAAAAACTGAAGAAGGATAGAACATTATGTTGGTCTTTTTTTCATTTTTGACAATATTGCGTTTGGCACTCGAGGTATAAAATTTGGATTATTTATTGGGCCAATATCATAAACAACTCAGCAAAAATCAAAACTACAAGATCTGCCGCAAGGTACCCTCCCTTCCAGGCGACTGGACTATCAGTGGACATCTTAAATTTACCACTAACAAAGATTGTTACATGGCAGTTGAGAAATGTATGATAAATATGTTCCGTATTAATACATTTTTTTACTATTCATATGAAAAAGCCCCTAAAAAATCAGTCTTTTAAATTAATAAATATTATTCCGTAATTTTTGGTTTCCTTTAAAAAAAATTTCATCTTTAATCCCTGACAAACCTAACTTCCGTGATAGTTTTTGTTTAAAATACAAATATTTTTTAACGAGGAAAAATAAAAAAATATATAAATATATACATCTCAATAATCTGATTAGGCGTGAAACCAATCAAGATTACGTACACTGAAAGAAATGTTTAGGTACTATTTACTAAATTTTCAGTAATTATCTACTAAACACTTTAGTTGCTGTGGTGCTGCCGAACTTTTAGCTACTGTTTGCTAAACAGCAGTTTATTTATGACAGCTTAACGATTCAGATATTCTAGCTAAACTAATCGGTTGAGACAGCTTTATGTGTTTAGTTGTGTTACCTAAACTAAACATTATATACCTAAACCATTTTGTAGTGTTTGGTTAGAAAAACAAAACTGTTGATGTAGTAACCTTATTATTTAGTTAATATTACAAAATGGTTAGGTTGATTAACTAAACTTCGGTTGGAATAGCCCTACCGATATAGGTGTTTTACCTCTCTACTGCTAGCTAGCTTTAGGTACTGTAGCTTAGCTTTTTGGATTGATTATCTATATTAAATAGAAAGTGCAGCTTTGCAGTTTAGCTGAAAACAATACAGGGTGTAAATGTAACCACCATCAACTCGAAGGATTATACCCATAATTCAGAATCATGGGTTAAATACTTTGAGTTGCAGGTAGTTTATTACAACCTTTTTGAGAGATGAAACCTAAATAAATAAATATTATGTTTTGTAAGACTAGAATGTACTTATTAAAAACCTCATTCATATAAAAGTTATTTTGTTAAGAATCGTCTCTATTGTTTCCAGCTACCAGCAAAGCCTCAAAAAAGAAAACATGTTTGATCATACACACATTTATATTATTATCATTTTTTATTATAATTTTTTCTTAAATATAGTAAAAATTGTTTGTGTTCTGATTTGGCAAATTCTTTTCGGCGCTGCCTGTATGTGTCTAGTAATTTACCTTTAGCAGCAATTTTTTGGGTAGGCCCAAAACACACATATGGGGTGAAATACACAGCTGCGCTTTCTTTATTAAAGACTTTGGTGATTTGAAAAGCAAATTCATAAAATCTCTTGCTTGTAATGGATCTATCTGGATTACCCTGCAATTCCTTACTTATAATAGTACTGCACAGTCTGGCAGAATTTTCCAACAGACCCTTTGACTCAAACTGCATTAAAAGTTCTTGCCCTTCATTGATTGATATGAGATGATGTCCTAGAAAACAAAATTGCATATTGATTAAATAACTAATAACCACTTCTATAATCATCATAATATCAGTCACAGGACGGCTATTCTACGCTGCCACTACTAAAATACACATATCGGAATGTATAAAACAATTAACTTAAGTTACTTAGGTATCTGAAACCTACTAAAATTATTTAACTTACATTCGAAATTTGCTCTTCAAAAGCTTCTTGCGTTATTCTTTGTGATTTGTTTATATTTTCCAACAAGGAAATGTCATTTTCAACGAAGTCATCGTGTTAATAATATATGGGCGTTGTTTGTTTGGAATTTGAAGGTATATCTTCAATCTGAAACAAAAAGCAGGTATGTACACAAAGGCGAAAAAAGGGGTGAAGGGGTCAAGCTTTGTTTTTATCCCTTTGGAATTGCTTGACCCCCCGGCAGTCGATTTATTCATTAATTACAGGAATTATTATTTTAAATACTATTATTTTTGTATCAAAATCGCGTCCGGTACAACTATTTCCAAATGGTTAACCAAAAAAGGCCTAGGTATACAATTTGTCATCATTACTGCTTTTAAAAAGCAGTAATGATGAATTAAAATTTAAAAACTTACACTTATGACAGGTGGATTAATAACATCCTTGAGCGCATTAATGTATGCTGTAAACAGTGCCCGGTGCCCTACAGTCGGAATCAATTCTTTAATATCATCTTCAGATATTATCAGGAGTGCTTTTGAGTCTATGGCTTGTTCTCAAATAAAGAAAAAAACGACGAGAAAATACAAAAATTTTCAAAACAAGAAAATAAAAAAATATTTTTCAAAGGAATGAAAATTATTCATTAAAAAAATGTATATTTATACAACAGCAGATACCGAACACCCTGTATCATGAATCAAGCGGAGATAAAATAGTTTTAATAATGAAATTATTTAATTTATATGACAAAATTCCAATGTAAACATAAATAATGGGTACACCCTGTATTTAAAAAAACATATCCCTCCCAAAAAAAAATCAATAGAATTCAATGTTCAAAATGATATGTCCGAATTAATAATTGCAATACACATTTATTAAAATTAAACATAACCTGCTATTATTGACCATCCATCGGTACGATTTAAAAGCTAGTTTGGTTGGTTCTAGTTTCTGGCTAGGGTAAAACTGTAACTTAGAAAATACTGCAGTTTCAAACAACATTCGTTCAATACAAAATAATATTGGCAGAAACGAACAAAGAAATAAAGGCGCCCTTGAGGTGATTTTGCACAAAAACGGCGCTGTACAAGTCATCCAATTATTATTTTTTTTTATATACCACTCTCTGTAACCTGTGTCATGACTCCTGACACAATCTGGTTGTAGCGTCCACACGCACTCTTCAAACTAGGTACATAATAAATACAAATCTACTAAATTTATTGCGTACTTGAGTCATGAATAATGAAGGTGCCAGTTTCTAAATCAAAAAGAATGGATATTATCATAAAATATATCATAGTTCCATGATATAAATTCTAAATCAATAAAAAATGGAAAAAAAACTCACCTTTAAATGTTTCTATGTAAGCTTCCAGATTCCAAGAAATTAAATAATCTTTATTTTTCGGAATAACTTTATTGAGTAAAACCTCAAATTGTAATATTTAAATATAGATTTTCGTTTAGAAATCACTAATATTGTCTTCAATATTTAAATTAAATAATCCTCCACAGTGTTGTCTGCCATTATCACTAGGAACTAGGAACAGCGGTTAGCATAAAATAAATTCGCAACGCGCGCAACAAACGTAAGTATGGTGCGAACTGTGGCGAACTGAAAACTGCGTCGTAAATAAACAACTGCGTCATCGCGGACCGCTAGCGACGACGATAAGATCTACCAAAGTTCGGGAGATTTAACTAAAGTTTTGTTGCACTTTGCTCAAGTTTGTGCAAAGCAACTAATTGTTATGTAAAAATACCAAATTTAGATATTCCAACCTAAGTTTGGCTATAAGAACAAAACATTTAACCAAACTAGATGTTTAGTTAAATTTAGCTAAATACTTTGGGAAGTAACACATAAACTTGAGTTACTAAAGTGAAATAGGTTTAGTAAATTACTTTAGCTTAATTAACCAAACCGATTATTTTGTTTAGGTAAGTAAGCTTTTAGTATGCTATTATTAAAGTTTGGTTGTAATAGCTCAAGCACATTTTACTAAACAACGACGGTATCTACACATAAAGTAGTTTGGTACAAGTAGCTCAAGTTTAGGAGATGGTTACACAACTTCAATTAGCTTAACACTTTAGCTAACTCATTTTTTTCAGTGTAGGACAAAAGGCTGCGATGGGCTGTGGACCATGAACAATTAAATATACCAATCCTAAGAGAAAAACCAGTTATATTCAATTTTTCAATTAAGTCCTAAATCCTGTATCTAAATTTCGCCAATAAACAATTAGATAATGTTAATTAAGTGTTAATCTCAAGTGACCTACCAGCTAAGTATTGTACTGTATATTTTCTCCATAAATAGTTAAGTAATAACATAGATCACTGTAGAAATGTATTATAAGTTTGTACAGCGCCCTTGAGGTGTTTTTGCACAAAAACGGGGCTATACAAGTCATCCAAGTATTATTATTATTATTATTATAAGTGCGAGAACCCAAAATATTGACAAACGCGTATTACGACGCGTACCCACCTTATCTATAATAAATATGATCCATCAGAACAGGCTTTCTACGCCATATAACGCCCGATAGAAACACTATGGAAGCCCCATATTGAATCATCTTCAATTTTCGTTCTATTCTATACAACGACAGCTGAATTGAACCAATGGTAGTTGCTATGAATCAAAAAGGGATATATATGGGAGGAATTCAAAATAGTTATAAGAATTATAGAAATTGTCCGGAAACAAGCGGTACAAGGACAGAAACAAACAGGAACCGTCAGAAGAAATAACAAATTTTGGTTTTTTTTCGAATTTGATTATTGCATTTTGAAAACTCATAGAAGATACTGGATGGATAAAAAGGCAGAATCCAACCCTATTAATATATAATAGAAATGTGAACGCGCGACAATTCTCAAATCCATTATCGATCGGTTCGATCAATGAAACAGATCGCAGAATCCGGTGGAAGTGACCTGGGGGAGGAAGTGGACCGGCTGCATGGAAGTAAACTTGAGGAACGATGGGAAGAACTGGGAAGACTCAAGAAGAATGACAAAGGAGCCTATTGAAATAATTTATTTGTGGAGGAGACCAAATCTTTACCATATCAAATTTAATGTGACTAATTCGTTTTTTAGGTAACGGGTAATGTTCCGCTTACGTAAATAGCTATGGATATTTGTTTGTCTACAATATTTGCTTCCACATTTATTTTGGTAAAACCCTTTTTTTAAATTCTGATAACCATTACCACGCTTTTCTAGAATCTTAAATAGCAAATACAGTTATTTTTGGTTCGTTACAAACTTTCCCAATTAAAACCGCAGTTTTGGTCCCAATTGTAAAAAAAAATTCTTCGCTGGTGGTGCCCACAAAAATACTGATTACTAGGAAGCAGTACGTGGACACTAAAATAGATTGGTTTTCTATTCACTGTTTCTTGGAAAATTTATTTTAAAATAAACCAAATCGAATTGTACATTGCTCTGTTCCATCTTACCTCTTTATAAATGAATGTAGGTTCTTGACTTCGATTGAACGCGGAGAAAACTTCCTGATAAAAAAATATTACTAATTTATTAAAAATCTCATCAAATTATTCGTATTCCTGTTAAAAACGGGATTGTGGGCCATTAAAAAATTAATTGATTGGTATCCTAAAAAACTTTAAGTAAAATACAAATGTTTTGTCAAGTTGTCCGAACACGTGTTCATTCTTTTTCCATAAGTTGAGGTTCGGCTGGGCAGTTCGGCTAGCGTATCTATACGTAGCATTACAACCCCGTTTTTAACAGGATAACTAACAATTTGAGGAGATTTTCAATAGATCAGCATTACCTTTAAATTTTATAATTGTAACTTTGGACCAAACATATTGTGTTACGCCTCTTTGAATTGCCTCCCGCTATTCAACATTAGGAATCTCTTTTGGGTCTGATCTTAATCCGAAATTTCCATATTATTTTTAAATTTTCCCAAGTACTTTATAAAAGTTCGCCTTCCCCTTCTCCATCCGTTGAATATGTAGATAGCCAAAAACACCCTGGAAAAAATAACATTTCATCTTCATGACTTGCCTATTACTAGCGCAGAACCGTGAAAAATAACGAGGTAGTCAATTTATAATCTTTTTGATGATTGATGATAAAAATAATCGTGTGGTTTATGTTTTCCTTCGTTGAAAAAACGAACTAGTTCCATTTATGAATCACAAAAAAATTTGGTATATACTCGTAGCTGACCGGATAAATCATCAAAATGATAATTCATCACATCTTTAAAAAGTCATGGAAAATGATGAAAAAAAACTTTATTAATTGTAGGTTAGGTTAAAACAAAAATATTCATCGTTTTTAATGACTTTATATCACTTTTTAAAAGTGTATTGAATGGTCACTGTGTTGAGTAAGCATGGAACCATTATTTTAAAGAATTAATAGCGATATAACGTTAATTAATTTTTTTTTAAATTAACTAGAGCACGCCGAGATTTGAATCCGCGACTTCTTGATTATTAGCCAATGAACAAAGAGACCGTCGACATTGGTGTATTATTGGATGTTTATTTTTTCATCATTCCCTCGTTCATTCACGATTTTGAAACGAAGTAAACACAACTTATTTTAGCTGTTAATTTTATTTTATTAAGTAAAAAAACATGGCCAAAAAGTGTGTTTTATTTTGCGAAGTTCGCAAGAAATTTTTACGATGATTTTCTAAAGAGCTTAATTTACCATATTAAACAATAAAACGATAAGAAAAAACGAATTCGAAAGTAGAAGATTAAGAAATTTAAAACAGTTTTCATATGCATGATACTTTATTTTTTCTGGGCTTATGAAAAGACTTCTTAAAAAATTCTTAAATTAAAAATAAATAAATTACAATCGACTTTATATAGCCAAGGATAGTGTGCACCTAGCAACATAGAGCATAGCCAATAAGCAAGAAGAAATATGTAGATATTTTTAGTATTTAATAATGTTTTATCTTGGCGTAATGCACTTCCGAAAGTTTAACATTAATTAACCACAGAAATATTTTAATCACGCCAAGGAAGTCCCTGGTCAAACTTAAGTTCATATCGATAGCGATATTTAATTAATACTTGCGGTTTCAACACGCCTGTGATGACGTCAAGTTAACCGACTTTAAATGCGTTGCGGGCATGAATGAGACTGCACCCATATTTACCTAACACATTACAGAAAGTCCCGATCCCTGCGAAGGAAACGTACTTAATATGGATAGCGGAATAATTATTCACTGCTGATCTAACCGTCACATACCGATTTGAAGATATTTTTAATCAGGGATTTACCCTTTATATTGTTTTTATCTTTGACGAGAATGTCGGTGTGCCCTTTTGTAATGAAGGTACTTACTTCAATGGTAAATTTGTATTGCGTCTTGTGTCCTTTAATTTCAAATGAAACCGCACTGGAGTTCCGAGTGTACTTTTTACAAGCCTAGAAAAAAAGTTGTTCAATATAAAGGTACAGGTACATAAAAATGTTTTTTTAAAGTTTAGGTTTTAATTACAGGTGAAAAACTATCTGTAAATAACTACCGACCGATATCTTTACTTAGCACAATATCTAAAATCATAGAAAAGGCGGTGAAACATAGACTCTACAAGTTTCTTGAAGATAACAAAATACTATCGGATAACCAATATGGCTTCCGCAAAGGCAGGAGTACTTCAGATGCAATAGCCGCCCTCACAAAAATCGTTTCCCGTAATCTCGTCAGTGGTCGCTAACCACTAGCTGTTTTCCTCGATCTCGCAAAAGGGATGGATACGGTATACCACCCCTTACTGATTAAAAAACTTTAACAGATCGGAATAACAGGGGTACCCTACACTTAGTTTGAGAACTATCTAACAAACCGAACTCAACAAACCCTTATCCACTCAAAATACATATAAGCAAAAAATTATCAATGTCCTACGGCATGCCTCAAGGCAGTGTACTAGGACCAATTCTATTTCTTATATACATCAACTCACTATGTACGATGGATATTGGAGGTAAGATGTTATCATTTTCCGATGATACAGTCTTAATATTTGAAGATGAAATATGGCAATCAGTTACAAAAGAAATATTGGCCTAATTCAAATTAAACATTAGCTAGACACAAACCTCCTCACACTTAATATCGACAAAACATAATATATGACATTTTCCATACGCAAAAATAATTTGCCCTAAACCAATAATTCACTCGTGTTCACTCAACATACACTCGCTCAAAACCTCACCTTATATTAATTGCACATGTCCTACCCTTAAATCATCAAAGGAAGTTAAATATTTGGGAATAATCATAGATGACCAACTACGATGGGAAGCACATATCAGTGACACAGTAAAAAGACTTCGTAGGCTTTGCCATATATTTTGCTCTCTTAGATCCATCTAAGACCTACAAATTCTAATAAGTGTATATTTTGCCCTTTTTCATTCCATTGCAACAAATAGTATTATGGGATGGAGTGGTTGTGCTGAATCCGTCATTAATCCAATAATTACAGTACAAAAACTAATACTGAACATTATATTTGAATGCCAACCTACCCACAGTACCCACCCCTCCAATGTGCTATTTGATAAAATCGGGGTCTTAGATATTCGCCAACTATTCACTAAGACAAGTATATCCTGAATAAGTAAAATTAACAAGCTGGCGGCTCCACAACATCAAGTACACACCCGCTTTTCAGCAAACCTGGGATGCGAGGTCCCAAAAACTAGAATCACATTCGCTCAACAACAATTCTGGTTCATCGCCCCTAAAATATAAATACGACTATAACCACCGATATAAAATCAACTAATAAGATATCCCTTTTTACTAAAGGTATTCAACGCTGGATATTTGAAAGGGGGCGAGAAATCTTTAAAGAATTTATAAAACTATTACCTTTACTACCTTTATATTATTTTAACACTTTTTATTATTATTATCTTATTTTTTCTCAAATTGTATAATTTGTATTACTACCATAAAACGGGCATTAGCCTAGTATGGTAATTGTAAATTGTAGTATTTAAAAAATCTATAAAATAAAAGAAAAAATAAAAAGAATTTACTCTTTAGTTTTAAGATTTTTGGTTATTTTATTATTCTGCAATTTAACATAATTAATTTGTGGCTCACCTAAGTTTATGGATTATAAAATATTCTTGATATTTAGAAATATGACGACGGTCGGACAATTAATTCTAATACAAAATGTCTATAATATGTGTATCTAGTACATGTGTGTAAGTCATCACGAGAATAAGATTTTTCTTTTTCATTATTTTGTTTTTAAAAATGTTTTTGTTCTGATGTTTGGATCAGTCTATAGTAGAAACATTTTTACCAGACATAATTTGAATTTATGATTAACGCTAGTTTGTCCTATATTGTTTGAACTAATGAATTAAAAAAAATTGAAAAAAACTTAAGTCCTTATGTACCAAACAATTTCATCCGGATATTAAGGCGACATGAGACTCTTATATCCGGTGTTAGCTCGACGCTCACATTTTAAATATTTTTGATGAACATGTTACTAAAATCTCAAATATTTCTAGAGGAATTCCTATGGATTTCAGTTATTTATATTTAAGATTTATAAAAACAGGATGTTCTACGCCGGGCCGCGCGCCGAATAGTTTTTTACGTGACTTCAATCACTTCTGTCGATAAACTTCCCGCTTAAATTTAGAGATTCAATAAGGAAAATCCAACCATCCAATGAACTGGCTTTGTTTTAGGGTATTGTCTCGTCTCAAGTCGTTTTGATCACTTCCTTATGACCCTTTTCCCGCCCATGAAAGAAATATGGCTGAAGTTATTTCAAGCGACGCGACTTTTTAATGCTGAAAAGAAAATCAAAAATAATACCATATTTGATTAAACAGCTTCTGAGAAAATTTAATTATCGAATAAATAATACTTAAATCAATAATACAAATTTCTTTGCCGGTCTTTGAAAGATCTTATAGTACATCTACTCGACCTTTCTTCATTCTTTGCGTTTTTCTTTGTGTTTAAGTATCGAAGAAGAATGCAAAGATCGAAGAAAGAAGAAAGGTCGAGTATAATTATGATCTTATAGTACATCTACTCGACCTTTCTTCTTTCTACGATCTTTGCGTTTTTCTTCGTGTTTAAGTATTGAAGAAGTTGTATCATAAATAATATTATATTTCCTGTCTGTAGTCTAGTAAAAATGATTGAAAACATTTTGTATAGTGGAACGGTGAACTTAAGAGAAACTTGGTACACCTGTAAATGCAGTAGATGCTATTCCTTATTTATTTAAGAAACATGTTGTTTATATGCAGACATATTTTCAAATCGGTATACAGTACATACCTCTGACCGACATCGCTGTTTCCTTTAACACTAAGGCTAACATTTATATAATGAATAGTAAACATTTATCTTTCATTTGGAAATATTATAAAACATTTTTTCCTAGAAAAATACTTGTAATACGTAGTTTATACATACATGTACACAACTTAATAAAACACGTGCATAGTACACAACCTTTTTTCATGATTACATACATAATGCCGTATTTATTTGTTACTGCCAGTATTATTTTATTGTTAGTACATTATTCAATATGTATGAGACGATTTATGAATGTGGATGAGGCAAGGAGTGTGTGCCAAGACCGAGTTGTTTGGCCGTCCCCTCCTACTCGTTGTCATTGGCAATGCATTCTAATTTTGTGGCTATCACGCAGACACTCGCGAACATATGTATGAGCATTTCTCTGAATTTGGATAACATTTCAGCTATACTAAATAAAGGCCGGTCCTACACCATCGGGATTTGAAGTTTAATCTCTCAGCCATACCAAAAAAAATATTTTAAGACTTTTTATAAGTTCACAGCAGTTTATGAGCAGATCCCTGGGGAGGAAGGTTCAAGGAATGCTCAGAGAAACCAAAAAACCTTGAAATTGGCCACCAGCCGGCCCAAGAGATGGCCAACTATGTTTAAAATTGAAAAAAATATGTATTTATATTGTAGTTAAAAAGCAAGTTGATTTTTTTTAGCTTGCATTTATTTTATTGCAAAAAGACGTGTTTAAAAAAATAATACTATATTTTTTTTTTTTCATGTTCTCCATAAAACGGTTATACACCAATATATCATGGAGAAGATTACAAATTTAAAAGTTTACAGAGGCAGTTTTACTATTTTGTGACATGTGTTAAAAGATAGTTACTGAATTGTCTGTAGGTGACATTGAAAATGTCGATGGCTAATGCAGAATCGTTAAGCAGTTGAGTCGCTCTGTTTATTGGCGCGTTCTGATAGACAGAAGTTCTCGCTTTCGGAGCATATAGGAGTGCATGGGATCTCCCTCGAGTATTTATTGTTAGGGACATAAAAGTTAACCTCTTTCAACATAGGCGTAACTTATACATATATAAATAGAAGATACAGTCGTCTGCTCAAATATTTTTCACAGAGTTTAACCGTTTTGTCAAATTTCAAAGTTCTGCGAAAGTTATTTATTAGTTCAGTTATTATTCCACTATGGGCAAGTTTTTCACATAACTTTTACAGAACTTGTATGATTAAGTTTGATTTTTTTTGTAACGGATTTTTTATATGCTTTTACTCACAAATGGGCTTTTAGAATTTTGATGAATTGTTCAAGTTCTGTGAAACAACTAATCCAGGATTGCAGTTATAATATTGAATTTTTCTGGAATCCGCTATAAAATGTTTAAAAGACACAGGGAAAAGATATATTATTATGTCAAGTAATTAATATGCAGCTAATTCAGTCATTATCTTATTGAAATAAATAAATTCATTAATATAACTCTTATATTAATTTAAACCAAACATAGGTAAATATTCAATATTACAACGTATCGTTAGACTATTAGTAATAAGTACCTACCGAGATCTAAGTACCAAATTACTTATTTTCATTGCGGATGGAATATAATATAATAGTTTGTTTTTCGTTTCAATCACCGCATTGTTGTAATAATACCGACCTTTGGTTAGCGGTACAAGAACAATATCCTATAATATTATTATTACATTGAATTATGAATATTACTTTATCGCATAATAATAATATCATTGCGTTTTTCAATTTCTAGTACCTAATCCAGTTATCGCATCCGTTGAAACAAACGCACATTACGATATATATTTTTTTAAATTGTGAATAATTTTCTACACGATGACGTCTGATATATAAACTTGACGTCATAATAATGGTGGCGACCATTTAATATTTTGAAAGTCCGGAAATAAAGAAATTTACAACCACTCCAATGAATCATTTAGTCACGTAATTAATACCAAGTTTCGTCACCGTTTTCCTGTTTTATAATATTTTTTTTATTCCAGATGACTTTTAAACGAATATTTTATGTTCTCATTACAGAAATATTCTGTTATGTCACAACAGTGAGGTTTATTCAAGAATTTTTGCGGAATTTTTAAAAAATATTTCTGGATCGATTATCCTCATTTAAGTTCCAAGGCCGAACGGGTTTATTAGGGCAAAACAATTTCCAAATTCCATTGAAAAAATGACCTAATAAATTACACTTATTCCCAACGCAGTGCACTCATTACTTCGGATATGGGTATATTATAATGCTGCGTATATGCACGCGAGCGGATATGACACGAAACGCCGCTTGCAGTTGCATCGTTCCTTTCACGTAATTCGTAACTCAGCTCGAATTTGGTTCGCAAATTTATACGCAGCATAATTATTATCGACGATTTTAAACCAAGCCCTCAAAAAGACAAATCTGAAAAGTATTTTAACCTGGTTGCGACCAAATAACTCCTATAATATATTTAATCGTAATCATTTAAATTCAAATAATATAAAATACTTCACTTTTTCCTTTAACGAAAGAGGATTATATATAATTAATTATTTATAATCAATAGAAATAATAGAAAGGATTTAACTAAAGAGATTCGTGCTTAGTTTTACATCCATTTGTTTCCAGTTTGGTACCTACTGCCAAAAGAAGGTACTCAGGTATTAGGTATGTAAATAAATTTCAATGTATTTTCTTAAAAAGTAGTCAAGGGAGTTTTTTATCTGGAAAACCATAATAAAACTTCACTCGAAAACTTTCCACACAAACAAAATTAAATTTAAAAACAAGTATTAATTCATCAGAATTAAACAATTTCAGTCGAAATTATAAATAATTTAATGTACCTTAAAAATCTTTTTTTGATTTTGACAACTTTTTATAGTGGGTTAAAAATTAAGAGTAGCTCAAATAGAAATGGCAAAATAATTACCATAATATAATAATAATTTCACATGCCGTAGGTACTATCGGAATCCATCACGATCACTAATTTGAATGTTTTCTCCGAAACAATAATATCTTCAGGAAGAGTTGATTGATTCACGGATTTAAAATAAGTCACAATATTTAAAATTGGTAATTGTAAACGGTTTGAACAGCAGTGAAAGTGATTAAAATGCTATAAAATTTGCAAGTGAATTATTCACTGTGAATTGTTCCTAGTATTCACAGTACTAGCGGGAATCGATTTGATTTAACATTTATCAAAATACAGGATTAAGTAAATTTATTTTATTTATTAATTAATTTACAAAACTAATTATTGCTGGCAACATTATAAAATATATTCGTTTATGTTGAAACTTTCCCACCCGGCTTCTTGGCATATCTTCTTTTTGTATATAAAAATTCAATCTTGTTTGTCCTCGCAAAATTCTAAAACAAGTTGAACGATATCACTGAAAATTTAAAGTATTGTTCCTATTAGTGCCAGGAGTGTTTTTAGATAGTGGTTTGAATGGTAGGGGAAGTCGGGGACGCCCGAGGAATACTTAAGCAATATATCTGCACTGGAATGAGTTACGGAGTCGAATTAAGGTCGATGTAATAGTAAATGGTGAAAGCAGTCGGAGACGCCTGAGAAAGACAATAACAATAGCGGGGTCCACTAGTCGTCTGATATTTATAAAAAAGATTTCTGCAACACAGTTCTTACATTTTCTTTCCGCTTAGGTCGAGCCCCTGGAAAGATATACCTTTGTAAATTATCATTTTGAAGTCACCCAAAGAAAAGCGAGACAAACTTGAAGATATTACAATAGCTAACAGTCTTATGTTAGCTAGGAGTACACTCTCTTATACGCTATCATCAAAGTACTGTGTAATAATTGCAAAGTAGGTTTAAATCATTACGATCATTAATTTGTTAAAGTAAATGGTGTTGCGTGGCTAGTATAATTATAGTGTATAACCTACTCGTCTTAAAAAAAGTAGGACATTTATCTTAAAATAGCTACTTTGGTAAAACCCAAATCGTTATGGCTGCCTCGTAACCTATGTACTTGCGACTCATCAGTCAACTACTTGGACCATCGGTCAAGTTCTTATTTTATTTACGACTCCAAAAAAGCTTTAAAATCTGTTTTTCTTTGCCCAAAACGAGTTCGTTGATCCAGATTTTGTTTAATAATAATAGTTGATTTCCTCACGATTTTTTTATTGGGTTTAACCCAATTGAGAACTCCGCCAGGGCACGGTTTTGCAATGAACCTCAATCGTACCACTTTATTAAACAGGTTCTCTTTTGGTCATTCTGACCTGTGCAAAAAGTGTTGATTTAGAGAACAGAATATCTTTAAGCTTTAAACTTCATTACAATGTTGGTTATTGATAAAACAAATCAAAGTCACAACACTATTAAAAAGTCACAACAGCTAATCTGTCTATTTCGTATTTTTTGAAGATTGTTAATATTATTTCAATAATGAAGGTAATTTATTCATTTTAAGTTCCTTCCAATTGATATTTTCTTCAGTAGATACGTATAACATTCAACAACAAAATATCTATTTATTGAACTGAGCATAATACATAATATAATTAATTCGAAAGTTTGAAGCCAAGACAATATATAATATATATAGATATAGATAATATATAATATCTCCACCTTTTTGGTGACAATGGGTAATGCATTAGACCCTTCTTTGCAGAAGAAATATATTTTATGAAATACATATAAGACAATTTGTCCATTCTTTGTTCCATTCCCGAGTAAAGCTGGGAGTGGAGCTTTCAGCGACACATATTTACTAATTTAGCCATTAATAGTTAGTTAAGATGTGATGTCCCTTCAAAAATGTTATTTAATCTCGTAATTAAAAAATATTTTAGTTAAACCTATTACTTTGAGAAGGTATGGTTTTGTGCGAATTTAAGGTTTCAAAATGTTATCACATTGACTTATAAGTCAGGCAGTAGACTGCCGCTTAACTAATATCACTGAATTCTTTGTAAAGGCATTACGATAAAACTGTTTTTATCAACATTGCATTAAATATATATTGATAAGGTAGGCGACACATTACGCTATACGCATCATGACTTAGCCTATTTCAGCATATCGCTCGCCATACACTACCAATTTTAATGTATGGCGACCAATATGCTGAAATAGGCCAAGTCACGAAAATATAGCGCGCTTATTGCGTGGTCTGTCACAGGCTTAAATATTGTGACTAACTTTAATCTATGTAGGTATCGTCCAGGTTTTCTTGGATATGTGGTGTTTTGAATAAAACGTGATATAAAAATAATTTATTAAAATTTATATCGTTGTCATTTTCTATTTTAGTGATTATTCTCATGGGTCTCCTGGCTTCTACTCACCCATTGGTAACTGGCAGATATTTAAACCGTAAATATAAACCGTGGCAATTATTTTCAAATGCGACATTTATTTTTTAATTTTATATGATAATAAAAAACATCTGAAAGGACAATTCTAAAAATTTTCAAACTTAATACAAAAGATAGCTCAAGTCTGTAGAACGATTTAACTGTCTTCATAAAAAGTAAGAAATGCTATCCCAAATTAAAAAAAAAACTAACGTTACATTTTATTCAAAACCAACAGACTGATTGATATTTTACCGATGATTTTCGTAGGTAATCTTTTGCTATTCTGTTTTTTTTTTCTATTTATTTTCAGATATCCAATATTTATAATATATTAGATAATTAGTGTAAAATTTTAATTACTCGAAACGCCGACTATTTTTAAACAACTATATTGTAAAAGTAAATAATATTTATTTCTTTAAATATTGCATGTAAATAGACTAGCTCCTCAAAATATTCCTCTGCTAACTAATTAAGTATTATATTTAATATATTATTAATTTTTACACTATTACCTTACAATTTCCAACACCTTGCAATGTAGACACAAGTATGTAAGTGACATGAAACCTGATGAAAAATCATTTTTAATACTTTAGTTGTTCTATCTTCTTCAGAGAAAATAATAACTTCATTAACTACTAATAAGTGACGTCGTTTATACAAAAAAATATTTTTGTGCCTATCTGTGCATACTCATATTAGTAAATCTTACTACTCAAAGCTTTGATTTGACATATTTAAACCATTTACCATTCTCGTAACAACTAACTTGACAAGAAGTTGTAGTTTTAAAAATTAAATATTGTGCATTTCAGTTTTCATTACTCATTGAAAAACTAATCCAAAATATAAAATTCGTTGAAACTTTTTTCAAGAAAGGTAAATTACTATGATGGGGATCATTATTCATGGCTAGGATCACCTGCAATTATATAGAGTAAAATCAATTATATCTGTAAAATTCAATTAGGTATCAAATAGGGTAATTATTCATTATGACTTTGAACTGAAAGATTTTAAGCCAATTTGTACCAATAATTAAAATGTTCTTAAAATGACAGGTATTTTTAATTGATCGCAAGACCTGCATGATTCTCCAATCTAGGGATTTATTTTAACAACACACACCGCGTGCATGTTCATTCTGTACCAGGTATCAAAGTGGGGCCAATATTTCATCCCACACCAAAAATACTTTTACCAAGTGATGCTTAAATTTCGAATTAAATACCTTTCTAGGTGATTTTTTAATACCGTAAACATACTCAGTCTTAAGGTACCTACCTACAATTAATAAAAATCTAAAAGGGTTATATTATCTTGCCATCGAGAGCTCTGTCGTTAGCACCCTTTCTATCACATAATTTATGTCCGATTTGTGATGAAGAAGGAAAGGTTACAGCGGAGCTATACTGAAAATTAATTGAACAGAAAATAGAATCAAAGGTTCGAGGTTTTCAGTCTCGCAATACAGCCAAATAATTCTAAAGAGGATACGTTTGAATGTATTTAGTAATACGACCGATAGTCAAAAGTTTTAAAATAGGTATCTCAAAACTGGTTTTGAAAATCTACTCACAGTCCCCTTTCAAATATCCAAGGACGCGGGGTGTTAATTATTATATATCCTCTACACCTCTACACAAGTAAGGGTATAATAAAATGGTTTACTGTTACCTATGTTATGTAGACTATTGTCCTTATTTATTAAATCAAAACAAAATTTCCTCTGAAATAATAATAATTATTATATGTAAACCATACCGATATTTTATACAATTTTTTTTATAAATTTCAGGTAAGAAATTATAAAATTCGTCCATAGAAACGTTCAAAATTCTATCTCGAAGACAATAATTATTATTTAATTATTATTTTTACAAACTTCTTAGGTAGGTAGGTACAATAATATTGAATATGAAAATCCAAATAAACACGATGATTTCAGATAAATAAAATACTTACCATTTAAACGGCCACTACTTTGGACAGAAAACAGAACGAACAAACAAATTTATAGACAGACAAAATGCAAAACATCGCATTGCAAGAGTCAGATCGGGTAAAATTTATTATATGATTATTAAAAGACAAAAGATAATGAGAAACCTGTCCCTTGATTGTTGAAAACTGTTATAATGGCCAAAACCGTTAAAATACGTTCCTAAATATTAGACACGTATTTTAACGGTTTTGGCCATTATAAAATTTATTATCTGTATATTAAAAGAAAAGATAATAAGAAATTTGTCCCTTGATTGTTGAAAACTGTTATAATGGCCAAAACCGTTAAAATACGTGTCTAATACTTAGGAACAGAATTACTTCAAAAAACAATAGGCTAATAGGTCCCGCCAAACACTTTATCATCAACATTGTTTGCAGATGGAGAAAAAAATACTTTTAAATTTGACAACATTCTGAGATGGTGTTAAAAATTAGAAATGCGCCTAAAAGTTTTAAATGTAGATTCATAAATTATATATCTGAACTGGACGACCCGTTGGACAACAGACCAAAGTATGTTACGAAGAGTAGTCAAATTGATACCTATCCAGAACAGAACAAAAATTCAGAAAACTGATGTCCTTTATTAGTAAATTTAATTGAATTAATTAGTTTTGTTTCACAATTATCTAATTTAAATAGTACATTGTATATTTGCTGCACGCTTCAGAGTGGAAAATACTCTTAGTATAGCAGTGGTGAAAGATTACTACTCAGAATTGAAACGTGTTTTTAAATACAATATCTGGTGACCAGATCTGAATAGCCAGGTAATTCAACACATCCTCTTTCCAATGTCATAACCCTCCCAACTATATTCAACCTCATAACATAACTAGCCCAATTGGGGATGCCATAATCTCAATGACTATAGACTCTTAAGCGGTATTCACGTTTTAAAAATTCACCGAAGAAAAAACGTCAAAAAGAAGCGGGTAATTTCTGAGTGACAGCGAGGACTGTGCTGATATCTCGATTCAAGAGTCACCCCTTCTTACGGAAATCTCTGTTGTGGTCAGTTATCCCCTAATCCAGCATTATTGTTACATGCCTACACAGCGGAACTATGCACGGACGATCGATAAAGCCTTGTGTCAATATGGTATTGACTAAATTCGTCGTATATGGTCAGTTAGCGATGTTTGCGAGCAGGGTCAACGATTAATAATAAATGTTTTGACGGCCGATACACAAATTTCATCACCGCCGCCATTGTATCAGATAAGCTTTCTTATTTATTGAGTTATCAATATCGGTCCGAATATCAACAGCGCGACCGTGCTCGGGAAATCGGTAAAAATCGTCGGTAGTTACGCACATCGATCCGATATTGTAAAGTTATCAATTTCTCTGTGCTAGACCCCCAGTTCTGTGAAATCATTATCGACGACTCTTCAAACAGTTCGGTTATTACAATATACAGCTATTCGTTGTGAGTACCTTGTTCAGCAGATACGTTTTTCTTGTTCCTATGGCTTCCTGTAAGATTTCCCACTATTCAAGAAAATAATTTCTCCTTTAGCTGTTTGCGTAGCACTGCTCCGACGGGCGTTTTATATAGTTGATGTTCTGTGTTTCTCGGGAAAGTCTTGAATTGATGATGTTTGGAGGGATCGTGGTAGAATCTGTTGAGAATGTGATTCTGGAGTTAGTCAAGTTCTTTCAGAAATGTTCATCTCCTTTATAATCTGTTGCAATGAATGTTTTTTTCATAAAAAATATCATACAATCTATTAGTCATACTATGACGCTGTTGTAATATTGGTACTATCTGATTAATGGAAAATTCTAAACGCTACAAAATTACACCATTTCCCTATTTACAAGTTTACACTTTTAATTACATAATTTCAAATATCAAATATTATTTCAGAAGTAGGTACAAAAGTTTTGTTATTCCTTTCTAATACCCAAAAAACGTAAGTCATTAAAATTACGAGTTATTTTAATTAACAGGATGTAAAAGAATAGTTTAACTTGCAGGATCGAAATGATTCCATAAATTTGGGTTGGTGCAATTTAATTCTGAATTGAACTGTTTCAAATTGACCGTCCAAAGTGAAAAAACCATTATTACGAATGTCTCAGATTATAATAAATCAATACCATCCTTTGGTAGATCTTGATTTGACTCGTATCGTCACTACTGAGTATTTTACATGGGGAAAATCCATAAAAAAGAACTTCTTGCGTGCTTTAATTTGGTGTCTAAATCCAACATAATACATTTTATATCTACCCAGAATTTATCACATTATTATATAAAAATTAAATAACACTAACTTTTCTTATGATTTGTACGCAGTATAATTTTAAAAATGTATAGCAAAAGGGAAGTCGAGATACCTTCCCGTAATAACATTATTATTAAAATTATGTTGTTATGGAGATTAGATTTTCTTTAATACGCAGGTCCAAATCGTATAAAGATGTTCATAAAACGAACTTATAAGTTATAGAACTTATAAGGAGTATGGCCGGGGGGCGTGGTGCCAACGCAGCTAATAGAAGTCATGAGAAACAAGTAACAAGAACGAAATGAGAGAAAGACTGGGGAGAAAACCTAATCTGAACATAATTAATTCTACAGAATAACCTGTTAATGATTCTGGGTTGGCTGATAAATCGATAAGTACGCATAATAAATTTACAAATCGGCAACCACGATATCTCGATAACCAATTAAACACAAATTTGGTACAGGTATTTCTTCAGTCAACCATCTTTAACGCTGCTAGCAGAATATGATCGATGCACTATTTAAACTTGTTTTATAACTCCGAGGAAGATAAAAAATTCTAAAAAAATATATGCTCGAAACTGCTACCAACGATCACAAAACTCATTAGGTTTATTTTTTTGAGACAAGGGGTGTTTTCTGCGCTCCGTTGTGTTCAAATAAACATTTGTAGTAAATTTAAAAAATAAAACTCTAATGGTTTTTTAATTATTAAATATTTAAAATCATCCTTAAAATAACGTCCTACATACACAATAATACCGCCTTGTTTACTCTGTATAGAGATTATACCAACAACGTAAAATCTGTGGTAGGTACTTTACAATGGCCTATTCGCAGAAGTATTAACTGTCAATAAATCATTTTAACAGCATTTAAAAGGCTTTTATTTGACCACTATAATGCACTTCAAAACGGTCATTAAAAAGGATCATCACTTCACCTCTGATACGATCAATAAACAAAGACGATTCCGGGAAATGCATTAAAATGTACCTTCTTACTACTTGGCCCTAGAACTCTTATCAGTGGCGTATGGTAGTTTTTTAAACAAAGTGACAGATTATGATTTTCCAGGAACGTGCAACAAAGAAGAAATTTTCAGCAACATATTATATCAATAAAATTAATTATAATGAAGGGGGTTTGGAACATAAGAAATGTTCATGGCTGAGAAACCGTTGACAGGTGCAACAATATATCTTCCGATATTTGTATGACGTATTGAATATAATTTATAATCACAATCTATTGAAGAGCAATATAACACCTGTGAGTAATGCGCAGGTAATATCCAAAACACAAATGTAATTAATAATAATAACGTACCAACATCCGCCACGAACGGGAATAATTAATAAATCAGCCAGCAAGAATTGTCATTTTTGTGAATAAATATTTTATGTAAGTAAATATTTTTATATTCCAGTTATTAATTTATTAAACGACAAATGACGGGATGTCGATAAAATTTCGAAGAAAGATTTAATTACTATGCGATATGTACTTTATTTAAGAATTCTTAAATAGCAGTTGTGCACATACTTCATTAAGCATTTTCAGTTTGAATATGTATTAGCTACTAATGAGAACATATTAAAAATAATTTCTTGGAAGCGTATGTACCTATTCAAGCATAATAAAATATTCAACTAAAAATGCCTGACAATTCCATAACATACAAAGAACTTCATTAGCTTATGAAGTTAGAATACCAAAATAATAATTATCATTTTGAAGTAGTTTCCGGATAAAACATAACGACAAAGTGAAAAATCGGGATGCACCTAGAACGATCTAACTAAATCAAATGCCTTGATCGGGTAGTGACAAAAATAATTATTGGTGTAACAGAATAGTATCAAAGAATACAAACTTTCATGTTATTGGAAAGGACGGCTTGGGTAAATCATGAAAGCAGTCAATATTCAGAGAGTTTATTGCGATTTCAGTATACACAAATGATGTCATCTTTCACCCTGCATGCTGCCTGAAGTCCTGAAAACCCTTCTGGATGGAAGGAGAGAGACTCCTACGACACCTCTCACTCCAGATAATAGGTGGAAACTTGAGTGACAATCGGCCGACGTGCGAGAAATGCCCATCTCGTGCACGACCGCTGAACCGCTATCAATAGTATAAGGTCATCTCACAGCCACAGTGCCCACATGATGCACAGGTGGGGCCTTAAAGAGTCGGCGATGTGTGAATGCGGTGCGGTACAGACTACTGAGCATGTGATCAAAGAATGTCGGCAGAATACATTGTCGCAGGGCGACGCCCTAGGCCTAGACTGGCTTATTGACCTAGATGACTGACCCTTCCACCATACGAAATAAGAATATGTCACCCGGCGGGCGCAATGGCTACCTATTATGTTCTTACTTTGACGGCGTATACGTTCTTATATCATATTTATATTTTATTTGACTATTTTTAAATTGAAGCAAAATTTCGTTCCTAAACAGATTCTGAAAACAAAGATCACTGATGGTGCATGTATTGCATACGCTATACAAAAATGATGTAATGAATCTTTTTTTTTAATAATGTATCGTTAAACTTTTGCTCCTTGAAGCGACGGTATAACGCAGAACTGAGATCAGTTTCTGTCTAAGGCCTTTGTCCCATGGGTCGGTAAGACCCTGAGAAGAAGTAAGGAAACGTTCAACAGCGTGTCCATTATGATTTTTTTTGCGCAGGGTCTTACAGCACTCGTCTAGTGGCGATTCCCTACCGATTTATGGGACGACGGCCTAATACAAACCTGAAATCTTTCCTCAATGGAAAATTTAAAATCAGCATGTCATAATACGATCTTACATACAGATGAAGTTCTCGGAATGGATTGCCATGCAAAGCTCTTCGGGTATTTCGAGTGCCGGCTAACAACGTACCTGCCTACAAATCGAAAGGAAAATTTCTACGATGCCACTTTTATGAACAGAACTATAAATATGATTTTAGATTATCACGGCCAAAAGTATTCACACATCTTCCCTGATGATTGACACTGTAACGTTGTCCGAAATGTTGGCTAAAGAAGGAGTTAGCGCAACACGGCATAACACCCCAAAAACTAATAACAAAAAAAAACAGAACTATACTTAATATTCAAGTTCAATAAGTTTTTAATTTATTTATATGTTAGGTATATATAATTGGAACTGATATTTATGAATCGTATTAGACAAGCGATGAAGTAGGTACCAACATTGTTTTATTAATTAATAATTCATTATTTTAAATGTGTATTTCTTTGGTTTAAATGTATGACTGATTTTCTTTTTGAATTTTTCATGTTTACTTACATTCGAAAGGTTAATTTCGTCTTTTGAAAGACATATTCACTAATCTTTTTCACAAATTCCACAATTATAGTATCACATGATTTTTTCCCCGCACTTCTGCCAGTTTCATGCGTCGCTGCTATACATCAGGGTAGGTACCAGCACTCCATTATGAACTGCTAGCTTTATCTATAACTACTTTTTAATCTTTATACAAGGACGATGTAACGTTTGGATCTTTGAATGAAGGCGTGTATTTTCGTTGATAAACATCACAGCATAATAGAGCATACATAGCTGTAGAGTTTCTATGAACGAGCTTCTTCCATGCATTTTCAATTGGCTTAAAAAAGTAGTACAAAAAGATTTCTTTACGAAAACAGATATACAAATAATATATATTTTTATTACTCTTATATACGCCCATGGGACCTTTACTTCGGGTAAATATGTTTACATTTTTTTTACACAAAGGTTAGTAATAAATATATTATATTAATATATATAGTATTTATTTATTTAGAATTTACGGCACAAGTGCTATTTACATACAATGTTTTTATTTTATTTTTTTACATATATTTAGTGCAGCATTAAATTTTGATGAGAAAAATTAAAGAATTAAATTTAGTTAAAACATAACAAATAAAATAACAGTAAAGAAAGAAGCAATAACATAAGCCTGTTATGTAGTGACCTCATTAAAATAATTGGCGTTAAAATGTGTTATTAGTGCAGCTTTATACTTTACAAGGGGAATATTAAAAGTATCTGCGAATTTAGCATAAAAGTTCCCAAGTGTGTGCAATCTATTTATAACTGAGTTATATCCTGAGACTTTGGTATAATTGTCACAATAATATATACTAAAGGACCTTGATCTAATGGTAGGTACATGAAATTGAATCAACATTAATATGTCAGGGCTATCCAACTGATTATTTATAATTTTGTATAAAAATATAAGATAAAAAATTTTTCTTCTATCACTTAGCTTGAGCAATTTTAATGAATGTAATAAGAAATCATAATCTATTGTTTCTAAAGGAATTCCGGTTCAATTACAGGTAGATTGTAGTAATTGTAGAATTTTATTCTAGAATACTTCTAACGAGAGATGTGAACAGAATTTTTAATGTGTTGATATTTTTAAAATCCTTGGAAATTCTTTTAAAACCTAACATTTTCATAGCCCTGTTAGCGATAGAAGTTATGTGAGATACAAAGCAGAGTTTCTGATCAAACATTATGCCTAGGTCAAGGTCAATGAATAATTATACATTATTGGGTGTTTGATTTTGTGGAACCTCATAACTTGGTATTTGTGAATATTTAGTTGCAGTTTATTACTAGAACACCATTTGAAAAAGTTGTTAAGGTTCTCTTGCAAGATTATGCAGTTGTACACGTCATTAATGACTCTAAACAACTTCATATCGTCAGCAAAAAGTAAAACTTCGACATTGTATCTAAAAGAAACAAGTAAGTATTTTTATCTCGTGCGTCACTGAATAAAAAACAGATCACTTGCAGTTGGCAACACTTTCGCGAAAATTGTAGAAGTGTTAAACTGCCCGGAATATATGTAGTTACAAGAAGGCTATAATAACATATCTCAGTAATGATTACAACGGAGATTAGCAGAATACTTCTCATCTAAATAAATAAAAATAAAATTTACTTTTGATTACTGTTCCACTGAATTATTATGTACGTGTTTGTAAAAGGCCATATGGACGATATAAATAAATAAATCAGGATTACCGAAATACAAAATTGAAATTACTTACTCTTACTGTAAAACCTAGTCTATTATTTAAGTATACTAGCTGTACCCCGCCACGCGTTGCTGTGGCTCAGTCTTTCTGTGCTGATAGAGAAACAATAGCACGTGTTGATTTTACGTCCAACAGAAGGCGCTGTTTATCAAGAAAAGCATGTTTGTCCAACAGATGGCGCGGTTTTTTACGAAAAAACATGTTTTTACCAGTCACATGTGACATCTATATAATATAGATATATAAAAACACACGCGCATGCTAATGCATTGTTGTGTCAAAATTTCATAGCAATCGGTGAAGAACTTTCGGAGATTTAAGATTTTGAACAAACGAACATTTATATTTTTATAGATTACACGAGTATTTCTATTTTCATTATTTTTTTAATCTCACTTGAATTACTTTACAATTTTACAAATTAATCATACTGTATTTGTAATACAACGGTTCTTCAAGAGGGAGGATTTGATTTATTTATTGCAGTTATGATAATTTATTTCAAGCATTATAGTCCTCTTTGACAGATAATATATTGGTGGCGGGTAAATGTAGTAGGAACTTGTCCATATGCGAGTTAAATTCGTGTGGTTTGTTTAATTTTAATGTTAGTCGAAATATGGGACTTATCTAATTGGAAAGAAGTTTGATAAGTGATGGTGATCGGGAAATGATCACTGGAGCACGGGTCGGGGGACACCACCCACGAGGAGAGATGGGCCAGACTAGTAGAGCATATGGAGAGATCCACTGCACTGGGGTTTGTGTTGGGGCGTGAGATCCTAGTAGGAGATCCGTTAGTCAAAAGGAAAAGGTTGAATTTATCCAGGAAATCCATCACACTTCTATTAAATTGCCCAGAGAAAGCAAAACTCCAATCTTTCAAAATAGGCATTAAAATCGCCTAATATAAAGAAAGGTGGGCTTAGTGGACGAACAATTGCAACCAATTTGTTAGTCTATTGAAGTGAGCTGTGGGCGGGGAAATAGATTGAAATAAAGGAAGTGTCCTTTATTTTAGCTGCAACCATTTGGAAGTCAGCATTGGGGGGTTTGAGTTATTTATTGGGAAAAATGGTAGGGATTTATTAATAAAAAAGTGCAACACCACCTCCGTACCTTACGGGCCAATCCGGGCGATCATCGCGGACACAGAAGTGAACTATGTCATCGAGGTAGCAGCCAAAGAAACAAGGTTAGAATTTAATAAGTTATGGAGGTTAGATTTGTTAAAAATAGCACTTCGGCTATTCCGCTGAAGTATTCTGACATCTTGTGGAGTCATTATGAACAAATAATTTTAATGTAGATATACTATAAGCAGCGTCGGACGGTAGATTAGTTTGTGAAGAAATTTGGTCAGTTAGAATTATAATAAGGGTTTGGAGAGATTTTCAGAAAGGTTTAGAGGTTCGTTGAGGACGGATTATAATTTTTTGGTCACCGATTTGTGGCATTTGACAGAGAAGAACCATTGGGGTTTAAGAGTGGTGAGTTGTGTTGTTGCTGATCGTTTTCAGGAGCCGGTTGAGAGATAGGATATTTGTATGACTTAGTTGAACGCGAAGAAGTTGTTGTTGAGGAGGGGAGAGGGTCGAATGAAGAGTTGTTGGATAAATCCACCGAAAAAGATTTTTTGACAGGCGGGAATAGTTTATAAACCTTCAGAAAAGACAAGTTGCGAGAGTGCAATAAAACTTTGATATTTTTTGTTGAAAATGTTCTGGGCAAGAAGAGTTGATAGTGGAATGAGACTCCGAGCACTTGAAATATTTCGGTAGGGAGGAAAAAAGACATTGGTCAGTTGGGTGGTTTTCTCCACATATAAAACATCTGGCTGGGGATCTGCAAGCAGTTTTACCATGGTGGGATGTACATTTCAACCGGTAATGAATTGAAGAATATGTATGTATATATGACAGGGAAGAGATTGTCCTTCAAATGTGGTGGCGACAGATTTGGAGTTGGGTTTGCAGGAAATTTTGCATCCTGACTTTTATGGGATTGCCGATATGCTTGGGGGTTGAGAGTGAAGATATGATTTCTGCGATGGACAGATCGGTCGAGATATCTCTGGCCAGGTCAACAACAAGATTATAGTAAGTGACAGAAGACATAAAATTGTATTAATATCTGGAAATCAGCGACGAAAAGTGATTCCTGGAAGAGCAGGGAGAGAAGAAGCCTCAAGGCACAACACGCTATACATTTTTTGATCAGAATACAGAAAAAATATTGGTTTGTGGATTCTTTTTCGAAGAAACAAAACAAAACCCATGTTATATTGTTCAAACAGCAAAAAAAAATACAGTGTGTGACAAGCCTACGCACGACGGAAGTGAAACTTTTAGTATTCTTCTCTCTCTCTTTTCATTTCATTCTCTCTTTTTTTTCTGTCTATTGACATATTTATAAGTAGCATGTGATAAAAAAAATTAAAAGTTCTAAAAATATGGGATTCGAACCCAGGTCCTGCATAACGAGTGTCGCACGCTCTGCCTCTAGACCGCGAGGAGAGGTATCTCGCGCAAATTAAAGTAAAGGTAAATTAACAAATTTATGTAATTTTTTACTACATTATTAAAAATCGTGGATAAATAAAAATAATTAATCAAAATACCGAGCGACTCTACCGGCTCGATTTGTAAGCTATATTTCGACCAAAATATCATATAGGTACCGTAAAGTAAAGTAAAGGTAAATTAACAAATTTATGTAATTTTTTACTACATTATTACAAATCGTTGATAAAAAAAAATTAAAACTTAAAATAATATGGGATTCGAACCCGGGTCCTGCATAACGAGTGTCGAACGCTCTGCCTCTAGACTGCGGTTATTACGTATTCGACCAAAATATCATATAGTCAAAATATATAAAAGTCGCAGCACGAGAGCATTTTATCACTTTTCCTCGTATTAAAAAAATCACAAAAAGAAAAAAAAAATAGTTTAAGCGGGGATCGAACCTAGGTTCTTCACGGGGAGAGTCAGGCGCTCTGCCTCTAGACCGCGAAGCTGAGTTTGGAGGGTGACCTAAACTAGGTATATAATATTAGCTAGGCTCCTATAGTGAAATGATCACGGTTTTTCGTGACGGTCATGGGTCGGTTTTACTCCGGTCCTTGAAATTGCATGACGCGCGTAAAGAAGTTTCACTTCAATAGTTATTTATATATTTTTAACGATTTTTTTAGGAGGTAAAGTGTTAATTATGAATATGTATTTTTTTAATTACGGAGTGCCTTAGAAATTCATCCCGTAATAAATTATTAACTATTATTAATTATTAAATACATCCTGGAATAAATTATTATTATTATTACTACTATTATTTTTTTGTTTTAAAAGAAAGTCAAACATTCCCAGGTTTCGAATAACCTGACAATATTTGAAAATCTCCTACTACCACCACAGTAAGCTGAAAATGTTGCTTGTGTTGTGATGGAGGACTTAGCCAGCCGAGGAATTGAACACACTACGCCTGGGTGAACGCGAACGGGAGCAAGCATCCGCAAGCGGCTTTTGGCGCTATTGGCTGGTGCTTCGTTCCTTTCCCATAATTCGAGGTTCGGGCCGCGTTTCGGCTCGCAAATGCGTTAGCGCCATTACTTGACGAAAGACAATAATACTTAAATTGGCATTTTTTCTATGCTGAAGATCAAATACGAAACCAAAGGTGTAAATTCTCATGTTTGCTGAACTTGAAGGTTGCTATAATAACCTACGTTATGAGAGCACAAGGAATGTTAATGATTCACAATAATAAATATTTTTTAGGTTTTCATGGCTATTGATGGCATTAATGTGGATTTTGACACTTTTTGCAAATAAATTAAATTTGTAGGCGTAATAGTTGTTGTAATAGTTGTAACATAATATTTGAGATATTATATTAGGTATATCCATTGAAAACGTTAATAATTATTTATCCAATAAATCATGATTTTTTAAAATTTTGATGTATTATTATAATAATATTATTCAACAGATTCTAACTAGTAAAGAAAAATAAATTATTGAATATAAAGGCTCAATTAAAAAGGAAACTCCGAGCACTACGTTGGATTGCTAATCCATTTTCGCAAGGTGCCATTTACTGGACGCCACCGCAACGTCGCGATGTCCAGTTGTTAAAAATGAATAAGTACTAACAATTTCTTTCAGTAGCAAATTGTATATCGCGGAGTGAGGACATCGGCTTATCCTTTACGTGATCATCTGACATTTTAGTACGAATATTTCAATTCAACTAAGTGATTTTAGTGTGTGAGATAGATTGACAAGCAGTATTATTAAAAACATCATTTTAATAATAATTGTGACATTTAAACAATATTTTTATTCAGCATGATCAATATGTGTAACGGATTTGTGGTGGTATTCGCCGTTTTGGTATGTTTACCTTCATATTATTGTTTATTATTTTGAAAATATCATTCAGCCCAGATGAGAAGTTTGTTTTTAATATTTTTATGGCTTTGCATTATGCATCGGGCTGATAAGCCATGATTGGTCAATCATCAGGCAGTCCTTTATGTTTTATATGCCCTTGGAATGGCTTAATTACGTTGACGTTTGACGTTTATGTTATGCATTGCATTTATGGGCATATAAAACATAGTTACTAACTAGTGGATATAACTTGCTTCTACGATTGCATTACAAAGATATTTAAAGTTTCATTAATTGTGTAATAATATTTAATTAACGTTTTATTATGAGTAAAGTCACAGTTTACGCGAGACTGTCAATTCGTGATGATCTAAAGTCTAATTCCGCAAAGGGAGTTTTTTTTAGCGCGAGGTAATTTTGGCAAATCTAATTTTTTTAAATTTTAATATGTCATGAGTCTACAATTTGTGACTTATCGTAGATGCGGTTTATAAGGAGGAATGTTTAATAATTTACGTTTTAATAATCTACGTCGTGTTTAATCAAAATCATAAATATTTATGATAAATAAACAGTCTAGCTAAAACCGCGCTCTTTCCAAGAAACTGTAGAGACTGTGATCGTATAAATTGCAATGTGACGACTCCACTCAAATAATCTCTTCGCCTATTATTTTCTTTCATGTGAATATGATGCTGTATGTGTTTTATTTCTGTCTTGTACACAATATATAAATAATGTACATGTTATACACATGTGCAAATGCAATATAATACTATAATATACTTCGTGTAATATTCTAGAAATTAATAACTAAGATAATGTCTGTTTCGACATTACAAACAAAACAAAGCATTACTTAGGTAGAAATCTACCCAATCTAATCACGATTTACAGTAAAAATATGCATAGAACTAATTACATCATATCTTTATTTTATTACAAATAATTGTATAGCGTATTTTAGCATAAACAATGGAATGGGATATCTGACGTTGTCAAATTTACACATCAACTGTTGAAGTTGGAAACCTAATTCGAAAATGACTACGAAACATCACATCAACTGTTTAAGTTAGCAACATAATTCCAAATTCCGGGCTATACAAATAATTTAAATACGATTTTGTATGACCATTCTTTATTTCTTAATTGTTCAATACGAAAAATTGACTGTAAAAGAGTCGAGGAACCGGGCATAGTAACAATATTAGTGGAAGATATTAAAGTTGTGTAACCGGGCATAGTAACAATATTAGTGGTGGATATTATAATATTTATATTGAACCAAATTTATGATTTAAAAAAAATCTAAAATCAGTTTTCGCTTGATATTGCTTGATTTATTCAAATTTTATTTATTTGACGTTTTCTACAGGTACCTACCGAGTGTTGAATTCATTCAAAAATTATCAGGTGGACACAATGACAAATAATAAATGGCCGTCGCATGCAAGTGGTTTACGATAAATTATTCTAAACCGATTGGGAAATATAAAAGTTATACAATAATAATAATAATATTCCAGTTGTGTAGGCAGATGCTTGTGATTACCATTAATGTTATTGCTATATAATTATTTAAAATTCTCACTAATTGAACAACATTTATATCACAAAAATATGGATAAAAATTCTAAAAGTTTTATTATGTTCATATTCTAAAATCAGCCAAAATAAATTTTTCATGTTTATAAAAATTATAAGAAAAACTAGTGCCTATGTCAATATGGGTCTGTATTCACCTGCGATCAAATTTTTAACGAAATCTGAGATACAATCGAAAGAAAATTAAAAATTCAGTTTTCCTTTGATAGCATAAATTCAGTATTTTGTCGAATTTCATGTTTTATAATCAAGTTTCAGTGCCGGCAACCCGGGCGTTTATTAAAGGTTGGTTCTGTACAGATGTTTTTTTTTTTTTTCATTACCCTCCTCACTAGACAAAGTCTGTTCTGAGGCTGGTAATTAACAATTTATAATAAATAAACCAAATGTTTAGTAAAACATAGTAAAAAAAAATAATAAGAAAAAATAGTAGTAAAAAATGAGTGATATAAAAATAGAAAAATAAGTGTAGTACTATATCTGTTGAAAAATTATATATATAAAAATATGGAATGAGTGTTTTGTATTATAATTAATTGTAAAATTTTGATAGAATTTGTGTGCCATATGTTTTGTAAAATGCATTAGATGTTTAGAATATTTCTAATATCTGTTCTTTCTTTTACCATCAACCAGTTTACAAATCTTTTGAACACCCAATTCAAATTTTTTGTAAGACATAAGTTTGAGTTTGGGTTAGGAACATGTTGAATATGTGAGGAGCTAGGTAAGATTCATGTCTTTTAGCGAAATTTGATTTGATATACGGTACTTGTAATTGTTTGAGTGTAATTGCTCTCGTGTTTTGCGAGTGAGTTATGTGATGTGGTAATTTTTTTATGCAGTTTTTGTAGATGATCTTCTTTATGAACAGTTTATTTATGTCTAATAAGTTATTTTCAATCATTAGCTGTTCTGTCGGATGTTGATAAGGCTTTCTAAACATAATTCGAATTATTGATTTATGTTTAATTTTAAGGGATTTGAGATGAGTGTCTGCTGCTACTCCCCATACTGAAATACCATACATTAGAATACTTTGACAAAGTGCAAAGTATATATTTTTTAGCTGATTTAATGACATAATGTTTCGTATTGTTTTGAAGATGTATGATAGTTTCCGGATTTTTTTGTTATTAGGTTAATTTGGAGATCCCATTTTAGATTATGGTCAACATAATCAATAATCTAATCTATTTATTTACATTATACGCACAAACGGACTTTTATAAACATTTGATATATTATTTAATAATTTAATGGAACACTTATAAAGAAGTAAATTTTGTTAGAGAAATTATAGAATAGAACCCATGAAAAAGAATAATAGAAGCTAATATCAATATTTATTCATGAGGCGTGGTATTCTAGCCTTCTTATAACTAAGTTACGTGTTCTAATAGATTAAAAATCGTATTGTCGGTTTTTCGAGGTAGCCCTCTAAAATGTTAGTATGTTAAAACCCTCATGGTATTTTGTGTAATAAATTATGAATAAAAACGTGAAAAAAATTTTTTTAATTCGTGTTAGGGACTTGCACCTAGATTACTTATATTTTAGGAATATTTTTAATAGGATAATAATGAATAGGCAACGTTGTGAGGCGGGTTGTGAAGGGATGAAATTTATTAATGCGGGTCTTAAAGAGAGCAGACTCATTACGTTCACATTGCGTCTATTCATTAGGTTGACCGGATAAATCATTACAATGATAATTCATCACATCTTTAAAAAGTAATATAAAATCATGGAAAGTGATGAACCAAAAAAAAATATTAACTGGGTTAAGTAGGTTAGGTTAGGTTAAAATTTTATTTTTTTCATCGTTTCTAATGACTTTATATCACACAAAAGTGTGTTGAATTGTCACTGTGTTGAGTTATCATGGAACCATTCATTAGAGATGGTTATTTTATTTTACACGATTTACTTACAGAATAAGATTTTAAAAGACAGAATTAATACGAAATAACTTGAAGCAAAGGTTCGTCTAATGTAGCTACGTACATATGTATTGATTATACCTGTACTTAGTGTAATAGTTTACCTGTTATGTCATTGGAAATACGTCCTTTCCTAGTATAATAATAAACAAAGTGGGTCTTTGATTTACCCAGAAGCGATGGCATTTTTTTCCTAAAAACAACTTAAACTTAGGTACCTACTTACCTTTTACTTACTTACTTACTTTTAAGAATAATGTTTGACTGAAATAGCAAAACTCTCTCACGCAGTGGCGTAATGGAATTTGTACAGATTATTTTCAGTTCGCTAAACATTTCTATCATAATACGTAAATCTGATACATTTATTAACCTGGGAAAAAAAATTTGTTCATTTTATTTTTTTATTCAAATCTTGGGCCATGCCGGTAATAGTTTAAATTATAAATATTTACGACAGCCAAAATAGTGTTTTAATGTTTTAGTAAAAAATAGCATTTTCTTTGTATATTTGTGTTGGAATTTAAATGTATATACGACAAATTTGTGTTCCTACGTAAATCGGTCTTTTGAAAGTTAATTTTAAACCCATTAAAAGAGTTTTTTTATAATTAATTGATATTTACATAGTAAAAAGATAACGATTATTCTTTTAATAACTACCATTAAGTCACAAATAATTGCCAAACTTATCTCTAAAAACGTGAAAAATCGAATTCCTTAGTTTTCCATTTTTTTAAATTTTTAATATAAATAACTAAATTAATACACATCAGTACTAGATATTTGCTAAGCCCTTATTCAGGTTGGGATTTTGACCTAAAATAAAAATTGAAGTTTTGTGTGAAAAAGACCGCGCAAACGTTCCCCTTAACGGTTCTGCATTGTCCATCGACATTTACAACGTCAATTACAGACACATTAGGTGCATGTCGCAGAATAGAAAAACTGCCCCCTTGACCTTTTTGCACTTACATTTACCTCAAATTTGTAATCTTTTCCCTTTATATTGGTGTATAACCATTTAATTCAAAACATGAAAAATAAATAAATTTATAACAATAATATAATATATAGAATATAAATCCATGAAAGGCGAAGTTTAATGCCAAATCACTATTTTGATTAATCTTTATTACGAATTGGTGTACATTATGAATACCAAAAAATATGCTGTAGATAAATTGAAGGTTTTCCTATCGTTTCGCTTGAGTATAATACAAATAAATTACTCAATAAAAAATATAAATATAAACTACTAAAATAAATTTTTACAATAGAAATTTATGTACGCATAAAGGAAACAACAAAAAAATACAGTATTATAGCTAAAATTATCTGTGACAGTTTCACTTGATTAACTTTTTTGCTGCTTTCTTATAAAATTATTTACAAAGTAATTAAAAGCCAGTTTTGTGCTTGAAATCGAACGTTTCCAGACTCCGTTTGTCAAGCGATTTTAATGCCTATTACCTATATTATAAGGTTTACCAAGAATATACACATTTTTTGCTTGTAGCTTCCTCATTTCTATAAGGTTTCAGAAGTGCCCTTTCTTTTCAAGGAGAATATTAAGACTAAGAAAATATTATTATTTATTTTTAAGTTCCCACATGTCTGCTTACTGGTTACTACTGAAGGTTTATGAAAATTATTAATCTCCATTTTAATGAAGGCCTTTATTGCACCAGTGAGAGAATTTTCGATGTATTCCATCTGAGAGTTATCTACCTACGAGATATTATGAGGAAGGTGAAAGTGAAACGGCGAGTCGCGTTTCTCCTCAAGATTAATTAACTATATAAATATTATACCTGCGCTGAGAGTTCAGCGCGGGCTGTCAGCAGTCAGCGCAGTACTTAACGCAGTCTTAAGGCATGGACACAAGCGAACATTATATTTCCAGTAATATTACTCAATTACTAGCAATGCAACAAAAACTAAATCTCAGGCCAGATCTCGATACTAAAAATAATTACTAATATTAAATAACAAAACATTGACAGCTGAACAACATAACCTCAACACGGAAAACACGTAAATGAACTTACATGATATTTTAAAGGTCAGGTAATAATTATTTTATTTCTTCCAGCCAACCTAGGTATGGTACCAGTATATCAAACCTGCTTAAACATTATGGGTCAAACACAACATTATAATATGCAAACAGTACATAGCGTGGCAAGGACAAATAATTACTGAAGACTGGCGTATCGCCTAGGTACTTGAAAATAATGCTGTGGGCTTCCGTAATGTCCGTGTTATTAGCCACTAAAGATTTACTAACCATTTTATTAATACGCTATCGCAGACCTGTGAAAATCACAGGATAGAATTCTTATCAAATCAGTTCCAATTATGAAAATTACATTTAAAATATACACATATTTTTAAATACTGCATTTAAGTAGGTACCTAATTTAACGTTTCTTAATTCATTTATTTATATAAAAAAAGAAGTTTTTAACATAAAAAACATACTCTGCACATCTCACTAGGGCATTCCCATATCAAGATGTGCAGATTTACAATTATATCATTATAAAAAATACATATATGTAAACATAATATAATATTAACATTAAATTTCAACCCAACAAATAAAAGTTAATGACACGGTTGTTTCGAGATCAGTAGACAAAAATAAACAAAATATTAGTAACAAATGTACGAAAAATAAAACAAAAATGTCAACAAGAGAAGCATTGGGCAGTACGTTTATAGTAAGTTGGCAACAATAATATTCTTCTGTTAACTAAACAATCAGTTCCAATTTTGAAAAGGACTATTAAATTCAAAGCCAATTTGAGTGTATTAAACCAGATTTACTCAGGACTAACGCAAAGACAACCGAAATTAGTGTTATTATGTGTCCCATTGTCTCCTGGGAGAACAATACTAAGTATAAAATCCGCATTCCTCTAACACACACTACAAAATATGGGATAAAATCTCTTAACTATATTGCCTACACACTCAATAACTCTGTTTCACATATATAAAGCAGCTAGCATATACAAAAAATTCAAAGGCTTTAAAAGAATATTTTTTTTAAATAATAAATACGAAAATAAGTTATTTTTGTCGTGTTGTATTTTGTCTTATTTCTTTCTCTCTCCTTTCATATACCTGTTTTTGTAATCGAGCATAATCTATTTTTACCAACGTATTAGTGGGTAAGTACCTACATGTAAATTCCTGTATTGGATTTGTGCTTATGTGAATATCCCTGTACATAAAGTAACAAAGTAATAATTAACTCGTAAGGTACCTAAGGTACATTTCCTAATCCCCCCCCCCCCGTGTATTAAATATGTAATTTCACCCTTCAAGTCTCGGAAGGACATTACTAGACACATTTATCGTGTGAAGGACAGATCTAACCAGGAAGTTCATATATTATAAAAGTATTGTGTTCTATAATGCGTCTTTGGAAATTGAAATCATTATTTTTCTCAAATATTTATACTTTATTCTATGAATAAAATCCTAAAAACTATCATAGCGTTTGATTAAAAATTTGCGGGATTTTTACGTTGTCAGTTGAAAGTTAATAAATAATTTACATTAAATAAACGGCGTAAAAATTGGAGTGACAGATTTCTAACTAGTTGAATGGTATTTGTTTGTACGACAACTTCAAAAATAAGAAATTCCGTGAGAATTTTCACCGTTGTTGGGACTTGTAGGTAAACATATTTAAAAGCCTGAAGGGTTAAGATTGTTTACGTGTCGATTACTCCATACTATGCCTTAAAAATTCGGTCACGAAAAAATACGCATTCGTTTTATTTTCGAATACATACATGTTCGTACGTCGGGTAATAGATTATTACAAAAAAAAATTACCCGGTTCTAAAAATATGTTGCAGCTTAATTTCGAGTATGTTTACTACGTAATACCTATATATAGATGAGTCATTGCTATATTAGGCCGCTTTTAGCGTCATTCAATATTTATATTTCAGTCATTATATCTAATTACCGAAATGCTGTTTTGAACTTTTGACATTTAATTGGTCACCGTTAATAGCTCATTCTTGAATCGTTTCACGTTTAGACAATCCTATTAATTCCTAGTATAATTTTATTGATTCCGCGCAATATATATTTTAACACCTGCATTAAAATCAAACCATATTATTAAAGTTTTCTGTAATAAGCAAAATAATTTCCTCTGTTTCGTTGTGGTTTCGAAATGTAAGTAACTTTTTATATGCGTGTACTTTACTCTTTCCTCCTAATAGGATTCTCAGAATTGATTTCAATGGACACTTGATGTGTACGCTTTACAATGTACAAATACAATTTGACCCAAATATTTACTCGTATACGCGTTTTATTAAATGTTACTATTTACTATGAGATTAGTATGAAAGGTGTAACAAACTACTTTTTATTAATAGAAGATATAGATTATATATTAAGGCACCATAGAAAGCGTTAAAAAGAAGGTGAAGATAGTTTGAAAGGGAAATATGTAAATACGAATGATAGAGGGAGCACCCTAATATTTAAAAAAAACGATAAAAGGTAATTAAGCGAAAATTGTGAAAATATTTAATAGAACGCGACTCGTTTAAAACAGAGCAAAATGCTCTCCAAAAATGCCTTTGTTGCATTTAATGATAAACTGTAAATTTTTTCATACATATATCACATTAAATAACGGAACAAAATGTGTTTTTAATAATTTTCGGAGCATACTTTGTGATTTTTTTTATCTCAAGGGAATTTTCTATAATTACCGGTTTGCCTCTACAAATGTATAAATTTTATCTTCAAAAACAACATTTTTTTAAAGGAAAAAACTTGTTCAAGAGAAATAAATAAATAAAGAAATAAATAATAAATATTTTCGGACACGGGACGAGAAATTCTAAGCAAATTAGATAATTCTAAAGAAAAAAAACAAGCACCCAAAAATCTCTGATGTACCAGGCCGTTCAACTCTATAACAAAATCCCGAAGGAAATTGCTGTGATAGAAAATATTAATAAGTTCAAAAATGAATTAAGAAAATATGTCTATCTCAATTATTAATGTTTCTTTTTTTGTGACTTTATTGAAATATTTAAAGAAAGATTATGTTTGCCAAACAATATACATGTTTATATGTTTATAAAACTATTAGCACACACGAAGATGTGAGCTAACTAAAGATTAATAAATAATAAATAATAAATAAATCGGTAGAAATTCGGAATGGAGGGGCTTAAGGGCGTGATTAATATATGTATACCGTTTCTGAAATATGGGACAACTGTTATTAATTATTATCTTAAATATTTATATACATGAGAGTGACTTTACCTTCAAAACCAGAGGAAGGCCAATGTCAGCATTCATCGATAAACTCTGTGTAAAGCCCTAGCAACGCCGGGGAATTTGAGAAAATTACCTCAAGGGTGATGTATTATTGTAACGCACGAAAAATAATATTTGTACAAAACCAAATAAAAACTACCTACAAAATAATGGTGAACGTCGAATCAATCAATGTCTCTATTTTATTAACCCTTTGTCATTGGCGTGATTTTTTATAACAATTATTTATAATTTTGAAATAATTCTCCAAACAACTTTGCTGGACAGCAGACACCAAATATTCCATATCTTCAACAGAGCGATTTTTCTGATCTAATAGATATACAGTCTTTCTTATAAAGATTCCCCAATAAGCCGCTGTTTGGTATAGCTAAACAGTAAAGAGGGACATGTACTGCTCGGGTTAAAATCTTAACTCATAATAATATTCGCTCAAGATTTTTTTAGACTGGCACCACTTTGTTCCAATCCTCAAAAAACACGGTTATTTTCGCATTTCGCGTTTTGTTGCTAACTTCACGTTTCTTCGGACGATATTTTGTAGAGATGTCATTGACCCGGGCTGTTTTGAATTGCTTCGAAATTTGGCCAATTCGGCTATGCGTTCCGTATTCGCTTTCGATATTTCGATTTTCAAATATTTTCCCGCTAGAGCTGCAAATGGGTATTACTGTTATTTTTACATTTTCATTGTGCGACTTACTATGATCGTAATACGTTCCTTTACCTGGGGATCAGGCGATTTAAAAATCTGTCAACTACTAATTCAGTATTCTGCCGGTATATGCGTGTGATTATGAGTAACGTTTTATACTGATATTATACAACCCGATATTATCCCTCTGTATTGTCTATTTTTGAGTGAGACAGAACTGTCAAAACGTGCGGTTTCTGGTTCTAGTTAAATTGGTTACAGACCCAGGTCTCTGGATGGAGAAAAAACCCAGCATTCGAAATTCCGAGTGGCACACCCCCGTAGAAGAACCCAATACTTGCGTAAATGATATTTCATAGTCTGGGTTTTCCCTTCGTTCTTTGCTTGAAATATATTCTTTGGGACAAGGAACGAATCTCAGATATAATGTAATTTTACCGCAACATTTTTTCCAGATATTTCAACGCCAGTCGCATACTGATTAAATCACACATTCTCGCAAATTGTAAAGGAAAAATATGTGATTTTATTTTTCATGTGAATGGATTAATCGTGTTTTCCTCGTTGATTGACACAGCCTTCACTTCAGGGTGTGATGGGCATAGTGTGTCAGCGGGTTGCTTCGATTCGTTGTTCGATTACTACAACCTGCATGTAATAACAATAATAGATCTATTGTTATTTGCTGCTTATTGTTATGGCAAATTATGGCAAGAGTCTCAACTGCTCCCTACTATCTGGAGCAATGGCGACTATGCCATCCCCAATGTGTAAATGTTGTGAGGCTGAAGGTAGCGACGAGGGGAAGTAGATGGGTAGGAGATAGATACGGGGGTACATGGGTGTTCATATCTGGTCACCAAACACGACTAAATCCATTTCAAGCAACTTTTCAATTCTGAATGATGGTCTCACACCAGGGCGATACTGAGAGTATCTTCCACATTATATTACTTAAAATTATGAAATAACACAAATTAATCAAATAAAATTACTTGTGCGCGACGGGATGAGAACCCACGACCTCCAGTTTGCTTGTCGAGAGTCTTACCCCTCGACTACAGAGGACGTTAAAATTTAGGAGTCATTTATTTTTTTACTCTTTAATACGAATCAACCCCAAAGACAAGAATTTTTAGACTTTTGACAGTAAATAACACGGCTATAAACCTTTGAAAGTCGACGGGCTTGACGTCATGATTCGATAAATCAATCATAGTCCGTTTACGACAGGCCGTTTTTGAAATCAATTTAATTACTCATTTTTTGTACAATAATAACTATCATAAAAATAAACTTTAAGCTTCCACATATTTTTAACGGTATCCCTAGTTTGTGAAAACACCATATTCTTCCTGTCGAGTAAATTTAAGGTGTAATCTTGTTAATTTGTCACAGGAAACTAAACCGCTAAATTATCGCCTGTGGAAAGATTTTACGGCTTCTATGTTTCATCCCTCCTAGAAAATATATCTTTCAAGACCTCCTAACTTCATTCCTTCTTTTCCAATACTGACTCCCCAAGAATTTTATAGATGTTATTTGTTATACCTTGGGGGAAAATAATAGTTATTATAATTATTTAGCGTAATATAAGTGTGAAACAACAAGTCGGTTTAGTTGTAACGCAGTAAAATATCACCTCCGACGAATTTCGTAATATACCGCCATTAAAATAATAAGGTATAGGTAGGTAAGTACTATCTGTTTAGCGCTGGTAGATTCGGCCGCCAAACTCGTTCAATAGCTCGGATGTATAACATTACTTAATCGAATATATTTACATAAAAACACATATGTCATAATGTAATTTTGTGCGTTATTTCATAGAATAACATTTAAATATAATATATACTTTATTAAAGAACTAAATTCGTGTTAAAATGAAACCCGTGTTGAGTTGTGATAACACTTGAACGACTTCATGAAAATTTAAATTTCTCATTTTTTTTGTTTTTATTATTGTAATTCTATGTTAATGCGATACCATACGTAGTAATGCAAAATCATGTGTTTTTGGTTTGAAAATTTGGTGGCCTAGAAATGTTTCAGATGCTTTAATTAAATACTGCGAGTAGAACACATCTTGGCCTTTGAAATAATCGAGTATGTTTTAGATAAGTCTTTTTATAAACCCAGAAAAAAATAATGTATAAGGCCTATGAAAACTGCTTTAAAGTTCAAAATCTCCTACTTTTCGGTTATGATTTTATTGTATAATTTGGAAAATTAAGTTATTTATAATATTATCGAAAAAAAATTAAATATTTATGCCTGAACATCCACAAAATAAAATAAAAGGCACTTTTCGGCCATGTTTTTTTCATGTATAAATCAAAACAGGCGGATGGTGTTAAGCGTGAATTTAAAATATTACACGACGTAGTGCATCGCCTTAATTCAACTCGTTACTGACATATTTTCTGCCTAAATAAGTAAAGTGTTTAAGACTCGTAATAACAATATCATTTCTGTCGTGAAAGAAAGAGCTTTGAAAAACATTTACAGTTTAATGTTTTTCTCAAAGTTTTTTTAGATTGTTTTGAAATTTTGACATAACGTTGCATTCGAATATGCGTGTGTTTTTATATACCTACATTATATAGATGTCACTTGTGATAGGTAAACACATGACTTTTTGAAAAAAGTGCTATCTGTTGGACAAATATATATTTTTTTAACAGCGCCATCTGTTGGACGTAAAAGTAACATGCGCTATAATTTCTCTATCTGCACAGATAGACTGAGCTACAGCCACGCGCGGCGGGATACAGCTAGTTATTAATATTTATATGGAATGTTCAATATTTGCTTTGGTGCGCTCTCTAGGAGACCGAGGATAATGTGTTTAAAAATTTTAAATACTTACAGTTAATTATTCATTTATGCCAAAGTTAAAGTGAGGAGGATATGAGGGTATATTCATTAACGAAGGTTAAATAACGGGAATCCGCCTCCTGAGAGGCGATTCCAGGAGGGCGATTCTCGTTCTTTTAGCCTTAAGCTAAATGATAGCATTCGTCAACGACTGCTATCGTTTGCGAAAGATAGCTGTCCGTCGCTTGCAACATCTTTTCTTAACTATTAAGCGATTCTCGTTCTTTTGATATCCTTACAAGTTCGATTTTGGAGAGACCTAGTAAAAAATCCTAAAGAAGCGTGGTTAAGAAATTGTTAAGATATTATTGAAAACACAAATTGGTGAAATATAATTAAGTGACGCAAGGTTTCTAACTAAAACTTAAAAAAACAAATACTTTGTATTATAATGCATTTTAATAACTGCTTATTTTATTTATGAATGACATAAATAAGCCATTTATCGAAGATTTACGTTTTGTGAAAAGGTACTTACCTCGCTGGATAGTAATGACTTTTTTACAGATTCACCACTTCTAAAGTGACGTTTGCTGTCAAACTAACGCTGCCGAATGGCGCTACTGTCACCCAAGTTGATTTAAGAATGAAAGGGATTCTTATTTCGTTGTGGTTAACTTCAAAACCCACAATTTCGAGCGCCAGCCAGAAACTTATTATTATTTATGTAGAAATCCTCAATGGTATGTGTAGTTTATTGTAAATTAAATCACTTATCTGGCTTTCGACATGTTACGTACTTTACAAACATCGCAATTACCTGATTCAATTCATTTAATAGTATTATTGTGCCACAAACAAGTCACTAATCATGTTTACAGTCAATACTTACGATAATATTAAGTTTTCTCTTATTAAAACTACGCAAATATTGCTAATTGTCAAAACGTCACAATTAAATGAAGCAAATTCCCCGCGAACGCTAGCGTTCGGCCGCCGAATGACAGGTCTAGGGGTACCCTTCGCGTAAGGCTAAAAATTTTGGCGCGCAATCGAAAATCTAAGGATTCCATCTGTCATCGAGAGAACCGGAATCGCTTCATAAGAATAAACCGAGAAAAATCGTTAATTTGAATGTAAGGACGATTTTAGTGTCGTTAAGTAGAACGAGAATCGCCCTCCAGTTCTACTTAAGGATAAGGAATTTATGGTCCTTTAACCTTAAAATCAACGACTTTTTCGTTACATGCGATTCCAGTTATCACGGATGACACCAAAAAGTAGTTAATTTTAAGTTTAAGAACAATTATTTATCCTTAAGCAGATCCGTAATCGCCCCCTGATCTCTCTCCACGACACGTCTCACCGTTCCACAGACTAATTTTAGCACACATTTCTTAGAAAAAAACGTCTTTACTTTATTATTATTTTATCGGATGTGTTCTCACAGACCCATTTACATAATTAAATTAGCAAGGTTAAGTAATACATTTTATCAAAATGAATATCAATTATAGTGAAGAAGCCGGATATGTATTTCTTATGTAAATATATATTTATAAAATGGATGTATGTGTGTTGAATGAATGGGACAACTTTAGACCATTTTAAGTAGGTAGATGATTTTCAAAACCAAGTGAATATCTTCATTTCGAAACATTTTGGAACTTTTCAGAACTTGATAGACAAAAAAACACCATAGTTCGCTCATTTGTTGTCATTTTAGCCGCCTGCATAGATTTATTTGTAAATCTGTATAACGTCTGTAAAAATGTGCAAAAAGATTTTAGATCCGGATTTCACAGCTAGGATTGTACCAGTGTTCCTTTTAACGGATATTCAGAACACGTTATTTATTTTAATAATGAAAAAAATCGATTATATTTTATGACTCTTAACAAAAAAAAACAATGCCAAAGAATTTGTCACATTTAATCAATCATTATTATCGCAGTTAATTTAACGTTAATTAACAATCAATTTCATCCATCATGGAAATTTTTAACAACTTAATCAGTAAAACCTTAAAGTGAAATATTTAATCATTGAAGACAATATTAGCGACTAACAAACAAAAATTTAAAATTAGAAAACGATTAGATCGCATCTTGGAATTGAACCCAGGACCTCAGCCTTGCCGGGGCTTTGCTCTATTCTTGGAGTTATTGCAATAATGCCGGGAAATACAAACAGATTAATATATAATCAATCTGTACAATCTTGAGCTACAGTTAAATCACATATACAAACCGTGACGGTTGCAAGAGGAATGACAAATAGCAACCTTAGACTGACAGATCTGGGTATTTACGACAAGTCTACAAGTATTCCGATTGTAAAGTGTTTTCTGCTTTAATTCTGCTAACGACAGGTGTGAAATACTTGTCTGATTCTAGCTTCATGAACATTTTGTTACTGGTATACTAGTTAATGGTCGAGTAGTTCATAGCGTTTGATTACAATCCAGGGGTCGCCGGTTCAATCCTCTCCCGGATAAGTCCACCGTCACTACACAAGAATTTTTCCACTTATGATGATGGTAGAAATTGATTGTAAGTTTTTTCATAAAATCGGATTGTTTGATTTTCAAATATATGTTGTTTAAAGTGAAAAAAATTACATCGACGACTTCCGTGGCAAAGCCGTAAGCTCCTTGGTCAGAAGTCATGGTCAAATCACCTGGGCAAATAAAATCATTTTATTAATTGACTAAGCATTGTAAAGTCCTGTTTTAACTCGACCGTTCGGCATTTCATCTGCATCCACTGTATTATTTAAGCAAGCCTTGCGTTGACTAAATAGATGGCTAACCTCGACTATGTTTTAGTTAAGTTTTTTTTTTAAATGTGAAATTAATTAAAATATAGTTCATTTTTGACTTCTTCAGCAGGCTACATTAATCAGAAATTACTTTTGCTTTGTTTGGTCTCCAGATCTCAATAATCAGGTACCTACTTCCAAATCATATTTATTTACAAACCCTTGCCTTAATCCCAGACTGAATTCTTCTTTCAATACAATGGACGCATGTTAACAGTACAGGACTAATGAAGGAAAATTGGTCATAAAATAGGGGGTTAAATAAATATTTATTTCAATAATTAATATAAATTATTAAGAGTAAGCTTCGATAAATTAATTTCAAATATACTAATTTCGACGTGGGTCTGTAAAGTCTGTACGTAATGTAACTCTGGTTCAATGAACTCGTATTTGTTTTGAATTTAAGTGTCATTTTCAAAACTTTAATTTAATATTTAAACCGAAAATTGTATTAATAAATTGTAGTTTTTTTTAATTTGAACTGATGTATGAAGAATTCAGACAAGCGAAAAAGTACTTATTTATAATTTAATATTTCCTTACCAGAAAATTATTTTATATCTGTATTTGAAATGTGCATTTCTTTTGTTCAAATTTAAAGGGTTAATCATGATAAATAAGGTCAGATTTCGTGATTTTTCAAGGGTCTGTGCTTTTTAGCAAACATGCAATTATCAATCCTGCAATCATAATATCCCATGATTTCTCAAGGGTCCACGCTAGTGATTTCATATATTAAGTGGGCATCAACGTTTTTTTCTGAGAATTAGGAAAAACAACAAAATTAATACCATTGAATAAATAATAACACTAGAAGTTCGATTGTTCAATTTAGACCAATATATTAGCTCAGAGCTCCGTCTCAGTTACACTCGCCTCACATCTTCCCATTTGAATTTCGTAAACACTTTTTTTGTATTGGAAATTTAAGCCTTTATTAGGCATATATTTGGATCACGAAACACGCCTACAAAACACTCTGCATTCGCATTTTTAAATAATAATCAAAGCATTATAGATTGTGTAGATATTTAGCATCAGGACACCATGTCGAGAGTCGTGACGTTAGAAGTAATCACCAATCACATTCTTCGGAACATTTAGAGACAGGTATAATTAGTGAGATAGGCCGTGAATATTCCCAATGAGTGGTACATATCGCATTGATGATACAACGATATTATCAAGACAATTAAAACTACATTTACGGCATTTAATAAAACCACTTACGTCAGATCACTTTCGGAGACTTTCTGATCTCATCGCTAATCAGCGCACGAAGCATATTTACTTCATAGAGATAAACGTGTCTGTGTGTCCCGAAATAAGATCGATTTAATCTTTCTTCAAAATTATTCTTCAATTTTTATTGGACCATCTTTTCTTTTTTAACAGGCCAAGATGCCAAAGAAAACGTCAGTAACCATGTGGGTCTTCCGACGACCCCATGCATTTTTCTGTCTTATGGGCTTTTAAACTATAGAAATCCCAATAATTCAGTCAATTATTAATGGTAACTTATGTATTTGCGCAGAAATACGTAAAATACTAAAATGATATGTCAAGTATTTAATCTAGTATAAGGAGGATAGTAATTCTGGGTACTACCTACTCCACCACTTGGCTACATTTTATATCCATCAATGTAATGTATCATTGAAGAAGATCATACAAATAAATCTAAACGAAACATGGGACAGAACAAGACGTAGAAAAATAAAAAGGTAACGGTCTCAACTGTGAATCGAACCCAAGATCTCTGTCTTACCGGGACAACACCTCTAACCACTCGGCTATTGGGAACTCATTATTATATATTTTTTTTATCGATCTCATATTTCAAATTCAGAATTAACACTATTTTATCACGATTTATTACAAATTTCTAAAGAATTGGTTTGTAACCTAGATAGTGTCTCGGTTAAACATATGATTTTTTATATATTTATATGGGAAACCTATTGACTTTTTCTAAAAGCCCAAATGAATATTCTATTTGTTATTGGAATAACTTTTAATATCTTTGAAGGTTATACCCATCAATTAGAGGCGTTGTACCGGTAAGACAGAGATCGTAGGGTCGATTCCCAGTTGAGACCGTTACCTTTTTATTTATTGTGTCTTGTTCTTTTTCGAGTATTTATTCGTTTAGTATCATCTTCTTCTTCAGTGAAATTATTATTGTTCAAACATTCTGTCTTGAATAAATTCTTACTTAAGTAAATCATTGATCTGAGTCCAAAAATATTATTGTTCAAACATTCTCTACCTTGAATAAATTCTTACTTGAGTAAATCATTGATCTGAGTCCAAAAATATTATTGTTCAAACATTCTCTACCTTGAATAAATTCTTACTTGAGTAAACATTCTCTACCTTGAATAAATTCTTACTTGAGTAAACATTCTCTACCTTGAATAAATTCTTATTTCAGTAAATCATTGATCTGAGTCCAAAAATATTATTGTCTGTAAATTGGCGACATCTTTTTTCTTTCAAATAGGTACCTATAATTTTCTATTCCAAATCCCAATATTTCTAAATTCCCCTGTAAACAAAAATTATCGTATGTTTTTTAACCTTGAAAAATTATTAAATATTAAAACAATTTTTTTTAATAGGCTTCATTGGTCATTAGAGAGGCAAAATTGCTGTTATACTGCGGCATTAAAATCTATCGCAACTCAAATAAAGCGTTATACCTGCATACTAGTGGCGTTCGTTAAACATTTAATGCGCATTCATACCCGAGCTTGAAAAAACTGCCCACTCCGAGAAAAATGATATTTGCTAATTTATTAAAAAAATCATCAAATCAATCATAAAAACGAGATTGTCGTGATTATACCTTCGTATTTTACTTAAAGTTTATCAGAAAACCTATCACGTCATTCGTTAAGGGCCTGTATTCCCGTTTTTAAGCGGACTACGAATAATTTGAAAAGATTCTTAATAAATAAGCATTTTTCAATATCAGAATTTTTTCTACATGCACAGCCTACCTTTGTCATTAAGCAATGTACGCCACTGCTATATACGTACATAAGAAGATACAATAATTACACACTATGGACCAAGTTTAGTGGGATGAAACAATCCAGCTTCTCTGATTACTTGGGTTTCCCATGTTTTTTAACATTTTTTCATTTCAAATACCTACGCCTTTGGGGTTGTTACATTTGATAAGGTACTCAGTTTTGTTTATGCAATAATTCTTACTTACTTTACAATTTACAATGGTTTTCAATTCAGATTACAAACAAAATCATAGCTATTTTGGTATGTTTTGAGATTTTCACGGCCAAAATTATTAAAGTGATTTATTTTTGGGGTATTATTGCGCTACCTCCTCTTTTAGACAACGTCTCGGAGAGCATTATGTTAAGTTGATGATGGATGCTGTAATGCTGTCCGAAACTTTGACTAAAGGAAGAGGTAACGTAACACGGCATAATACCCCAAAGATAAATCACCAAAATAAATTATTTTAAAAAGTGACATCAGAAATAATAAAATGAACAAAAACTCTGGCCGGATATAAAAGTACGAGATACAAGTACATGCAAAAATTATCAGTACAATTAGGTAAAATTAATATTGATTGAAAATATGTTATACTATAGCCTTCTTGTACGTACATTCCATGAAGTTATATAGATCCGCTACATCTGCGTACCTATTACTAACTTCTTTTAATCTAGGTACACACCTCTTGTTACATGAAACATTTATCTTTTAAACAGTGCTCTATTAAAAAAAGATTTTAAATATTCGTTTTCCTAAGAACTTAATCGAGGAATCGGCGAGTTGGCTAGATAATTTACTAGAAAAAGGTGATATTGGAACAGTTCGGTTTGTTTGGTTTTTTTATAATTATATTTTATCTCAAAGTTTTACTAAATACTTCTCTAAGTGTTCAGTTTGATTATAAGAAATCTCTCACTTTTACATATTTATTTGATTTTTCTTTTTTTTCGGTACTATCCAGGTTCAAGGATACAAGCGAAAAGTTTAAAAATATATGTTTATATTATTTATAGGCACTCTAAGTAATTATTGTCATCCATGTAGAAAAACTTTATTTTTATTTTTAAGATTCATCATAAACGCTGCCATTTTAGGAAGATAATTGAATTTTAGCTAAAAGGTTCACTTCGATTTAGCTATCTTTATTTATATTAATATTTGTATTTTTCACATTTAGAAACCGTAATATTATTTGTAACACTAACTTGTGTATTTAAAGTAGTTTTAATGCCAACATTTTTGATGTCAACATTTTTTAATGCCAACATTTTTTATGTCAACATTTTTTAATGCCAACATTTTTTAATGTCAACATTTTTTAATGCCAACATTTTTTAATGCCAACATTTTATACAAATATTTTTATTCTGACGAAGAAATTTAGAGGATTTATAATATCCTTCATAGCTAATTAGTGCAGATCCAGAACAGGTAGGATAAACTGGTATAAACCGGAATAAACTGTAATAAACCGGGATGAACTAGGGATTAACCAGGACGGTGGGACACTGAACCCGGGCGTTTCACCAGGGGCCGCAATAGGCCTCCAAAAACAATTAAAAATCCACCAAAAAATACTTTGAGAGCATCCGCATAACTTCCGAGTACGTCCCTGATATATTTAAAACATGATTGCAAAGAATGTAAAGTGGATCACGATTTGCGTTCATTGTAAAAATAATTTGTGGGAGAAAATTACTGCAGATTTGCTCGTTTCACGATCTGAATTTGCGCCTCAATTATTCAGATTTTAACTTAATAAATAAATGCTAACAGTAAAACGGTAAATTAGATCATTGACGGCCTCCGTAGTGGACTAGCAAGCCGGAGGTCGCGAGTTAAAATCTCGGCATGTGCAAGAAAAGTTTATTTGATAAGCTCGTGTTATTTCACAATTTACTAAAATAATATTTATTCCAAATAATGTTAATTTGAAATAATATATAGTATAATTGCGGCACGTTCGAGTGGAAGATACCCTGTGCAATTATCAGTCGGAATTGAAACCTCGCTTGAAATGGCTTTGGTCGTGTTTGATGACCAGATCTGAATACCCAGGTACTTCCCCACCGTCCTCTTCCACATTTAATTTAATTTCTCACTACCTTCAGCCTCACAACATACCCCAATTAGGGGTGCCATAGTCTCACTGGCTCCAGGTGGTTGGGAGCAGATAAAACTCTTGTGTGGTTTCACGTCATTCAAGTGCCGTAAATAAATCAATAATTAAGTTTCCTGCTTTGGTACTAATCCCTTCTACCAACCGATACTACTATATAACTAACCCTGTGCAAAATTTAAAAAAACTTGTCCCTTTAACTATCAATTCGTTTTCTACAGCACGGACTGTAAATAAAAGGAATGAGTACGTTAAAACAATTCGTGCATAATTCTTATAGCTTCGTTCAGATCAGCGTGCAAATGTAATTCGTCGCGTCGTCTGTTTCCAGCCATTCAGATCTGTACACAGAAAAATATAACCCGGCGTCTGTTTTTATCCTATGACACAGACATACTTAAAAGGTCACCATTGTTGTCTCAAAGTGCCACAATTCATTATGTAATTGGTCAGCAACAAAAAATACAGTCGTCTACGTAAATACCAACTTCCAACTCGCGGCTTATTTCTGCATTTGCCACACTCTTGAATACTTTTTTTTCATTTCCTTTGCTATCGTTAGGTAGGTACGTCGTATTTTATTCTTTAGAAATTATTTATAATGGTAATTCACACCGCGTGCGAAATATTTACTTTTAGTCGCCTTGAAAAATACGTGGATTTATTATTTGATTAAGATTCCAACATCAGAGAGTGTTAGCGCAGCAGGTGGTTTTTTAAAGCCCTGCGTATACCCCTTCGAAGAATGGTCCTCCGAGAGGCTGCCCAGGCAGTCTAGATTTGCTACGCTACCGAGGTTTTTTTCGAATGCAAGGGAACGGAACAAAATAATAAAAAACTTATTTTAATTGTAACACTCAAGCTTAACCTCTTGTGTGCCAACTTATCCTAAAGGATTATTCAAAAAATGATTTCTTTGTATATACCTAGCTATTCTGGGGAAACTACTAATCGTAGTTTGTATTCCATTTTTACAAATAAATTAACACATCTGGTGAGAAGTTACAATATACCTACAAAAAAATATTTTTTGCAAAAAACTAGTAAGTTATTGCGAAAATTAATACTTACATAAAAAAGCGTGATCGCACAAGCAAATAACATTGATGAAAAAAAATTGACTGTAGATATTAAGTTATTTACGTATTTATTGTTATTAAGTTTAATTTGTAGAACTCCATTTTATTTTTTTTATTTTTTATATATTCAATAATATTATTATTGGGTTTATAAAAACAGTTTATTTTTAAACAAGTTCTGCTGTATAATTATTATTACGCGTGACAGCTGTTTCGCCTTCTGAAGGCATTATCAAACTGTTTGATAATGCCTTCAGAAGGCGAAACAGCTGTTACACAGCAGAACTTGTTTAAAAATAAACTGTTTTTATAAACCCAATAATAATATTATTGAATATATAAAAAATAAAAAAAGTTATTTACGCCCTATAAACTAGCAGAACATACTAAATCATGTTAAAATAAAATTTTCTACAATTTAAAAAATAAATTATCGTTACGTAGGAATCAAATACTTTTGTACCGATTCGCCTTATATTATGTCTTTGGATTTGCCTTTGTATCTGCCTCATTTCTGGCAGAAAACTTTATCTTGAAAATTTTTTTTGGTTGTCTATACTTCTATAAAAGTCACAAAATATGTATTGGTTTTCGTGAATGAATAAAGTGGAAATTAACCAACTTCCGGACATCCGATTGAGCTGAAAGTTGATGACAACGCATTCCATCAACGTGGAATTATAGCAGTTAATGTAGGTCCTACCCGATTAGGATTCGGCTCATTTGTTGGCGCGGTTGACTCCAGTCTAGGGGAGGAACGTTCAATCCTCAGTTAAACCAAAAAAATCTTTATGTATTAATACATCTATTAATAAAAAGATGTCTTATATAAAAAAAAAATTGTTTTTTACGGGTTGATTTTTTATATCGATACAAACTTCAAAATGTAAAACAACGTTTGAAGGTACAAAACTTAAATGTTTGTTTTCTGAAAACAGTGTTTTTGCTATTGTACCCACCATATATACCTCTATATTCTCTAAAATCACATGTGCTGCATGGCACACTTATTTTTGCAGGCGGCAAAAGGAAGAACTGACGAATGAAGCAACTCGTTTTAAATTTATTGATTTTGTTCATATCCACAAAATCTTCACTAGCCAAGCTATCGTCTGCAAATGTATATCTATCTGTTACATCTATGTGGCAAATGTATATCTATGTGGCATCTTGGTAACTGTTGTATTATTAAGTTATTGTACTAAGATTGCCACAAATGTATTGCCGCGATATGGGTCAGGGTCAGAGCAACCCCGTTCAGCTCTTCCCACTAAAATAACACGGGATTCAGGATTTAGATCCGGCGGCCTCATTAAAGCTTTTTTAATTTTTATCAAATTTTTTGATTAACATCATTATTTTTGCTGGATGAGTCTTGAGAATGGTCGGAGAATTGCAAATTTCCGTTTTTTAATGTTTATCACTTTTATAAGATGAGAGATTGACATAAGAATTTCAATACATTGCTAATCCATTGGTGTTATTACAAGAAAGACTTTAATAGCTAACAAGAAACTTATCACAAATAATCACAAATTTGGTCACTAAGAAACAATGACCACAAAATTCTAATTCAGCAAACTCATGTTTTGAATTAAAGTCAAATTACTTTGTTGACTGATAGTAGCAAAGTCATGTTTTAACTAGACTATTTGGCATTTAATTTTTCATTAACACAATATTACTAGTTTACATCACTTTGTTAGATACAAAAGTCTACGCGTTTCCCCTTCGGCAGAAGAATTGTTGAAGAAGTGGATGGGTAGGAGTGGGGGCAGTTAAGCTGGGAATTACATGGTCGTTGAAATATGGTTAAAAGGGAAAATATTAAAAGAGGATTGCTTACAATTATTTTAGACATAATATTTTAATTGTTTATGGATGATAATCTAATCCAATTTAATCAAATTGCTGAAATTCCTATGAATGTATCCAACAAGATAATTAGAGTATAATAGGAAAATACAACATATTTCGTAGCTGTGCAATAAAAAAATGTCACTATATAAAAAAGAAAATAATTTGCGCTGGTTTGGTACAAATAATATTTTCCTTCTTGCGAATCTTCTGTGTTTTGTTAATCAAACAAGACCAGTAGGTACTTCCTGAGCGCCTCTCTGATCCCACAATAGTAATATAGTAACAAGGTACAACAATCATACAATGTAGGCACATCAGTGTGCCTACGTGCTCAATCATCGCTCATTCCGCTGCTATACGATTGTCCATTCTAATAGTTGCTAAGCAATTTCAACTTTAACTATTTTTTTCTGTAACAGTGAGAACTACCTAAATAATATGTTTTCATATAAAAAATTGGGAGAAAAATTAAAAAATTCAATTCGGTTTAATCACTTTATTAATTTTTAAGAACATTACAAAATAAAATTTCAATTCGTCTTTAAAAGATACATAAGGAAACAATAATTACCTTATTGATAAACGTGCTCTAAAAGTCTAAACCCTACACAATTGAAAAACAGCCATTTGCGTTATAAATTGTTGCAAATCAGCCGTACAAAATCAAAATCATACCCATCAGCAAGGGGTAATACCCATCGTAGCAACGAAGCTTGCCGTATAAATTCGGCTCCATTGTGTTAAATATATCGATATCCGAAGTGATTCTTTCCGTGACCGTAGGCAAGTTAGTCCTGCAGGCCGGGAGATAGAACAGTCTACGCTGTCGGTGACGGAGATAGTCATCGGGAACATAGAAATGAATGCTCTCTGAGGATAGACTACCACACAAATCTATCTCGGCGTACACTCCCCGCTCCATTCATATTCATACATACCTACTAGTTATTCTGGTTCTTGACAAGACCCGACTCAAATATTTGATTCATTTGATGGTGCCGTATTATCGGGTATTTCAAACTTCTTTAAAAATTCCAAATCTGTCTAAAATCATTCAAATCGCCATATTATATATTAGCGTTTAAAGCCACGCTACGCCGAATTGTACAGCCAGTATTATTTAAAAAAATCGTTGACAGATTTGTAATAATATTTGTTTATAAAAATTGAACTCTGTAACTCACAGCCAAGACAATCAACACACGTTCATTTGGCGCCATGAAAACCGGTTTCTGAATGAAAAAGATTTTGATTTTCTATTATGAAATAATTAATAATTATAAGTAAATTGAGAGTAAACACTAACGTCATATAATTTATAATACGTATTACTAATGACGACCAGTGTGTCTTATCGGTTATGATTTTTAAGTAAATTTAAATTTGCTTTATGTTTGAAATCCATTTTCTAACGTCAAATTCTTTAGTTCATAGCTATTACCTACCTACAAGAATGTAGATGATTGTAGACTCAAGCGAAACACCCTGTCCAAGAATTAGTGGATTAGATAATATTTTAAATGCTAATCTTTAAGTTTGCGGGTCGATTCTTCAAAGCAAAAAGAATTTCGTTATTAAGCTGGCCTTACTCACTGACTAGATAACACACATTATAGAAATAAATGCCTTCTCCGTAGATATGAATGGAAACTAATGTCGCCTCTGCCTTAATACCTTTTGGTTTTAGCCCATTTTCCACGATTCATACTGCGGGCCCTAATAAGAAAAATTTGAAATTTTCCGCGATATCGGTTGACCACTTTTTGAGTTTTTTTGCAAACATACGCCGGCTTTATTTTTATATATTACGAAGATTTGAGGTCTGATTTGCCATACTTTTGGATCACGAAACACGTCCATATCGTTTTTTTGTATTCTTCTTTTTTGTATGTTGCATCATTATCATATCAAGATTACCCTGAAGACTGATAAGAGAGACAAAAATAAGAAATACTAATCCTAATTTTTTTTTTGGTAGCTAAAATTCATTCCGAAAATCGCTTTAATCAGTATAAACTTCTTCTACTAGAAAAGGAAATCAGAAGATAAAAACTTATCGTAATATTTTTTTCCTATATTCATACAAAAAAAATGAATAAATAAATAAATAAATGATTTTAAAAAAAATATTTTTTAAAGATGAATATGGTTACGAATAACCCGACAATATTTTATTAACACCCAACTCAGAGTAGATGTTAAAGTTTATGTTCTGGAAAATCGCGTTAATCGCTAGAAAATACACGGCTAGCCAATTGTAGGTAGATACCTACCTAACCAATTATTTCCGCTGGTCGTTTTATGTCTAACGATTGTTTTAAATCGTGATTTGCTTCCAATACCAACAAACAGATCGAAACCACGTGACTGTTTATCTGGTTTCTGTTAGAAAATGGGAATTACCTGCGGTTTTTATGGGATTCTGAATTTCCATCGCAAATCTTGTATACCTACATATACCGGAAGCCTGCAGCGTGCTGTCCGCACTGACCGGAAACCAATCTAGACCATTTAATGTGATTTATTTACCAAACGAGAAGGAAGCTTCAACCATATGACGTCATTTGATTGCAGATTTTAATTGATGACGTAGATGGAGGCATGCTGATATCGATTGCGTTGTAACTTCTCTCTTCCTCTTTGACAGAAATAGAAGTTGTTACGGAGCTCTGAACGAGATGAGAGATGACCATACATAACTAAATTATCTATAAATAATTTGTAGGCAGTTTATTTTTGAAGCAAAAACTTCTCAGTATTGTTTACCAATTTTTTTTGTATCTAGTATAATACTTACATAGACTTACATAACTAGTAATTATTTTTGGTGTTATTCTCATATTGTCTGTGTGTTGTTTTTTTTCATAAAGTTCCATAAATTGTTATGTCATTTTTAGTTTTTGTTTTTCGTATTTTTATGATATGTAGTCCCTTTGCTGTCGTACCAACGTAGTTTCTTGGAATCTACCCACACTTTAAATAATACTGATATATTCGTCTTTACCACCATAATATAGAGTCGAATAATATAATACTAACATTTCACAAAATGAGATACCTATTGAAACAGTTTTAAAAAATTTTCCTCTTTATATTCTTGACCGTTTCAGCCTATTATGGCCATCTTCAGACTGGTGCAATTATTACCGAAATTATGGTTTATATATACAGATTAAAATTTAAAATGAAAAGAAGATGATTTAAAATTATTTCTATTTGTGTATCGTTATAATGGATTTCACCACAAATTGTCAATATCAAACATAGAAATGTAAGAATATACTCGTACTATATGAGCAATTTAATATGTGCAATAAATGTCTTAGGCAATGTTTTATATCTTAATTAATTACATAAAATATATTAAACATCAGGCGTAAAATTTATCACTGATCTCAAGATCAAATGGTTTTCATATTAGAACATCGAATATATAATATTACGTGTTCTGTACGAACCTTAATACGTAAATGTCATGTTTGTAAAGATGATGTTGGCAAATTACAGTTAAAATTCGCCAAAACATGACCCATTGGACCTTTTTTTACAAAAGAAATAAAAGCATTTGTCTTACAAGCATATTTGTAGGTGGATACATTACGCCAGGGCGATACATTACGCCAGGGCGATACATTACGCCAGGGCGATACATTTGCATTGTCGACTTTGTTTTAATGGTCTCATATCAGAAGATACACTTGAACCGAAGATAATCTAATACAAGTAAACCGTAAATTCTTTCAGAATTGCCATGGTGAAACACAATTCATAGTCAAGTCGTATTTGGTGACTATATCTGAATAGCCAGATATTAACCCCCCCACTCCCTTCAGCCTCATAACATAACCCAATTGGGTTGCAATTGTGAAACTGGCTTTGGGCAGTTGAAACTCTTTTGCGATATTCGCTTTAAAACACGATGTCAATTTAAATTTACTATAAATAAGAATTATTACTTAAAAACCTATTTATGTACTTAGTTCAGTTTTTCCAAGACCTTGTATCGTCAGACTCTTCCGTATTTACTTGTATAAAGGTGGCAGCTGGGTGAGATGTGTTGTCTTGTCATGCTTTGTTTAATACGCTCGTTAAATAATAGCATTTTGTCACGGGAGCATAATCAAAGGAATGCCTAATCTCTGCATTGTAATGAATAATGAGTAGTAAAGACTAACCGGGACGGAATTATTATCAGATGCAACAAAATTAATCGATATATAGTGCAAGTGAATTGAATGCAGGAGTTAAGGTTACGAGCACATAACAAGTAATTTCTAGTAGAGTAGAACCATGAAAATATTAAAATTAACAAAAGGTATTTGATGAACTGATTAATGGTGATTGTAGGTAGGTATAGGTTGAACGATTTACGATTGAAGCCTCGCCTCGAAAAGGATCTAGCCATGAAAATGGACTTGAATACTTGAATTCATAAACATATATAGGTGTTTAGCAATATCCTACCATTAGGAGAGGACCATTGTTTCTAATCTCTTTCTCCCCAGTTCAGCCAATCTCACAACATACTCCAAATTGAGGAAGCCATACACTGCCTACGGGTAGACAGGTCTCTTGTGCAGCATTCACATAAAATTTTAACATTGCATTAAACAATGGGTTGAACCCTCCGTTACTCATCAACGATTAATTGCACTTGTTTATTATTTATATGTACGAGGCAGTCCGGTTTTACTGACTAATCCTGACTTTAAATGACACGTCAGATTACGCGTCAAAAAACCTGCACTGAAATTGCACGTAACCCAGTAATTTCGTTTAAAGTAATGATATTTTTTTGAACACAATTGTCTCCATTTGTTCTGACTCACCATATAATACGTTTATGACTAATATTGTCATTGTTATTTTTTTAATATTTTTTTATTAATTTTTTATTAACCTTTATGTGACATCATAAGTTCTCGACTTTAAACAAAACTAATTTGTATAATTATGCTATCAAAACTAGGCCTGATTTTATTATCGAATTGAAGATCTGAAACCGGTCTGTACTTAACTCCAAATTTGAATGCGGCCTTGGAATACTCTAAGCCCTTTCACAACCATTTCTTGTATGTACCCGGTAGTTTTTTTGACAATTGCAAGTGCTACACGAAGAGTGTGAGACTATGACATCCTCGATTTCGGACAATGTTGAAAATCTAAAAGCAGTAAAGATGAAATGTGATATGGGAGAGGAAGGTTTGGAAGTACCTGCATTCCTGGCTATTCAAGTCGTGTCACTAAACACGACTAAATCCACTTCAAGCAACTCGTTTCGATTCGCAATGTGAACGACTACATGGCAATATCGTTTGTTGACCCAATAAGGCAAGAATTAAGTGATTTCCATAAAATCAGTATAACGAATAACATACTTTACTGTTTTAAAAAAGGTGTGTTATTTTTCTTGCTAAGAGAGTATCTATTAATAAGTGACAAGGTATTGTGGGTTGGATTTCCGGTAATAATATTTAACGAAGAGTACGATATAAAAACATCGTGGGATTATAGACATCTAATTAAAATAAATAATTATTATTTGATGGTGAAAGCATTTGCCGTGTTGTAAAAGCGGTTTTCTTTAAAGCCACTAAAGTTAATGCTTTTTTTTTCTCTTGATCAATGACTTAAAGACCCGTGATTAGCGGATTTTACATCAATATGATATTTATATGTAGGTAGTATGTCATTACTGCCCATATTTCAGATGCGTGCTGTGACTTTTTTAGATTTTCATTACAAAAATGTTTCCGATCAGTACTCTCATGTGAAGTGGTTCTGTTATTTTTAATTTTATTTATTTCTCTCCGTTTATAATGATAGAAATATGAACGTTTAAAAATAAATTTAACCACTCGAAATTATTCAAGTTAGAAAAAAACTTCTATATAAATAAAAATGTGAATGTTCGTTTGTTCAAAATCTAAAAACTCGGGAAAGTTCTTCACCGATTGATTTGAATTTTTGACACATCGTCTCATTCAGGTAAAAAATGCTTTTTACAACCGCGCCATCTGTTGGACATAAAATCAACACGCGCCATAGTTTATCTGCACAGACAGAATGAGTCCCAGCAACGCGTGGCGGGGTACAGCTGGTAAATAATACAGGTTCGCGTGTAGCAAAACATACCTACCTGAATATATTCACATCATTATTATACCATACATGCACATTATGATATATTAAATACTTATGATAGACAGGTTTATTGAAGGTGATTAATTATCATTATACAGTGTAATAATATGTATACTGTTTATTATTTTGCTTTGATTAAGTTTGTAAATTGAAGGTTTTAAAATATAATGGATGAAATGTCAGAAACACGTACATATAAGTTTATTTTAAAGATGCACAGAGCTCAGAGTGACCATATGGTTGAATAGCACAATCGTTGACTAGTTGAAAGCACGACCTCAGGCCCTTTTCATTATAATAATGCTAGAGTAATGTCAGTAGGATAAAGAAGAACTTTTCAGAGCAATAACATGAACCTAAAAATGAACCTTTAAAAATGTAGATAGGTACTTTAATATACACACATAGGTCGTAGGTATTTTAAAAAAGTAGATAAACAAATAGTAATAAAACAAGATAGCATTCAAAAAATATGGGAATTTAAAGTGGATAATTCTTAGATTAAAATATGAGATCGATAAAAATGACTCTCAGGAGCTCAGTGGGTAGAGTGTTGTCCCTGTTAGACAGAGGTCTCGCGTTTGATCCCCAGTTGGAACTGTTACCTTTTTTATTTTCTTTGCCTTTTTTCCGTTCCATGTTTCGGTTAGATTTATTAATATTGTCTTCTTATATGATTAATAATAAAAAATACTTCGTTTTGACCCCTGTTTATATTGTTATAATTAACAAGTTTCTGGACTATGGTGTAGTACACAATCAGGAACTACCGGTTTTTTATTACTTACTTATCTACAAAAACGGTGTCACAAAATAATTGTTCTCTAATTATTCCTTAAGAAATTTAAGCTGAAGGACGTGGGTGGGTGATTTTAACATAGATAAGAACATTCGAATTGTAGGAAGGTTTTAATAATACACTAGTTTTCGATACCTGTTTCTCCAGTGGAAACCTTATTTCCTGTTTCCGAAAAAACTGACAAAACTTTCTTATCGCAATTCCATAATATTCAATTAGGTTAATCAATAGCGCTATTAATACATTTCATAGTCAGTTCATGATAATATTATGGCAAGTGGGTAGCACCAAAAGAAAATATAACCGAGCCATAAATGAGCCACAGCTTGGTTCCTAGGTGGAATTTACATAAGATTGAATGAAGTCGTGTTCGATCTGACCTATCATGACGAATCTACACGGTTTCATATGTCTCTGAGGCTCTAACATCTTCTAACTATGAAGCGGACAACTTGTTTCTTTATTTCTGAAGCAACAAAACCTCTTGGAACGTGAGCTCTGACTTCGTAAAACTGTCAGAGGTTTTCTGTATTGAATGACAACACAATGCCAAGTGAGCTTTGAACCATCCATGACTATGATAACACGAGAAACATCACATCTATTTGTTCCATTTTCTTCGAGTTTTTAGAAAGAATGCTGAATTATTATGGTTGTGATATATTTTTATTGGAACTTATCTTAAATTGGTTAATTTTATTATTTTTAAGCTTTTATAACAATTTGAAAGATATACGAAATGCTTTTATACAGATGCAACCTGAATTTGCGGTAAAAACTGCAAGCCTTTGGTAAATATTTATATCCGTCAGATATTGGCTTGTATATATTATAAATGAACACCGCATCTCACAGATAACCGGTCTTTTTCGAGAATGAGGAAGGCGGGATAAGGTGTCGCAAGTCACGAGGTACACTCTTCAAGGCTAGTTCTGCTTTCATTGACCTTTGCAAATTAAAACAAAAAATATCTTCATCAACACTTCTTTACTGTTTACATAATATTTAACGTCATGTAAACAATGCCAAATGATCTGCTTAGTGTAATCTATTGCCCTACCTATTTACTACATTAGTTTGTCAGCGGGCACAGGTACCGAGTAGCAATTCTTCTCCTTATTTTTTATCTTCTGTCGGAGATTGAATATCGTGAGGCCAATTTTCACTCTGTGGAATTTCAATACCACATTTCACGTGTAGATAAAATTGATAATGAAACTTTCAATGGGTGTAGGTTCGGTCCTACCCACCATGTTACAAAACAATACACAGTTGCATAATATTTCATTTATTACCTAGCAAATACTTATATTTTAGTATAGCTAAATGACTTTTTTTAATTAACGAAAATAATATAGCTAAATGTTCAGTGTTTGTTCACTTGTTGTTAGTGATTCCCACAATAATGACAGTGATTGCCCACTTTTTATTAGTGTTTCCCACAATAATGACAGTGATTGCCCACTTCAGTTATTGGATAATGAAAGATGGATAAATGATAATGAACAACCTGAAGATGGCACACACTTATTAGTTGTGTGTTTTTTTAAATCCAGAATCCTAGGTAAATCAGATAATATTATAAAATTACCTGCAAAATTGATAGAGTGCTTAAAAAATCTAAGTTCACGTTTCGACAACGTGGCTTTTTCGTCCTATACGGTAGTTTGTCGATTAACATTGAAATAATGAGATTTCGGTGAAATATTTAAATGCTTTATTGAGAGAAGGATAATCAAAGTGAGAGTGGGCGACCATTAGTTGCGGGCAACTATAGTCTAGTTTACCCTACCTCGTAACCAATGGATATATGTAAACTTCATATCATAACTCATAACCTCAATTTGTAAAAGTTACTAGCACTGAACAAATAAATTCCTAGATCTTTATACATTTTTAAATTGAACTGATTTGCACGAGAACTGTCGACCCAATGAAAGTGATTATTGTTAGATTGATATGATTGAAGACAATATTAGCGATGCTTACACCACAATTTGAAACAGAAAAATCAGAAAATGGTACGGTCGCATCTAGGACATAGCATTTTTTCGTATTTTTCCGTTTAAAATTTTCGTTTTATAATTAAATATAAAAATTTGAGGTTCGACTTATTACGATATTAAAAAAAGGTGATTATTATTTGTTCAAGAAAGAATATCAATATTTGGAAATCTTTGATCAATTTCACAGTACCTACCCAGGAAAAAAATGTTATTCAGGAATACGGATACGCCCACACCAAACTCAGTGTAAGTGGCTATTAGGTAGAATTAGAAATATTACGGCATCTGACAATCCTATTACAGTTAACAGTTTTTTAATTCGATCTCTTCTTATCTTGTAAACTAATTTCACCAGGTTTTTATACAATTCATTGAAGGGAAGGCCCCAATACAATATTACGCACCTCCCCTATTGCTGGTGTTTTCTAAATATAATTAGATTTTCACCTAATTATATTTACGAAGAAAACGTTTTGTTTCATACCACACTCCCCTCCTTCATCAGCTGCCGGTAGCGTGTTTCCTAGAAGGTCGGAATGAGTCATTTGTATGTTAAAACTTTGTCAACAATGAAGAAAAAAAGTATTTAATTGATTTGAAAAATAAATAAATAGAAATTTATCCTACACGTTATATCATAGATATCCGTAATAACAATACTTTTACTAGTTATTGTCTGCCATTTTTTAGAAAAGTGTTTTTAGCTTTTAAACAAATAATTAATTAATGTTAACTTTTTATCTATTGTTCATTTTATAATGTAAACAGATGCACTAAAAAATAAATTGCACACAGAAAGTTTTGTTAAAATTTCACGGCACTAGAGTTCATCTATACGTTTTACGGGCAGTTAAAAAATATACAATACCTCCTAAATGCGTGGTAAACGATAATTACGAAATTAGGATAGTGTTTTTATTATTATCTTTTCCGATTTTATGTGCGGGTTAAATCTTTCCCATAGGAAAAACTAAACCCTTCCACACACTTTTCCACAAATGATCATCTAGTCAATCCACACTATGCAGGTGCATTATATAATACAAAACAATAAAAGAACAACACGTCAACTCACCAGATCAAATGGGAAAATAATTCACCGACTCCAGATATTTTCATATCAGAGGGTTCGGCTTGGTAGAACTCCTAACAGGGCCTATAAATCCTACTGATCCCTCAACATAAATATTTAAAAAATCTTTCGTAATCTTACATGTATTTAAAATGACTGATTTTTGCATATTTATATGTACATTTTTTGATAGATCTAATACGCCTAAATTTTTAATGAGAGAGCTAGTTATAATGTATATTATTATATATTATTATCATTATTCTTACGTTCTAAAAACTAAACAGAAAATATATTTAACAAGTGAAAACATAATTCTATTTTCTTTGTTATTTACATTTTTTTTTTTAATTTACTAAATAAAAATTATTCGCCAGAAACACAGAAATAAATTGAAAAAAAATCTGAGAAAAAATAAATGCCACCGATGAGAGTTGAACCCGCACCTTTCTGATTGCCGGTCAAATGCACTAAGCCACTGTGCTACTTCGGCTTTTTTAACCGCCAAATAATTTATTTCATTCATACATTTATACATTTTTTTGTTCATAATTCACCCCAAAATTACACTTATTTCCACTGACTAATCCAAACAGATCATGGCCGGCTTACATTACATTGCTTGAACTTCACACCATGATATTTTCTCACAACAAAACGTAAATAACCAACTGTTTATTATTTATATATTATGTACCTAGATACCAATAATGTTTTTAAAGTGATGTAATCAATTTTCTCAATAAATTCTTCGGTAATTCCTCTGTGGACTTCAATAATTCCCCTGCATCCGATTACACAATAACGATTAAACCAGCGCATAAATCCATAATATTACATTATTATTAGTTTCATAGTTTGCCTTATTGTGAATAAACACAATAGTATTCATGTTGTTTGTGTGCGAATCTGGGAAAAAATAATTGATTCAGCTATGTGCCCATATGATTCAATATGCATAAACAATCCTGGATGATGGGTTAGTACCTATCTGACTAGTATTTGTTTTTATTTTAAATCGTAGAACTATTTCATTAAATAAAAATATAATTAATATTTTATTCCGGGCCACATGCAGGGGATGTGCAATGCAATGTAGTCCATATTGGCATAGACGGACAAAAATGACTATTGCTAGTTTATTAAGAATCTCTTCAAATTATTGGTAATTCCGGTTAAAAACGGGATTGCAGGCCTTACGAATGAATTACAACAGTTACTTATAAATGGAATATCTTGAAGATGCACACAACCTCGGAACTTTATCCCAAAACATTTACAAGTTCACGAGCAACACACACAGATAGTAATTATAATACTTTTGCCGAGAGTTTGTCTTACGGGCTTTTTGTATTGGAGCTTTTAACAAGCGATTCCCAAGAGCATTTATTAAATGTTGTTGGTTCAATGACCTTACATTTGCTATTAATTTAAGTGTTGTTATACAAAATTGGAACTGATTGTGTAAAGAATTCAAACAATCTTAAAGTACCTACCTATAATTTAATATTTGGTCAGAAAATTAATTTATTCGTGTCATTTTCAAAATTGGAACAGATTTTTCAAGAATTCAGACTATCCCGTGAATGTTCACGGGTCTGAGTTAGTTTTTTAAAATTATATACTTGTAGGTATGTTAACGTAATAAAATTGAAATAGTCTTTATATAAACGTTAAATATAATGTCTAAGCACTGAAAAGACCGTTAAAAATATGTGTCAAAAAATCCGGAATGCGCCGGTAATCATTTTTTTTTAAAGTTTTATTAACCGCATCATAAGCTAATCGTAACGGATGTGGGCAATATAAGTGACCATAGGCAAAGCTGCTAATAAAGATTTCTTATCAATAAATTAAAGAACCCGCGTCACAATTTATTTTGATACATATTTATATATTTTGACCGCAAAGAGGTAAGCCATCGATAAAAACCTGAATTCTTAAATTTTTCAATGCCCAAAACTAAATACTTAATTTTGGCACCAGTATTATACTTATCAAGGAAGATATTTCTTGTTCTCAATATAAATGAAATTGGAAGCATCATATATTGATAAAGTCCTAATATTGAACATAAAAATAAAAATTAAATTCACTCTACTACAATACTCGACATCTTTGGGGTGCTATGTGGAGGGTATTTTTGGGGTGAGGAAGATGTGTTCAAGACCCATGTTATAGGAGGGAGGTAACATAGAGGCTAGTAAATCGTTCCACAGCCGAGCTGTTGAACTCAATTGTCCGGCATTTTTCCCGACTATGCTCCGGTGCCAAATGGATCAATGACGCTAGTTCCTCGGAGCATCTTCCATTGAAATACCGACAGAACACGGAATTTTTGTAACTGTTGATAAATTCTCACTGTGATCTAGACACGCTCTTCTAATGCGCAAAATCAAATGTTATTTTAAAATTATTTATTTTATAAGTAATAATTATTAGCCTGAAACACTCGTCCACATTGAAAAGTCTCCTGATAAAAGATACATGACGCCAACGGGACTCGTGTCCTTTCGATTTCCGGTCGACAGCTCTGACCACTGAGCTATGGCGGCTTATCTCTTATCCGCGAAACAATTCAATATATACTAGTGTTTCATTCAACAATTACTGCTTGTTACATTTTTTCCCCTGAAACAACCAACTTTATTTTATATGAGAAAGGCATCTAATAATTATTGCTTATAAAATAATTGTTACCCTTTGTGTTATGCATAAAAAATCTTGTCTTAAACATTAGTTTACCAAAAAAAAAAAATTAAAATTATTTTTTTAAATATTATCTGAATCTGAAGGTACCTATTACATAGCTATTAAAAAAATAATACCTTACACGTATATGTAGTAATAAAAAATAAATTAACGTTGTTGACATTTCTGTCGGGGTGCCAGGAATATTTTGTGACATAATTACATACCCACAATAATTTCAGTTTTAAGGTCTTGCAATCACGTCGTGCAATATTTGGTATCGACCATGGAACTATCGACCATGGACAAATTAAAACAATGAGGCCCAGTGTTTTAATTTGTCCATGAAAAAAACATCGCCAGAATGAGTTTTATTGTATTCAAGTCCAGGCACAAGTATTTAAATTTATTTTTTTACCATTATTTTCTAAAGAACTTAATTTGCCATATTATAAAATAAAACCATATCCGAAAAGGGTTTCGTAAGTAGGAGATTGTGAACTTTGAAGCAGGTAAGTTTTTAGATTCTCACGGCCAAAAGCATTTTTGTTGTTTGTTTTTGGGGTGTTATGCCGTGTTGCGCTAACTCCTTCTTTAGCCCTTATTTTGGTAGGCGGGAATGGGTACCGCCGCCCTGGGAACCATTTATTGGATGACCAACACCTCTGCCACAGGTCACCCCAAGTGGTTCGCTACGTTTGGTGACTTAGCAGGGGTGCCCGGGTTCATGGGTTAAGGTTTGCCCGGGTCTTGGTGGCGGGTGCGTCGGCCCACCTTCTGCGTGGCGGGCCGGTTGGGAGATGCTGGTTGAGGGAGACCCTTTACAACCGGTTACCGCTGTCCGGGCCGCTCGATAGTACAGGGGCCCGACCCTCAGGCTCACGACTAAGGGTGGGCTGCCCCATCAGCGAGTGAAAAAACCCCGCCACTGCTGTTGTGCCGGTTCGTGACCGGAGGGGACCCAGCAGCAGCGTTTGGGGCGCATTGGATGCCCTCTCCAGCCGGACTCTCCCGGCCTATCGCCTAGCACCGCAGTGGGTGGGCTGGAACCAAACGCTCATCACTCCTAGACAGCCTGAACCCCAGATTCCTACCCACCCCTCATACCTTTCCTTTCCAGACCTTTCCTTTCACCTCCTACACCTACAAAAAAAAAAAAAATTAATTAAATTCATGAACATACAAAACAACAATCTTAACATCATTACAGCGGCGAGTAGCAGGCGTCCCCGGTGCGGGCCAAAACTGTTGGTAAATTTTGCCAACATTCGCGGCCTGCACACAAATTTAAATTCCGTCCATCACCATCTTTTGTCCCAACGTCCCAACCTTCTTTTCCTATCCGAAACTCAGATAGCCGAGCCGCCAGACTCCTCCTATCTGGACTGCCCGGGCTTTACCCTCGCAAGCAAATTCCGGCTGAAAGGAGGAGTCTGCCTCTATAGTCGAGCTGACGTCAACTGTGTGCGACTATTGAGTCTGGAAAACTCCAGATTCGACGTAATGTGGGTGCGCGTCAATCTTGCCAGTACGGCAAGATTCTACGCATGTCTATACCGCTCACCGAACCATAGCGAATCAGACACTTCCGAGCTCTTCAAACATTTGAGCGATACTATTGATGATCTCTTGCCCCGCTACCCTTCGGCCGAGTTTGTTGTTCTGGGGGACTTCAACGTTCATAACGAACCATGGTTGAAGTTCTCAGGCCCAACGGACTCGGCTGGCCGACAGGCGGAATCCTTTGCCATTTGCTACGGATTAGAGCAATTGGTTCAGGAGCCTACAAGGGTTCCTGATGTCCAGACTCACCGCTCCAATCTGTTAGACCTATTCTTAACTACTGTGCCACACGGTTATAAGATTGACGTCACAGCGCCTCTGGGATCATCTGACCACTGCCTAGTGACGACATCAATCCCCGTTAGCCTCAGACCAACCAATGAGAGGCTGAGGAGAAAAGTGTGGCACTATAGGTCAGCAGATTGGTTCGGTATGCGGGCCCATTTCAATGCTTTTCCGTGGTCAGCTGTTTGTTTTCGGACTTCGGACCCTTCAAGATGTGCCCAGGAGATTGGTGAAGTCATCAAATCGGCGATGGATGGCTTCATACAATCGACTACTAAAGAAACTGGTGTGGGCTCAAAGCCGTGGTTCAGTCGACAATGCTCCGAAGCAGTTCGACGAAAAAACGCGGCTTACCGAGCCTACAACACATCTCGAACGCCCGAAAGCAGATCAGCATACAACAAATCGGCAAAGGAATGCAAGAGAATCATCAATAGATCAAAATTCGAACACGACCTGCAGATCAGCAAAAAGCTGGCTGCCTGCCCGCATGGCAGCAGAGCATTCTGGTCGCTTGCGGGCTCAATAGGTCGAAATTTTTGCAAACCCAGTTTGCCACCTCTTACCAGACCTGACGGCTCACTAGCAAACACCGCCACCGAAAAGGCAAACCTTTTAGGGAAAATGTTTGCGGAAAACTCGACCCTCGACGACGGGGGTGCTGTTCCGCCGTCGGTTCCTCACTGCGGCTTCTATATGAAAAAGCTGAGGATCCGGCATCGGGATGTACTCCACGTCATACGGGGGCTCGATGTTAACAAAGCTAGTGGACCTGATGGAATACCTGCCTTGGTATTGCAGAGGTGTGCTTCGGAAATAGTTCCAGTTTTGACAAAGCTCTTCAAAATGTCCCTGAAGTGTGGCACTGTGCCCTCTGGTTGGAAAAAAGCGGTAATTCACCCTATTCCCAAGAAAGGTGACCGCTCCAACCCGGCCAACTACCGCCCCATAGCGATCACATCAGTTCTGTCCAAAGTGATGGAACGTGTGATCAACGACAAACTGCTCACATACCTCGAGAAGAACAAAATTATCAACGACCGTCAATACGGATTCCGGCGGAACCGCTCGTGCGGTGATCTTCTCGCGTATGTGACGCATGTTTGGGGGCGGTGCCTGGAACGTCACGGTGAGACCCAAACGGTCGCACTAGACATATCCAAGGCCTTTGACCGGGTCTGGCACCGAGGACTTGTCAACAAATTGCATTCTTACGGACTTCCCGCATCCCTGTGTACGTGGATTGCTGACTTTTTAAGGGATAGGTCGATTCAGGCGGTTGCTGACGGTTTCACCTCTTCCTCGCACTCCATAAATGCTGGCGTCCCACAGGGATCGGTTCTGTCTCCGACTTTGTTTTTGTTGCACATCAATGACCTTTTGACATGTGCACCGATTCATTGTTACGCGGATGACAGTACAGTTCATGATAGCTTTTTGTTTGACAAGCCCCCAAAGGGCACACAAACTCCAACGGCTCGGAGGGCTTTGAAGCAGAGAATGGACGGTTATCTCGAGAGTATTTCCTCCTGGGGTAAAAATAATCTCGTCGAATTTAATGTTTCAAAGACCCAATCCTGTCTGATTACGTCTAAAAGGGATCCAAATGATAATCTAGTCTCCTTCAACGGAAGCAATCTTCCGAACAGGCCTTCCATTGATATGCTTGGTGTAACTATAAGTGACCAGCTCAGGTACGGGGGCTCCATCGAAGCCAGAGTAAAGTTGGCCTCTCAGAAGCTGGGCGTACTGTACAGGGCCCGCAGATACTTTAATAGTACACAACTGCTCACCCTGTACAAATCGCAAGTGCGCCCTACTGTCGAATTTGGCAGCATCTCTGGTCTGGAGCCCCAAAATACCTGAAAAAAACCCTTGACTCTGTGCAGAAACGGGCGGTCCGTTTGATAGATTCCCCAATCTTAACAAACGGACTGCAATCTTTAGAGCACAGACGTCGGGTAGGTATGCTGTCCTTGTTCTATCGGTATTACAATGGAAGATGCTCTGAGGAACTAGCGTCATTGATCCCTTCGGCGCCGGTGCGTAGTCGGGATACACGCCAAACGCGCGCCCAACATTTGTACACAGTTGACACTTGTCACATGAGAACGGGTCGCTTCTACGATTCGTTCTTAAGTTCAACAGCTCGGCTGTGGAACGAACTGCCGGCCTCTGTGTTTCCTCCCTCCTACAACATGGGACTCTTCAAGACCCATGTTCACTCCTTCCTCTCCACAAAAAGACCCTCCACACAGCATCCCCAAAGATGACATAGGCCCTGAGGGAAATTATTTTCTTCAGGGCCTCCTGTGTGGAGTAAATATAAAAAAAAAAAAAAAAAAAGCCGACGTTTCGGACAGCGTTGCAGTGTCCATCATCAGGGCAGATCCGGTAGATCATCATCTTCGGATCTACCGGATCTGTCCTGATGATGGACACTGCAACGCTGTCCGAAACGTCGGCTAAAGAAGGAGTTAGCGCAACACGGCATGACACCCCAAAAACAAACAACAAAAAAACTTTGAAGCAGTTTTTGTAGACCTGATAACTTATAAAAAGACTTGATTATTTCAAAGGCTAAGATGTGTTTTACTCGCGGTATTTAATTAAATCATCTAATAGCCGGTTCCATGTTAACTCAACACAGTGTCAATTCAACACACTTTTAAAAAGTGATATAAAATCAATAGAAACGATAATTTTTTTTTTTAACCTAACCTAACCTGACCTACTTAACCCAGTTAATAAAGTTTTTGTTTCATCACTCTTCATGACTTTATATAAATTTTTAAAGATGTGATGAATTATCATTGTGATGATTTATTCGGTCACCCTAATAACCATATTTCTAAGTAATTTACTTCAGGATTTTTATTGAAACCTATTTTAAAGGAAATTCGATGACACGAGTGTAACTAAACATCATTACATTCATTATAATCTTAGCAAATATTTCTATAAAATAACTATAACAAGTTATGCGATATTAATCCTTCAATCCCAGCATGTTCATCGTAAAGTACCTGGAGAAATTACAGATATTGAAGAATGTATGTTTGATGGTCGTTTATTGAAAGTTGTATGGTCATTCATTTAATTTTGGTCACGTCCAAACTCCAGACGGTGGTTGTAATGGTTGCATGCCTTTCGAGAAGCCAATGAAATCTATAAATAGCTCGTTATGGACGTTTTACACTGTGCTCTTTTTCCTCCACTTTACATTTAGTTTATAAATCTTCAATTTTTTTACCTCTTGTTTTACCTTTTTATTTTTGTTATTTTGTTTTAAAATCACATTGCGTCCCATATAATAATGAATATTTAAAGATTTACCGACATTAAATACAAAAAATAATGTTACATAATTCACAGAAAATATAGTAATTATTTCACATCATTTCTTACATAAGATGTACTACCATCATAATAAAGCTAGACTTGTGTGTATGGGGAATGTGTCATTTTGTTTATATTTTCAGTGTGTTTTGTAACGTGAATTTAAAAATCTGTGTTGTTATTTATATTTTGAAAACTTTCTGGTAAATAATTTACTAACAAAAATTTTCTCCAACATATTTAACGGCTACACCAAAATTAAAAGCCAAAAACCACATGAATTTAACTCATCACTAAACTAAAATACCGATCCTGCGAGGATTGACACGTGCAACTCGGTACCCCACCTCTTTAAACATAAAAATTGATACTGTAACGCTATCCGAAACGTTGGTTTACGCTATATAAACTAATATATCATACTCTATATAAACGCTCATTAGGGCATAATAAATCACGATAATTGCTGAGGCAATTATATTTTAAATCAACTCTAGCCAGGGCAATACTAAATCTTCCACTCAGGGCGATATTAAGTACATTGGTAGAAAAAGCTAGTACCTACATTGATACCACGTGCTTTGGATGGAAATTTCCACTAGTTACTTGCTTTTTGCAAAAATTTCAAGGTCTTTGAATTCCATCGACTTATTTGGTCAATTTTTTAACCCTCTTTTGATATTTTTTTATCGTATCGAATTTTTCTTCGGTTTCTCCCGTTTCCTATTGTTGTGATTATCTGTATCGGGCAGGTGTCGAGGGTTTTTAACAGTCATCTATCTACTCTGGTGGGTTTAACCAGGTTTTCATAACTGCGAAGTCATTGAAGCACGGTAAAGAATATGAAGCATGATAAAACCATGCATAAAGCAATTATCTCCCAGACTTTACTTGATTTAAGTACATTTTTTTGTATTATCACTAAGGCTAAATTTAGCACGGGTTTGGCGAAATCCATGTTTTTAAATCACTTGACTAAATCTCGACATAAGATCGTCAAAAGTTCCTAATTCGGTTAGGTTTCGAAGGGTAAATGACGTGTCAACTTAATTTATAGTTGGTAATTTGCAGGGAACACGACCTAGCTAGGAAATGTTAATTTGTGATGATTTTCACGGGAGCAAGTCATTTTACATTCAAGGTTCACAGATAGCCTTCCAGCATTTTTCTATTTATAATAAATAGGGAGATCTAATTTTCGGTTTCATAACAAAAAAGAACACTGACAAAACGGATCATTCAAGACAAATCCTAATTTTACGTAAACTAATCTAACCTAACCTAACTATTCTGTTTTGCCGCTGTTGCTGTGTTTCAACAGCAAGATTGCTCTCCCCACAGGCATGACCATTGGCAAGTTAGTTCTGCAGGCCGGGAGATAAAATAGGAAACATAGAAATGAATGCTCTCCATGATGAGCGAGTTTTCAAACCATCCACGAATCAGTCTAAAGAAATGTGTAGCACACATTGACTTGTGTTGAACACGACTCCTTAGTGGGACCTAGACGCGATGCCAACGCTTGAGTTGGAAGTTGAAAGAAATCACATGGACGATATCAGTTGTTGTCAACTATTTCAGATCATTATGGCACAGCTCTAGGCCTAAGAAATAAGCCTTCCACCCCTGCTAAAAATCAGAGGGACGATATCAGTTGTTGTCAACTATGTCTGTGTTTTTTTAATTGTTCATCGTGTATATATCAAGATAAGCGTTCGAAATGGAAACAAGTATTTTCTCCCGTTTTTCTACCTATCGCAAAAATGTGTTATTTTAAACAGCTTCAAAACAATGTTACGATAAATTCCTCCGAGAGCGTCTTTCTCTAGTAACTAAAAACATTTAAATTTTATTATTTTTAATTACAATAAAATCTGTTTTATTTCAGGCCTTCACAACGATGATTAGCTCCCGTCCGCAGGTGTCCATCTTCCCAATCTACCGGCCGTGGGAAGTGGCGCGCCGCGCAGTTCAGTACCGCCGCTCTCTGCCCGAGAACTACCGCCCTAGCTCACCCCGATTGCTGGACGAAGTGAGCCTGGCAAGGAGGAACTCGCAGGACGACTCGGGCAGTCAGACAGCCCGCCAGGAGAGGTTGAGGCCCGGTAACGGTAACGAAACCACCGCCAGAAGGAGGAGCGAGAATGGCAACTTCAAGATCCTGACTGGCCGATTGTCAGCCCGAGGTAAGCGAGGTAAATTATCCACTCTGAAGTTTACGCAACATCTCACCACTATATTTATTGCATTTATTTTCTTCGTACGGTGGAGGAGAGTTGGTGGAGGTCAAAGTGGTATGCTGGGTTATCTTTCTCTCTTTTTTCTTAGTATTGTGGAGGAGTATTGGTGGAGGTCAAGTATTGTCAGCATAAAGTTAATCTTTCAGTCTGAAGTTTACGCAGCATCTCACCACTATATTTATTGCATTTATTTTCTTCGTATGGTGGAGGAGAGTTGGTGGAGGTCAAAGTGGTATGCTGGGTTATCTTTCTCTCTTTTTTCTTAGTATTGTGGAGGAGTATTGGTGGAGGTCAAGTATTGTCAGCATAAAGTTAATCTTTCAGTCTGAAGTTTACGCAGCATCTCACCACTATATTTATTGCATTTATTTTCTTCGTATGGTGGAGGAGAGTTGGTGGAGGTCAAAGTGGTATGCTGGGTTATCTTTCTCTCTTTTTTCTTAGTATTGTGGAGGAGTATTGGTGGAGGTCAAGTATTGTCAGCATAAAGTTAATCTTTCACTCTGAAGTTTACTCAACATCTCACCACTATATTTATTGCATTTATTTTCTTCGTATGGTGGAGGAGAGTTGGTGGAGGTCAAAGTAATGTTCCACTCTGAAGTTTACTCAACATCTCACCACTATGTATTATTTTCTTTATGGGGGAGAGTTGGTGGAGTTCAAAGTGGTATGCTGAGCATCGATATGTAATAACAATAGACTAGCCCTCTCATAACTAATTTCAATCTAAAAATAACACAACCTAATAGTAATTTCAGATAATACAACTCCTATCTTGATGGAAACTTGCTGTACAAGCTTCTAAAAATGTACGCGAAACCCGCGAGGATCGTTCAATTTGTTACAAAATTGTTTTCGTGAATAGTTGTTTTGCTAGAAATAAATGTAAGATTTTCATCAATTGTTACCACCGCGCCGCACAGTGGGCTGAAAATCGCCTTTCATAGACATACAGACTTGAATTTTCTGTTTGCAAAAAAATAAATGTTATTTTTTTATGCACTCTCGGGAAAATTATATTATTATATTTGTAGAATTTAAAGGAAGAAGAAGAAGAAGAAGGAATTTGTGGTTATGTAGGTACCTGAGTACTAGAAACAAATCTTGAGAAATTTTATTTCATTTTATAGTACCTACTAATATTTTCAGAAAGAAATATTGAGTATTGGAAAATATGTGAATAATAAAAGTTAGTAGACATAAATAATTTTTTATTTTTTTATTGTTTAACTTATAACATTGTTACATTGTACATAAAATTAGGTAATAATAGGTAATAGTGAAAAACATATGTTATTGAATTTCTACTCCAATGAAGAGTGCTAGCTCTTGAGCTTGGCGTAGGAGTTATTTCACAATTATTTCATGTTTATATCAGTAATTAACATAAATACAGTACAATAAATATAAACTTAAAAGAGGATTGTGACGTTAATTTTGTTTGTAACATGAATTGAAGTTATAACATTTGAAAGGTGATATTAATTTTTTTCAAAGATAAATTTGACTTTTTTTTTTAATAAAATAAAATCTGGTATTTTTTTCACTTCTTCGGGAAGACTATTAAAATATCTTATGCCTTTGTAAATGTAATTATTGTGCATTTGTTGTGTTGAAAATAGAGGAATTTGGATGTTAAAATTATGCCTTAATGATGAGTTGAATTTAAGTTTTTTTATTACAGTTTCTTTATATATTTGTAATATTGCATCTTTTTTATAGAGGTCTTCAATTTTTGGTACTTCGAAAATTTTGAACAATGATGCTGAAGAGAATGTTGGTTGTTTTTTCAAAATTACTTTAATAATTAGTTTTTATACCACTTTTACAGAGCTTAAAATTTTTTCATATGCACCTCCCCACCCAATGATTCCATACTGAATTATAATCCTCATTCACGATACAGCTCTCTGAATTATCCAAAAATAAAAATAAATTCTCCAAATATAGTAAAGTTAATAAATAGTAATTTACCGCAAATATCCGCAGCTGAAATGTTGCATCCTCTTACTAAAACACATAGGTTTATATTTTTATATATATGAATGAGAGTGGGATTTTCTTGTAGAGTTTAATACCATAGTGTAGGAAGCTTTTATGGCCCAAATGTTGTGTTTGTAGTTGCTTGTTTGATATGTGTTTGACCCTGAGATCTAGTGTTTCTAAAATACGTGTTTGTTGTTATTTCTTGTGTTTTGTATTTTTTAATGTAAAGGAGTATTGTTTTAAAATAGAGTTGTTTAAGTAACATGATATTAAGTTTGTTGAAGATTTCGTCAGTGCTAGTTCTTACAGGGACTTAATTATGATATTAATAATTAATTAATTATAATTACGATTTTAATTATGGCTTATTGTCATTTGCACTTCCCCATCCGATAATACCGTAATATATAGCCATGTAGATCTTTATTTAGTCTTTTTACTAAGAACATTCCTGATGGTTTTTGAAGGAATAACTTTTTAAAAATTTTTATTATTTAAATAGTTAATGTGCTCAGTCCATTTTAAATTTTGATCAATTTTTACACCTAGATATGTTACATGGTCAACGTTTTCCAATTGGGGACAATTATTACAATGCTCAATTAATTGATGTGAGCAATGTATTTTTAAGTTCCGAATTTTTTGTATTTTTTATTTTGAAAGTGATTAATTTGGTCTTATTAACAAGTGTTAGTTAGTGTTAGTCTAGCCATGATGTGATTCTATTTAGTTTAGTATAAATTGTGTTTAATTACCTGAAACATTTTTGATTTTTTCTATAGCCAAGCGGGCCGTATAAAATTGACATGCAGGCCGCAAGTTGTGCATCACTGGTTTGTGAAAAGTAAAATTTTACAGCCGAAAACCAAAACAATCCGCAAGCTAGTTATTTATGACAAGTGAGATTTTACAAGCGGTACGATACGTACAAGCTGGTGATAATAAGACAATTTTGTGATATTTTTATTGGAAGCCTCGAACCAGGTGATAATAGCAATAATGCGTTAAATTTTTTTGAGTAGGAAATTGAGAAGTATGAAAGTGAAATCTTTAAAACAATCATTGATAATAAATTTGAGTAATAAAAGTGCATTTTTTTAATCAGTAATTCCTACTCGTATTTTCAAAATATACTGTACATTTGCGAATATATTGATAGTAGAGACCGGTAGGTAGGTACTACAACTTTTAAAAAACATATTTTGGAAATAACAAGTAATGGCTATAAGGTGCAAATTTAGTCGGTCCCTTCGTGCTCGTTAAAACCAAGTTTGACTGTAGTGTATACTTCGGGTGTACCATGTAGTACAAGTCTATCAATATTAGTTGACTTCATCGCATTACTTACACAGATGCATAACTCGCGTACAGCGTGTTTCGTTTAGACTTTAATAAAAGTGAAAACAATTAATGATTATTGACGATTCAGAGTTCGAAGCCAAAGCGTGTTGAAGTCGGTTGTATAGAATGTATTTTGGCGCCGAATATTGTTTTATTTCATTGTCAATAATATTCCGACAAAACATTAGCGAACCGAAACGCGAACCGAGCCACGAAATACGGGAAAGGAACGAAACAACTGCATGCCGTGTTTCGCGCCATTCGCGGTTGCTTTGTTCCTTTCCCATAAGTTGAAGTTCTGCTCGGCAATTCGGCTCGCGTGTGTATACGTAGCATAACGCAGTTAACATATAAACTTTCTGTCCCTTTTCCGCTAGTCACAATAAGTAGGCGTACACGAGACAAAGGACATGCGTATAACTTACATAACTATAACACAGGGAAATTCATGTATATTTATATCATTAGTTTAATGGAGAACGTATGCATATTAATAGATCAATGCATATATTATCAGCATCAGCCATTGTCTCTAACCTATAACCTTTAATCTATATATATATTGCTAAAAAGTGAAAAAATAAAAGTATTAATAACGATGCGAATGAATATAAACTGAGATTATTTCACTTGCGATATCGTGCACCTGATCGAACTGGAACTGATATGTGTAGGACACGCTGTAAGCTTCCTAACAATATTCTTTTGCAACTATGAAATACACTTGCCTAGTATTTTAGTAACCTAGAGAATAAAGTAAACGAAAACAGAATTTTCAATTTATTATTAACTAGCTGTATCTCAGTCTGTCTGTGCATATAGAAAAACAATAGCGCGTGTTGCTTTTACGTCCAACAGATGGCGTTTATTTTTACCTTTCACAGGTGACATCTATGTAATATAAAAATATACACATATTCGAATGCAACGTTGTGTCAAATTTAAAGCTACCGGTGAAGAACTTTAGGAGATTTAAGATTTAGAACAAACGGACATATTTATTTAAATTATTAAATTTATCACATTATTTCCAGGAAGCGAAACGTCCGACATATATTTCCCAGGACCCAAAGCTGGAGACATCATCACCGCTCCCACCAAGCCGCCATGCGGAGACAGCAAAACCTTCTGCGAAACTACCGACCAGTATCCCATCAACTACATAGAAGGAATCCTTCAAAACTCTGTAAGTTTTTTCACAAGTGTAAAGAATTTGTAGAAATATTCTCCACTGGCTGCGGTCCCTCGCCATTCGCCTTCAGTCCTCCTTTCATCGCGTCCTGCCCAATCCTTCTCCACGGAGTCTAGCCTCAGTAACTCTTCCTCGGTCTGCCTCTGGGCCTCTTTCTAAGTTACCAGCCTATCACCGTCTTCGGGACCGACAGAACCCCACAATGGTCTCATGATCCGTTACGTTTTCAACTTTATGATTTATCTTTATCATTTACTATCTGACGCATCCCCGGCTTTGCTCGACTTTTCTCTACTTTCTATAAATATAATATGCATGTATTGTGAACCTATAATAAACCTTCCGGAAGAAATTGTCTAAGCAATAGTGCAAACCTGTTGGGCAGTTTAGAATAAATAAGCGTGCAAAAAGACAGATGCGGATAATGACTTTGTTTTATACTATCTAGATACCAGAGTAGATCCATTTTCTTGCATAGGTCCAAAGCTCATTTTATGTTAGGCACCGTGACTCACAACCGTAGGTAACAACAATAACGTGTCTGTTTTTCGTTTTATAGATGATCACTTTGATTCTGTTGCTAAGCATTTTGGCCCCATTAGTCCTTAATTTGATTCTGTGAAACCTCCAACAATAATTTTACAGTTAAAAGGGCAAAATACTAAAATAATGATGACTTTAAAATGTATTTTATATTTGAGGAACTAACCGTCACATAAATCAGCACATAATTCTCATCCTTTAATTGTCCTTTATTTATTTTTCAGGGTGGCGAATACACCGACCTTTTGGGTATTGACGAATTACAAGATGTGGAAATTGGACAGAGAATAGATTTTGTTTCCGAGTTTGAGTTGTGCAGATCGACAGAACGGGTAAATACTAAACACCAACAGCAATCTTAAACAAAATATCTAAACAAGTGCTTTTTACAATTCCTTCCAAAAATAAGTTTTTATTATTTATTATTCTCTTTGCTAATTAAACTTCTGAAGACGACGCATAAAATTTTAAGAGCAAACGTAAAGTATGTTATAATCTACGAGTTAATAGATTATGAAAACACACTTTTTGCAAGATATGTTTTAAAATTCGATGACAAATCATTTGTTTTCGACCATAGATACGCAATATGAATAAATAGTTTTGTCAGTATAAAACCTCAATCTAAATACAATATTGGATGCCTTTCTTGAAAGAAAGTTCAACTCTATAACAAAATCCCGAAGGAAATTGCTGTGTTAGAAAATATTAATAAGTTCAAAAATGAACTAAGAATATATGTCTATCTCAATTATTAATGTTTCTTTTTTTGTGACTTTATTGAAATATTTAAAGAAAGATTATGTTTGCCAAACATTGTACATGTTTATATGTTTATAAAACTATTAGCACACACGAAGATGTGAGCTAATTTAAGATTAATAAATAAATAAAGAATTGAGTTTTTATACCGACAAAACTATCTATTCACATTCGTATTGCTTATGTATTGGCGCAAACAAATAATTTGTCATAAAATATTAAAGCAAAACTTGCTAAAAGTGTAATATCATAAAATATAAATTAATGCCATCTATGAACCCCACCTATAAACGCCAGATTATAACGTACGTCATGTTTACCCAGTATTACACATCTTGACAAACTCCTTAAAATGGGCAAGCTTTGGCTTTTGACCCAGAGATGGTGGTTTCAAAACCAGACAAAATGAATGTTTTACACAAGGTACAAAGTTTCACACATAGATGGCGCTAGCTTACTTCACTCGTGCAAGTTTGTCGCATTGTCACACCAGTGCTTCTGCAAGCCAGTCTCACAATAATATATTAAATTGTCTAAGAATAATGAAATGTCCAATTCAATTTTTTTTTATCTCTTCAACAAAACGTAAACAACTTAGCTAAGTGTATTTTAGTGACCGAAAGCTCATTCTGTATTTTTTAGTAGTTAGTAGCTCTCCGTTACATATTTCTGAAGATTACCCTCAATAAATTTGCGACACAGAACTTACTGGAAGAAATAATGCTACATATATTTATGTTAAACTTAGATGTTTAAAAGAATTTTTTTTATTATTTCAGGTGGTTTTCCCAAAAACAGCAAAGAACAAGGATGACGATTGGCTTTTTGTAGTAAATCAACCAAATTATATGCAGGGAGTCAGAGTTGAGCTATGCCAGTGAGTATTATCACTAACTTACTATGTAAAATATTATGATAAATAACGAACTTATTTTTATCTACACTTTACAACATACTCTTGAGAAGTCCTGTCTACCTCGATAAAGATTTTATCAATTATGTTGGTTACTTGTTTACATTACCTAGTAAGGACGGCAGATCTTGAACGCAGATTGTAGATTGCTAATGAACAAACAACAGTTCACATCCTCAATTAACTAAATTAAACAAATTTTCATTTATTTAGTCGATGGAAACTGTTGTTTATTCGTTGGCGATCTGGTCTTGCTCAATCGTTCACAACATGGGTACTGACATAATCTTAAAAAAATCTTTATCGATGATTTGTGCTTGGGGCCCCTGGTATCCTCCCGGAAAAAACTTATTAAAGAATAAGCACAAGCCTGGGAGGCTATCATGTCATGGCAATATGACACTTTGCCCATCATTAACAGAAAGAAATCATAATTGCTTAACTACTTTGATTAATAAAGGTATTTGTGTTTTAGGGGAGAGAACCTTCCTTGCGAACTCAGTGAAAACTTCCCAAACGGCTACAACAGTTCTTGTCAGCAGAAGTATATATACCGCAAGATGTTGGCGCTGGGGAAAAACGGCAGCACCGTCACCGATGTATTCAAACTGCCCAGTTGCTGCAGCTGTGTTGTGTCTAATCCGTTGGGCATAGGTTCCAGAAGTGCCTCCTTTGGCGCAGAAAACCCACAAACTCGCGCAAAGAAACCAGCCAAACCGGAATCATGAACTATGCATCATTTCTTTTTGATAATAATTGAAAGTTAAATTTTTCTCTTCAATAATAAGACTGAATATTATTGAATGTATCTGAAAATTCAACAAACTAAATAATATTAGATGAAACATGTATTTTATCTAACCAGAATTATATAAAATAATACACAGTGTCAGGAAATTTATATGAATGTGGAGAACTGGTAAATCTCCATTATATTTGGAGATCATTTATAGTATAACTTCTTTTGTTTTTGAGTAAATCGAGTCCAAAGTTGGAATTATTTTGGTAAAATTTGAAAGACATCATTCTTTGAGGGAACAATATAAGTTGTTGCGGTTTTGCTGTTCTTTGAGGGAACAATATAAGTTGTTGTCAACACTGTTGAGTTTAAAAATGTGTTAAAGTGTACACTCAATGCAATTAGTTACATTCTAACATTCAATCACATAGAATTCTAGTAAAGTGCTATTGCATAAATTTGTTTGCCGAATCCTCTACCTAACTTTTATTTAATGAATTTCTATTTTATTGTCTGCTATATTGAGTTAGAATTAAAATTATGAAGTACATATAAGCATTTCTTGGGAGACGATTTGATGGTGATAAAATCCTTTGTTTTGTTTAAAAATGTGTCAGTATTTTCCTTTTGAATTTAAAGTATCATATATAATCCTTAGTTAATATCAGGAGTCAGTCTTTTAAGATACCTATTCGATTAAAATGTTTTCAGCTGTGGGAAGGGAATCTGTACTATTAGTCTGTTGCAATACAGTACGTGATATTTAGGGTAGTGAAGTTGACAAGATGTCAACTTAATATTTATTTTTAGGTTAAGTGAAAAATAGTTTGTGAGTGCCAAAGTTTAATAATTTGTTACTATGTATTCTATCTTGTGTAGGATGTATTTAATGACAATGTATTTTATATAATATGAAATTATGGATTATGCTCTTGATGGTCGAAACAATAATTAGTATTAGGAAGCTGTCGGTGGAACAGTGAATGTGTTATTATTAGCAAGAACTCATTTTAAAGTGGTTAACTTGGCAATAATTTGGCAGCGTCAAGGTGTTTCTCTAAACTGCTCTGAACTAGTGAACCATACACTACCTCACAAGTTATATAGTCAAATATTAATGAAATAAAGCAGCAAAAATTCTCGGGAACGGTCATCTCCAATATTATGAATTTCGCACAGAATTCTCCATTTAAGATTAATTTATAGATCAATAATTGATTTCATTTTCATTTCAAATAAATTAATATTACTTTCATTATGAGCAATAATAGAGTTTATAAAAATCACTGCATATAACTGGCCATCTTCTCTATTATTTGTCAAAAATAGCTCAGTAAATTTTGTTAAAATTAGTCGAGTCAAGTCAATTAATTAGTAGTAGTTTAATAAACTACGTACTGTTAATATTTTTACTACTTAATTTGATATGGTATTGAACATTTCTCTCTTTTATTTGACTTTTGGCTAACATTTGCATTATTAGGTCCTTCTCTGATTGCCAAATATTAGTTTTCAATCCCCTCGGTGGTTAGATGCCAAGTTGTAACTTCAGCTCAAGTGGGCCTGACTTATGTAAAGAAGCTTGTATGTTAGACAAACTGTGCAGATACTTGTCATCTTAGCAACTTCACATTTAAAATGGTATTCATTTTATCACCAAACAAAATCTTCTTAAAAAAAATTGTGTAGAAAAATTGTGCAATTTGACAGATTGTTCCAAGACAACGCAAAGTTTGGCTGTCTTATCAAAATAAGCACATTAATCATCTTTGAATTATAGAAATCTGCAGCACCCATGGTGTCTCTTGTGATTTTCATAAGTTGTTAAAAATTATCCAAAGATGGCGCTTAAAATGACCACAAAAATCGACATTCTCTGATGAAATGATTTCAATAAATCATGTTTGTTGTTCCACTGGCTGTTTTCTGTATTAATTATCATGAGAATTACATGTTATTTTTTAAATTATTTTTCTCTGTAGTTTTGTATTTTGTACAAGTTAAACTTATAGTTTGTCAATAATAACATAATATAATATGCATTTACTTATTACTTTCCGTGAACTACTGAATCTCTGTGTAATAATAAATATTATTGTTTACAACTGTTTTGATTGACATAAATGGGAATATTATGAATAATTATAAGCAATTATTATTAGCCTGAAACATCTATACAAATTGAAAAAAATCTCATGAGAAAAAATAAATGCCGCCGACGAGAATTGAACCAGCAGCCTTCTGATTGCCAGTCAGCTACTCAACCAATCGAGTTATGTCGGCTTATTCCAAACATAATTACCAAATAATTCAAAATGTGCTAGTATTTTACGTTAAACAATCATTGTTTATTACATTTTTTCACCTGCCAATAACCTTATTTCATTTTTGTAGGAAAGGTTTTCTTAGTGCTGAATCTTCCACTAGATGGCGTGGAGACGTATTGTATTTTCTTTTATTGGTGAAACATTTTGTCAAGAATTTTAATTTTAATAGGGTTTTTATGCATAGCATCATAGCAAGCAAGGCATAGCAAGGATGCATAAAAACCGTGTCGTATAAACATTAGTTTATCATTAAAATATTATATTTTACATTGAACCTATTTTTCTTTAAACCTGCTTTTTTGAAAAACAGCGCATTCTGTTGGACAATCTACCTATCTTCAATACAAATAAAAATGTAAATGTTGATTGTTCAATTGATAGGTAAAAACACGTTGTTTTTTTTAAACAGTGCCATCTGTTGGACATAAAAGCAACACTCACTATTTTTTCTCTATGTGCACAGACAGACAGAGCCATAGCAACGCGTGATGGGGTACAGCAAGTATTTTTAAAAATAATAAATAATAAATTTTTATGATTAATACAAATTAAATAACGTAGTAGGTATATTTGACTTGACTTTAAATTGACCCTGCCAATCGTGTGGACTTGTGAACGAAAGCTTCTATTAGAGACTACAGATGTCACTGCTCGTCACTCACCGCCTATCGTTTCGTTTCGCGGTACATTTCAAATAAATTAAGAATAAGACCATAGACATGAATATTAGATAAGACCAATAATTTTGATGTACGTAATTTATTATTATTGTTGTCTTATAATTTTGGGGGGTCAAACACCAATTAACCTTAGGGAAGAACCGCCACTGATCGCCATGGTGAAAGACCACAAGTGAGAATTGAAACGTTGCATGAAATGACATTAGCGGTCTTTGGTGATCAGATCTGAATAACCCGGTACTTCCCAAAATCCAGACATCACAACTCACAGGCTACCCCTATTGGGGATTCCGTAATCTCACTGGCTTTGGGCAGTTGCAACTCTTATTTGGTTTTTTCGTAAAAAAAAAAGAAGCGATATGTAGGTCTATTTTTATAGAAAATAATAAAACACTTTTTTTAATCATTTTATTATAATATGATATTGTTCTGTAATATTATCCTCCACTTAATATATTTTCTTGCACAACTTAGCATTAGCTCAAAATTTATTTGGTGGAAATGCGCTTGACTTAGCATTATTTTTAGACTCATCTCATCCCATTCCTAAAGGATTGGTCACAACGCAGCTACAAGTGCTGGGCATTTTAAAGGATTGAAAAACGTGTGTGCCATTCTTTGAAATAGTTAAGAATTTGCGATAGGTGTACTTTTGCTTACACAAACTCTTAAATCCTTTCGGGAAGTATTCACTGAGCGCACAGGGTAGATTTTCTCCACTGAAAAAATAACAATTTACGTACAAACAATATTTTAATTTATTATATTGCCTACATCACTGAAGGGATAAAGTTGTCGTACACATATCATCCCGGCACAAGGTATCAGCTCGAGCTGTTCAAAATTCTTTAAATGAAACTTCCTTTTGCAATGCACACTAATCAGCATCGTTTCGCCTCGGGACAACTAGAGGCGATGCCGATCCGATGCCGATCCGATGCCGATCCGATGCCGAGATGAAATGTGTGCGGTAACCTTCTGATAGAACTGTGAAAAACATGAGTTGTGGGAAAGATGAAGAGTTTACAATAGATCTGTCAGCGGCTGTTTTGGTATTTAATAAATTTTTCGTTTTAAGTAAATTTTATAATAATGAAATATAATCAAATACATCTCAAGAAAAAATATGTCCAATGATAATTTAGAGAAGATAGACTGTCGCACCACTCTGTGATGGCATACACTCCTGGCTTCATTCATCTTCGCATACACACACTTATTTTATTTATTTATTTGTTTATTTACGCCCGTCGGGCTTTTACATAAATCAAGTACAAATTAATTGCATTCAAATTAACATAATGATAAATGAAATAATAATATTTTTATTCCCAGCTGCATGAATGAATAAGATTTGCATTTCTATTTATCTATATTGGCAGTTTGCACTATGTAATAGCAACGATATGTACTATGTAATAGCAACAATATGTACTATGTAATAGCAACAATAAGAAAAGATGGGAACAAAATGAATCAACATAATTCACAAAAGTACAACGAATACAAAAAAGAGAGAAAAGATAAAAAAAAGGTATTGATTCCTTCCTGGAGTAAATAACAAAAATCAGTATTTAATTAAATAATTAATAATTTTTTTATTCAGACTCTTGAAATGACTCGACCCAAGTACTTATTTTAAAAGGTGTCTGGAAACGCACAGTACACGCGGGAAACTGGTGAGTGTACATCACATAGAGAACCCAAAAATGTATGTTTTTCGATTTTTACAATTTTTTCGGCAAGTAAATGGGTAAAAAAAAACTTTTGGAGCCATGTCTACTGTTCGCTTCATTTAAAAGGAAGTTACCTAAACTGCTGAAATGAACCCTCTAGAAATCGATTTTTTTTCAAATTTGATTTTGAAAAATCCAACTTCGGACTAAAAGCTCAAATCCAAAAATGTTTTATCACAAAATCGACTTCAAATGTGATGTAGTTTCTCGCTTGTACTATGAGTTTCCAAACACCGTGTATACATACTATATTACGTATTATTTTTTTGAGAGAAAGACAATATTTGCTGAATAAGCTGACAATAATTTAAAATCTCCTACTACCAACAGTAAGGGCGGAAGAGTTGCTTTTGCAATGATGGAGGACTAGCCAGCCGAGGAATTGAACCCAAGACGCGACGCCTGGGTGGGAACATGCCATATTTGTCAACTTTGTGGTTTTTCACTTGATTCACTTGGTCGTACCGTGTGTTCCTCCGGTATCCCTATCTTTAATTCAATCCGTCTACATGAAAATGCTAGAGAATTTATGAGAAAAATAATTCCCCACATTTTTTTACATCCATGGGGTGTAGATTTTCTACGAATATCAGTAGATTTTTGCCAAAATCGTTAAATCTAACGAAATTACGGTAGGTATGACAGATGCTTTCATGTTTGTGATCGAGATCTGTGATTATGTTCAAGGGGTAATTTTACCATATGTGAATTAGTACCATCCCAAAATAATATTTCTTCTCCAATGGCAACTATCTGTATGAAATCGTAAAATTACCTGATTAAATTGTGTTATTTAAAAAAAATAATTATTTAAAATAACATATACTATATTTGCGGCTCGTTCCAGATTGGAAGATACTCTCAGTATCGTCATTCTTGTTATATTATGTCGTTTCTTGTCAAATATTATAATTTTTTTTAATGATAAACTAGTGTTTATAAGATAAGGTTTTTTTATGCATTGCACAATGAATAACAAATTATTATAAGCAATAATTATTGATTTATTTTTACTCTGGAGATATTGTCAATTTGTATCGATATTTCAGGCGACTTATTATTGCTTATAATAATTTGTTTTCCTTTGTGCTATGCATAAAAAAACCTTGTCTTATAAACATTAGTTTATCATTGAAAAAAAAAATATCTAAATATCTTTCACTGTCTCCGGAGGGTTGGGAGCAGTTCTTGTGCGGCTTCACGTAACAACAAAATATTTTTTTAAATCGGTACGAAAAAAGGGTGGTGTAAAGGTAGCTTTAGACCCGTCGCGATCTTCTAGTTGCTGTAGAGTTTGGATCACTTGGCCACAAACCGCATACAATAATAATGAGCAAATAGTATGTAGGTATTACTGATAAAAACTTACTTGCACATTTCCACCCGGACACCCTGCTGGTAATTGGGTTGGTTCACTACATATTGCCACTCATTATCCTTGTTCAGAAACGTCTTGGGAAAATACATCTGTAAAAAGAACAAAAATAGTATTTAGGTCATAAACCATTAATAGTAGAAAGATACAGCTTCCATTACAGCTCTGTAAAAAAATTAGGTATTAGTATTTCTGTAAACAATATTGGGTACTAGTAGTTCTGTAAACAATTTAGGTACTAGTAGTTCTGTAAACAATATTAGGTACCAGTAGTTCTGTAAACAATTTAGGTATTATTAGTTCTGTAAACAATATTAGGTACTAGTAGTTCTGTAAACAATTTAGGTACTAGTAGTTATGTAAACAATTTTGATCTCGCGTCAAAAAAGTATGTTATTAATTTTCTATTATTAATTAACAAATCAAAACCAAAATTGACTCTAAAATAAGACATATTTTATGTGATATTTAAAAAATAATTCAAATAAGGAATTATGCAATTTGTACGAAAAAACGTCACTATCTCAATAATTGCGTAGGCAGGTTGTGTACCGTAATACGAAAAAAATGCTAATGAGAAAGTCCAAATAAACGCGAAGATTTCACATATTACGAAAAAATTATAATTAAAAAAATGAATGTTTAAAAATACATTAATTTAATATATCACTATATTTAATACATTCAGAACATCAACATTGACGATTATTTATAACTTCCAACACAACACAGAATGTTACATGGGACTAAACTAATACAGCTTTTCAGTTAAAAGTGACCGAGGGGGATAGGGTCCCAGCGGTGTCCCGGCAAGACAAGGGTCCCGGGTTCGAGTCCTAGATGTGACCGTATCCTTTTCTGATTTTTCTGTTTCAGATTTTTGTTTAGAAATCGCTAATATTGTCTTCAATAATTAAATTTAATACAGCTTTGCTGAATTCACCTTAAAAAATATATAATTTTTTTTCACATGATATAATCCACTTTTTGCGTAATCAGTAACATATTATTTGCAAGGATCTAATGAACTCTTATCATATTTCACCAACCAACGTGACATCGTTTTATGGCATCCTGAAAAACGACTAGCACTTTTTGTTGTTGCTTGTAATTATTACAGCACACACTGAACCTACTTTTTGTAATTATTACATCCGTAAACTGTACACACTGAACCAACTTTTTGTAATTATTACATCCGTAAACTGCACACACTGAACCTACTTTTTGTAATTATTATATCCGTAAACTGCACACACTGAACCTACTTTTTGTAATTATTACATCCATAAACTGCACACACTGAACCTACTTTTTGCAATTATTACATTCGTGAACTGCACACACTGAACCTACTTTTTGTAATTATTACATCCGTAAACTGCGCACACTGAACCTACTTTTTGTAACTATTACATCCGTAAACTGCACACACTGAACCTACTTTTTGTAATTATTACATCCATAAACTGCACACACTGAACCTACTTTTTGTAACTATTACATCCGTAAACTGCACACACTGAACCTACTTTTTGTAATTATTACATCCATAAACTGCACACACTGAACCTACTTTTTGTAACTATTACATCCGTAAACTGCACACACTGAACCTACTTTTTGTAATTATTACATCCATAAACTGCACACACTGAACCTACTTTTTGCAATTATTACATTCGTGAACTGCACACACTGAACCTACTTTTTGTAACTATTACATCCGTAAACTGCACACACTGAACCTACTTTTTGTAATTGTTACATCCATAAACTGCACACACTGAACCTACTTTTTGGAACATTTTTTAAAATAAATATGTATTCATCAAAATAAATTTAGAAAGCGCGAAACATCGCAACCAAGTACAAGAACCAGAATAATTAATTATTCTAATGTATTACCAAATCTCTCGAACTGCATAATTCTAAATCGGTTACATCATTTACATCGTCCGGTGTTTTTTCTTCATTCGTTTCAATCTTGGTTGTCTGAAAAAAAGCAGATACAAAAATTACTTTCAATAGATTCGCTGAAGTACCTAACTACAAACTAATTTGAAAATAGGTGTAAGTAGGTACCTACTACAAAAGTCTCTTAGGTACTTATTTATTTTGCATTTCTTCAAGTTAAAGGTTCCAAACAGCGAATATGTATATATAAAAATGATCGTTTCTTTGTTTGTTCCGTATGGGTTCCTATTCCTTTTCCATTTATCCGATTTCATTGGAAAAATTCAAAGTTTTTTCTCAGTAGAGCCAAGAGTTGTTAGAGAGCGGTTGGAATGGTAGAAAAATTCGGGTACACTCGAGAAAGACTCTCTGCACTGGAATGAGATACGGAGTAGATTTCATGATATGTATTAAGTACATAAATGTTAGAAAAGACAGATATGCCCGAGGAAGATATGAATCAAATAAGTATTTGTTATAAAATGAGACGTAAGTGATGAGCGTAGAAAGAAGTGTAACGAGAATGTAAGACTTGGAATACCTTCCTCCTTAAAGGAGAGGGTGAGGACGCCCCCAGGGAGACATGACACGATCAAGTGAAACACATACTAATTACAATACAATAATATTATTTCAACCTTAAGAATGCACCCAGTTTCAGGTAATCTGGAATTCACAACCTCAAAGCTTTATCCAAACCATTTATAAGTCCCCGAACAACGCCGGGTACACGTCAGATAGTTAAATTTAAATGAAAACCGTGAAACCGCTAGGTAAATGCATTGTTGTGGCAGTGTTGCAATTATGACTTTTTGAGATTTATGCGGTAGAATGATTTTTTTAAAAGTTTCTTTATTCATTGAATTGTTTGTTACATGCATTGAGGATTTTTCGACCACCATGCTAGGCACATGCCCGTGTTATTAAATCTTAGATTAGTTTGTTTCAAAGAACTTCATTGATTGATATTATGAAAATTGCTAATCAGCGTCAATGCGTTAAACGCCGATTCTAAGTACATTTATAGCCACTGACGTTAGAATAAATAGACCTGCCCTAAAACCAAAATTTGAGTACCAATTCGATCACCTGGAGGCAATACACGTGACAACTTATTTGCCATCAGTGGGGTTCAAACATTTCTTGAATAAATGACGCCATCATTCGTATTTTACTGCTCATTGGAACGATTTGTTCCCCTCATTTATAAGGGCACATCTGTTATTATTTATTTACTCATTGGTTTCAGATTTCTACTTCTACCAAATTGTGATCAGCTGACAAGCTAACCACACCTCAAAAGTTGAAACTGATCTAGAATCGTCATTTAACGTGGCCTTGTTCATGTATTCAAAAGTGGGGCTGTTTGGTCATTCAAATTTGATGACAGTGTTCAATATTTCATTTGAACATTCGTAATTCACAGACAAATTTGATTCGATGTATGGAATGCTACATATTTTAATAGAATTAAGAAGAAACTTACGCCATCTTTCAGAATTCCTTGTGAGACACTGGAAAGCTCTTTACTTAGCTGACATGTGGCGTTATCTTCACAGTTCCGAGTTGGAGTAGCCGTTACATTATTGACGTTTGAATTAGAAGTGGGCGTTTCGGTCTCTTGTTCTGTTGAAAGAAAGGGTTGATATGATGCTTATTATTTTCAGTCCACAAGGGTCGACTGCCTGGAGCCAGTTATGCTATGGCACTCCCAATAATAGGAATTGTTGTGAGGCGAGAGGCGAAGTTATCAAATTGACATTTTTAAAAAACACATTAGTATTGAAAGTTTTGATAATTGTACCTACATGTGTTGTAAATAATAAACAGTTATACAAATAAAATTGCAGTGTAGCGTGTAGGAAAAAATCCCACAAAGGCAAAGCGTATGTGTGGCATTGTAGTAGTTATTATAACAATTCAATGGAAAAATTAAAAAATAAAATTTAGGTCTACATTTTCAGTGAAGATAAATAATACAAAATTAACTTATAAGAAGAGAAACCAAAAATATCGTAAAATTTGACATTATCATTGGAAGTTTTAAATCAAACATAAAAATTACCTAATAATATTTTTAAAAAGAAGATTTTTATAAATGTATTGTTTTAAAAAAACTGATGTATATGTACACCAGAGCAGCGGTCGGCAATTACTTTTGGTAGTGGGCCGTATGCATATGTCAATTTTTTGGGGGGCCACCATAGACTAATATTAGACACATTAACGGGGGCCACGCAACCGATTTCTTGGAACGAAGAATTGAAGACTTCTACATGCGAAAAACTTTTTTAAACTTTGTAACAAATCTTTTTCAAGAGTAAGGAGTAAAATAGTCTTGTTACGTGTTAGCCATATTCAGCATGTAGGGAATGTTGGCCATGTTGGCTATGTTGGCCATTCACCCGGACATTAGAGAAGTTAATTAGCGAATTCAAATTAGAAGTCACCGATTTCCAATCATCGTAAGAAATAAAAGCAATAATAATGCAAGTCAGTTTGGAACAGTTTTGGGTTGATTCAGCCTTTTTATCATGGGAGGTACAGCGTTGTACATATTGACTATGTTTGGGTCGACATATGCCAGCGAGGTAGGGTTCTTGCCAATTACAAATATGCGAAATAAGATGAACCAACAACACCTTCACTTCGCATTGCCTGTCCCACATGAACTCCCAACTTTCGCAAAATGACGAGGACGAGTAACTTTGTTTTATTTTTATTACGCCAAAACAAACAACCATAGATATACCAAACACAACAGTAGATGCATAGATAATACTCGTTGGAGGCGTGACACCACCCCCATTTTCTTTACACGTCACACGCCGATCTGGCCAGCCAAGATCAAGTGTGTTTCTAAAGCATCTATTTCCATAGAAATTTTATGGATTGTGATTAGTCCAGTCGTTGCTTACGTAGCGTACGTCAACCCAGTATGTCTCCACCTTAAGCCACCGAAATCTCAATTTTTACCGATTTTCTCTTTAACTCTTTAAGTTTTTAAGTCCCAAAAAAAATCTATTTTTGAAGATAATATCTACACATCTGTTATGCCGAAACACCGTTATATGAAATTCCCTCGATAGACAAAAAAAATTGGAAAGTAAGCTCCAAAAATTATTAACAGCTTTTGTTCTGTTATTTAATATATTATAGGCATGAAAAAAATCAAAGTGTATATTGTGGCCGGGCTGCGCGTACTGTAGTCCATACAGGGACTCTGGTACCCGCAGGCCGCCACTTGCCGATCGCTGCACTGGAGTCTGCTTACTGTGCCTACAACGGAAAAGAGTACGGCTCGCAGATACGCGGGTTAAGAATCTAATACGCAAGACAGGTGTAGTTTTACTTGACGTTGTGTTAGGGGTTGGTTGATGCGTCTCTTTCCCAGAAATGGCGGTGTCACACATCTTTTTCTTCAGGGGACTGGTCACAAAACAACTGCAGGAGCTCGGTATCTTGAATAGGTCCACTCCCAGGGTCCCATCTGGAAGTAGTGTTAGCAGCTTGCGGTAAGTATACTTCTGTAGACACGAACTATTGAAGCCAGCGGGAAAATTTTCACTTAGTTCACAGAACTGCTTCTCTTCCCTGAAAAGATGCAATAACGCATTTATTTTCCCAACATATTAAATGACATATTTCAAAAAAATTACAACTACAGTATAATGCCACACCTTTTCATATTATATTATTTTTATGTCGGGATAAAGAAATCAAAAGAAATTTTACTAATATGCTTGTAGGTAGCGAAAACAGGTTTGAGCCGTAGAACACAGTATCTACCGTAAAATGGGGTGATTTTGATCAATTTTTAAAATAAATAACTTTTTTAAATTTTTTGTCGGAATTTGTTTTGTAATATGTATTGCAAATGTAACTGTTGAAATATATTAAAAAAAATCAAATATATTTTGCAGTCAAAAAACACATAAATAACATTTCCCACTTATTACAAGCATATTACAATGACAGGCCAATCCCCCAATATTTTTTTTTTAAATGCCAATTAGGATATTCAAGTACCTACCTACTTTTGTAAGGAAATCATTGTCAGAAGCATTTACATAATACACCTACCTACAACAAAACACACATTCCCAGGTGTATATTGTTTGAGTCATTAAATTGTGCGACCTATTAATACTATTAATTCCAATCTAAACTTGACAAACAAGAAGTGCAACCTGTTTGTATATATTTGCAGACACTAAAAGTTACATTTTATAATCACACGATTAATACTGTTTATGTTTAGGTATTATTTATAAACGTGGAAAGAAAGTAATGACTTAATGCCAATAGTAGTAGAATTGTGTTTGAAGTTTGAGGTATAAAGCCGTGCTGCACTTCATCCTCCTACAAAGTTTCGTTTACTAATAAGCCGGCCCCGTATAGGCACAATTGGACCATTCCGCTCTGGCGCCGACTTGCCAAGGCACTAATAAAACCTAACTAATAAAGTTTGGCTCAGTGCCGGCTCTGCGTCATCCACTAACTTATGTCGTGTTGATGAACACTGCAAGGCTATCCGTAGTTTAATAAAGACTCGGAAGCACAACACGAAGTACCTAGCTTTATAGAAAAAAGACTCTTTACCCAATACACTAAAATTAAAGCTATTGCAATATTTTGGAAGAGTATTTTCGTCGACCCAATCTAAGGCTACAAAGAGTTTTGATTGAGTTCTCTAAATGTTAACATACTGACAAAGTTCTACTCGTATCCCCTGAACATTAACTCGTTCATTTATAACAAAACGCCAATCGTCGTCCTTATTCATTGCAGATTTTGGATAAACCACCTGAAACGAAAAATAAAAGTGCTTTAATCACAACCTTAGGGCCAGTTGTATCACAAAATTTGAACAAATTATCAAATTACAAAGCTGATTTTCAAGCTCTGTGAAAGTTTTTTCCATTAAAGTCCAGCTTTTCCACATAACAGAATCGCCCTTAAGGTGGTTTTCTACACGAAAATGGCACTATGGAAATGGTTAAAACATTATTATTATTATTAACTAAAAAAATAATGAAACTTGAGTAGAACGCGAAACAAAAGCCACTAAAAATATAGCCATTATAACGATAACTAATAATCCAAGAAATTATCCGAAGTAAGGTCAATTTTTTCAATCTTCGGTTAAAATTTTTCAAAAAGGCCCAAGATTGAATGGCCTATTCAGGTGATGGTTCAATGCGATTTCAGTCATAATTACCACAATTATAATATTCTCACCTTAAATTAATTAAAATATCTATTACGCATGTCAATTATAAGAATGTTTGTAACCTTTTCTGTGGATCTGCACACTTCGAATTCAGTCTCCAAATTCGTTCTCATTCCAATTTCAACGTTTAATTCGTCTACTCCTAAAAGATCTTTGAATTGGTCAGCCTAGAAAGTTACATAGAAATAAAACATTTTACTGTAAATTAGAAGCAAGAACCAGGGCCTAGGAGCCAAGGAGCCAAGGAACCATGGAGCCAAGGAACCAAGATTTATATTTATTGTCTATAATACAATGCCAACTCAATATTCTAAGTGTGTGGCAACATTTAGTCTATAATACCTTATTAGTAATTATATGTAAGTTAAAAAATAAACAGATTATATGTTAAACAGTGTTTGTATTAAAAGTACAGTCCATGCCTATGCTACGAAGAACTACAACGATTTTACGCTTCCTAAGACAAATTTATCTTCCACAAAAAACAATTTTTTTATGTGATACCGCAAGAGTCCCAATTGCACCCAACAATCTGGAGCCAGTGAGACTATGGCATCCCCAATTGGGCTATGTCGTGAGACTGAAGGTAGTGGGAGGGTAAGGAGATAGGGAAGAGAAAGGTGGGGAAGTACCCGTCTATTCAAATGTGGTCACCAAACACGACCAAAACCATTCTAGCAACGTTTGGTGGTCTTACACCAGGGCAATACTGAGAGTATCTTATATTCTGGAACGTGCCACAAATATATTATTTGAACTTAGTAATTTTTTAAATAACACAAATGAATGCAATAAAATTTACTTGGGCACGCCGGGATTTCAACCCGCGACCTCCAGCTTGCTAGTAGAGAACCTTACCCCTCGACCACGGAGGCCGTTTAAATATATGTATTATAAAGGTTTTAAATTGTTCAATGAACTCATTTAAATGTTAAGGAAGCTTAAAGTCTTTCGTGGGTTATGTCTTAATTTTGTTAAGTCCAAATAGTAGGTAACAGATTATTATTATAATACATAAGTAGTTTTAGAATAGATATACACTAGATATAAAATGTTAAATTAAATATTCCGGCACAACTTTTCATTAACTTTACAAGGTTATACTCATGAATGCAATATATCATTGAAGAAGAAGATAACAATAATAAATTTAAACGAATAATAATAAAAAATAGTTTTAAAAAAAATTATCAGTTTTTATAATACAAGATCTCCCCGGTTTATAATTAAAGGGAATAGGTACGGATAAATAAAAAAATAAACTCACAGAATTTTTGAGAATTTTATCAATGTATTCGGCGGGATACAGGTCAGTAGTTTCACATAACGTTTTTTCATCTCCACAGGGCGACTTCGTAAGGGCAGCGGGAATATCTCCAGGTTCTGCATCTAAAGAAAACGGATCAAAAGTTAAATGTATGCTAATCCCTGGTAAGGGCATGGATTTTTTTTTACATTTCCGAGTCTCGACCAGTCGGCGTTGATTTTAGATAAATTATTCGGAAATCATTTCTTCGAAATCAATTGTTCGAAGGACATATTTTTCGAATAGCAGTTCTTCGAAATAAACATTTTTCGAAATCGCAATTCTGAAAATTAAGTATTGTTATAATACGCTTTGAAAATCTTGTCCATTTTAACAATAAAACAATATGTGTATATTTATTTAATTTTATTTACATTAAAACATACTTACATTACAAATATTATTTTTACATATGTAGGTGATGACAAAAAGCGTTTCCGAAGGTTTTTTTATATACAGATACAGATTTATTTATACAATAACATTATTACATTACATATAATATTTTGACCCACAGAACAAGTCTTATGATGGTCGATACTAAGCAAAAAGAATAATATTACATAACATGCACAACAAAATGATAAGATTTAGATATTTCTAATATAATATAGATTTAGATAGGCTATACTTTAATAACGCTGTCTTGTAGATTAATGAGACTACAAACTAGTCTAACAATTTGATTCATGATAGGAACATGGTTATGGTGTATGGATGCATGCATCTTGCTCATCCCAAATTCACGTATCCTACTGATAACCCGTTCTACGTGAATTCGCAGGGCAGCAATCCTTTTTGCTTGGATTACTTCCTCTGAAGTGCAAACGACATTAGCATATACACTGGGAGGATGAACTAACTCACATTGCCGAATGTGAAGCAAATTAGTAATGTTTTTAAATCCCCTGTCTGCCATGATGCACGTACCCGGCTTCAAGATGTCAGATATCCGCAATCTTCAACTATAATAGTGTCCGAAGCACGTCCACCATAACCTGAAGAAATAAAACTAATCACTCCGTTTGGGGTGCATGACACCAGATATTTAAGAGTGTTGCAACTTTTATATTCCGACCAGGTTAAAGATTGGTGTATCGGGTTAATAGGCTTATTGATTTGAATTTCTAAGCAGTCAATAATGGTCTGCACATTGGAGTATCTCGCTCTGAAGCTTATGGGTAAGTGAAGTCTTATTTTACTAGGAGACGGCCATACAATAAGACTTTTCAAAATATTGTCCATTAATAAAATAGTTTTAGTAAAAATTCTACTCATTGATGTAACTGAAATACCAAACTGTATTGCGAGTATGGCAAATTTATCGTTGAGGCGAACTTTTTTTAACGTAATTAAAATATCAGTTACCTCACAAGGAATTTTCTTTGCTAATATGGAAATAACATGGTACATTTGTTTGGGGATTCCTAGACATAGCCTAGGACTCCTTTCAAGCGCCATCAGGTTGCATTGGCGCATCTGGAATTTAAAATTGACTTCCTCCACGTTGTCACCTAAAGAGTCAGGTGTGTTTGGGCGATATGGTAAATTCTCTAATGCATCTGAAGAATAATCTGATGATTCTGGTTCCACACTTAACGCAACAACTTTTGTACATTGTCTGCTTACATTATCAAACTTCAAAGGTGAGCAAGACATATCCTTTTTTTTTTGTCAATGTTGATGTGGCCTTACTGCGCACATGGCACTTGATATTTGCTTGAACAGCCTTGTCGTCATTGGCAGGTGAATATGTTTGAGTTGCAACATGATGCGGTCCCGGTTGGATCACTGCCGAAGTAGAAGGCTGTGGCTCTGGTTCATTGTCTGCTACTAAACTTGCAATGACTTCAAGGCGTTTTCTCTTTAATCCTGTCAGTCTTGGAGTAGGAAGAGTTTTTTTTTGACAGTCAAATTTGTGTGGAATGACAGTCTTTTTTAAATACACTCTACCACCCATTAATTTAAACCTCATGTAATTTTCGACGTCTTCCTCAAGCTAAAATAATATAAAGAAATCAACATTAAACGTCATATTTTAAAATCAATTGTTATATATTAATAGCGTTTTATATTGAATTAAATCATTTTCTTAGTATTAATAAAACAGAAACTTACATTAAAATGATCTTCGCAACAATGAAGCTTGCTTTTGAGAGAAATGGTTTTGTTTTTAACCGGGTCTCTTTTCATGGCATGACACCATTTTTTTCTAGTTTCGATGTTCTTCGGAAAGCACAAAAACACTTTATTTGGAGTTTTATATGTCGAATTTGTACACATAGGAACCATACAACATTTGTATTTCAAATGAGGAGACATTCTAAAAAATATAACGACAAAAACTCAAGCAGATCACTCGTAAACAGACAATAAGTACCACTGAGTACCACTATCACGTACTGTCAGAAGCCGGCTAGAAAATGGCAATACGCTTATGACGTCACACGATAGCCCCGCCCCAAAATTTCGTTTTGGCGGTATTTCAAAAATGGGATTTTAGACTCGCTCTAGAAAATTTATTCGTCAACATAAAAATAAAATAAAAATTCCGTAATCATCGTAATTTTTTGCTTAATTTTTTTAAGCAATAAAAAAAACGTGGAAATACCCCATTGCTTAATCGAAGAATCAGCAGCTCCCAAGAATTGTTTTCGAAGAAAACGTTAGAAACCATCGACGTTTTGTCAAATGTTTAAGTTGGGTCGATTTTTTTGATTTCCACAACAATATTTGATGTTATGTTTGTTTAACTAGGCTTTTACATGAATTATAAGAACAGAAAATATCTACTGAGTTATCGAAAATTATTCACAACGTTTTTAAACCATGAAATAACGTTAAACTGATAAACTAAATATGAAACAATATTAGTAAAACATTTAACAGTAGGTATTATAAAATAAAATAGAAACTAGAAAAATACTACATATAAGACAAATCACTACAACTACGTTACCAACGCTACTATAATTTGTAGGATTTCAACAAAGTGCTGGTATACATAACTATTAATTCTATGTGGAGTCAGTAAATATATCAATAGTACCCCCAAATTTGTTCATTTACCTCTCTTATTTCTGTCTGCCAATGGTTCGGGATGAGAGCTGACCACCACGGAAAAGGCCTGTAATCATGAAAATAACCTAAAATTTAAGAATTTAAATTTGAGGTTACCGGTTTTTTTCGACTAAGATTAATTTCCAGAACTATAAGATTGGAAATCACGTACAACATTAAACATATCAATTATTATTTTTTTGGTAAACTAATGTTTAAGACAAGATTTTTTATGCATAGCACAAAGGGTAACAATTATTTTATAAGCAATAATTATTAGCCTGAAACACTCATCCACATTGAAAAATCTCCTGATAAAAGATACATGACGCCAACGGGACGTATCTTTATAATTATAATGTATCTTTATAATAATATGTTAATTAAACATATCGCCCATTTGCAACTAGAATATATTAAGTAAGTCAAAATATCTATTTCTTAAGTTTAATTTGTAGAGCTTATAAATTGAATAATAATATTGTTGAAGAAAAACGTAACATCAAAATATCTATGTCAAACTGAGACAATTGATTTTATTTATGCATCTTCACTGTGAGTATTAATTTGTTACAGTTTTAAAGTGTGATTTTTAATGCTTTAAAATGTTCAGAGCTCCAAATTAGAGCACCAACAAAAATCTAAAACTAAATAATAGGACACCGTTTGCAACCAATCCTTTGCAAATTGAGTATTGGATACATGAAACAAACTTCAACATATCATCGATTTTAACTAAAATAAACCAATTTAAATGTCGATTAGATTCTTATTAATAACTGAATTTAAACTGAAGGCGAAGCTTAATGCCAAATCACTATTTTGATTCATCTTTATAACGAATTGGTGTACATTATTAATACCAAAAAATTTGCTTTAGATAAATTGAAGATTTTTCTATGGCTTCGCTTGAGTAGAATACAAATAAAAAAATAGATTATTACTCAATAAAAAATATAAATGTAAACTATTAAAAATAATATTTTTTCAATGGAAATGTATAAAAGCATAAAGGAAACAACAAAATACAGTATTATAGCTAATATTATCTGTGACAGTTTCACTTGATTAACTTTTTTGCTTTTTTATAAAATTATTTACAAAATAAATAAAAACCAGTTTTTTGCTTGAAATCGAACGTTTCTAGACTCAGTTTGTCAAGCGATTTCAATGCCTATTGCCTACAATATAAGGTATACCAAAAATGTACACATTTTTGGCTTGTAGCTTTCTCTTAAATCAGATATGAGCGCATCAGCAGAATTCTGCTTGCCCAATAAATAATAATTATTATTTAAAAAAATAATTAATGTGTGAAAGCTAAAGCAAATAAGTGCGGAAAAGAGTTTATTTTAGTAATTCGATAATAGTTAGTGGTTAATTTTAGATTTGGTATTTTTTGTGGGTGTTCTTTCAAAGATACACTATCACTGAGGTGGCTAAACAATCTTCACATTGACGGGTCTTCACGGGGAACAACGGGGACGATCCGCACTTCCGAATCCAGGTGAAAGAAAAACAATAGTCGATTTTTTATCTTCGCCAAAATAAATGAATCCTGCATGAAAGCGAATAATATTTGCAATAAAATTTTTGAAATAAAGAGGATTTTATTATGTGGCAACCGGCGGGCGGGCGGCTGTTTGGTCATTAGAATAGACATTATTAACAAAGACTTAGTTTGAATCTCACGACACTAATCCCAAATCAAAAGCGTCGGGTTTTTGCCGGGGAATGGGACGCCGAATGGCGCATGAGTCAGTCTGCCAAAATGCAATGTTGCTAGTTAAAGAACTAGCATTTTTTATTAGTAATATTTGGAAATAGAAATTGTGCTGTCTTTATACAATGTGCAACCTAAACACCGTTTAACGGTTGTGAAGTGTTTTTTTGTGAGTAAGACTGTTAAGACGTGTTGTTTCGGAGAATTTAAGCAATTCATCAAATTTCAACGTCCATTTTCAAGTTCTGTGAAACATTTTTTCAAGTTCTGTTTTTATTTTAGTTTTGTCTAGCAACTAGCCTATAGTGATATTTAAAAACAGAACTTCAATAAAACGGTTCCATGATAAATCAACACATCGACAATTCAAAACACTTTTAAAAAGTGATAAAATACATTAGAAACGATGAAAAACAATAAAATTTAAACCCAACCTAACCTTACCTAAACTAACCTAACCTACTTAACCCAGTTAATAAAGTTTTTGTTTCATCACTTTCCATGACTTTATATAACTTTTTAAAGATGTGATGAATTATCATTTTGATGATTTATCCGGTCACCCATACGGATTGTATTAGGGCATAGGTAATATGTATCTCATCTTAAAAAAATATCATATATAAATAACTTATGACTTTACCATATAATCCAGCAAAAGCAAGAAGAATGTTAGATGTAGCTACAAATAATTTGTTTTTAATTTGATCTTGTATAACAAAAACTTTTAAAAAGTAATCCTTTTCAATTGTTTAGAATAATATTATTTCCGGCTTAAAAATAGACCCAGTTTGAAGGTACACTAGAATTCACAACCTCAAAACTTTACTCCGAACCATTGATAGATGTCAGCTAGTCACTTATTAACAAGTAAATAAGAATATGATTACCACAAATAGGTGTGCAACCTAATTAAAGCATTACGGTAGGAATCTATGATGGATGTTTGGCCTTGTATTCTTGAACGGGTATATTTACTAATCGATCACCTTCGTCTACCTTTGTTTAGTTTAGTACCTGGAAATATCGTCATGATTGCCAGATAACTCTGACAAAACACAGAACATATAATTTCCTGGGGCTGAGGTGCATGCCTAATTACAATTACCAATAATCAGATACATATCCACCTATACTCGTTCGGTATGTATATACGGTATCTGGAAACACGTAGTACTTACAAGCGGAAATTTCTCGAGTTCTTGAGAATTTTTTTTATGAATTTTTAAAGATTCCGAACTCGTCATGCACAACGGCCATGCTTTCACAGTGGCGGTAACAGTTTGGTTAAACACTGAAAAGGGCCGAGAATCGGAGAATCGTTCTTATTTGAGATTTTATTGTTAACCGAATGTAAACTAAGGTTGATCCTTTTGGTGCCGCAAAAATTAGTAGGTAGCTACTACAGACATAGGAATTAATAGACGAGGAGATAATGGCGAGGGGTAAAATCAACTGTTGAAGAACGAAGGGGGTAAAGCTGACTGTGATTCGTCAATAAATCAATCTGACAGTAAATAGGCATCTCGCATTATAATATCACCATTTAGTTCTTAAAAGTAAAATCTGCTTTTGAATGAATAGACATTTTTACATGGGAGCGCAAATTACTCGCCACGTTATGAACAAATTTGCGAAGTCCAAATTCGGCAAAAAAATTCTTCTATTTTCAGAGTCGAATATTTCGTTTAAGTATTTAGTTAAGACACTTTTATAAATGTTCATAATTTACTTCCCAGCAACCAACCAGCTTTGTGTTTCGCGTCCAGACGTTTCTCGATGTGATAATATATGTTTCTACAACTGATCCATATTATACGATGTGAATATGCTTAAAATAAAGTAAAATAATGCTTATATATGGAATGTAATACGACAATTGGGTTTATTCTCTTTTTCACATCTATTTTTACAAGTTTTCATAGCACAAGTCAACATTTTGCCGTGTTATTTCGTAAAATGAACCGATGATGCCTCGACCATAGTTCGCACAAGAATGATGACGTCACGTTTTCAAATTTCACTTGAGGCCATACGCGAGCACAGCCGGCTCCAATGGAACCGGTATGGGGAGTGGGGAATAATACGCTTTTAATCACTTAGGGCAGGTCTACTAATATTCATATGTCTATGGTAGCTACTATTTATAAGAAATTTACCTTTTTGAATGTTAGTGAATATGAAAAATGATGAAATCTGTAAAACATTTCAAATAAGGAATTATTAATGAATAAAATAAGTTTGGTACCTACTTTATCGCTTGTCTGATATGATGTTCCAATTTTTAAATTAAAGATTCATCAATTTTTAATAAATTTTCGTTAACCTATGCAATGACTATCAAAAATAGTATTTTTTTGTTGTTAAATGTTTGCAAAGTTAATTTTACAATAATGAATAGGTAATAAAAATCGAAAATTTGTATGTATTAAAAAATACGTACCAATGCCGATAAAAATACAGCAAATATGTTAGTCATTTTGACTTCTCACGAGTCACTAAGAAACAATTTTTTTAATTCAATGTTAAAGGATATCATTTACGTCCTTCCTACGAGAATAACCAACCTCTACTAAGGAAATAGTTAAGCAATCCATGAGAGCAACATTTCAAGGTATATCATAGGTAACACGTACATTTATATTATTGCGTATTATTCACAGAATAAAGAAGAAACATAGACATATGAAATTCCTATGTCTGTGAGAAGAACGCAAGAAATGCGATGTGGGCGTGTTTCGTTATTCAAAAGTCTGGCCAATCAGGCCTTAAATTTCCAATGCAAAACTGTGTTTCATAATAATTATAATATTCTAATGCGATGGTGATATGTATGATGTCAGGCAAGTATAAGAAGCATAAAAAGCCCAACATAATTCAGGTCTAAACGAAAAACTTATCTTTTTAGGCTCTCATACCTTTAAATTAAATATATTGATAGTAGCACTCTTGTAGTACTATTTTTATAAATTGCCTATAATATATCCAAATCACACTTTTCTTATTGTATTTAAATGATTCGAAGCCTTAGATACTCCTCAATCTGTCTCATACCGGGGGACGAATCACACTAAGGAAGATAAATTCTAATCAAATCCTTGTACTGTTGTACCGATCAACATAAAATTTGATTTTTTTATTTATTTTTCGGAATAACTTTATTGAGTAAAACCTCAAATTGTAATATTTAAATATTGAAGACAATATTAGTGATTTCTAAACGAAAATCTGAAACAGAAAAATCAGAAAAGGAAACGGTCACATCTGGGACTCGAACCCAGGACCCCTGTCTTTCCGGGACAGTGCTCTACCAACTGCGCTAATGGGACCCTATCCCCCTCGGTCACTTTTAACTGTATCATACTTCGAATAAGAACTTTTTTTTTTTTTTTTTTTTTCTTTATTCATGAAATATTAATGTGTACAGTTTTTACATGCTTTTCGACTACCACACTAGACACATGCCCGTATTATGGTAGTCGAAATTTATTTACATAGGTTTATATAATTATATAAATGTAATATTTGATAACTTGTTAATCTTAGTATTTTTTTTCTTACATGCAATGTATGTGTATAATAGGTAACATTTTTACTGGTTCCCAGTTCAGTAGATTGCTCAAGTGTACATCAACCGTATTTTAAACTGTTGATATTAATGAGATAAAATGAACACAATCAGCAAATAAATAGGTTACTTTACTTGTTAAAATAATGAAAATAAAGTAGAAATTATGAAAATGAACTTGTTGAAATAATGAAAATAAAGATTAATTAATTAATTATTAAACTTTTTTCTTTACAGAATTGAATGAAAAACAAAAATGACTAATAAAGAAAATGAGCTTAATTTAATGATGGCAGGCATTCCTTGAAAAAGTTCCTTCCCTTTATAAATAACCAATTTTGAACACTTATGACATACAAATTGTGAGTTTTTGATTTTCTGATATCAATACTCAGCGAGTTGAATATTTTGGGAGCAATATAAGAAAACTGCCGCTGGGCGAAAGCTGTTTTCGTTTGGGGAATTTTACATTTTAGGTGTGACGAGTAACGGGTGTTAATTTTTTGTTGTGTTTTATTCACCAAGTCATTTTTCCGTATGTATATGAGAATGGTCTTAACATATAATTGTCGAATATCTAATATTCTGAGTTTTCTAAAAAGTGGTTCTGATGGGTTTGTTGGCTTACATTTGAATATTATCCTTAGTAACAGTTTTTGAATTAAAACCATGGGATGAAGAATCGTTTTTGCACAACCTCCCCATCCTACTATACCATATGTAGTAATTGATTGAAAAAGTGCAAAGTATACACATCTTAGTGTTTGTAGGTTAAGGATAGATCTGAGAGAGTAGAAAATGTAGCATAATTTGCGAAGCCTTTTTGTTGTAGAATTTATATGGGCCTCCCATCGCAGTTGATTGTCTATAATGACCCCCAAGTACTTAATTTCGTTTGATATTATAAGGTTATCGCATGAACAATTTTTGTGAGGTGATGTAGCCATGTTGAAGTTCTGTGAACATGAATGTATGGTAAGTTTATGATAGTTTTGAGGGAGATTATGTTTGCGTATGGAAAAAAGTAAGTATTTAGTTTTCTCAATATTTAGAGTGAGGAGGTTGGAATCTAACCAGTGTTTTATTTCATTTATACCATGATTTGCTTTTTCAAATGCTGAATTCAAATTTTCATCTGCAAATATGATAACCGTATCATCGGCAAAAGATATTATAGTACCACCAGTATCCAAATTGCATAACGAGTTAATGTATATTAGAAACAGAAGTGGGCCCAACACTCTGCCTTGGGGCACGCCATATGTGATTGGCAAACTTGTACTTCTATACTCTTTAGCGGAGTTAATAATAGTTGACTGGGACCTATTTGTTAGATAGCTCTCAAACCATTTAAGAGGAACACCTTTTATTCCTATCTGTGAGAGTTTTTTCAAAAGTATGCGGTGAGATACAGTGTCAAAGGCTTTAGCCAGATCCAAGAATACAGCGAGGGGCTTGCGACTTTTATCGAGGTTATCAGAAATTAATTTAGTAAAAGCTGCAATTGCATCTGATGCACTAAGATCTTTGCGGAAGCCGTATTGGTTTTTTGACAGGATTTTATTTTCTTCGAGAAACTTGTAGAGCCTTTGTTTTACTGTTTTTTCGATTATTTTAGAGATTGGACTCAGTAGAGATATTGGTCTATAGTTATTGACGATTGATCTGTCCCCTGATTTAAAGATAGGAATAATTGTTGAATGTTTTAGAGTGTTTGGGAAAAGGCCAGTTCGAAAACTTAGATTTGTGATGTATACAAGGGGCTTAGCAATGATTGGTTTAAGGTGTTTAATTAGTTTAGTGGATATATTGTCAACTCCCGTGGAGTGTGTATTTTTGAGTGAATTGATGATTTCAGTGATTTCTTGTTCTGTTGTTAGTGTGAGAATGAAAGGGTCATAACTCAGATTATCGAGAAAGATAGTATTTGCAAGATTATTTTCAGACTTGCTATTTCTTTTTAAAATATTATTTGCTAGATCCGATCCGATTGTAGAGAAGAATTGGTTGAAGTGATTTGCGATTGTTTCTGAATTTTCAGTTGCATTTAGTGTTTTATTTGTGATGGTTATTTTATTTATGGGTGTGGTAATTTTGTCGGTGTAGCATATTTCTTTGACAATGTTCCAGATTTTTTTATTATCATTCGCAGCTTCCTCTATCTGTTTCCTATAATAATCTTCTCTGGCCGTACAGGTTATTTTTTTACAGGCATTTCTGTATCTTTTATAGAATAAGAGAGATTCGTAATCAGTGGGGTTATTTTTACAATATTTATGAAGTTTATCACGTTTGCGGATACAGTGTAAGATACCAGTAGTTATCCAAGGTTTTAGTTTAATTGTACGACTACTTTGATTGTTGTGTGTGTGGGATGTGGCATTTTTCAGATGCTTATGTAGGATGTTGATGAGAGATTCACACGCTAAGTTTGGATCGCTAATTTTGTAGAAATTTGACCAGTTTTCATTGGAAACCAGTTTGAAGAGAGTGTCATAAGAAATTTTCTTTAGTTGTATAGTGGATGCTGGTAATTTTTGAATTTTATGAGAAATGGAGGTGATAGTAGCGTAGTGATCTGTCACAGTGCACTGATATATGAGAGATTTGATATTTAGCTTACATTTGACAAAGACGTGGTCTATGCAACTGGCGGATAACTCTGAGACACGAGTAGGGGCTGTAATAGCTGGGATAAATCCTTGAAGAGTTAATAAATTTATGTAGTCGTTTGCTTGGGGATGCATTGTATTTATAATATTAATATTTAGGTCACCAATAATTAGAACATTTTCATGATTTCTAATACATGCCAGAAACTGATTAAGCGAGTTTAAAAATGGTGTTATATTGGAAGTGCTCGGTGATCGGTATATAGTTAGAACAGTAACGCTATTTTAAGACAATTTGAGTGAGTTATTGTGATTTCCTTTATAGAGTATTGTAAATGATTTTTTATGTATATAATAACGCCATCATTTTGTAATTGGTTATTCTGAGTACTGTATTGATTATAGTTTTTTATGTTTTTAGGAATATAGTTATCTCTGATCCAGCATTCGCTCAGAATAATCAAGTCAAAGTCTGAGTCAAGTTCTGTAAGTAGTATCATTAGTTCATTGAAATTTTTGTTCATGCTTCTGATATTCATGGAAAATATTTTTAGGTTGGATTTATTTAGGGTTTTTTGAACTTCTACAGAACTACTTGTTTCGATACATGGAATCTGCGACAAATTGTCTAAAATATTATTTATATTATCTTCCATTTTTTAAATTGGTGTAGGGTGTTGGTAGCTAAACTTTGGATGAAGACTAGAAGCTGAATAAAACTTGGCGAGCAATTTAGAAAACAAGTTGTATGTAGAGTTTTTACTGTTGGCAATGTTAGAAAATAATGTTGATGTTTCAAAGCAATAGAAATAGGAATAGTATCTTTTACCGGATTCTTGATTCTGACACTAGTACAATATATGTGATACCTCAAAACAAGTACAATAAAAAAATAATAATACGATACAATAAAAGTTTTACACATGATAATTTTAGAATTATAGTTGTGATGAATTTGGTGAGAGTAGTGCCAGTGTCTCCGCATTTGAAACAAGAATTGCAGGTGTTCCGATATCTCTACGTACGTAGATCTGTCCTGATTTGATCCATGAATACTTAAAAAAATTTTCCTTTGTAGCTTTGCGGGCCAGGTACCACAAGTGGTTAGCACGAAATGTCAGGTGTTCCGCAACGTAGACTGGTGAGCTTGGTCCGGCAATCCCTAAGTTCAGAGTGTTGGACTGGATGCTTGTTTGTGGAAGGCTTTTATATCCGATAGTAATTGTTCTCGATCGCGATTCGAGGTCAGTTTAAAAACAATAGGTCCATTTTTGTGTTTTTGTGTCCTGTAGGACGTTTCAATGTTTGAAATATTTACTTTTGATTGAATGGTTTGGCATATATTGTGGAATATATTTTTCAAACTTTCTCCCTTTATTTCGGGTATTCCCCTTACCTCTATATTTTTGGCTCTTGCCGACCTTTCGATATTTTCAAGCTGGCCTTCTAGTAGGTCAATTCGGGATTCTAAAGAGGAATTTTGTTTTGTTAACACCATATTTTTATCTTCTAACTCCCGCACGCGGAGGAGAATATCTTCATACTGCTTGCTCATGAAGGTTATTGTATCCAGTATTTTATTATTTTGTAAGATGATTGCATTTTGACTTTTCAGGATTTCGCTGTTCTCCGATCCAATGGGTTTATCACAACTGATATCGTAAACCGGTGACTGCGCCTGGGAATAAGTGCCAACCGCTACGGTTGCGCACTTCTTGCATTTAATTTGAGTGCGCCGTTCCATTGTCAGTCGTCGATAAGCGGTTTCTGTGATTCCACCGCAGAGAAGATGGTATGCTCCTTTACATACTAGGCATACAGACATTACTAACATTGTCTTCATTTTTTCACCGCACATTTTTATTGGCAACTATCTTTATGTATGATCGCAAGATTCAACCCGAACTAAATGCAATCCAGACAGCGTCTTTTAGATAAACCTATCTTATTTTTTTATTTAATGTGCGACATCTGTTGACTTTTCTGCAAGTCTAGAATGAATATTTATTTTTCGGAATAACTTTATTGAGTAAAACCTCAAATTGTAATATTTAAATATTGAAGACAATATTAGTGATTTCTAAAACACTAATATTTATTCTTTTAGAAATCACTAATATTGTCTTCAATATTTAAATATTACAATTTGAGGTTTTACTCAATAAAGTTATTCCGAAAAATAAATATTCATTCTAGACTTGCAGAAAAGTCAACAGATGTCGCACATTAAATAAAAAAATAAGATAGGTTTATCTAAAAGACGCTGTCTGGATTGCATTTAGTTCGGGTTGAATCTTGCGATCATACATAAAGATAGTTGCCAATAAAAATGTGCGGTGAAAAAATGAAGACAATGTTAGTAGTTCTTATTCGAAGTATGATACAGTTAAAAGTGACCGAGGGGGATAGGGTCCCATTAGCGCAGTTGGTAGAGCACTGTCCCGGAAAGACAGGGGTCCTGGGTTCGAGTCCCAGATGTGACCGTTTCCTTTTCTGATTTTTCTGTTTCAGATTTTCGTTTAGAAATCACTAATATTGTCTTCAATATTTAAATAAAATTTGATGTTTCTCACCTGAACCAAAACCTCCTAGATCACAAGGCCGGATCCTAACTTGGATGGGAACCTCCAAAAATGTATTTTTATTTATCTTTTTTAAATAAACCAAAACATTTTAATAAATAAGAATAAATTGAAAAATTTTAAAACGAAAATTTTTGTAAAATCAGATACAAGTTAGGAGGCTTCTTTGAATGAGTGTCCCGGACTTGTGATCTGGGAGGGTTTGCCTGAACACGCTAATTAAAGAACAAAAATATATATTATTAAATTAAATACCAGAATAAAAAAAGGCATTTCTAATTAAATGTATTCCAATTATGTCCTCAGCATGAGAACTGTATCTAAATTTCTCTAATAAACAATAAACAGTGAATCTGAAGTGACCTCCCAGGAATTAATCCTTTATGTGTAATATATGATCTGCCTGTACAGAATATAAACAAATAATAATATATGTACATTCTAACGCAGCATCGCGTTCATTGGTCAAATGCAATGTATATATTTGGTTTTGTATTGATAATAGTTTGTCTAGTCGTTAATAATAGTTGGTGATAAGATGGATCATTGTAGAAATTTATTATATATGTAAAGAAAAATATAATTTTCTTTAATTCAAGGCAATGCCGAGCTTGTCTCGTCATTGTGAGTGTGTGTCGTGGACTGGCTGGATGTGCGCCACAGTACCTACACAGTCGACTCGATATTTCGTAATCTATGGTGACATAGTAAAAATAATCTATTAGTTGTGACATGACAGATTGATGGAAATAATTTCTAATTGCTATCGTAATTTATCGGATTTGACATAAAATTAATAACATTAAATGTCGTTTCTTCCATTACAGAGAAACTCAATTGTGTTTTAATTGACTGTCGTCCAAATCACAAGGAAATTATCATTATAAAACGACATTTCTTGTCACAATATGGAAAAGTTGAAGTTTACATTTCAATCAAAACCAACAACAGACGGAAAGTCTAATTTTATTGCCATAACCTCAATTATTACACAAGATGACAAAGTTTTCCTGATTCCTGAAGAATGTCAAGCAGCATCACTCCACAAACCTATCTACACCTCTAAGGCTTGTAGCAGTGCGTACTTCTGGACGGGCAGTTCCTACCCGATTAGAATTAACATTGGTCAACATTCTACGATTGGCTCTACTGTTTCAAGCTATTGGTGCAGAGCGCACTTCATCGACCTCAGTTGCTTGCTGGCAGTGTTGCCGAAGCTCCCGATTTTTCGGGAGATCTCCCGATTTTTCACTTCATCTCCCGATCTACCGGAATGGCATCAATATCTCCCGATTTTTCAAAGCAAGCAGCGAATCGTCGTCACTCGACGATTCTTTGTTTATGGTCTGCTAAACAGGCAAAAAATTGTCTCTGGCAAAAAAAAAAATTCCCCCGAATAGGGTATTAACAAGAATAATTAGAGAATACTGATTATCTAAGCTTTTTTTTTTTTTTTAAAGAAAGACAAACATTCCCGGGTTACGAATAACCTGACAATATTTGAAAATCTCCTACTACCACCACAGTAAGCCGAAAATGTTGCTTGTGTTGTGATGGAGGACTTACCCAGCCCAGGAATTGAACACACTCGGCCACCGACCGGTGTATGTATGTATTAGACCTATACAAACCGATAATCTATGAATTTTACGAGCGAGAGTTTAGAATGTATTACGTAACGCCTCGATTCGCTTTTTTGGTTCTTCGTTCCTCGTACATATAATTTTTTTTAATTGTGTAATATTAAGTTTTATGTATAAATATCAATGTCATCAATATCTCTATACTACTATAATATTGAATTCTTATATGTTATCTTTAAAGATAACTAGATAGTTCTTGCATTCTCTCTTCCATTTACCGATAGGTGTTATTTTTATGCTTTCTGGCAGTACATTGACATTTTTTATTCCTATATGGTGTAATATTCTATCGAAACACGTTAAAGTTATCTTTATTATTTCGATAACACATTGTGTATTATTAAATTTTCTTTATAAATATCAACGTCATCAATATCTCTGTTTTACTGTTAGCCAATTTAGCTCCTGTAACATTTTGGCTACTTTAAAAATCTATTTCGCCTAAGTATTATTCACATTGCTATATTTTGAACAATTTGCAACTTACTTTGTTCTCTGTCATTTCACCAGAAAAGAATCGTTGGACAGTTGTTAAAATATGGGCTAAAATTGGAGTTACGAGTATATACTGTAATCGCAGATTATTGGAACAACTTTTGAATAATTCTTCCCAGAAAAGAGATACTTGTACCCAAGTTTCTATTGTAAATGCGCAGCATGCTTATAAAAATTAAATCTTAATCTAATATAACTCCTAATTACTCCATAGCAGTAACAATTTCCACAATTTTATTTTCGCTCTTGCATTGTATTTTTTTTTGCTAATTCATCTGCTAAATTAGTAGGTATTTCATAATAAAAAATGCTAAACAGTTAACTATTGGGTGACAGCGGAATGTTTACATGTGAAGCCAGGTGATATGAAGAAAAAGCTCTTGAGGTGATTGGATGGTTGCTTATTAAAATTGAAAATAAAAAGATTGTTTCGTTTCATTTAATCGTAGACACATCCCGAGGACAAAAATCGTTACTTGTTTGAATGCCGCTCAATTTTAATGTACATAGATAGGTATTCAATAAATTTTGACGTCTCTTGAACTGACAGTTCAAATTTCACAAAAAATGTTCTGTGTTGACAGACGTAAAAATAAGTCTCCATCGAATGTTACGGAAAATTGCGTCATTCCATGGGCAACATCTACAATTATGCTGCTTCTTGATTTTTTAGATCGTTGTTAATGGTCTGCTTCGGAAATAGTAAACGGGATTCGGATTGTTGACAAGGGAGAATTTTTATTATAATAGTTCTAGTCATCTCCCGATTTTTCCCGATTTCTTCAAATTTCTCCCGATTTCTCCCGATTTTTAGGCAAAAATTCTCCCGATTTTGAATTTTTAGTTTCGGTAACACTGCTTGCTGGACTCGTGGGATTACGGTGTGTTCGTACAACGCTGGAACAATGAGGGTCTACTGTGCAAACTACGAAAGGTCTTTTTCACTTATATCTTTTTAACAATGTACTTATAATTCAAATAGGGATTACTCATTTTAACTTCTTGCGTAGTTATTTTATAACTCGCTGGCGCCCGCTCAGACATTCCTTACAAGATTTAAGTGTTTTAAATTCATTAATGTCACATGTTCGTTAGTCAAAATTTTATCAAGATGGCGTTTTATTCACGTACATTCTTGACACGCCCTGAGATAAGTTGTTTGATAGAGTCTCATGTTTATTTTATTTGATTAATTATTTTAACAATTGTTTATTAAATTAGCGTCTGTTGATATTTAAAATAATTCTATTATTTAATCATCCTTATCAGTTCTCATCACTACCTACCTACATTTAGTTAGTGCGTGGCGTAGATGACTAGACAATTGTATTCGGTAATTTACCAATTAATGTCACAATCGAAAGACCCATCATTAATTTATACAATTATCCTTTCATCACCCATCCACGACTTAATGTTACAAATGGCAGCCCTTGTGGGTGAACCTAATTTTTTTGACTAAATAATAATGCAGTATTTTTTTTTCTCTTTCCTTGTTTTAATCTTGTATTGCGATGTCTGATTTTTTTTTATGAATTTCTTGTATAATCCCTGAAAAAGACCTTTCGTTTTGCATGGTAGATGTTCGGGTGTTGTTCGAAATACATCGTGTCACTGAGATTTTATTAATTCTTCATTTTACGCAGCTTTTCATCTGGCACAACTCATGACGTTTTTCGTCTTATTATCGTGTTCGTTAGTACGCTGACGTCACACTTATTTTATATTTTTTGTTTTGCGGTGATTGTGGTTGTTGTATTGTTGCTTGCATGTTCTAATGATTTTTTTCTACCTACCCTGTTAGTTAGGTATGACGGATTCGACCATTTTAACAAGAAGTCGTGCGTTAATCATGTCAAAACCAGAGGATGGCATTACTTCGGCAAATTCGGCGGTCGCGTCTAACACAGTTCCGGTTCACAAATGGAACTTAACCTTCGACGGTACTGGGAACGTGCATAATTTCATTGAACGGGTCAACGATTTGTCTATATCTCGGAACGTAAGTACAGCTTCTCTTTTTTCATCTGCGGTGGAACTTTTTTCAGGTCATGCTTTAGACTGGTTTAGAGTCAACCGTTCTTCTTTCAAGTCATGGACGGATATTGTAATTGCTCTTAAGGAAGAATTTGAGCTTCTGGACCATGAAAGACGTTTAGTTGCTCAGATCAGAGCCACGTACCAGCAACAAAAAGAGAACCTGGGTTCATTCATAACACGTATCTTGACTTTAAACAATCAATTGTCGTCGAAATTACCAGATGACGAAATTCTGGAAATATTGCAATGTAATATGTTACCGAGATACATTCAAAAATTGTCGCTCTCTGTCATCTCGGACATTAATTGTCTGAAAAAATTGGGAAAAATGATTGAACTAGCAGACAGTCGGTCTGATTCCAGACTTTCCCCGCCAAATGCAAATACAGTTAATTATAATAATGTTTCTCATTCCTCCTCAAATAATGCATTTAGCAGAGGGAATAACAGAATGTCTCAGAATAATCCCAATTTCAGGAATCATCGTCAATCTTTTGAGTTCAGTAAACGTAGCCCGTCAAATATGAGTTCTAGGGAGGTGAAATGTTTCCGCTGTGGCCGTCCTGGTGTGAAGGCGCCTTCATGCAACTGCCGGCAGGCAAAAAACTAGATGTCCTGGGGGTCCTGTCTGCGGGCGGCAAGTCGACACCGTTCGCTGACATCACCGCCAGGCATCGGCTTGCTGTGCTGTCGGAAACCAGAACTTTCTTCAAGAACCTTTGGACTTCGAAGGTGGTGAGTGCGGCTAAAAGGGATGGCCGTCCACACATCATTTTCCAGGTTCTGGGTTCCAACTTTTCTGGCCTTCTCGACTCTGGTTCGCATATCTCAATTATTGGTAATAATTTTCATCGTCAGTTTTTAAATCTAGGGTTAAATCTTTCTGTTCTTAAGAAAAAATTTTCACTCACTTCTGCTACGGGTCATACTGTGGAGTGCGTTCACAAAATTGCGGTTCCGGTAGTTCTTGGTAATGTTAAGAAAATTTTTAATTTTGTAGTTATGCCAGACATAAAATCTAACATCATCCTCGGTTGCGACTTTTGGAAAGTTTTTAACATTTGTCCCAAGTTAACTAAATTAATGACTAATGACCCTGACAATAGTTGCGTGTCTGAGGTAAGAGGACTAGATAGCTTTGAGAACTTGGATTCATTTCAACAATCAACATTAAATAACGTTATACACGAATTTGAAGCCTTTTCTGGAAATCGTTTGGGTAGAACGTCTCTTGAAAAACATGTCATTGACACGGGTGATTGTCAACCTATTAAGCAACGTGTTTATCCGATTTCTCCTCATTTATTGCCGGAAGCTCACAGAGAACTTGACAGACTATTAAAACTGGGAGTAGTAGAACCCAGCAATAGCTCGTGGAATAATCCTATTGTTTTAGTGCCCAAGAAAAATGGTTCTTTTAGACTTTGCTTGGATAGTAGAAAACTCAACGCGGTCTCGCGGCGGGACGCTTATAGCCTACCGTTGATATCTGATATCTTAAATAGTCTCGGAGGAGCACGATATCTATCAACTTTAGACCTTAACGATGCGTTTTTTCAAATCCCGTTAGAGGAAGATTCTAAAGAGAAAACCGCTTTTACTATACCTAAACGAGGCCTCTTCCACTTTGTAACAATGCCTTTTGGTCTTCATGGTGCGAGTTCTCGGATGATGAGGCTTATGGACAAGGTTTTGGGTCCGGAGTTCGATGGGAAAGTTTTTTGTTACCTAGATGACATAATTATCATTAGTTCCACCTTTGAAGAACACATTGATCTTTTAAGACGGGTTAAACAAAAGTTACAAGCTGCGTGTTTGACTATTAACGTAGAGAAGTCAGTCTTTTGTCGTGACTCCCTTAAATACCTAGGTTTCGTGATTGATAAGGATGGGTTGAGAACTGACCCGGGAAAAGTGAAAGCAATCGTTGACTTCCCCATTCCAACGTCGCAAAAGAGCTTGCGTAGGTTTATCGGTATACTTTCTTGGTACAAAAGGTTCATTTTAAATTTTTCTTTAATTGCAGCACCTTTGCATAATTTAACCAAAAAGGAGTTTGCTGGTAAAAAATTTGTATGGAATGAACAGGCTGATGCTGCCTTTACTAAATTAAAGAATATTCTGGTCAAGGCTCCTGTTCTTGCTTGTCCCGACTTTAGTAAACCCTTTACAATTAGTTGCGATGCATCGAACACCGGTTTGGGGGCGGTCCTTTCTCAATCTGACGTTAATGGTATAGAACACCCTATTTCCTTTATTTCCAGATCACTATCTGCACAGGAGAAAAATCACTCCACAACCGAGAAGGAGTTAAATGCTATGATCTTTGCACTAGAGAAATTTAGGGGTTATATTGAAGGTTCGCCTATTCCTGTCAAGGTGATCACTGATCACTATAGTCTAAAATGGCTTACAAACTTAAAGTCTCCGTCGGGTAGATTAGCGCGGTGGGCGGTTAGACTTCAGCAGTTCAATTTTGAAATAATTCATAGGAGCGGAAAAGACAACATTGTTCCGGACGCACTGTCTCGTGACCCTTTACATGTTGACTTGATTAATCAGTCCTTTCCACTTCCGACCGTTGGTACTTAAGTTTGAAAGAAAAAATTTTGGCTAATCCGGAAAAATTTCCAGCGTTTAAAGTTTGCAATGGTGTCATCTTCAAACACATTCAGAGCATGGAGGCTCTACACAGGTCTTATGACTGGAAGGAAGTTCTCCCAAAAGAGTGTAGGAAAAACGTCATCGTTCAAAATCACGTTCCGCCTTCTTGTGCACATTTTGGCATCTTAAAAACGTTAAATAGGATTAAACTTAAATACTACTGGCCAAAAATGTCAGCTGATGTGAAGTCTTTTGTAAGTAAATGTCATACTTGTTTAGGTTATAAAAGTTCTAACTTACTGCCTCCTGGTTTGATGGGTGACCCAAAACTGGTGCAAAGGCCGTGGCAAATGATTGCGACAGATCTATTAGGTCCTTACCCTAATTCTTACAAAAAGGGTTATACTTACCTTTTAGTGGTTTCTGATTTCTTTACCAAGTATACTAGACTTTTTCCACTTAGGAAAGCAACGGGTAGTGTTATTGCGGAAATTTTGGAAAATGATATCTTTTATAAATTCGGTGTTCCAGATACGATTGTTTTGGATAATGGCCCACAATATATATCGCGTGACATGAAAGCGCTGGCCAATAAATTTCATATCCGTCACTTGTTTTATAATTGCAGATATCACCCGCAGAATAACCCTGTTGAGCGTGTAAACAAGGTGTTGGTAGCAGCCCTGGGTTCTTTTGTGGGATCTGATCACAGATCCTGGGCGTGCCATCTACCTGAAATTGAACTGGCTATAAACACTGCTGTTCATGAAGTCACAGGCTATACTCCGTTCTTCCTTAATTTTGGTAGAGAGATTGTAATTTCGGGAAATGACTACAAAGGTGTAGACTTTAACGCGGAAGACATTAGATTCTCAAAACGCGATTCATGGGCATCTGATTTACATGAATTAAATGACATTTTCTCCCAAGTTCGCACGTCCTTAAGACAATCATACGAACGTAATAAGGTTCAATATAATCTGCGTCGTAGGGACGTTCAATATGAGGTTGGGGACATTGTCTGGAGAAGGTCCTTTGCTTTGTCAGACGCTGGTAGATACTTTTCAGCAAAATTAGCCCCCAAATTTATACGTAGTAAAATTATTTGCAAGATATCGCCGGTTGCTTATCAATTAGCGGATATGACAGGGAAACCCGTGGGAACTTTTCATGTTAAGGATATAATCAAGTTAGAAGAAGCTAACTGACCTTGGGGTGGGTTATTTGATGAACTATTTTTCTTATGTTGTAATCGTTATACTTTTATTTGAGAATTAATCCCTTTTCTCTTGTTATATATTAGGTTATTGCTTGCCTTGCCCTCAGGTTTGCAATTTTTCTTTGTGTTCTCTCATTGTGAGGACATGACTGGTAATTTTTGTGTCTTCACATTGAGTGTATTTTAGTATAAGTTTTGTTTTGTCTTTGTGTACATGTGTAGTATGTGTTTTGGGGAGTAATTTGTCCTTTCCGATTCAACGCGGGGGATTGACGTTTTTTAATCTCACGCATTGAATCCACATTTTTTTTTGGATTTAAGTGCAATCATTTTGTATTGAACATTTTGTAATCTCACGATTTGAATCCATTGTATCATTTTATGCGTTATCCTAGGGCAGTGAAGTTCACAATCTCAGTTGGCCACTGTTTTGTGCTATTTTTCTGTTCGAGGGATCTTTTAATAGCTGATTTTACTTTGTGAGATGATACTATTTGTTCTTTAATGAACTAAGTACGCGATGGCGACTTGTTTTGAGGTACGGTTTGTCCTTTCTAGAGGGACATACTGTATTTCAATTATGGCATATACGAAGCTGTATTTCGGTGTAACAGTTCTGTACCAAGCTTGGTCCTCGTGTCATTTTAATTGTGTGCATGGTTGTTCTTTATATGTTGTTCTTTAGTACCTTAGTACCTTAGTTTGCCTTGGTGTTGGTTGACTATTTTAATTCATTAATTTAGAAAATACTTCATGCAGTTTTCCGCGATAGCCTCAGATGCTCATAACATTCTATTTTTCTCTGGTTTTAGGAAACCATTGGCATGGTGTTTTCTTTGATTTAGTCACTGTTTAATACACTTTTCAAATATTTAAAAAAAAAAAAATTTTATGTCATAATAATTAATTTAATAATTTATTTAATATTTATTTTGAAATTTTAGTGAGTTTTCACTCGCTCAGGTTATTTGTTATTTACAGATTCTTATTTTTGTTAACATTTAAAAATTGCATCCTTTTATGAAGTTTTTTTTACTTTTATTGCTCTTAATGTCCTTGGCTTGAATTATTATTAAATTGATATTTGTTCATATTATTAAGAATGTAAATGAGTAAATTTTTTTACATTTTCTTTTAACAAATACTATGCGTTTTCACATGCAATTGCTGTGGCTTCTCTCTGAGCTCAAGATAAGTCGCATCAATTTCATTTGGACTTTGCTGTATTTTGTCAATATTGGGTCATCAATATATGGTTCTGTTTGAGCCGGTCTCTTCTATCTTATTATGAATTTGGGTTTGTTTCTGGGATAACTTTATAATTTTTCATCTCTGCTCGCAGAGGGCAGTAACTTCAATGTGGATATAGACGTTATTAGTTTCATTTTATAGTGTTTTCTTTTAGCTTCAATTTAACTTTTGTTGGGCGCTCAGCTTTCACTTTTAGCTAGACTCCTTTTATAAAAAAAAAAAAAAAAAAAAAAAAAAAAAAAAAAAAAAAAAAAAATTTTAATAAATTTTGTTAGTCTTTACTACAGTTTATCTTTTCATTTGTTATTCTATTCAAGTTTTTGTTTACACTTCAGTAGTTGTTAAATTCCTTGCTCAGTAATCCATTTTGTCAAGCATAGCATACCTTTCTTTTCACTTGCCTCAGGGAAGTCAGTCGCCTTCATCACTCTTCGGTTCTTCACGTCTAGATAACTCAAGATAATACAAAACTTCAAGATTTACAAACTTTTATCAATTCTTCGAGGAAGCAATTTTTGTTCAAGATCGAGTCTTCAGGGAAGCAACATTCTTCTACGGGAAGAGTTTAATAGGATACTACCTGGCCGTTCACTGCTATCAGAAAGAGGGTGCAGCTTCTCAAGATTGCATTTGTTGTCAACATTGGAGAATGGTGATACAATTATCGGGGCTCATTATCTTCGCCAAGCAAGTTCAATCTTCTTCACTGATGTCAGAAGAGGGTCATTCAGATATTCCATCAGCGAGAATTCTTCCTTCTACTTCCTGGGTGTTGGCGCTTCAATCCTTGCTCAGCGAGCACATCACGGACTTCAACAGAACGTGCTGGACTCTTCTTCTAAGGCATTATCTGCATTTTGTGACTCTTTACCACTTATTGGACTTGGATTTGGAGGCATGAGGAGGAAATCAAAAAAAAATTATCGTGCCGAAAATTTTTTTCCTTTGGAAGGGGGGTAATGTAGCAGTGCGTACTTCTGGACGGGCAGTTCCTACCCGATTAGAATTAACATTGGTCAACATTCTACGATTGGCTCTACTGTTTCAAGCTATTGGTGCAGAGCGCACTTCATCGACCTCAGTTGCTTGCTGGACTCGTGGGATTACGGTGTGTTCGTACAACGCTGGAACAATGAGGGTCTACTGTGCAAACTACGAAAGGTCTTTTTCACTTATATCTTTTTAACAATGTACTTATAATTCAAATAGGGATTACTCATTTTAACTTCTTGCGTAGTTATTTTATAACTCGCTGGCGCCCGCTCAGACATTCCTTACAAGATTTAAGTGTTTTAAATTCATTAATGTCACATGTTCGTTAGTCAAAATTTTATCAAGATGGCGTTTTATTCACGTACATTCTTGACACGCCCTGAGATAAGTTGTTTGATAGAGTCTCATGTTTATTTTATTTGATTAATTATTTTAACAATTGTTTATTAAATTAGCGTCTGTTGATATTTAAAATAATTCTATTATTTAATCATCCTTATCAGTTCTCATCACTACCTACCTACATTTAGTTAGTGCGTGGCGTAGATGACTAGACAATTGTATTCGGTAATTTACCAATTAATGTCACAATCGAAAGACCCATCATTAATTTATACAATTATCCTTTCATCACCCATCCACGACTTAATGTTACAGGCTTATGCTACAGTAAAAAATACATTAAAAAAAAGACACCAAACCAGAAGTGTATGGATAAAAATGACAGAAGATATTTTAAAAGATCAGGTGAAAAATGAGAAGATACAGTGCAGAAGAGATAAATTGATATCGAAGAATAATGTTTATTACAAAAAAGTAAAAAAAAGAGAAAAAATAATTCTATCAGAAAAATTCAGCATAGTATTTATCAAAAATGTTCATACAGACCTAGGTCACATAGGAATTAAACAAATGCAAAAAGAATTATCATTATATATACTTGGACAGCGCCCATGAGGTGATTTTTCACAAAATTAAGAGAGACCGAGCGCCTGCTAAATGGGCCAGAACCAAAAGTATTAAGTCAGTTGCGACAATAGTTTGCATTCAAATTTACATAGATGTTGATTCTAGTATGTTCAGTGGTTTGATCAATTTTAACAGAACTAATAAAAAAAATTATGCTTCGTGCAGAAAGCCGCGTTCACAACTCATTCTAGTGTAGATTAGTTATATATACACTATAGTGTGAACAACAATAAGTAATACAAAACAAAAAATACTTTGATAATAAAAATAATAATTTATTCCAGAAGGTATGCAGGGGTGCTTAAGATAAATACAATACATTTCCTACTTCAGAGTAATAAAATAAACAAATTTTAAGCAAAAAACCGATATAATATAAAAAAAAAAGTGGGTGTGTCAAGCCTACGCAAGACAGAAGTGAAACTTCTAGTTTCAGCTGATGCTTGGCGTGGCGCAGTTCGCTGGTGTCTGAGAGAGAGGAAAGAAGAGAAGAGAGAGAACGTTCGTGAGCGGCTCCCCCACCTCAACAAGGTTTCACTTCAAAAATGCCACAGCCGAGAATCGAACCTCGCTTAACTGATTGAAAGCCAACCACGCTGAGCACCAACTGTAAGCAAAGCCGCATAAATTGATTATATTATGTAGGTTCTGAAAATATGAGAGCTTGTTATGTTTTATAATGTTACCTACATCACACCCAAAATATAATATATTTTTAAAAATAATGTACAATGTACAGAAATAGAATCCCACACAAGATCGCGTAGTGCGCTCTAGCGAACGGATATTTTATCAGAGGGAGATAGTTTTAATTTTTTTTTCTGTAAATTATTACATATTATCAAAATAAATAAATTAATTAAATAAATGTAATACAATTATCATAATATACGGATTAGATAATAATTTTAATCCAACACAATAACGCAAAGCGCGCTCTAGCGGAGTAATGTTTTATCACAGTGAGATAAGTGTTTTTATTATTTTGCAATATTATTTTCTTTTAAAAAATGTTCTGACCTACTAAAAAATAAGATATTGAATGAAAAAGGCGTTAAAAACAAAAAAATAATGTGCGATGGCCGAGAATCGAACTCGGATCAACTGCTTGGAAGGCAACTATGCTGACCATTACACCACCAACGCCAGTTGTCGGGATGAGCTAAGAAGCATTTATATGTTACTTCAAAACTTTGACTAGATCAAATGAACTTTAATCGGTGGTCCCGCATTTTCGTTTCGGTCATGAGTCGGTTTTACTCCGGTCCTCGAAATTGCATGACGCGCGTAAAGAAGTTTCACTTCAAAAAACAAGACGTAACAGAAAAGTTTTTTTTCTATAATTCATCTATTTTAAAATGTCTTTTGAAGCAAAACAATTTTTTTTTAGTTTGACTGAGGATTAAACTGCTACCAACCTCGCCAAATGCCAATTGGGTAGGACCGACAATTATTTCGTATATTAACTGTTGTAATGTCATCCGATTTCAGAAAAAAAGCTTATATATCCGCGTGTGTGTACGTGAATGCCACCAAAAGTTGATTTGCATTGTCATCGACAAAGAGTCTATCTGCCGAGTTTCAGCAGGATTGGACGTCGGAAAATGGGTTAATTGCCGTTTCAAGATTTGCATTCATTCATTACCGTAAAATAAAGTTTAATTCAAATAGATTTACTTAAAAACAGATAAGGAGTAAAAAATATGAAATGTTTAATTTCGCATTTGGTCGTTCATGGAGGATATTTGACCGTGTCCAGTCTGCTGTCGGGCCACCAGGGGGGGACTCCAACCAAGCAACCATGGCAGGGATGATGGTATTCTTTGATTGACGTAGTCGGCGACATAAGCTTCCTGAAAAAGTGTCCTGTAAGTGTGCAACTGTCCCTCCAGGAACATTTTCGGGATGCTGCAGTATCTCGGTAGGCGGAATAGTTAGCGATTATTATGTAACTTTACGTTAACGTTACAATTTTTACTATTTTATTTATTTCAAATTCATTAAAAATAATATGTTACTCTTAACAAATATTATGTCATTTCATCTATCTGTAAATGAGTTTATTCCGGTTTCGGTTCAAGATGGTGGCCTTGTTGGATACTACCTTTTTATCCCGCCAGATTTCGCATGATCGCATATTATAATAATAAATATTATGGTACCCACCAGTCTGAAGAAAGTTTGGAAAAATAATTGTCAAATAGATGGTGACATTTCTTTTAAAAAATTGTATATTACTTATTTGAAATAAAAAAAATTAACTTATAATATTCATGGTTGATAATTAAGTTGGTAGGTACTTCAGTGCCTTAAAAATAACGTAGATTTTAATTTTTATAATAACGTTTCAACTATAAGAAGAAAAAAAAGTTATGTTATTTTAAACATATAGAAAAGAAAAATAGATTTGGGTGCAACAGGGTTTCGAATTAGAATCCACTGCCCGCCAAGTGGACTATTTTTACATATTTTATACTTTTATGCAGGTATTCTTTTAAAAGATGATAATAATACAGAACATTATTTAAATTAAGTAAAGTTAAATCACAAATTGCAAGAGACATAAAAAGGACCAAAGTGTTAATTAGCATAATTTAACTAGCCCAAAAATTAAAAAAAAAACCTTTTTTATAAACAGTGTAGACAAAAATGTCTACTTCAGTACACTCTGTCTTATTATTACGTAGTTCATTATCCAAAATATTCCTTGGTGGGAGAGATAGCATATCTGTTTCTATCCGATTTTGGTTTCAATTATCCTATTAACTTTTTTGTTTTGTTTTTATATATTCAATAATATTGTTATTGGGTTTATAAAAACAGTTTATTTTTAAACAAGTACTGCTGTGTAATTATTATTACGCGTGACAGCTGTTTCGCCCTCTGAAGGCATTATCAAACTGTCATTATCACAGCTTGATAATGCCTTCAGAGGGCGAAGCAGCTGTCACGCGTAATAATAATTACACAACAGAACTTGTTTAAAAATAAACTGTTTTTATAAACCCAATAACAATATTATTTTTGTTGTTTGTTTTTGGGGTGTTATGCCGTGTTGCGCTAACTCCTTCTTTAGCCGACGTTTCGGACAGCGTTGCAGTGTCCATCATCAGGGCAGATCCGGTAGATCCGAAGATGTGTGAATTTTGGTTGTCGAGTTTGTGCTTATTTATTTGTGGCCTGGGCCCATACAATATTATTGAATATATAAAAAATTAAAATTAAAATGGAGTTCTACAAATTAAATTTAATAACAATAAATAAAATATCCTATTAACATTTTTCAGTGTTCAAATTTCGCGCCATTAGCGGCGTGATCCTTCCGTGAATTCAAGCACAGCTAGGTGTTCGCACACTACCACACTAATGCACATTGCACACTACTATGCGACGCCGCGCCCGCGCCGCTCCGCAATGTTGCCAAACGTACGAGGTTCCTCGTACAAATACGAGATTTGTGGCCTTCCGTACGAGGTACGAGGAGACTTTCAACCTCGTACAATTATGTACGAGATTTTGATAATACCTATGGCTATACGAACATTTTACATCACTATTATATAACAGTAAAAACTAGTGCCATCTATCAGAACTTGTAGGAACTTCTTACACCAAAAATTACATTGCCGTATTTGCGCGATGATTGTCTATGGTAGTTATCCCATCAACCGAGAAATCCCCGAATAATAAAATTATTGAAATCCCTGAATAATAAAACAGTTCGTTCGTTCTTCGCATTAGTCGTCGCTGTGACACAGAGCGCAAATTTCTACTATCTCTGTTTTTTACGAGTTCCATTTGTTGCATGCCGACCGTGTTTAGTTTGTTATAACTCTACTTAAGGGAAGTTAATAATTAATATTATTCATGTGAAAGAAAGGGAGGAACGAGTAAAAAAGAAGTTACTTAGTTACAAAACACTCTTCAAATTTATTTAATAAAATGTATAAGGAAGGTTTAATCTTAATCTAGGTTTAATAATAGTCTTAAATTGTAATTCGTAAAATTAATTGTCCTTTTTCTTAATCCTAAATTATTGTTCATTCAATGTCTTAAAAGTTGGGTCACGTTACGAGATAAATATGAAAAAATTGTTCAGGCACTTCCCTTTACGATGATTCTGGAACCGCGTACTCCACGTTCGCACTTATCACTGATACACAAAAGCGGCAACTTGGGCTGGTTCCGAAGGGCGGAATCAGTTCAGCCTGGGCCAAGGCTCCAAAGGGCGGAGTCAGCAGGCAGCGACTTCTGAGAGGGCAGCTTCCTGGGCGGAAGTCTGGCGACCACTCTGGCTTCCTGGGCGGAAGTTCGCGGGGTTACGGGAAGAGCCTCGACGACCGCTCCAAGGGGGAGGGCAAGAGGTTTCTCGGCGGACGCGAGATGGTGACTCCTGAGAGGCGAGAGCGTGACTGTCGGTTGCGGAATCTGTTGAATTCGCCCGCGCTATCTGGCGACCGTAGCGCGCCTGTGGTGGGGTGCTGAACTATAGTGGTTCCGCTTTACACCACTTCGGTACGTTGGTTGAGTCCGTGGCGCTGGCATCGCCATTCTCACCGCTAGATTGCGCTGTCTGGCTGATTCGGATTATCATACGGTTCAAAATCTTAAAATATATTAGGTATCTTAACAATATGCATGCATACACTTAATTCATATCTGGTTGCAATTAAAATCTAATCTAAGTTGACAATTACTCTTACATCTAGATTTATACTTAATGTTAAATATTTTAAAATTACGTTTTTTTAAATATGACCTTCAAACCATTACAATTTAGCCTAGCCTTGGGCAAAGGTTTGTTTTATTGCCGGGTCGCTGGCTTAACGTTCCCATTTCAGAATTACTACTTAATGAGGGTCTAGAGATAAATCTGCCGACTAATGGGTGTATTCCCAAGTTAGCTTTCTAATTTTTTATTGCGATTTCCGGCCACGCTATTGACTAAATATTTCGGTCTAATAATACCCGACTGCCGCCTCCATCTGCGTGTGACATTACAGAGACAGATGCGGGCGCACGTGTTTTGCTTTGGCCTTTCTGTGAATTCAAGTCAGGTAGATACCTAGGAACATATCAATCGCCCCCGGTTTGTTTGACTTGAATTCACAGGGAGATTATAATTAACTTATTAGCTATTATTAACTTTACTATTGCTACGACATTTAACCTAACAACCTAAATTTAACATTACTATTACGATATTGATATTGGTATAAGTTATATAAGAACTAGGTATCGCTTGGCGTCTGTCCTTCTGGCCTGGGTGCTGGACGCAGTTGGTCCGCGTGTACCTTACATGGTTTCCCTCTGCGTTCGATCCAGTAGATATTGCCTCGGCCTGTAGGTATTAGAATTTTATGAGGTCCACTCCACGTGGGGGCAAAACCCGCGTGGAATCCCGCTGCCAGGTCTGATTGAGGGTGTTCCCTCATAAAGACCTTTTGACCCGTCTCGTAGTTAGATCTCTCTTCAACCGGCGGGGCATAGCCCTCACTGTACTTTCGTTGGGAGTCCCTGATTGCTTGGTCTTGTTCTGCGCGCTGGCGTGCGGTACTTGCCGGGTTCGTAAATTCATCAGACGTGTGCACCATCCACTCGCCGGGTCGGGGGAGGTCGTAACCTAGAAGAGCTTGGCTAGGTGTTATCCCTGTGGCGGCGTTCTGGCGGCCGCGCAGGGCCCCGAGGAGCGTGGGTATATGGGTATCCTATTGCGCGTGAGCCTGTCCTTGAAGGTTGATTCTAATCCTTTTTTTTATTTCTTGATTGCGCCGTTCCGTAACGTTAGCTCGGGCGTGGTATATGGCTGTAGTCCAATGCAGGCATTGCCAACGCTCGATGGCTTGGCTCCACAAGGCGTTTCTGAACTGGGGACCGTTGTCGGTGAGCAAGGCTCGAGGGTAACCGAATCGGTTGAAAACCTCTGTCTCTAACAGCGTTACTAACTGCGGGGCTTTACTCGAACGAATCGGGAAGGCTTCAACCCATCTAGTGAAGAGATCCGTAACCACTAAGATGAATCGTTTCCCTCTGGCGGTCGTGGAATATGGTCCCATCAAGTCGATGGCCACGAGTTCGAACGGATTTGAAGCTTGGGTACTGCCAAAAGGAGCTGCGGGGCGTATTGGCCGGGCTCGTGTAGTTAAGCATACCATGCATGCTTGAACATGTTTTTCTACATCAGTGCGCATGTTAGGCCAGAAATAGTGGGCTTGAGCCGCCCTAAGGGTCTCCTTTGCTCCCGGGTGTCCGGCCACAGAACTGTTATGGTAGGCGGTGATAACTTTGCTAATCATACTGGTTGGTACTACCAACTGGGGCTCGTTGTGGTTCCTTCTTCTCCAGAGGTAATCGCCCATTCGCTCGTAACTTCGCATGTAGCGACGATCTTGTGCACTGGGAGCATGTCGTGCGCTAATCTGGCGTAGCCGCCTAAGTTTCTGTTGAGTTTCTGGGTCCGTTCTCTGATTTCTTCTGTTAAGGCTAAGTTGATCGGCGTGTCATTGCTCTCCCGGTCCTGGCCTTCCACCTCTTGGAGTGGGGAGTCGCTCTCCTGAGCGACTTCCACGTGCATCACCTGAGCACCTGATTCTTCAGTGCCGCTGTCGCGCGTGGGGTACATCATTCGGTCCAATTCCTCTATGTCGGGATTTATGTACGTATCGCTGGGCTGGCGAGATAAGGCATCGGGTAATTCATTATTCCTCCCTGGGCAATGTTCTAGCGTGAAATCGAACTCCTGAAGAAGCAACGCCCAGCGCATCAGTTTGGCTCGTTGGTCCTTAGCGTTATGCAGCCACGTGAGAGCCTGGTTATCAGTCCGAAGTCTGAAGTGTCTACCTTCGATATATGGCCTATATCGCTTGATCGCCCATACGGCTGCCAACGCTTCTTGTTCGTTTGAATGTAGACGTTGTTCGGCTTCAGTAAACTTTGCACTAGCGTAGGAAATAACGTCTCTCCCTCCATCTGGGCGGGAATGGTACATCACAGCCGATATTCCAAACTTACTCGCATCCGTTTGAATAATAAATTCTCGGCTAAAATCCGGTCGAGCCAGCGTGAGCGGGCCACTAAGCGCTTCTTGGATCCTCGTCATGGCATCCTAGGCGGCTGGGGTCCAACGGAAGTTCCTACGTGTGTTAAGCAGGTCTGTCATTGGGGATGCTAGCTCCGAAAATCGAGGGACGTACTCCCGCAGCCAGTTGCATAATCCTAAAAATCCTCTTAGCTCTTTTCGTGTCCGGGGAGGCGTGGCGGCAGCTATCGCTTGCTCATGAATAGGTTGTGGTTGGTTACCCCTGGCGCTGACCGTATGGTCTAAATAATCGATTTTTCAGCGATTAGGTTGCATTTTTTTGGGGCACAACGGAGCCCAAAGTGTTGGAGTCGTTCGAAGACCAGCCTCAGGTGGTACAGGTGACTTTGTAAGTCGGGAGAGAATATCACAACATCGTCTATATAAACCATGCAAAATTCTCTAAGGTAGCCGGCAAGTACCTCTTGACTCATTTGACGTTGAAACGTTCCTGGGGCGCCCTTGAGCCCGAAAGGCATAACTCTCAATTGGTAACATGCACCATCAGGGGTAGCAAACGCAGTCAGGTGCTTCGATTCTGGGTCCATCGGCACCTGCCAATAACCCTTCGTTAAATCTAAGGTGGTGAACACCTTGGCTGTCCTTAGATCCTTTAGTGTTTCGTGGATAATAGGTAGTGGTGATATTTCTCCTTCGGTAACGTCGTTCAAACGACGATAATCAATGCAAAATCGGAATCCATTCCGTCCCTTCCGGGGAGCCATCACGACGGGGAAGCAATATGGCGATCTACTGGCTTCTATCACTCCATCCGCCAGCATTCCTTCTAGCTGATCGTATAACGCTTTCTTCTTTGCATCGGACAACCGGTGCGGGGCAATGCGAATTGGGTTTTTATCCTTTAGGTGAATGACGTGTGGTTGCAGAGGCGCTGGCCCTGCATATGGCCGGAAAAGCTCTTCGAATTCAGTCAATAAATTGGTAACTGCCCGCTTCTGGGCGTCGCGTCGGGGAGGTTAGGTATCTCCGGCAGTTCAGCATTCCCTTGACTGGTTGGCTGGCGTCGTGGGATTAGGTGAGTACTCAGCCGTTCGCCACGGCCAAAGTGCAAACATCCCCTGTAGAAGTCCACCACGTCTCTCTGAGCGGTAAGCCAAGAGTTTCCTAAGATTAGGGCTTCCCGTAATCCTTCTATAACCAGGAAATTATCTTCGAGCTCCCTTTCCTGTATGGTCCAGTGCAGCGTTGTCTTCGCTAAAATAGCCATTGATGCGGATGCGGATGCGTGGGCCAAGTTTATTGTGCTAAGCGAGGATTTCTCGTAATTATCGACTGAAACTAGTTCGGCCCTGACGAGGTTATGGGAGGCTGCCGAATCGATGAGTGCTTCGAAATCTCGCCCTTGAATCTTAACTCGAATACGAGGCATGAGGGTAACACTTTCGGCTGTTGCTGTGTTGCACGTTGGATATGTGGAATGAATTTCCATCTCGGGCATAATTGATACTGTGACCGCTTGGTTAGGTATATCCGGGCTGTACGTACTTATTAGCGGCGGCACGTGGTTAAGCTCATGTTGCGTAACATTCGTCAGAAGTGCTTGTTGGGTGTTTTCTTGCAATATATCGGGCGCTCCGTCTAACGTAGTAGAGACTGAATATATATCCTGACCACTTGGCCCGGCCAGTGGCTCTTGAGGTGAGAAATTAAATTGCGCAATAGTAGTGGCGTTATCCGGTGTAATTGGCGCGCGCGTGTGAGGTGGGGGTTCCCTGGCTGGAACGTAGGCAAAGGAACATTGAGGGGACTCTTGAGTGGTTTGTGGTCCAGTTCGCCCTTCTCGTGGGGTACGCTGGTAAAAATCTGGGGGCCCTAGACGCGACGTTGTCCGACCTGTTCGGCGCCCGGGCTCTGCCAGTTTCCCGCCCTGCGGGGCGGACGTTCTGGGCAATCTCTATTCCAATGTCTCCCTGGACACAATTGACACCAGGGGTCTCGCGGTTCTCTTCTCTCGCGGTCGTTACCGCGTCTATCTCCCCTTTCCTGAGGTTGGGGTGGCGGCGTACGGAATAGTGGCTCCTTTGGAAAATCTATGAGGTTAACACGCGAGGTAAGAGTCTCCATCGTGTAAGCCCCGAAGATAAGGCCCGCCTCCAGCAGTTCCCTGTAGCGGGGCGTCATCAGCCCTATCAGCTCTGGGCACAACTCGTCCATGCCCGCTTGTCCGAAAACGCGTTCGTAAACGGCTCGCTTCCGTCGTAAGAAGCATACGCCACTCTCGTTGCTTCGTTGTTGATCCCCATACAACGTGACAATGAGCGATGTTCTGGCTCCATCTACGCCGTAGCGCCTGCGTAGCTGGGCCGCAAAATCTTCCCAACTCCACCGTCCGCGTGAATGTGGCAGCCACCATCTTTGCGCTTCCCCTTGCAACCTGGCAACTGCCTTCTCGACCTTCGTTGCAGGTGAGCAGCTTGTACAATTAAAATACTCCTCGCACGCGGATATGAATACTTCTGGGTCCTCTTCCGCTAGACCTCCGAATCGGTCTTCCAGAAGTCTTGATTGGCACGTGGTCTGACCCTTGTTCTCCATTCTTGGGGGAGGCTGTGGGAGAGTCTCTACCGCTTCTGCCGCCTGACTAACTTCTGCTGTGGCCGCTCGCGTAGTCCGGGTGCTAGCTGACGCCATTGTTCAAAATATTCTAAGTTGTCTAAAATTAAAATCTATTCCTAAATTTAAAAAAAACATAAATACCTAATTTAATTTTTAAAAATCTATACCTAAATTAATAAAAAAAAATCAATACCTAAATTAATTAAACTACAACTAAATTAATAAAAAAAGCAATACCTAAATTAAAAACAAATCTGTACCTAAACTATTACTAAGATTTTTGGGCGCCAAATACTCTTTTGATATGGGAAGTATTAAACCCGGATGTACATATTATAGAGACGAAAAAAATGCTGTAAAACATAAATCAAAATTTGCCACTTAAAATTAAACAAAATTATAAATAACCTGAAAATCTATTCTAGATTCTAACGAGGCTGTGGACGAATAAATTATTTTATAAATTATGAAAATTGTTCCTCCTTTTGAATTAATTACTCTAATCTCAGGGTCGGGAATCGGAAGTATGCACTTATACTTCTACCATCCTAAAGCCGGTGAGCCCCACGTTCGGGCCGCCAATTGTTATAACTCTACTTAAGGGAAGTTAATAATTAATATTATTCATGTAAAAGAAAAGGAGGAACGAGTAAAAAAGAAGTTACTTAGTTACAAAACACTCTTCAAATTTATTTAATAAAATGTATAAGGAAGGTTTAATCTTAATCTAGGTTTAATAATAGTCTTAAATTGTAATTCGTAAAATTAATTGTCCTTTTTCTTAATCCTAAATTATTGTTCATTCAATGTCTTAAAAGTTGGGTCACGTTACGAGATAAATATGAAAAAATTGTTCAGGCACTTCCCTTTACGATGATTCTGGAACCGCGTACTCCACGTTCGCACTTATCACTGATACACAAAAGCGGCAACTTGGGCTGGTTCCGAAGGGCGGAATCAGTTCAGCCTGGGCCAAGGCTCCAAAGGGCGGAGTCAGCAGGCAGCGACTTCTGAGAGGGCAGCTTCCTGGGCGGAAGTCTGGCGACCACTCTGGCTTCCTGGGCGGAAGTTCGCGGGGTTACGGGAAGAGCCTCGACGACCGCTCCAAGGGGGAGGGCAAGAGGTTTCTCGGCGGACGCGAGATGGTGACTCCTGAGAGGCGAGAGCGTGACTGTCGGTTGCGGAATCTGTTGAATTCGCCCGCGCTATCTGGCGACCGTAGCGCGCCTGTGGTGGGGTGCTGAACTATAGTGGTTCCGCTTTACACCACTTCGGTACGTTGGTTGAGTCCGTGGCGCTGGCATCGCCATTCTCACCGCTAGATTGCGCTGTCTGGCTGATTCGGATTATCATACGGTTCAAAATCTTAAAATATATTAGGTATCTTAACAATATGCATGCATACACTTAATTCATATCTGGTTGCAATTAAAATCTAATCTAAGTTGACAATTACTCTTACATCTAGATTTATACTTAATGTTAAATATTTTAAAATTACGTTTTTTTAAATATGACCTTCAAACCATTACAATTTAGCCTAGCCTTGGGCAAAGGTTTGTTTTATTGCCGGGTCGCTGGCTTAACGTTCCCATTTCAGAATTACTACTTAATGAGGGTCTAGAGATAAATCTGCCGACTAATGGGTGTATTCCCAAGTTAGCTTTCTAATTTTTTATTGCGATTTCCGGCCACGCTATTGACTAAATATTTCGGTCTAATAATACCCGACTGCCGCCTCCATCTGCGTGTGACATTACAGAGACAGATGCGGGCGCACGTGTTTTGCTTTGGCCTTTCTGTGAATTCAAGTCACGTAGATACCTAGGAACATATTAAGTTGTACTACGTTAGTACGTGTAGCTAATTGAAGTTTTTGAAAAGAAGAAGATTTTTATTGTTAAATACCTAGTCTTTTTGTTGTTTCGTCCAATTGTTTAGTTTAAATATATACCGCAGAAAAAACGATGATAGTGAGGATGTTCCTGACGTAATATTTGGAGAGGAGATGTAAATTAGATTCGTTACCTTGATTTACATTTAATTTTTTGTGATTTAACTAGAGTAACAATAAAGATTTTTTTTAATACCACACAAATCCTACCCCCCCCCCCCCCCCCGAAGCGGGTTTTGTTTGCCAAGATCTTGTTTTGTTCAAGGTTTGCGAAATGTAGGGAAATTCTAGGGAAATTTTGCCTCGAAATCTGGGGCAAAATAATTATTTTGGGCATACCATCCCTGGTACGAGGTTTGAAAGTCAAAGTACGAGATTTTTAGCTGCATCCGTACGAGGGAATTTTTTTTACGGTTGGCAACCCTGCCGCTCCGTCTTGTTCAATTGACATCAAGTTTCTTTTTCGTACGGTATTTAGTTGCAATATCACGACTAAAATTCTGTTTCTTCTCCAAATCGGAAAATGTTGTGTCCATAAATAAACCACTCACGTTGTTTCTCTCGAAGCGGTTGACATTCCCTCGTCCGCGAGTGTAATTCGTGACAAAAGACGAAAAAATAACGAAAACATTTGAGTTCTGACAGTTCCTCGTGTGAATCCGTAAGTATAACAAAAAATACGAAGGCATCCACCAATGCACCAAACTCGGACAGTTATTCCAGGGGGGTATAACTCCGACACTTTTTTGGTTTTTTGATGACGTCAGTTCCAGACTATCCAATGAAAAGCCGTCCTGGTTTGATCTCTCACTCTCTCCCGTGTAACAGAGAGAGAGAGAGGCTACGCTCTATTTCCCCCGGAAACAATGTGACCAATGTGACGCCATTATTGCGTCATGGTTGCGCCCTTCTGTCGCCTTCTGACAGATTCAGATTGTTTTTTTTTTTTTTTTACAGTAATACCGCACAAGAGTCCCAACTGCTCCCGTCTGTAGCCAGTGAGACTATGGCATCCCCAATTGGGGTATGTTGTGAGGCTGAGGGTTTTGGGGAGGGGAGGGAGATGGGGAAGAGGAAGGTGGGGAAGTACCTGGCTATTCAGATCTGGTCACCAAACACGGCTAAAGCCATTTCAAGCAACGTTTCAATTCTGAATGGTGGTCTTACACCAGGGCGTTACTGAGAGTATCTTCCACTCTGGAACGTGCCGCAAATATACTATATATTATTTTAAATTAATTAATTGTGAAATAACACAAATTAATCAAATAAAATTTATTTGCGCACGCCAGGTTCGAACCCGCGACCTTCGGATCTGTAGTCAAAAGCGTATACCACTAGACCACGCCGGCCGTCACTCGGTGTTTGCGCGAGTGGTTTATTCATGTTGTTTGCTTTCGTGAATTCATGAGTTGTTGTTGTGTGAAAATGTCTAAAATTATGAAGCTGTGTTGTGTGTACAGACAGACAGACCACTTGTCATAAATACCCAAAATACGGAAGTTACAAAAGTACAAAAGAAACAAAAATGCCAAATGGATCCCTTCGAAGATGCGCACTGCTGACTTTAAATCTACCCGGCATTGGTAGTTATGCAGATTTAAGACAGTATCGGACCCGTTATGACGAAAATACAGGTGTGAATATCCCTTTTTTTGTCTTCAGTGTTCCATGTAAGGTGTAACTTAATTTCACCTAAGAATTGAATTTACTTTTAGACCCCATCCGCGTTCCACCAGGACGGTGTGATGTCATAAAAGACTATAATTACTTTCAATATGATATGTTTAGTTCACGAACTTTGGTTAACCCGATAAATATGTTTATTTCAGAGCTTGATAACATCTTACCGGGTACCAGCGGTGTGTTCCTTCTGCCAAAAAGATCATGGAAGATTACAAAGGTAAACATCTGTTCTATGTTACTTGTTATCCAATATGCAGATCTTTACTTCCTTTCCTTTGACCACTAAGATCATTTTGTTTTCAGACATCAGTGTTCCTGTAAGTTTTTAGATTCTCACGGCCAAAAGCATTTTTGTTGTTTGTTTTTGGGGTGTTATGCCGTGTTGCGCTAACTCCTTCTTTAGCCGACGTTTCGGACAGCGTTGCAGTGTCCATCATCAGGGCAGATCCGGTAGATCATCCGGTAGATCATCACACATCTTCGGATCTACCGGATCTGCCCTGATGATGGACACTGCAACGCTGTCCGAAACGTCGGCTAAAGAAGGAGTTAGCGCAACACGGCATAACACCCCAAAAACAAACAACAAAAATCAGTGTTCCTGTTCCTTTGGGACCCAGCGGCAGTAATTCAGCCGCTACACGGAAACACAATGCTCCCCTGCGTAAGAATGTTTATAGTTTTTTTTACACATTTAAGATGTGTTTTGTGCTCATGAATTCTGTAAGCATATTATTTTTTGAATAACTTCATGACTAAATCCTCAAATTGAAATATTTAATAATTTAAAACAATATTAGCTAGTCAAATGAATATTTAAATCAGAAAAAGATTTAGTCGCAGACTTGGTACAAATTTAAGATGTGTTTTGTGCTCATGTTTTCTGTATTCATATTATTTTTTGAATAACTTCATGACTAAATCCTCAAATTGAAATATTTAATAATTTAAAACAATATTAGCGAGTCAAATGAATATTTAAATCAGAAAAAGATTTAGTCGCAGACTTGGTACAAATTTAAGATGTGTTTTGTGCTCATGTTTTCTGTATTCATATTATTTTTTGAATAACTTCATGACTAAATCCTCAAATTGAAATATTTAATAATTTAAAACAATATTATCGACTCAAATGAATATTTAAACCAGAAAAAGCTTCAGTCGCAGACTTCGTAAACATTTAAAATGTGTTTTGTGCTTATAAATTTATTTGTTTCTTTCTGTTATCTTACTGAAATAAAATAAAAAAAATACTTTACAACATGTAACAAAGTTTTTCATTTTTCTGATAAACAGAGAAATGTTAACATTCAATGCTGTCGTAGAAAAGCACAATCATTGTTTGAAAATGTTTTTCCTTAGTGGAATTCAAATTTCAGGTAATTTTGAGTTATTTTACGACGGCCTCGGGACTACAGATTTTCAACTTACAAAGCGCCGTCCTGAGAAAATGTGCCGTAAGGAAAGATACCTTATAGCTCATTATCGCATGACCGCACTTTGTGAGTTGGAGCCTTGTCGTCCTGGGAGAATCTGTTGACATTTCTAAAATTTATTTTTAAAATAATATTTTAGGCTGATGAATAGCACAATATTGTCTTCCCTGGGTGCCTACCTAGGTAAGATCATATTGTCTATGGCCTCGCTTTTTTTTTTGTTTCCTCTACTTTGCTGAGTGGTTTGTTTATGCCTCAATTCTGGATGTGACGTCATCGTGGACAAAATTTCTCCCTACTAAAGGCCGAAGTTATCAATCTAGTGATTGGTTTATTTATGAGTTATTCTTTCATTAACTCTCCAAGCAGTAGGCGGAAGAAGGGAATTTTATTAAAAAGCTAACTGAACAAGTGAGCAGGCTTCAAGATTTCGTTTTGCAAGCACAAAAGTCAGGATTCGTAGTGATTAGTGAATGCAGCCTCAAAGAATATGTCCGCTGGAGAAATTGAGAGTGTGTGCTCAATTGTAGCTGAGCATAATTCTCACATTTTGCAAATGCCGGCCCCCACCATTTTTGAATAATTATTTTAAATATGTATTTAAAGAAGTCTTCACTGCTATTGAATTTCTCACGATATTTCCGAATGCTTCCGATCTATTTTAAATTTACTATATGTTTATTATTTATTTATTTATTTATTTACGCCCTAATGGGCTTTTACAAAAGTAGTTAACAAGTAATACAGTTGTGTTACATAGTTTACAATAAATTATGATTTTTGATTAAATTAAGGTAAATTCAAATTAATAGTGTGGAGAAGTTTATTTGAGAAGTTGTCATAAAAAGACCAATACCATTTTAGAAACTGGATAAAATTGTTTTTCATATATTTGTATTTGAAAGAAACGGAATAAATTTGGTTTAGGGAATCACTCGAATAACCGGGGAATCCGAATCTGAAAGAATTAGGTGGGGGTCGGCACTATTAACTGAGTTATAGGGTCTTGAAGTTTCGTACGGGACACTTTGAAACAATGTTTTATATATTATTTCAACTGTGAATTAAAAACAATCAAATTAACAACTATTTTATACTTTTGACATTTCAGCAGTGCCAACTAAAAAATAAAAAGTGTTGCCATATAATAATAATATCAATGCATGGAAAATTGAATATCATTTGCCAGATTTGTAGTTTATTATTTAAGATCTTGTAAATATTACATTTATATATATGTATATAACCTAACCTAACTTTGATTTTCTAAAACAAAAAAATGACCCTTTAATAATGCCCACTCGCGTCCCCTTTAGAGTTTTATTCCAGTTTTCAAGTAGTTTGTGGGCTACGCTAGGTTTGTATAGACTGGTTTGTGATTTAATTCTAATACCCTTTTTCCATGTTATTTCCTGTTACAAAAAATTGCCCCTTTAATAACGCCTGCTCGCATCCCCTTTAGAGTTACATCCCAGTTTTCAAATAGTTTGTGGGCTACGCTAGGTTTGTATAGACTGGTTTGTGATTTAATTCTAATACCTTATTTCCATGTTATTTCCTGTTACAAAAAAATGGCCCTTTAATAACGCTTGCTTGCGTCCCCTTTAGAGTTACATCCCAGTTTTCAAATAGTTTGTGGGCTACGCTAGGTTGTATAGACTGGTTTGTGATTTAATTCTAATGCCTTTTTTCCATGTTATTTCCTGTTACAAAAAATTGCCGCTTTAATAACGCCTGCTCGCGTCCCCTTTGGAGTTATATCCCAGTTTACAAGTAGTTTGTGGGCTACGCTAGGTTTGTATAGACTGGTTTGTGATTTAATTCTAATACCTTTTTCCCATGTTCTTCTGCCTACTCTAACCCAAACTAAAAACCTAACCTATTTTGTAAAAAAATATTATTATTACATGGCAACACTTTTCTTTTTTTGGTTGGCACTACTGAAATTTCAAAAGTATTAAATAGTTATTAATTTGATTTTCTTAATTCAGTAAAAACACAAGATAACAGCAGAAAAACATACCTTATAAATCGGAAAAACCTTCTTCGTCCGTTGTGTCCTTATCAGACTTGCACGTCTCGAAGTGTTACTGTGGAATACGCGGGTCATACAAGAGTCCAGCTAAACGGTAAAACTCCAAAGTAGGGTCCTTCCCGCGTTCTTTGCAAGTTTTTAAAAACATATATCGAGCTAGATTACCAGGTACATGAGCTTTGATTCTACCAGATGACGTCTTGGAAGATTTGGCTGCCCGCCAAGAGGACTCAATGGCATTTGTGTGTGCTCCAGAATCAGGGTCCTTGAAATTTTCAGAATGATTCACCGTCTGGTGCGTGTAGCCTAAGTCCGACAGACAGTCTAAGCCTTCCAACAGTCACTGATAATCAGTGTACCCTTTTCAATCCATTTCTCGATTATGGGCACCAAAGTTTCAGAGCTCCGAGACTCGACGGCTACCATAAACACGCGGCCGGAGCCACGTTCGTAGCCGCCGAAGACCCATTGTCGCCGAAGACCATAATGGCCACGATGATACTTTCTCTTACCAAACTTGGATTCTTCAATTTCAACGACCTTACCCGGGCCGCCGATCTTTTCTAAGCGACCAAAGTGAGCATCGAGTACAACTTCCCGGCAGAAAGAGGCCCAATCAACCAACGCTTCTTGCGCCAATTCCAACTGTAAGCCAGAAAGCCGTAACGACGCACCTTGCACCCAAAAATTGACGAATCCAAGAATTTTCCATATAGGCAAATGAGAACGAGCAAAGAACGCACCGGTTCGAAACGCTACTCTTTTGTTGCACCGCTCAGCCTTCTTCTTGCCCCGCGCTAACTTGCTATTACAAGCCCATCGGAACCCATCGGAACTAAAAAAAACTTTTCTTTAACACACTTCATAAACAATCGAATATCCGCAGACACAAAAATTCAAAACAATCAAAAATCCCTCACCGATCTTCTTCCAACCTCAACTTCATCGCTTGCCCATAATCTGGACAATTATAACTACCATCCGCAGGAATTAGGCCCCACTCGACTAACTTAGCCAACATTTCGCTTTTGTCGTCACAAATCTTCAAAATTTTGAATAAATTCATGGTTATTTATACTTTAATGATGTCGTGTGAATTCAATGGTGTCGTCACACAACACAATACAAAAAAAATATTGTGCCAGAAACAATAGAATTGTTTTTTACCTCGATTACTAATTAAAAATAAATTGCTAATAAAATTACCTAGCCAGATATTAAGAATGGATACAGTACTTACCTATTGACAAATTCAGTTCATGAACAAAATTACGTAAATAATTAAGTAAATTAAATATGTAACCTTACCTAACTTTGTTTAAATGATAATAAAAAAATAAAAAATTAATAAAATAAAATAAAAATTTTACACGCATAACACTTCAATTATCTCAACCAAACGTATGTTGACAAATTTTCGTCAAACAAATGGTTGAGTATTGGAGAGTTGAGCGCAGAAATAGAAGGATTTATGCTTGCCATTCAGGATAGAGTCATTAATACTAAAAATTATAGAAAGCATATAATCAAAGATACAAATCAAATTGATGATTTGTGTAGAAAATGTTTGGCTTTTCCGAAAACTATAGAACATATTATATCAGGATGTTCTATATTAGCACCGTCCGAGTATACATTTAGACACAATCAAGTTTAAAAAATAATTCACCAAAATTTGGTAATTAAACATAAATTGATTGACTGCCGTAATATAGTACCATATTATGAATAAGAACCAAATTCATTTTTAGAAAACGAATTTTATAAAATATATTATGATAAAACTATCCTAACAGACCGAACGATTAGTCATAATAAACCCGATATAGTTTTACATGACAAAATTAAAAAAATAACTTATATCATTGATGTCGCTATTCCAAATTCTTGTAATATTCAAAAATCTTTTAATGAAAAAATAAGTAAATACACAGATTTAGGAAATGAAATAAAAAGAATTTGGCATTCTCAGACTATAAAAATATTACCATTCGTTATTTCGGCTACTGGCATTATACCTAGCTCTCTCATTAAAAATTTAGGCGTATTAGATCTATCAAAAAAATTATATATAAAGATGCAAAAGTCGGTCATTTTGAATACATGTAGAATAACGAAAGATTTTTTAAATATTTATGTTGAAGGATCAGTAGGATTTAGAAGTTCTACCGAGCCGAACCCTCTGATATGAAAATATCTGGAGTCGGTGAATTATTTTCCCATTTGATCTCTGGTGAGTTGACGTGTTGTTCTTGTACTGTTTTGTATTTATTTTGCTTATATAATGCACTTACATAGTGTTGATTGACTAGATGATCATTTGTGGAAAAGTGTGTGGAAGGGTTTAGTTTTTCCTTTGGGAAGATTTAACCCGGACAACAAAATTGGAAGTTTAAAAAAATTTAAATATACCATATACTATATTAAAATCAAAGTATTTAAACGTACAATTTTTTTTTGGTAAAATTTCATTTTAAAGTAAAAAAAACTTTCCTAAAAATCTTGTTGAAATGTTATTAAATTTTCAGAATGTTAACATAATTTTTCATTATTTGGGTAATATTTTTTGTTTTACATTAAAATAAAAATTTTTAAGTTAAAAATAAAATGTAAAAAAACTTGCCTACCTATCTGGTAAATGATATTTTATTTTAAGAATTTTCCATGCATTCAATTAATAACATTGATATTATTATTGTATGGCAACACTTTTTATTTTTTGGTTGGCACTGCTGAAATGTCAAAAATATAAAATAGTTGTTAATTTGATTCTTTTTAATTCATAGTTGATTAATAAAACATGGTTTCTATGTATCGCGTACGAAATTTCAAGACCCTATAACTCAGTTAATAGTGCCGACCTAATCCTCCTAATTCTCACAGATTCGGATTCCCCAGCCCTACATTAGTCTAAATCAAGTTCAATTTCGGTTATTCGAGTGACTCCCCTAAACCGAATTTTACCCAAAGAAACAATAATATTTCTAAATAATAAAAAAATTATATCAAGCACGAAAAATATATTTTTTTAAACTTATTGAAACATTTTTACTCGAAACGTCAATAATATGTAGATAATTCCATATTTAGAAAAAAATTTCCTTTTGTTTACAAAATTAAGAAGAAAACTATCATTTCACTTTTTATGCATTTCATACAAAAAAAAAATGTATTCCGATAATGGAAATGTCTAAAAATATTATTACATTTTGAAATCAAAACAAATATTAATTTACTATACAAATGTTCACACACACCTGCATAAGGCATCTATATTATTAAAAAAACATCACTTTTCTGAATATCTTTAAAAATATAGTAACTTCATAACACAATTCATACGTCCCACGTGAAACCCAACATTTTAGCGTCGACTCTAATTAGATTTTGTCAATCACGAATGCACGGACAGGAAGAAACTTTAACATATTTCCATTTATAGAGTCCATAACTACCCAAATTATTTAAAAAACGAAGTTAAATGCACAAAATAACTATAAAGTGAAATAAAAACCTTAAAATTAGATACGACACGGCGAATTTCGGTGACTATCAACAACAACAATATTGAACAATATACAATTATGGCCGACAAATAGGGTTTGCACGACCTAATCGTATTCGACTCGAATTTTCACAAGATCTCGAAACTCGAGCGTAAACGGGACTAAAGCAATAATAATGCAGTACTATGTCGCACATGCTGGCGCAATTTTTCGTTTGTAGCTGAAAAGTACATCTAAAAGAAATTTCAAAAAGTTATTTATCTTTTTTACTTCTACCATCATGTAGAATCACCTCCCGAAATTACTGCACTTTGACCCCGGACAAAAATCACTTGTAAATTAGTGAAATGTAAATTGTTCCATCGTGAAATTATTCATGGTCCATGAACTCAAATTTGCTTTGAATTTAAGAGGAAGCTACAAGCCAAAAATATGTATATTTAAAACTATGTCTCTATAATGGTAAGTATAAAAGTAAAAGTTAATATAATAAGCCCTGATGAAGATTGAGATAAGCGAACCTGGTTGGCTCATTGTTAATTCAAATGAAAACTGGTGTCTTTCAAAGTGAGTTTTTTTTTATTTTTTTTTTTTATTAATTTAACAATTTTTTTATATAAGATAATGTGTCCTTACTGGGGTACCCCGTTTTAAGGACACAAAATTATATTCATCAAAGTTATAAGAAAACGTAACTGAAAAAAATAGCTGTTGATAAAAAAAGTAAAAACTAAGTGGAATAAAATGTGAAATAAAAAAATCAGATTAAATTAAAATTAGTGATTATATCATCCATCGTCTTCTGAAATATCTCCTTCCACAAGATCCACCAAGTTATATTTGTAGTGCTGCCCTCCCGAATTTTCCGGTTCACTTACATAAAACTGATTCTGATTTGAAGTCGATGGCAGTTGTGATGACTGCGGCAAATATATAGGAGAAAGGGGAGTCTCTAAGTCATCCTCCACAGTTTCAATAATGAGTTTTTGAATCTTGAATTTTTTTTATATTCATGAGCTACGAGGCGATGAAGCCACAAAGTCACCAAACACTTGGTCATCATTCACAGTGGAATCTAATATTTTGCTGCATTTGTACAGCAAATCAGCCTCCTTTTTCCTTCTTGCAGCACGGTTTGGCCGCTCCGATGTTGACTGTCGCTAGGCATCTCAATATTTTCCTTCTCCGTAACGTTTCCCACAGCGCTAGTATTTTGTAGTTAAAAATAAAATATTTTTTTTGTATTATTTTTACAGTTGCCGTCAACAGAAGAACATTGGAATAATGTTGCAGACAGATTCGCACAAAAGACGAACTTTTCTCATTGTATCGGAGCCCTGGACGGAAAACATGTAGTCATTAAATGTCCAGAAAACAGTAGGAGCATATACTTTAATTATAAAGGAACGTACAGGGGCTCTATTCCTGAATCGAGGGCGCTCGTAATCGCCGTCGAAAGTACGTACGTTGGTCGTCGTTGCTATTCCCGAAATTGGTCGAAGGTACATACTTCGACGCCAAACGTCAAAAGTCATTCCACACAACAACAACTGGGTATAACCAGTAGAAACAGGGCAGCGAGTGGTAGGTTGTTGGCGTTTCTATGGAATTGGCTGTCAAAATCTACTTATCTACAAACCTACTTATTTATTTAATAAATAAGTACTAAGTACTAAATAGTAATACTTCCCACTTACTAAGTCTTTATCGGGGCTTACAAGCTCAATTAAGAGTTGCTTTTGGCAATTTGTAATATGTCCCGCAGCCATTTCTGTTTTGAATAACGAATAACTGTTGTCTGTTTGACAGACACACCATAGAAATCCCAAAAACATCAGGAACATAGACAATATTCACAGGGGTGCCAATATAATCATCTCTTCTACCAACTTCAACCGTTCGACGCTCAAGAATACGTAAAATTGAAACATTCGAAAAAGTTAGTCGAGACGACTAGTAGTTTTTCACTCGAAGACGGCGCATACGAAAACGATTTATTGTTTAACTCCAGAATCGCAGGCCAGTATCGTTCTAAAGATCGTCGTTGACGCGGAATATAAAATTATTTTCATGAATTGTGGCTGCATTGGCCGTGTTTCTGATGGGGGTGTATTTCGTAATACAGCATTATTTAATGGTTTAGAACAAGGATAACTGAGACTTCTTCCTCCCATACCTCTAGCGGGGAGGCAGAAACCGATGCCTTATGTATTGGTGGCCGATGATGTCTTTGCGTTATCAAATTATTTAATGAAACCATACCCGTACAAAAGCCAACCCATTGCTAAAAGAGTCTACAATTATTATTAAGAGTCTGTCAAGGGCCAGGGCTATGGTTTAGAGTGTATTTGGTGTAATGGCTAGCAGGTACAGAATTTTATGAAACCGTATTGAACTACCACCTATAAAGGTAGAACTAATAGTTTCTACGATCTGTGTGCTACACAATTTCATGATATCTGGTAATAATTCTCCACGAATTGCTATTATCCACATTTGGTCCAACAATGCAGCCTCTAGAATAATTATCGGTGGATGGGTCAAGACAATACTTAAGGATGTTGAGCCCTCCGCGAAGAGCACTAGATCGGCGTGGCTTCACTTTGTTGGATTGAAAACTGTCAAAAGAGAAAATTTTTGAAAGTGGAAATTAGGAAAGTGAATATACCTTCAAAAAAAATTATAAAAAAGACAGTCCAATATTCAGGAGCCGGGGACCTCATACTTGACAAACCTGTTCAGACTAATCATTCGCCCAAGGGGGGCAAACCCCCAAACACCTACTTCTGGAGTTAGAAGGAGAAACGATTGGGGTGAGTGCAGACCTTCTACCGACGCTTCTCTATTCAGGTGATCAAAATTGATATCAACACTGCCAACAGACGATATCAGACAATTATCACCAAGGAATAATCTGGATAAGGAACGGCACTACAAAATACTGGTGTTTTACCTACCATTAAAATTCTTATTATGTTGCCTTCCGTATCCAGAATATTCCTCATTCCCTGTGTAACGCACAGCTGACATACCTAAATAATTAAGGAAATGAATATTTATCGAATCCTTTTGAGGCTTATCACCGGACACGTATCATGTGTCAAATGGGATGTAATATATATACTTTCCAGAGTGGAAGATACTACCAGTATCGCCCTGGTGTAAGACCACCATTCAGAATTGAAACGTTGCTCCAAATGGCTTTAGCCGTGTTTAGTGACTAGATCTGAATAGCCAGGTACTTCCCCACCTTCCTCTTTCCCTTCCCCACTTACCTTCAGCCTCACAACATCCCCCAATTGGGGATGCCATAGTCTCACTGGCTCCAGACGGGAGCAGTTGGGACTCTTGTGAGGTATTCACTATAAAAAAAAAAAAAAAAAAAAACTGTAGTAATTAAATTTCGGTTATTTTTTTTGGTTCCTTAATGCATCCTATTAAGAGATAAGAATAATTTCTGTACATTAACACGTGTAGAAAGTGTTGAATTTTAACTTAATAAATATGCAAACAACAGTTAGTTGTCCGATGACATTCGTGAAGTTGTGTTTCAATTGAAAATCTTTACCCAAGGTACCCCCGAGAGGAAACCGGCATTTTACAGTCAATGTCACTGACGTAGGTGTCCAGTACACCCTGTCTGCTGAGACCACAATTTAAGAAGACGGCTTCGCGTTATCGTTTGCGAAACCCTAGCTGTTGGCGGCAGTGGTTGAATTTTGAACACTGAAAAATGTTAAGAGGAGAAGAGAAGCCGAAATCGGATAGAAAGAGAGATCTCTCTCGCCAAGGAATATTCAGGAAAAGGAAGGCAATATAATAAGAGTTTTAATTTTAGGTAAACTCCAATATAATAGTGGACAAATTTGGGTCAGAGGTCTAAAATTTTAATGGTCGATAACGAATTGAGTGTTTGTTGCATTTTAATGATTATTTAATAATTTGCATTAAAACTATACTTGTTATAAATAAGTGTAATATTTAATTTCCTTCCCAGAATATTTAAGACCTTGAACAAATGTCACGTATGTATATCAGTATGATGTTCAAGATTCCAAGCATATATTAATGCGCTTGTTATCATCTAATGATAAATTTATAATTATTATGTAGGTTACTTAGATATATGTATTGTTTCATAGTGCTTTCACACAAATATCGTATCACGTTATTTTTAAAGCTGTATGTAGATGTACGTTGGATCAAATTTATGTTTACGAATATCAAGGTTGAAATATTCAATATTTGCGACACATCGCTAAATCAATGTCGTTGTTTTTGTGGTTCTTGTGATTACGATAAAAAATCTTCTTTTTTTTCAAAATAAAAATGTACGTGTGCGCGTAATGCTGTCACAGTGAAAACTTTAAATTAAAATAAAACAATTACAACAAAACATAAGGAAGAAAAGTTAATGTTAGCACTAATCTTACACGCTCCAACCAATATTACATTGTTACTAACAGATAAAAACCCGCTCCTGCGATTTGAAAACTCCTACGGTTATTTTTGAAAATAACAGAGGGCGCCACTTCCGCTTACAATAATCCTAAACTATACAGTCATATTACTTAATCAGATAATCAAAAGAAGGAATTCAAGATTTTAAACCAATCAATAAAATGCATACATTGAACTGCGTGCAGTTTATGGGGGAAGTACCTAATTATTTCCAAAAATAATTAAATATTTGGCACGAATAAACAAAAACAAATAATACTAAATACTACAAGTTTTGATTTAAGTAGGTATATTAAAAAAACCTTCACGTAATCTTCTCAGATTCGGGCGGATAACGCGTCGGGTATTTACGAATACGCAACCGGTCCGGTCCCGCATTCCGAGACGACTGCAATAGTGCAATGTCATTTTGCCAAAGTTTGACGATTCTGTGATATGTGTCTTCTCGTGGCCTTGAAGGATGGATACTTTTGAAGGATTCAACCTGACAACACGAGAACACTGAACCTACGCCGACGCCTAGAAACTCGTCGTTGTGAGGTTACATTCTTTAATATTCTCTGATTTAAACGAAAAAAAAACTTTTATGAGAATAAAATATCTCTTCCCTGAAGGATGCACAAAATTTTTTTTTTATAACTTAGTATTCAGCTCTTTTTTCTTGGTTCTTTTTTTAGTACTTACTTTACTTGTGCGTAATTGAATGGTATTTGTTTGTGCATTTCAAGACACTTTAAGGTCCAAATCAACATGTTACTACGCCAAATCTCCTGCTTGTTAAATTTGGTAAAAATATATCACGCCTTACCACAAATCTGATTTTTTTTTAAATCAGGGTGTTTTATTATTTATTATTGGCAATATCATGATGGATAATTCATTAAAAACCGTTTATAAACTTATATTTTCCTGAAGCGATTCTAAACATTACTTTGTACATTAGGGTTAATACCGCATTAAAAAAACATGGATTTTAGTTGGAAGGAACCGCTGTCCAAAACATGGGTGACAAGTTAATAAAATACAAAAATAAGAATTTCTGACCACAATTATTATGATTTATTCTGGGATGTTGCTCTATCTAATTCTTTGGCCAACGTTTCGAACTGTGGTACAATGTCCATCAACCAGGCAGATAGATGTTTACACATTTTCCCTGATGATGGCCACTGTTATGATGTCCGAAACGTTGACTAAATCATGTCTTCTGATTTGTTGTCTATAAACATTCACATTATTTTTAGAAGGAGAATATTACAAAAAATCTTAGGCCAAAGGAGAAAACAATGACATCAGAAGTATTGAAGGAAATGCTAGCACCTGCCATCGGTATTGATTTAGGGACCACCTCATCTTGTGTAGCCGTCTTCAGACACGGAAAGGTGGAGATAATCACCAATGAGCAAGGAGATCGCTCTACTCCCTCGTGCGTGTCCTTCACAGAGGAAGGAGTTCTGGTTGGAGATGCCGCTAAGAGCAAACTCTCATCAAACGCTAACAATTCCATTTACTGTGAGTTAATATATTTATACAGTACACAAATATAGTAAATCTTAGTCAATATTAACCATTTTTTTTTTGTATTTCTTTGGCATTCACTATGTAACAATTTCTAGACATTTTTTGTTTTTTAATGAGTTTTATTATTCACAATGTACATTTGTTACGTATAAATTTTATTAAATTAGCGAAACCGGTCGCTAATTTAATAAAATTTATACGTAACAAATGTACATTGTGAATAATGAAAATCAAAGAGTCTTTACAAGATGTGGAACTGCACTGCTCTGTACACATTTGAGCTGTGGACTTGTGGAAAAACTCAGGGTGTGCCACAATAATTCATACAGAGCAAGGTTCTGCATTGCCTCCACGATGTTCACTAAATAATTAGGAATTGAATCCAGGACCCTCGCCTTAGTGGGTTTAAGTCCTAGATGTGACCGTATCTTCTCTGTTTCAGATTTTCGTTTAAGAATTATAATATATTATTTTCTTATATTATGTTTTTTTACTCCTAATAAATACTTTCATTTTATATTGTAAAACGAAAGTTTTACTTGCAAACATTCGGTTTCCGATTCTCAGTACCATGATTTGGAATAATAATAATAACATAGCATTTATATAGCGCAGTTTAGTGTCATTTCACTTTAAGTGCCATTTACTATAACAAACTTAAAAACGGTAATATAGTATTATTGGTCATGTTCTTAAAACGAAATGGAATGGCCTCCATTAGCGCGGGTAAAAAAATATAATGGGACGTTCTACCGTTCTGTATTCTTATTGACTTATTGGTTCTTATCAATAATATTTTGTCAATGTTGTCTATAATTTTCAACAGATGTAGCAAATGTAAGATGGTAATTTAGATGCGCTTATATTTAAACAACTATGGTAACCCCATACGAACCCTATGAAAACTAAAAGATGTGGGGGTTGTCCATTTCCAGTTCGAAATACGGTGTGCTGGTTCTTAATACATTCACCTAATCTCTTTATAATTGCTTATGTTATATTTAGTTCGAACATAACTTATAAAAGTTTATTACCCAAAACAAATGAGTGATATCTATTTATTTATTTTACGCCTATTAAGGCTTTTACATACATATATAACAATATTTAAGAAATTATACTCGTAAATAGTGCAGGAAATGACTGTTTAAAACACATATATAAATAAAAATATTGTTGAATTTGATCCACACACTATGTAGGTACAACATATAAAAATAAAAAATCCAAAATAATTTTTTTCTTTCAGCTTACAAAATACTGTTAACGTGCAAAATACTGTAATACTGTTAATTTAAATAGCTTTATCAAAATATTCCCCTACTTGATGAAAAAAACTTCAATAAGGTATGCTTATACATATAATGAAATTGATGTACTAAATATATCAACAACATCGGAGTATTTGTTTCCTAGCTGTTTAATCCGTTGCATAGGAGTGTGATATTGGGACGTTGATATAGAATTGCTACAATAATATGGTAGGTACTGTCTTGTAACTGACCTGCTTGGAGTATGAAAAAAGATAACATATAATAAATTAGGGGTATCAAACATTGAATTAATGATTTTATACAAACAGGTTAAATCGGAAATGATTCTACGATCAGATAATTTTATTAAATTTAATGTAATTTAGGAATTCTCTAGGAATGCCCATTTTTAAATTTACATATCTTAAAAATTTATTTGGATTCTTTCAATCGCATGTGAATGAACCTCATAATTTGGGGACCAAACCGTGGAATTGTATTCTACATGACTCCTTACTAGTGACATATATAATGTTTTTACAGTATTGATATTATTGAAATCACTAGATACCCTTAAAATAAATCCCAATTTTCATTTTGATTTCAAAGGTTTAATAGTTATTATTTCTATATACTTGATAAAGTTGAGTTTAGTGTCAAACCAAATACCTAAGTCATTAATTTCCGATACAGATACTAACGACATATTGTTAATGGAATAATCAAAAATATTGGATTCTTTATTCGATAAAACCTCATAATTTGACATTTGCTTCTGTTAAGTTGCAAGCGGTTATCACGACACCATATAATAAATCTCGATAAGTTATTTGACAATATATGGAAATCGTTAATGTTTCTGATTGCTTTGAATAATTTCAGGTCGTTTGCAAACATTAATATTTGAATATCATTGAAAATATATAACACATCATTAACAAATAATAAAAACAGGATTGGACCTAAGTGTGACCCCTCGGGAACACCACTCGTAACAGTGAATTTGTATGAAAATTTACCATCAATTTTAACAGCCAGTAATCTGATCAAGTACCTATTAAACCACTTATATAGTGAACCACCTATACCGAATTTATGGAGTTTATTCAGCAATAACTCATGATTGACTTTATCTAACGCCTTGCTAAAATCGGTATAAATAGAGTCAACTTGACATTTACTAGACATGAAATCAGATATATAGTTTTGATAGGTTAACAAGTTAGTAAGGGTAGATTTTCCAGTAGAGAAACCATGTTGTGTAGGAGAAATGACGTGGTTTAATCGTAAAATAATTTTTTTTTAAAGTATATTTTCAAAAACTTTAGGAATTGTTGATAAAAGACACACCGGTCTGTAATTAATCACCTCGTGTTTATCGCCTTTTTTAAAAATAGGCCCAAGGAAGCTGAATTTCCATTTAGTAGAAAAACATCCTGTTCGAAAAAAGTGATTTAACAGCAAATATAAAGGATACGCCAGATTGGTAGCACAATTATTCAAAAATACGGGAGATATTTTATCTGGTCCACTACTTTTGCTTTGATCTAGTAATTTTAGTTCAGTCAATATATATAATATAAATATATAATATATATATAAATGTATATTTTTTATTTATTAAAGAAAAAAGTACTTATAAGTAATAAGGTTTACAATTTACAATGACAATATTTAATACTAATCTTCCAGAAAAGCATTAGTTTGTGGTTGGATTATATAATATGTGGATAAAAGATAAATTAAGATCAGATTTCAGTATTGTCACATAGTTCGACCAGGAGTGACGTGCCTCTGCACGGAAACTCAAGTTTAATACAAAATGGATGTGCTAACACTAATAGAAAACATTAAAAGTGAACTAAAAAACATTTTGACCGTAAAGGACAAAAAATTAGAAATAACCTTGAACAAACGATTCAATTACTAGAAGAAGCATGGAAACGAGAAAAAAACAATTTCCAAGAACAAATTATTAAACTTCAGCAAAAAGTTATCATCAAGCTTGAAAAAAATAAAGAACAAAAATCCTATGCAATGGTTCTAAAAGAAAGAACTGTTCAAATCCAAGAACCCAAATTGGCAGTCTTAATCACCGCTGAAGGCAAAGAATCATCCGAAGACATAAAGAGTATTATCACAAAAACAATAAAAGCGCCTTACCTAGGACTTGGAATTAACCGAATAAAAAAAGTCAACAAACAATAAAATTATTATGACCTGTACGAATAAAGTAGATGCTGAAAAATTGAAAGCAGAAATAAATAAACATAAAATAGCAAACTGTTTAAAACTGAGTGTAAAAGTGAACGAAATTATGTACCATATTATTGCTATCTACCGGACGCATGGATCGAATCCCATAAATTTCATTATAGAAACCGAAAAATTATTACTGAATCTAAAAAGTCCTTTAATATTATTGTTGGTGGCATTAACATTAATACCGGACACTGGGCACAAAGCAAAACGAAAGATGATTATATAAATGTAATAACTTCACTAAACTATAAATCATATATAAATAATGCAACACGAAATATCAGCGGACCAATCCCTTCCTGTATCGATCACATATGGTGCTCAAATATCACCGAAAAAAACATGTCGATATTATGGAAAACCAGAATAATTGACCACTACACCTGTGTATTCGTTAATAACATAGACAAAATAAATACCAACCCCAACAAAACTGACAAAAAAAACAAGAAAAAAATTTTTTAATATGAAAACTTTAGAAACAAATCTTAAGATGAAAACCTGGGCATCAATAATTGAATGGGAAAATCCAAATACTTGTGCGGAGAGTTTCGAAACTGTTTTCCTAAATCACATAAACCTTTCTACACAAATACTTGTCTCTAAAACAAAATCTAAACACAGATTAATAAAGCGATGGATCAGCGATTTCAATCAGAAATAAGGAAAAATACTATCACCAGTCTAAAAAAATCCCTAACAACGAAAAAATCGCCACTTTCTACAAGAAATACCGAAACAAACTTACGCTTTTAATTAGACTGACTAAAGAAAAGTATTTTCGTGATAAATTAAAAAATGCTGGTCAAGACAGCAAAGAGTTCTGGAAAATTATCAAAACAATAACCAACAAAAGCACAAAACAAAAATTTCCTAAAGAAGTTACTCATGAAGGAATCAATACTGACACAGAAAAAAAACCAAAACTTTGTGTGATGTCTTTAACGATTATTTTGTTAATGTTGGCGCTAATCTTGCTAGTAATATTATCCTAGACAAAAAACAAACTCAACAACCAGAGCTAAACCCAACTTTTGAAGAAGGTTTCTACACATTTGCCTCAGTAACTGATAAAGAAGTTGAAAACGCTATAATACGTTTACGAGGATCAGCAAGCCCTGGCTACGACAACATAACTGTAAAAACATTAAAAACTGTACGTGGGATAATCAGAAAACCAATTGATCATATAATAAATGTAAGTCTAAAGAAGGGCATATTCCCGAACAATTATAAGAAGACTATTGTGACCCCTGTTTTTAAATCTGGTAACGAAAAAAATACTTCTAACTATCGTCCCATAGCACTCACATCAAACATAGCAAAAATCTATGAAATAATTGTTAAAAAACAACTCAACAACTACATAAAAGATAAGAAGATAATGAGCCCAAACCAGTTTGGATTTAGGTACAATCTCAGCACACAGGATGTGATTGCTAAATTAACATCAACAGTAATGCAAAAATTAGATAACGGAGAAAAGTGTCTTGGAATCTTCATTGATCTCCTCAAAGCATTTGATAGCATATCACACTCAAAACTCATTGAGAAACTAAAACAAATTGGATTGGACGGAATAGTGCTATCATGGTTCCAAAGTTACCTAAAAGAGAGATTTAAATATGTCAAAATCAATAATACCCTTAGTGAACCCAAAACCTCATCTTTTGGCATACCGCAAGGTACTGTCATCGGTCCAATCCTTTTTATTATATGTGTAAATCAAATGTTCACTCTTCCCATTGTTAGAGAAATCATATCTTACGCAGACGAAACTGTAGTTATCACAAAAGGAAAATCATGAGAGGAAACAACGAGGATAGCCAATATCAATATAAACATACTCAAAACATGGTTCGACCTAAATTGTCTCTCACTAAATACCGAGAAAACATATTTCATCCCATTCTCTTTGCAGGAAAAAAAATTCGAAAACAGTATTACCATTAAAATCCATTCATCACAGTTTGAAAATAAAAAAGAATGTGGCAATGTAAATTGTTTACCAATAACATGCAAAAATAGTATAAAGTATCTAGGTATCATAGTAGATAGACACTTAAAATGGAACGAACAAGCCCATTATACGGCAACCAGAGTAAGAAAACTTATTTACTTTTTCATTAGATTGAGAAACATCCTATCATATAATGTGATTAAAACTATTTATTTCTCTCTTGTCCAATCTATTCTACAATATGGTATAATTGGGTGGGGGGGGGACTTTCAAAACTAACCTCTTACCTGTAGAAAAGGCACAGAGGTTGATTCTAAAAGTCATCCTACGTAAACTATCTATATTTCCAACAACACAGTTATTTAACTCTTTTAGGGTTCTCAGTCTAAATAATATATTAAAAAAGAAATTATTGTTACAAACTCACAAAGATCATTTCAATCCTACAATAACATTTCCAAAAATAAGTAACCGATCAAGATCACGTGGAAACTTAGAAATCCCTAAATTTAAAATGAGCGCTTCTCAACACCTTTGTGCTTATCAAGGTATAAATTTTTTTAATGCACTCCCATATAAAATCAAATCTGAAAAAAATTATAAAGCCTAAATTACAAATAAAACAACTTCTTTATCAACCAAATAATAATTGTAAGTTTTAATTTGATTTTTTACGTACCTTTTGATTACAGGTGGTAGTAATTAATCAAATTCAAACTTTAATAGTACATACTTAGTATATAATTAACTATTTAATTTCATAAAATTAATTAACAAAAAAAAATATTTTTCTTCTTTTACCATATCCTCTTGAAATATTATATCAGCATTCGAACCACCAACAGATTATTGTCGCAATTTATTATGTACCTTCGTTTGCAATTTTATCAGCTCCATTTACTCCAAATGAATAAAATAACTCCATGTACTTATACCACCTACTACCTACTTATTAATCGAAATGTAATAATATTATTTTACTTTTATTCTTAAATTAATGTTAAATGTAAATATACATGTTATACATTTACTGTGTATCTAATTTAGTAACTGCTATTGTAGTCTATTTTCATTATCTATACTTTTGTTATCATGCTATATACATATATTTTGTTTATTTCTTACTTTATAAATAAAAACTTTATTTCTTTTCTTTACCCAATATAATATATTGTAATGGCAATACTCCCCAACCCAAACACGAGAAACGTTTTTCTCCATTGAATTGGGTAGTTACGTTAAAAAAAATATATTTTTATTGTAATTAGTTTTTTTAGTATGACATATTTATGTTTTTAATAAAAGAAATATATTTTTAAATAAAAAAATCATGATCAGTGGTAAAATTCGATGATAGCAGAAACTGGTGTATCACATTCATAAACGCTTTTAAAAAAAATCAGAAAAAAGGTCAGCGATACTTTGAGTGTCTTTGGCCTTTTTACCTGCATATTCCAAGTTGGCCGGTATACCAAAGTTGTTATTTTTCATTGATTTTGCATAGTTCCAAAATACTTGACATTATGATTTATTGAAGTTTCAACATTATTAATAAAAGAATTGTTTTAAATTCAAAATAATTTGATAAAGTCCTGTCTTCATTATATTTCTTATGTAAAACTGTTTTAAAGACAGTTAATTGAACAAGTTCTTTATTGAACCATCTCGGATATTTCGATTCTTTAAAATGAATAAGTGGGATGAGATCTGAAATAATGTTATCCAGTAAATAATAAAATGATTCAGTATTTTGATTAATATCGCCTTCTTTAAGAAATGACCAATCTTCCTTGTGGAGACGATCATTTATGTCCCGATAGTTTGCATTTTTAAAGTTATACGTAGGAGTTGAATTTTTTTTATTGCATTCTTTAGTACAAGGGATAAGTATTGCTTGGATGGTGGTTGTCTATCGGAAGAATAGACTAATGATTCATTTATAATTACGTTGCTCTCATTTGACGAAACTAGATCAAGAACACGATTATTAATATTACGTACATGGTTATATTGGGTTAAATTAAAAAGTAAAGACATCTAGAATTACTCGTTCGCAGGCGGTTACTGGTATTGAATTAAAATTACTGTCTAAAACGTTGAAATTGCAATTAGGTAAATTATAATCACCGCAAATAATTATTTCTTGATTTGGATATTTTGTTTTCACTAACTCAACATCTTCACAGTGTTTTTTATAGATTGATATGTTGGCAATGGGAGGAATATAAACAATTTTCTTGAAATCACAACTTAACAATACGAACATTTGTTCCACATCAGTATTTTTGATTTTAAATACTTTCGAAGTAATATTTTTGTAGACCGCTATCAAGACACCACCTCCTTTTGTATTGGAGCTGGTATTCTGACTCCGATCTGCTCGGTGGACATGGTGACTATGTAGTCCAAGCTCCGCTGAGAAGATGTTAGCCATATTTCAGTGAGTATGATGACATCGTTTGAGAAAGATGGAGCATTTACTCTGAACTCCTTTAGTTTTGTTATGGTGCCCCTGACGTTCTGGTAGTAGATGAGGCGTTTATATGACTGGAGTTTTTTTGGTTGAATATTGACAATTTTAGGTGAGTTGTTAATATATTTTATGGTTAAATTATTTTCTCCCTTATTTTTCCGGTTTTCTAACTCCTTCCATACATTTTGAATTTCTTGGCGCTGAACCCATGTTAAGTCTTTTTTTGGTTTTAATACTGACATTTTGGTAGTATATCGCCTTTTTTGAAGAACCAGTTTCACTTGATGTTGGTCTGACAATTCAATCTTGATCGGACATATTTTATCCGTTTCTTTTTTACCTAACCAGAACATTTTTATTTCAGAGGTATCAAAATTTTCAACTTTGCTTAGAATACTCAAAACTTTGTTCTTATCCTCCCTCATGCAGTCAGTTTGAGTACCAGTTGAGCACTCAGGTACATTAAACATTATAATATTCTTAGAACGTAATTTTCTCTCCTCCATTTCCGCTAGTGTTTCGCAAATTCCAGGTAGGTCTTGGATGGTGTTAGGTAGAGGTCGGACCTGAGACGGCTTCTGTTGTGAGATTTTTGTATAGGCCTTCAGCTCTCCTTCCAGGAAGCCCACTTTCGCACCAACTACACTAATATTCCCCAAAAGTTCCGAAAGTTTAGGAGTTAATTTAGCCATTTGTTCTTTGGTAAATTTATTGGATGGATCCATAATGGCACTGTTCATAGAGTTTATTATATTACTTGCCATCGTAATAAAATGGTAGGGATCACACGAATCCATAATTAGAAGATCGAAGTAGAAATATAATATAAGAAAAAGTTTAGCTTACTGGATAGTATACGTGACTTTACGTACACACACTAAAAGCAAGTGCAAACTGACGAATTGACAGTTCCGACGACAGATTTACAATTCTTTTGTTTTTGATATATCTTTTAACTGCGATATTGGATTCACTTAGAATTCTATCACTACACTAAAACTCGATTTGCACTTGTAATTTAGTACTTCCCATGCGCACAGGTTTAAAATTAAGTATTATTATTTATGTTTTAAACTGGAGCAGAAATAAAACCGTGCACTGTTTACATTGTTTGTTGTATTATTGCGTAGATATACTAAAGCCCTACACAAGATTGAAAATATTTTCAACAAATATTCGCAGAATTGATAAAAACTATGATAACCTACTTGTAACACTTGCCGGTCTAACCTATTCGATCCAACATTCAGTAAAATAATGAACGTTGGATCAAATCAAATTACACTCACAAAAACATTGCAGGATTTACAGTTTTCAATAAACTATATAACAAGACACAGTCAAATGGAGTAATTGTCTATGGAAAATCCGAACTAGACCTGATTATCTCTGAACTATTCATTGATAATGCCACTGCCTTAAAATAAAACCTACCTAACCGCCATTATTTTACTATACCGGTCACCTAAACAACAAAACTTTTCCTCCTTCTTTGATTCATCAGACATGGCATTATTAAACTTTAAACCTATAGAAGAACTAATTGTAATTATTAACGAAGATAAATTGGTAATTGGTGACATTAACATTGATTTACGACTACTCGTACTTAAGCCTATGTCTTCACAAACACTCGATTATAAAAATCTCATGACTCAACATGGGCAAGTTTCCCACATTAATTCTCCTGACAGAGTAATAGATACGACTAATTCATATTTTAACCACATATTTCTAATAACAAAAATAATACCAAAGGAACTGTATATCAATCAACCATTACAGACCACTTCTCAATATAATTGGTATTATGCATAAAAGACAGATGATCACCAGAACATCATATAATAATATAACAAATAAAAGGGTTCATTTCGTTAACTTCTAAAATTGAATTGGACTATAAATTCAATAGATGTAGACGTTGCTTTTAATACCTTCTCTGAAACCCTCTTGCAACATATTGATGCTTCCACCGCTGAATCACCCTTTGAATAATTAAAAAAAATAAAACTGACACCATATATCATAGAATTTTTTGTATAAAAAACTAGAAGAGCTCCACAATACATTGATCACCCACTGCCACCAATCAATAAATTAAACATAAGTGGCCAACACACCTCCCTAAAAGACCATCCAGAATCTGTGACCAAGCACATGAATGAATATTTTTGTAATATCGGCAAAAATCTAGCATTACAAATTTTATATAAGACATCAACCGATAAAAATGCTCTTGCCGACATAATCATTCAACCTACTCGTGAAACATACAATACACTCACATTAGACTCCACTAACCATGCTAAAATTTCACAAATCATTAAACAAAGCTTTCTCATTCATGCAATCGTGACAAAATATCCTCAAACATGGTCAAAAAAATAGAACTTTTTAGAATGTTAATTTTATATAGTTTTACCCGCCAGGCAAAGCGTTGGAGAAAATGGTCCTACGAAGGTCAAATTTCTTAATGTTTATATCATTCTTCGTAAGTTTTACTAAAGAGCAGATATCCCCAGTATTAGAGTAGTAATGTGAGAGTAGTCTGAGACAGTAGTCTGCGAAGGCAGTCTGTGAGGGTAGTAGGGGAGAAGTGGAAGGTAGTGAAATAGGGAACTTAGATCCTTAATCTGAGTATGTGGTCTTGGAAGATTACAGAGCAGTATAGTAGAGCTAATAGGTGTAGAAGTACACACAGACTACGTTTCGAGATCACAAGTACACTTCAGCTGCGGCTGATAGTTAATACCCTTTGTGTTTATATTTTATTAAAATAAATTGATGTGAAGAAAAATCGAAGAAAGTGTTTTCCTGGCTACTAGAGGTGGGTTCTGTGATTACTTTTCGTAGTATAAAAAAATACCTAGTCAAAATACCGGGTACAAAATACTTAAAGTATTTTATACCTACTTTGAGTATCTGCGGACTAGGGGCAGTGGGGACGGGGGACCTGAGGCGTGCTGAGCACTGAGCAGGGATGTTGTGGGATATTGAGGGGAGTAACAAGAAGAGCTAAGATTACTAGAGGTGCTAGAGATTACTAAAATATATAATTTTTGCATGATTTTTATGTGTTCTTTCTTGGAGTAAGGTAGCATACATAATCTAATATAATGAAGTAGGTAATAGGAACCACTTTTGGAGTAATTTGAAGTAAATACATCTATTCAAAAATAATGAATTGTAAATGTACGGTATTATATAATTTGTGAACACTGGACTAGTTTTTCTCGCAGATATTTTAATATTATATTTTAATAAATAAAATATATTATTTAAAAAAAAATTAAGTACATTTTTGAAACAGCCTGTAGCGAGCTAAACGTATTCAACAGATAATGCTATCGAACATAAACTTCATAGTAAATTACACGTAATACCGTAGGCTGAATACTCATTACTATCTTTTTTCCTCGTACACCTTTTCAATAGGACTGAGTGAAAAGGCATCAGTATGTGTCAGATTACTCTCATTCCACTCCACTGGAGAAATACCATAGGCATAAAGGCTCACTTAAGACCACGCCCTTCATAGTTGTTATTTACTTTGTTGTTAATTTATTCTTCGTCATATATTTTTTTCAATTTCACATGGTTTCATTTCACAATGTCTATTAAAAAAACATTTATTCCATACAGAAATTGATTCAGTTTTAAGTTATGGATTATTTCATTATAAAGTACACAACTGTTAAAGTATTCTATGTAATATTTTAATGTTTTAAATCTATACAATTCCTGCATTACAGGTGCTAAACGACTCGTCGGACTCATTTCTGAAGATTCAATCAGCCAAGCCGATGTAAATCACTGGCCCTTTGAAGTCTTGAAAGATAAGACAAAACTTCAGATAAAAGTTCAACACAAAGGCAAGAATAAGACATTTTTTCCTGAACAAATTAGTTCCATAGTCCTCAGAAAAATGAAAGAGGTTGCGGAAGCCTATCTTGGAATGACTGTCGACAATGCAGTAGTTGGTGTTCCAGCTAGCTTTAACACTGCACAGAGACAAGCCACCTTGGACGCAGGGGCTATTGCAGGATTCACTAAGTTGAGGCTTGTTAATGAATCCAGTGTCGCTGCCATTGCGTACGCGGTGGACAAAAGGATAACAGATATGCGGAATGTCCTCATTTTCAGTTTAGGTGGCGGATCTTTGAGTGCATCTATAATCGTCATAAACGATGGCATCTGCGATGTTAAGTCTACAGCTGGATATGTTCACTTGGGTGGTCAAGATTTCGACAACATACTAGTGAATCACTTCGTTCAAGAGTTTAAGAGAAAATACAACAGAAATCTCATTTCCGATAAGAAGGCGCTGATGCGTTTGAGAGCTTCCTGTGAATTGGCAAAGATAACACTTTCATCTTCTAATCAGGCGAATATCGAGATCGATTCTATTTTCGAAGGTATTGATTTCTACACTTCAATCACCAGAGACTGCTTTGAAGAGTTAAACAAGGATCTGTTTAGATCTATTATTGAGCCTTTGAAGAAGTTATTCCAGGATTCCAATATACAGAAAACCCAGATACACGAAATTATTCTTGTTGGAGGCTCTACTCGTATCCCTAAGATTCAAAACATTATTCGAACCTTTTTCTTTAATAAAGAACTGAACAAGTCCATTAACCCCGATGAGGCTGTAGCTTATGGAGCTGCTATTTATGCGGCAGTCCTTCAAAGAAACGATTCCGAGGAGCTGCAGAAACTCATGTTACTAGATGTGACTCAATTGTCTTTGGGTATCGAGATCCCTGGGGGCAATATGCACAAAGTGATTCCGCGTAATACCAAATTTCCTACAAATCAAATAATAATAATAATAATACTTGGATGACTTGTATAGCGCCGTTTTTGTGCAAAAACACCTCAAGGGCGCTGGCAAACGTTAGTGTTAACCTTTAATCCCATTGTAGGCTGTAATACGAAAAGCATACTCAACCCATTTTTTTGGGATTACTACCACAGAAAGAAAGAAAAGCCGACACTACATGGAAGACCCAGCTACCTCATCAAAGTATTCGAGGGTGAGAGTGCCCTGACGAACGATAATAATCTTTTGGGGACACTTTGTTTAACTAATATTCCTCCTGAAAATGATATCGAGTTGATTTTTAGTATTGATGTGCTTGGTATCCTAAACGTTTTCGCTTTAGAAAAGGGAACCATTAAGATCTTCAATATGACAAAAAACAATCCTGGTTTTTCGCAGGACGACTTCGAGCGTATGATCAAAGAAGTGCGGTCGTGCTCAAATGAAATAGAAAAACAGGTTGAATCTAACACTGCCAGTATCAGATTGAAGACATGCTGCTTCAATATTTTGTCCAAATTAGAGAATGACAAGATCATGCGCAAAGTAACAGATAATTCAAAAACAATTTTAAAGAACAAGTGCAACGAGATCCTTCACTGGTTGGACGGCAATCCGTTGGCCGAAGATGAAGAATACGAACCAAAACAGAAGGAATTGAAAAGTCTTTTCAACAACATCATCATTGAGAGCTATAAGGAAGTGGTGGTTAATACAGAATCGGTCCCTGGTTTCTCCGGCAGTCATCAGGACACCCATCCCGAGGATAACTTTAACTTTGAAAATTAAATATAATAGTAAAATTTCTCTGTTTAAAATCATAAAATACATAACATGAGACTAAAATTTTAATATGCGGCTGAAAAGTACGTGAAACCACGAAACCCTTTCGTTCGACTAACTAACTAACTAACTAACCATCACGCCGTTTCCCCGCAGGGGTAGGCAGAGAGGACGGACCGCCAAACAACTCGGTCTTGGCACACACTCCTTGCCTCATTCACATTCATACATCGTCTCATACATACTCTTCTATTGTTCTGACTCTTGACATGGCCCGACTCAAGTATCTGATTCACTTGGTCGTGCCATGTCTTCCTCGGGCGTCCCCGACTTCTGCTACCATTCACATTTGCATTGTATATTCTCCTTACACTCCTTTCTTCGCTCATTCGCTCTACATGCCCAAACCATCTAAGCGTCCCTTTCTTGATCTTACTCATTACGCTTACATCAGCCTTGCACTCTTTGCGGATATCCACATTCCTCAAACGATCATACATGGTTTTACCACACATACGCCTCAGGGATCTCATTTCAACAGCATTCAATCTACTTTCATCCTTTCTTTGCCAGTTCCATGCCTCACTTCCATACATCAGGGTAGGTACCAGCACTCCATTGTGGACTGCTAACTTCGCATCTTTGGACAATTTTTTGTTAGCGCCAACTGCGTTGAGTCCTCCATTAATGGAGTTACCTGCATTTACTCTTCTTTCAATATCTCTGTCAGCCTTCCCATCTCTCGTAAACATGCTTCCTAAATACACAAATTCATCCACCTGCTCCAAGTATTCCTCATTCACAGCTATATTGCACACTGTTCTCGTACTTTCTCTTTCAAACACCATTACTTTAGACTTACTTACATTCATCATTAACTCATTCTTCACGCATACTTCGTTCATCCTAGACACGAGAGACTGCAGATCATCCATACTATTAGCAATCAGCACCGCATCATCAGCATACAACAGGCAACATACTTTCAGATTACTCAAATTCGCGCCCAATCCCACCTCTTTCAATTCTTGCATACAATTATCCATGTATAGATTGAATAACCATGGTGACATTACGCAGCCTTGTTTAACACCTTTTGTGATATCAAACCACCCCGTAAAACCACCGTTCACCCTAACACATGCAACGCTTCCCTCATATAGAGACGCAATTGCCTGAGTCAGATTCGCATTCACTCCATACTTGGACAACACCTTCCATAGCTTTTTCCTGTCGACTCGGTCGTATGCTTTTTGTAGATCTACAAAGGCACAGAAAAGTTTCTGGTTTTTTGCCAGAAACTTCTCGGTGAGCATACGCAATGAGAAGATCTGGTCCATGCACCCCCTTCCACTCATAAAAGCTCCTTGCACATCCCATATTTTATCCTTTGTTTCCTTTCTTACCCTTTCAATCAAAATTCTACCATACAGCTTGCCAACTGAACTTAGCAGGCTAATAGCCCTATGATTCCCACATTCCATACGTGACCCTTTACCTTTGTATAATGGCATGATCACTGCCCTTCTCCAATCTAAAGGCGTGTAACCTTCCTTTAAACATTGGTTAAAAAGATTGCACAACCATGTGAGAATTATACGGCTACCTCCTTTAAAATATTCAGCAGCAATGTTGTCGAAACCGACAGCCTTACCATTCTTCATACACTTAATTGATCTTTCTATCTCATCCATGCTAATTTCGGTAACATTCAGTCCATCATCATTCATATCTGATTCGCCGCTAGAATCACTGTCACTCACTTCGCTTTCAAAGACTTCCTCGAAATACTTCATCCATCTCTCTTTTATTTTTTCCTCATTCGTCAACATTTTTCCATCTTTCGATTTTATTACTTTCATGCTTCCGGTTTCAGGGCCACACCGGGACCTTTTGACTTCCTTCCAAAACAACTTAATGTTTTCTTGGAAATGGTTTGTCATTTTCATTCCTTCTTCCTCTTCCAGGCGTTTCTTTCGTTCTTTCACTCCAACTCTTACTTTTTTCTTACATTCCTTATATACTTCTTTCGCTCGATCCTTCTCTTCGCTGGAAGCACTGCCAGCCGCAATCAGACATAACCATGCTTTCTTCTTCTCTGAGACCAGTGCTTTAATATCATCATCCCACCATGCATCACCTTTCTTCCTACCTTGCGTACTTATTCCACAAACCTCCCTAGCAGATTCACAAAGACTCACTTTTATGTGGTTCCATGTTTCGTCTATGCTTAGACCGTCCATTTTTTTCTCATTCAATCTCATCTCTGCACAATTCACATACTTACTTCTCTCATTATCGTTTTGTAGTTTTTCTATTTTGATTCTTGTTGGAGTTGGTACCGTTTTCACTTTAGAGCGCCAACCGCGAAAGAGGTTTACTCTCGACACCACCAAAAAGTGGTCAGTTTCAACCTCTGCCCCTCTGAAAACTCGCGTGTCCTCGGTAACGGCTCTCAACCTAGAGTCAATTACTACAAAATCGATAATTGATCTCTCATTTCCTCTTTCCCACGTATATTGGTGGATACCTTTATGATCGAAAAAAGTATTGGACACAAACAGGTTCCACTCTAAACATTTTTTTTTTTTTTTTTTAAATATATACATACTTCAAGTATTCTGTTCCCGTTGTCATTCGTTCTTTTATCCCCAAACATACCTAAGGCCGATTCAAAACCGTCACGTATAATTCCTACCCACCCATTCAAATCGCCTGCCACTATAATCCTTTCATTAATATTTTTCAGTCTCATCACATCATTCACACCAGTCCAAAAATCATCTTTCTCTTCGTCACTCTCAGAATTGACAGGGGCATAACAAACAACAAGAAACACCCTTGTCAAACCGATTTTGAACCTAATCCACATTATTCTCGGACTTACACATTCATACTGCAACATACATTCAATCATTCTGGGAGACAGTAGTGCTGCAACACCCTGACACGCCCTCTCCGTATCTGGTCTCCCAGACCAAATGATGAGCCTATCATTATGCTGCATTGTACCGCTCCCTTTTTTCATACTCTCTGTTACACAAAGTATGTCCAAACATTTGCTAACCATTGTGCCACACAATTCATTCATCTTTCTTTCCATACCTCCTCTAATATTCCACGTACCAATTCGACATTGTTCGAGTTCCTTCCTCCTCTTTGCGCCACCGAAGGGTTGGCGATGTGATGGATAGCGAGCCTCATCGACACCTGTGTCGGCCATTCCCTTCTACGAACTGCTTATCTAGTCTAACATACTGATACTTAGGGATAAATCACTAACATACAAATTAATATAATATTTAACTTAATCCTAACGCCATCAAAACTATTCCAAATGTCCAAATGAAAAAACTTAATTCTAAAACAAAAAGTATTATAATCACTATAACAATACACTAATCACTGCATAATTGTTTGTAATAGTTCATATTGGCAGAAGACAAAAGACGCGGCTTCATTTCGATTTCGTCCTTCCTAGGGCGTAGGGGCACGGGGGCGGTGCAGCGGGGGTGTAGATATTGCCAGATGATTGTGTTGTATGGGTCATCTTGTAGGGGCGATGGTCGTGAGCGATTCAGTGACCGAACCACGGACAGGTCATATAGCCGACAGACGTCTATAACAGCGCCGGTAAAGGTGATGGCGAGCATGGTGGCGGCAGCGGGGGTTGAAATATCGGTATGCGACAGCCGATGAGGTCTCCACATCTGGTAAAAATTATCAAATGCCAAACTCGGGCACTCACTGACACTGCATTTTTTTGCGGCAGCGGGGGTTGACGTATCGGTACGGGGTGACGAGAGACACGGGTAGGTTGCTACGACTGCCGATGAGATGTCCACATCTGGTAAAAATTCCGGACTCGGCTCACCAACACTACACTATCCCTTGGGATAAACAATCTTGCTAATTATTCTTAAAACTCGTCATTCTTCCACACCTGTCACCGTAAAATTATTATAACTGCACTAACGTAACTGACAGACAATAAGGCACATTTACGTGTACTTTTAACGGCGGAATATATTAAATATCCCTATAAATTAGGGAAGATTACCGAGACCGACGAAAAACACGTCAGGCTGTCTCGAGAGCCCGACCGACTAAATATTTCGTTCGATACTTATCAAAATAAATATATGTTTCTATAAACCAATACAATTACTTTTATAGACATACGGATTAATACACTTTTTCAAATTAATTAATACTTTCAGAATGCATTAATACGTTTTATGTATAGTTAGGTACATTAATGTTCTGTTTACTTAATTTTACTTTATAATTATAATATTTTTATGTACATCTACGTAGGTAGAATTTATTTTTATACATTTACATGAAATATATATTTAAAAAAAAACTTTTCATGTTCTTTCAATTCATCGCTGTACAAAAAATATTATGGTAAATTATGTGCTCACCTCTAAAAAGAATCACCACTTTAATAGAATGTAATAATGATTTCTTTACTGTAATTATTATTTAATGAGAGAAAATAAACAATTTTTTTATTTTTTATGAGACACCTCACAAGAGTGTCCCTGCCTGTGCAGTGTACAGACAGGGGAACTATGTCACCACCCGGTTGGGCGGCGTTGTGAGGCGGAATAAGGTAGGGGCTGTAGGAAGGGATTTGTTAATGCGGGCCTTGAAGAGGCTCGGATTAAAGGAGGGAGGAAAAACAAATGCCGGTAGCTCGTTCCACATACGAGCCGACTTACACAAAAACGAGTCGTAAAAACGGCCCGTTCTCATGAAGCCAACGTCAACCGTGAACGGGTTTTCAGTTCGTGTCCGTCGAGTTTCGCGCACGTGCATCGGTGCATCAGGAATCAATGCTGCTAGCTCCTTGGAGCAGGCTCCATTGAAATCCCTGTAGAACAGACACAGCATGCCTACATTGCGTCTATGCATTAGAGAAGGCAATCGCTCTGTTAACAACGGATTGTCAATCAGACGGATCGCTCTCCTTTGCACAGATTCAAGCAGGTTTATTAAGTATTTCGGGGCACCAGCTCAAAGGTGGCTCCCAAATTCAATAGTTGGGCAGACTTGAGACTTGTACAGGGTCAGCAGCTGATCACTGTTGAAGAATCTCCTAGCCCTGTACAAGACGCCCAACTTTTTGGAGGCCTGATTTACTCGGGCTTCTATGGATCCCCGATACTTGAGCCGGTCTGATATAGTAACTCCAAGCATTTCAATGGAGTCTTTATTTGGGAGAGTGCTCTCATCAAATTGCATCAGACAGTCATTGATCTCCCTCTTTGCCGAAATCAGACACGCTTGGGTTTTTGAGACGTTGAAACTGACCAAGTTGGCCTTACCCCAGGCACGAACCATTTCGAGGTGGTGGTCAATTTTTTGCTTCAAAACTTCCCGAGCCGTTCGGACATCATAGGTAGAAGGGGGCCTGTCAAAAAGATAACCCTCGTGAACGATGCTCTCATCAGCGTAGCAGTGAATTGGTGCAAATTCAACGAGATCTTTGATGTGCAATAAAAACAGCGTCGGAGACAGCACAGATCCTTGTGGCACCCCCCATTGATTTGGTGCGGTGAGGAAGAAGAACCGTCAACCACAGTTTGAATTGTTCTTCCCCTCAGAAAGTCCGCAATCCAACTATGCAGGGTTGGGTGGATCCCGTACGATGGTAACTTCCCGATAAGCGCCCGGTGCCAGACTCTGTCAAAGGCTTTGGAGATATCCAACCCAACGGTTTGAGTTTCACCAAAACGTTCCATGTACCGCCCCCAAATATGCGTCACATATCCGAGTAGATCGCCACACGATCGGTTTCGACGATATCTATATTGTCGATCGCTTAGGATATTGTTATTCTCGAGATATGTGAGCAATTTGTTGTTAACCACCCTTTCTAATACCTTCGAGAGTATAGAAGTGATGGCTATGGGGTGGTAGTTAGGAGGATCGGAGTGGTCCCCCTTTTAGGAATGGGTGGACGATTGCCTTTTTCCAAAGATCTGGCACCTTTCCACCTTTGAGAGAGAGCCTAAATAATTTCGCGAGCACTGGAGTCATTTCTGCAGAACACCTCTTGAGGACCAAGGCAGGTATTCCGTCCGGCCCACTGGCTTTGTCGACTTTCAGCTCGTTCAAGACTCGGAGAACCTCTCTGTTCCGGATCTTCGGTTCCTCCATTTGAAAACGGCAGTGCGGAATGGAAGGGGGAGTCTCTCCGTTATCTTGAAGAGTTGAGTTTTCCGCGAAAATTTTGCCTAATAATTCAGCTTTCTCGCGGGCCGAGTTAGCCAGCCGACCATCAGGCTTGGTCAGAGGTGGGAAAGTGGTTCTGCAGAAATTTCTTCCGATCGAGCTAGCGAGTGACCAGAAAGCACGGCTACCAGTGGGGCAGTCAGCCAGCTTTTTCGCAATTCTCTGGTCGTGATCGCTCTTAGCTCTGTTTAGAACTCTCTTACAATCCCTTGCCCGTTTTCGGTATTCCGAAAGGTTATTCATGGAGCTAATCTTCCAGAGTGCATTAAAAGCTGTATTTTTGAGTCTGACAGCTTCAGCACAGCGATGGTCAAACCACGGTTTTGTGCCCGCTCCAGAGGATTTGACGGAGAAGGGAATGTAGCAATCCATTGCTGATGTGATTACTTCTCCTACCTCGCGTGCACAAATTGATCGGTCCTCGGAGCTAAAGCATACAGTTCTCCAAGGAAAGGCGCCGAAGAAAGACCGCATGCCGTCCCATTTTGCTGCCCTGTAGTGCCATCTTACTATCGTACCTTCCTCTTACTACATTTATTAACTTACTTGATCGTGTCTTGTCTTTATCGCGCATCTACGACTTCTTCCACCATTCGCTTTCGCATCATCTGCTATCCTGGTTATAATAATGATTTAAAATAGTACAATAAATTATTTTCTACATATATTAATAAAAATGTAAATGTTCATTTGTTCAAATCTAAAATCTCGGAAAGTCCTTCCCCGATTGCTTTGACATTTTAAGACAACATTGTATCCAAATACGCCTGTGTTTTTATAAATACCTATATTATTTAGATGCCTCATGTGAATTGTAAAAACACGATTTTATTGCAAAAAATAACAGTGCCATCTGTTGGACGTAAAAGCAACACGTGCTCTTGTTTAAAATAACAGATAAAGTAAGAACAATTTAAATTATAGATAAAGTCTTTGGGCTTAGATAATGATTTAGTTTTAGTGTATGCATGAATAAGACAATGATGTAGTGATTTAGTGTATGTATGAGTAAGACAATGATATAGTGATTTAGTGTATGTATGAGTAAGACAATGATGTAGTGATTTAGTGTATGTATGAGTAAGACAATGATATAGTGATTTAGTGTATGTATGAGTAAGACAATGAGATAGCGATTTGGTATATGTATGAGTAAGACAATGATGTAGTGAATTAGTGTATGTATGAGTAAGATGATGAAATAGTTAATTAGTGTATGTGTGTATGAGTAAGACAATGATATGGTGATTTAGTGTATGTAAGAGTAAAATAATGATATAGTGAAATTACACTAATCATTATACTTACGTAAAGTAAAAAAGACACGCCCTGTAAAAATCTTACATTTACATTCATATAGAATTTTTTGATATATTGTTATCTGGATGCATTTAATTTTTATTTATAATAATGTTTCGTTACATTGCTATCTGCATGCCCAACTATTTCATTTATGTCGCACAGCATTATCATTACATTATATTACGCACTTAAATTAAATCTGTAATGGCACTACTCTCCATCTCTAACACAAGAATAAATTTCTCAACTGAGATAGGTAGTACTATTAAAAAAAATTATATATTTATATATTATGTGTATTTATCTTGTTAACATCCTTGTACCATAATTGTATCCTTATTAAAAATCGGTTATGAATAAATAAACAAAATAATTAATATTTCCCATAAAGCAAGTTATTTATTTTTTTAAATTATATTTATTCAATAAAAAAAATTACAATGTGTGATATACATTTATATATTTCACTAGTAATAAGATGAAAGATATTATGATATGATTAATATTTATTATTTTTCAATGTTCTCCCATAATAAGCAATTGCTTGTGTGTATGGGTTGAGGTATTATTTGTTTAGTTTCTTAGATTTTTATTTTATTTTTTAAATTTTTGTTTTTGAATTTCTTTTATTTATTTACGTTTTTTTATTTAGTTTAGGTTTTCAGTATATTTTTTTAATTGTGTTTTGAATTCTTTGAAACTATCATTTGGTGATCTTATATTTTCTGGCAATTTATGGAAAAAGTCCCGTTGGCGTCATGTATCTTTTATCAGGAGATTTTTCAATGTGGATGAGTGTTTCAGGCTAATAATTATTGCTTTTAAAATAATTGTTACCCTTGCGTGCTATGCATAAAAAAATCTTGTCTTAAACATTAGTTTAAAAAAAATAATAAAAATTATTAGTTTAACGTACAAAAAACAAGACCAAACAAAACATGATAAGAAAATAACGTATTTTAATTTTTAAATTTACGAAACAAATATTTTAATACATTACTTTGGAATTTTTTATAATGGTGGATGTTTTTATAAATATCTCGAAGAGAGTTTTACTTAGTTACTTTACTAATAAAGATTCCCTAATACGCCAGTGCAGCGTTGGTATGGTTATAGCTGCTCGGATTAAATCCTTAATGGATAATATTATTCGTGAATAAAATTTTTTGACCACTTTGTTACAATCCTCAAAAACACGGTCATTTTCGCGTTTCGCTTTTAGTTGCTAACTTCACGTTTCTTCAGATTACATTATTTACGAAGTCATTGACAGGTAAACTAATTCAAAACAGACCCTGGTCTGTTGAAATGAAATTTGGCCAATTCGATTCGTTCCGTATTTGCTTTGGTAAATCGATATTTCAATTTAAAATACCCTCTCATAGAGCTTCAAATGGGTATTACCGCTTTTTTACATTTCCGTTGCGCGACCGATCGATATTTGTCAAATCAGCCAGATTGTTAACTAAGTCCACGATCTTCATCTACGCTACGTAAGCAATGAATTACCATATCTGGACTAATTACAATCCATACATTTTCTAAGGAAATACTAATCATGTACTGCAAATAATGTTACATTCACTGTGACTAAAGAATGGCAAACATTTTAAATTACGCAATAAAAATGCCGTTTATACCGGGATTATGATGAAATTTAATATTGCAATTTGTTAAAAAATTTTAACGATAAATGCGAAAGTGGCCAAAATATGCTTTATATACTTTTTTGATAAAAATGTCATCGCAGACTAAAATGACACCAACATTTTTTACTCCAAGAGGAATCGCTGGTTACGTTCTGTAACGTCCTGTATAATAAGCGACGTACATTTAGCCCGTCGTCCCACGCGTCGGTAAGCAATCCACCCTGCGCAGAAAAGTTCCACACAGAACTGCGCTACAAACCGTTACCTTTTTTATGACGAACTTAATTTTCTGCACAGGGTCTCACCATTCGGTTTATGTCGATTGCTTAACGACCCGTCGGACGACGGGCTAACATGTTGAGGTTTGTCAAGTTGCTTGAGTGAGTATTAGATAAGATAAATTAAATTAATCTTCGTTCACTGATAATTTTTTCTCACTTGTGAAAATATTCACTCATTTAATATAAATAATCTGTAATATTTGTTGTGTTGTTCGTGAAAATAAAATAAATGTTAAAAACAAAATAAATCGTTGTGATGTTCTAGAGTTCATGATTCTCGAACTCATTTTGTCGATATGGAATAAAATCTTTTGTGAAAAGAAAATATCACTTGAACGAAGGTATGCAAAATCTCATATTTTATATAAATAATCTGCGATATTTATTGTGTTGTTCGTGCAACTAAAATAAATGTTAACTGTATAACTCATCGTGGTGATGTTCTAGAGTTCATTATTCTCCAACTCGTTTTGTCGATATGGAAAAAACTTTTTTGTAATAAGAAAATATCACTTATTTATTTATGTCTATTCTTGAATACACATTTTACAAATGATTACAGTGGTTTATATTGTACCTAGTATAAAGAAAAGTGTACAGAAAAAGGGTATAAAAAATAAAGAACATAGGTTGATAAAGGTAAAACTGTGTGTGGGTGATATTGTTTGTTACGTGAACACCTCACTAGGAGAACCTGTGCTGAGGTGTTAACGTGTTTGTGATTGTCACAGGTATATGTGTATATGGTACATGTGTTGTAGTAGAAAGTTTTATGTGTTGTAGTAGAAAGTTATTTTTTTCACAGACATATATTGAAACATGAAAACACACATTTATATGTGCGTGTATGTATTTTTGGATAATTCACTCATTCAATTATTGTCACTTGAACGAAGGTATGCAAAATATCATATTGAATAGCTTTCAAACCCAAAAACAAACCGCTGATAGCTCCGTTGCAATTTCCCCCTCTCTCTCAATAAACGTTGCATGCAACGTAAAAAGGTGTAGGTCTAAACCAAGGCTGCCCAACCTTTTTAACAGTTGGTCGAAATTGACGATTTTGAATCACTGGCGGGCCACTGAATACCTAACGGTTCCTATTTCCATGGGGGGGGGGGTGGGTTTCAGGGGTTTCCATGTGGAAAAACATCATATGTGATTCCCCACAACATTTTTTCGAATTCCATGGTTGGGTAGGGGGGTGGCTACAGGATTCCATTTCGGACGCAAAAAATATTATATCAAAAACCGGTGTATTTTTGTTTAAAAAGTAAGTTCAACAGGTTAGATTTTTTCGTCGCTGATTCTCGTTCTGAGTAGCCTAAATAGCGATAAATCTCCTTCGTTGGCAACACTGGTGACCGCGCGCAAGCTGCATTGTTGAAGCTGAACCATTGCAAAATGGTTCACGCGGGCCACTTATAATTCGTTCGCGGGCCACAATGTGGCCCGCGAACGAATTATAAGTGGCCCGCGTGAAACATTTTCAAAAAACCCGCCAATCTCCGCCAATTTGAAAAAGTGTCGCGGGCCCGCGGTAAAACAAACAATGCAGCTTGCGCGCGGTCACCAGTGTTGCCAACGACGGCGATTTATCGCTATTTAGGCTACTCAGAACGAGAATCAGCGACGAAAAAATCTAAACTGTTGAACTTACTTTTGAAACAAAAATACACCGGTTTTCGACATAATATTCTTTGCGTCGAAATGGAATTCTGTAGCCACCCCCCCCCCATGGAATTTGAAAAATTGCTGTGGGGTATCACATATGATGTTCGGGTGTGCGGAATTTTTTCTCAGCGAAGTTCCGTAACAACCCCCCCCCCATGGATTTCAAATATTTTGTGGGGAGCACTTATTTAGATTTTTTTTTGTGGGGAATTATGTTTTATAGAAATTCTCTAACAACCCCCCCCCCATGGAAATAGGAACCGTCAGGTATTCAGTGGCCCGCCAGTGATTCACAATCGTCAATTTGGCCCAAGTGCTAAAAAGGTTGGGCAGCCTTGGTCTAAACCGTCACAATAGAACTCATCACAGTCTAAATCAACATTATTAAAAATACCCAGTGTAATAAACAATGAAAAGAATATACTAGTATCTACCTCGGATGTGATTTGAGATTGAGATTTGAGAGAGAAGGAGGTAGCCCAACACGGCGTAATACTCGTACCAACAGAAATATATTACTTTAGAACCTACCATTGTTTTTTATGTCGGTTTTAACAATTTTTATATCATATATTAGGATATGTTATTACTGTTTCAGTGCTAAATATAACACGCCTGTAAAAAACTTGAACAATCCATATTACCGTCTTGAACATCTGAATGATTAAAGGCTTATCTAATGCATTCTTTACATAATGATATGGTATTCTTTTGATGTATTAGATACATCATTTTATTATTATCATAATTACTCGTAAATGGTATTATAAAAATATTTCACGATGTACTTATCTTAATTATTGCAAATGACCTCAAAATTTATGGAATTCAAAATATTTATCATTGTTAATATTCTTCAAGATAATATCAAGAGATTATTAATTTGGTGCAATGGAAACAGACTTTAATTAAATATCTCAAAATGCCAAAAAGTCAGATTATTTCGAATAAAAATCCAGTAATCTTTAATTACAACATTAATAACAATGCTCTTGAGAAATACACGAATTTATTTATTTATTTAACGCCCAGAGGGCTTTTACATGGTTGGTAGTATAATTTTAATTTGACAGATAGGTACTTTGAATCATAAAAAATAAGAATAAAATTACATTTGATAAAAGCTATGCAACAAGTCATACAAACACAAGAAACAAAAACAGAAAATTACAGCTATTTGTAGGTTTACATGATGTGTTTAGGAGTATTGTTGAAATAAATGTTTTAAATGATCCACAAAACTTGCCAAGTTGGTATTGAATATGTCAACATCACCCAAGTAATGATTTCCCATGGCGTGAAGTCGTTGTATCGGAGAGTGGGCAATGTAGTTACGCTTATGTGTGCTGCTGTAGAATATTGTATTTTGTCGTGTTGTTACTGTGGGTGTATGTATGTTTATAAGTTGCAGGAGTTCACAACAGTCGAATTTAGAGTTAAGTATTTTGAATAAGAACGTTAAATCGTTTATTTTACGTCTATCTTCTAATGTATGTATTTTTAGAATATTTAATAAGAAATTGTATTTTAAGTCTTCGACAGGGATATTTAATTTAAAATTTACAAAACGTAGAATTTTTTTTTGTATTCGCTCAATGTTGTTAATGTGAATTTTGTAAGATGGAGACCAAACTACTGAGTTATATTCAATTAGACTTCTTACTAGAGATACGTATAATAGTTTAATGGCTTGTAAAGAATTAATGTTTTTAGTTGTTCTTAATACGAAGCCTAGTGTTTTCATACCTTTGTTCACAATAGAAAAGAAAATTAATAAATAAATAGACTTAAGTGGCACTTTTCAATAACATCTTTCATTTGTTCCCATAAGGGGATCGGCTTCGCGGTCATTTTGAATACTAAACATAAATTTAGATTTGAGGACAAAAATTTGAGACGAAACAACTTTTTTTTATCAAAATGTATTGCAAATATCTAGTACGGATATGTGGTACTTAATTTAATTGTTTTTTTTTTTTAATTTCACGCATAATGGGAAAATGAATACTATGGAGTTTACAACATCATCAGGCATTCCAAACGGCATTTTTGAAAATCGAAAATGGTTAAAGAAATCGTTGTCATTCAATGTTTGGCCTTCGCCGCCTGTGTAACTACTAGATATTATCATCCATAACGTTATATCTATTAAAAATATTATCATTGATACCTTCATCTTCACTTTCCATATTAATTTCTTAATAAAAATAATAATAAAATTGGCAAATCCAAATGACGTTCGACATTTCGCTATTTTTCACTCTGTTGACACTTTTTATAACTAACCCTTTTACTGAGCCAGAGGTTAATCCAACTGTTTGGTTCCTCTAGCTTGATAGGAGAGTTTCATTGGGAAGAGCGTGATTATGCATTTGAGGAATGTTGCCAAAATTTCCTTTCAACAGTTGATCAGTGGGATTGGGAACAACGGCCGCAACTATCATAAAGTATTCCGCACTGCCCAGAATACTTATGAAGGGAAATAATTATACCGAGTCAGGGAACAACTTCAATTTATTACTTAAAAATACATAAGATTGTTACTGAGACAGTTTTGTTATTTATAGTAAAGACAGAATAATATTCATTGTAAAAGCCCCTAAAAAGGGCGCATATAAATAAACAAACAAAAAATACAACGACTAGGTAAAAGATTCATTACATTAATTTTTATTTTCAATGGCTTATACGAGGTCTATTGCAGTAGTATTTTAAATAAACTAGTGCTCTTTATCCGTGCTCTTTAACCGTGATCTTTTTTCCTTCAAATAAAATCAAGCACGCTTGTCAACCAGATACACCAAACATCTCTGTTTTTGACATCGACCATTAATTTACACTTTTTAGAAAGATTTTTTGATTATCTAATTCAGAAATGGGGGAAAAATACATGGAAAGGATACTGCGGTCAAAGCAACGACCACCACAACAGCCACCAATGTCACCAACAAGACTATGGACGGCAATACCACAAGCACCAGCCATCGGTATTGACTTAGGGACAAGCAGATCTTGTGTAGCCGTCGTCAGACATGGAAAGGTGGAGATAATTAGCAACGAGCGAGGAGACCGTACCACTCCCTCGTACGTGGCCTTCACAGAGGCAGGAGTTCTGGTTGGAGATGCTGCTAAGACCCAACTCTCAAAAAATCCCAACAATTCCATTTATGGTAAGTTATAAAACTATTCAAATTTCTTAATCTTGTAATGTCATTAATACTAACCACTTTTTAAAATCAAAGAGAATTAACAACTAAGCAAATAGATTAACACAGTTCTTCATTAATAAGTATGACAACTGAACTAAACCGCGAAAACTCATTATTATATTTCTACAATCGGATGAAGTATTTCGGTCAATCAGAAATGATTCGTGATGCTCTTCTTCCTGAACAGAGAAAATAAATATTATTTACATCATGCCAATTTTTTTTTTAAATGTACCGTACAGAATTGTAGAATTATTCGTTGTATAATGTTATATCCCTATTTAATTTCTGCATTTTAGCTATTAAACGACTTATCGGACGCAAATTTGGAGATTCGACCGTACAAACCGATGTGAATCACTGGCCCTTTGAAGTCGTGAATGATGACTCAAAATTTAAGATAAAAGTTCAACACAAAGGTGAGAACAAAACATTTTTCCCTGAACAAATTAGTTCCATGGTCCTTAGAAAAATGAAAGATGTTGCAGAAGCTTACCTTGGAATGACTGTCGACAACGCAGTAGTCAGTGTTCCAACAATCTTTAACGCCGCCCAGAGACAAGCTACTATGGATGCAGGGGCTATTGCAGGATTCAAAAAGTTGAACCTTGTTAATGATTCCAGCGCCGCCGCAATTGCGTACGCTGTGGACAAAAAGATAGCAGAAGTGCGCAATGTCCTTATTTTCAGTTTAGGTGGCGGATCTTTGAGTGCATCTATAATCGTAATAAACGATGGCATCTGCAATGTCAAGTCTACAGCTGGGGATGTTCACTTGGGTGGTCAAGATTTCGATAACATACTAGTGAACCACTTCGTTCAGGAGTTTCAGAGAAAATACAACAGAAATCTCATTTCCGATAAGAGGGCGCTGATGCGTTTGAGAACTTCCTGTGAATTAGCAAAGATAGCACTTTCATCTTCCAATAAGGCGAATATCGAGATAGATTCTATTTTCGAAGGTATTGATTTCTACACTTCAATCACAAGAGACTGCTTTGAAGAGTTAAACAAGGATCTATTTAGATCTATTATTACTCCTTTGAAGAATTTATTCCAGGATTCCAATATACACGAAACCCAGATACACGAAATTATCCTTGTTGGAGGCTCTACCCGTATCCCTAAGATTCAAAACATTCTTCGAACCTTTTTCTTTAATAAAGAACTGAACAAGTCCATCAACCCCGATGAGGCTGTAGCTTATGGAGCTGCTATTCATGCGGCAGTTCTTCAAAGAAACAATTCCGAGGTGCTGCAGAAACCCATGTTACTAGATGTGACTCAATTTTCTTTGGGTATCGAGATCCCTGGGGGCAATATGCACAAAGTGATTCCGCGTAATACCAAATTTCCTACAGAAAAAACAATTGTGTTAAACTTGAATCCCATTATTGACTACACCTGGAAAAAAAAAACCAAAACATTGCATCCACCGCGTGAAAAAATCATCTTCCGAATCATTAAGGTATTCCAGGGAGAAAGTGCCGATTCAAGCGATAATAACTTTTTGGGGCAGCTTTCTTTTACTAATATTCCTTATAAAAATAGTATTGAATTGACTTTTAGTATTGACGTCTTTGGTTCTCTCAAAGTTTACGCTTTAGAAAAGGGAACTAAAAATATAATCAATTTGACAAATATTAATATTGGTTTTTCGAATTATGACATCGAGCGTATGACCAAAGAAGCGCTGTCATATTCCAATAAAACGGATAATCAGGATGATGCCACCCCTGCAACCAACAGATTGGAGACATGCTGCTTCAATGTCCTGTCCAAAATAGATAACGAAAAGATCATGCGCAAGGTATCAGATAACTCAAAAACAATTTTAATGGAAAAGTGCAACGAGATCCTTCACTGGTTGGACGGCAATCAGTTGGCCGAAGATGAAGAATACGAACAAAAACAGAAGGAATTGAAAAGTCTTTTCAACAACATCATTATTGAGAGCTACAAGGAAGCAGTCGCAAGTCCGGAATCAGTCCCTGGGTTCTCCGGCAGTTACCAGGACACCCATCCCGAGGATAACGTCACCCTTGAAAATCCCCGTAGAACTGAAGGCGCACCTCCGAAAAATGATGACGTGGATCTCATTCGATTCTAGAACAATAATAAATTTTTATTTATTTAAGCTATGGCTCAGTTATAATTTTTATAATTTTAGCTCCTTTGAGCAGGCTCCCTTGAAATACCTGTAAAAGAGTCTCATCATGCCTGCATTACGTCTGCGCATTAGAGATGGCAATCGGTCTGTTAACATCTGATTGCCAATCAGATGAACCGCCCCCTTTGTGCAGAATTAAGTAGTTTAGGGGTCCAAATAGGGAGCTGGCTTCCAAATTAAATTGTTGAACGTACTTGAGATTTGTACAGTTTTAGCAGTTGGTCACTATTGAAGAATATGCAAGCCCTATGCAAGACGTACTTGAGATTTGTACAGTTTTAGCAGCTGGTCACTATTGAAGAATATGCAAGCCCTATGCAAGACGTACTTGAGATTTGTACAGTTTTAGCAGCTGGTCACTATTGAAGAATATGAAAGGCCTGTGCAAGACGTACTTGAGATTTGAACAGTTTTAGCAGCTAGACAGTATTGAAGAATATGCAAGACGTACATGAGATTTGAACAGTTTTAGCAGCTAGACAGTATTGAAGAATATGCAAGCCCTATGCAAGACGCACTTGATATTTGTACAGTTTTAGCATATGCAAGCCCTATGCAAGACCCCGTTTCTTGGAAGCTAGATTATTTATTCCTTTTGATGGGAAATAAAAATACAATGCAGTAGTCTTAGCAGACATTTTTTCTCCTTGCAGATCAACAAAAGACTGCTAAATAATTTACTTTCTTTTTCATAAATGTTTTCGTTGCCAATTTTTGGAAGCAATAATTTTAGTTTCGGTGCCACTTTTAACATCCTTTTAACATTTTTAACACGCCCAGAGTTTGTTGGTCGGTGCGGCAGAAACAATGATATTGTTCAAAAGTGAAATCAGATTTTCAGAAGCGCTTCGAGATTTTATTTAATTTTTACGGTATTCCTTTATTATTTTAATGTATATTACATATTATTATTGATAAAACAACACCATCTTCGAGCAGTTTTCTGAAGATTTTCATCAAATCACTAGTGGTCAATTGCTGTCATTATTATGGGAATCACTATAAAAAAATAAACAATTACTGTAAACAAGTGAACAACCACTGTAAATGTTATGTTGTAATATAATATAATATAATAGAAGGTTTTTTTTTTTAATTTGTAAAACTCCATTTTAATTATTACTTAGCGTGACAGCTGTTTCGCCTTCTGAAGGCATTATCACACAGTTTGATAATGCATTCAGCTGTCACACGAGATAATAATTATACAGCAGAAGTATGCTGTTATTTGTATGTTTAATAATAAAATTATTGAATATATCGATAGGAGGATCTGATGGGTTAAAAATCAACCCTTAACAAAACAAAGTTTTTACCACAATGAATCTGTTTTCAAAAGTCATAAAACTTAAAAGAAAAAAAAATAGATTGACTAAGGAACTGGAGTAAACAATTATACCAACCAAGCTAAATCACAACTGGATAAGACTGATACTTATTGTCATCTAATTTCAAAAATTGCCACCAGTCGCACACACACGCAGAGTTTCAGCTCGATCGGGTGTCGGGAAGTATATTATATCCGTATATTTTATTAATACAAGACTTACAGAGGGTACATATGATTTTTGTGATATTTCACCCTCCATGCTAGGGATGACCCTGTGTTATGGCGGGTGAATTTTACAGTTTGAACAGAATCTATACATTACTATGATATGAAAAAGAAAAATAAGAAAAATAATGAAAAGCTAGTTTGGGTTGCAAGAAGAGAATGGAGAAGTTGGAGAATTAAAAGAAGATTATAATATCTATTTACTAATAATTTGAGAAATTATTAGTAAGTAGATCAGACTAATTATTTATTTACATACTATACCGCTAAGTTAAGGAATAAGGATATGTTATGTTTTGTCTGACAGATGATTAAATTGATAGAGTGAAGAATGAATGGGTATTGTAATTGTAATTTATTCCGTGTGTAAGGATCCATTTCGTAATTTGTTTTTTAAAGGAATGGGGTTGACTCACGGTTTTTAGGTTTTCAGGGATAAGGTTAAAGATTTTAGGAGCTAGGAAGAAAAATTGTCTTTGAGCTGACGTGGTATGTAGTGAAGGTACTTTGTAGTGACCGTTGGTTATTGTTCTGGTGGTGTAGTTGTGTTGTAAAAGAGTTTTGTTTTTATATTTGAACAGGAAATGTATTAGCGAAAATTTTAGGTGGAATTGTCGTATGTTTAAGACTTTATACTCTATGAGGAGTCGAGTGGAGGGGTATCTTGTCGGTCGCTTGTTAATGACACGTATTACCATTTTTACGTTACAAGATATACCTACCCCTTACGGGTGGTTAGGCGCCGTATGGCTCAGAGCCGGCCATGATCATCCGTTACAAGATATACCTAGCCCTTACGGGTGGTTAGGCGCCGTATGGCTCAGAGTCGGCCATGATCATACGTTACAAGATATACCTAGCCCTTACGGGTGGTTAGGCGCCGTATGGCTCAGAGCCGGCCATGATCATCCGTTACAAGATATACCTCCCCTTACGGGTGGTTAGGCGCCGTATGGCTCAGAGTCGGCCATGATCATACGTTACAAGATATACCTACCCCTTACGGGTGGTTAGGCGCCGTATGGCTCAGAGTCGGCCATGATCATCCGTTACAAGATATACCTAGCCCTTACGGGTGGTTAGGCGCCGTATGGCTCAGAGTCGGCCATGATCATACGTTACAAGATATACCTACCCCTTACGGGTGGTTAGGCGCCGTATAACTCAGAGTCGGCCATGATCATACGTTACAAGATATACCTCCCCTTACGGGTGGTTAGATCGTCATCCCTGCTCCAACACAGGCTACTTTTGATCATCATTGTTTCCTTTAAATTTAAACGATATTGATGCTTTAGTTTTTGTAACACAATATTCCAATATGTGATTATGTTCAAAGTTATCGTTTGTTTTCTGCTGAAATTTCGTTAGTGTTTCACAGGTGTATAAATACTAATTCATCATCCATATTCATATACATGTTACCAGGTACTGCTGTGCAAGGATGCTCGAGGGTCTGGAGTAGTTTTAACGTAAAGTTTTGTTTAATTAATAAAGAAATAGAGTCCTCATAGCGCGCCTTGAAGGAGTAACAATTTGCTACTTGTAACTGTAACAGGGCAAGAAAACGGTGGATCCCCTCAACTGATGCAATATATTACTATTTAACGCTTTGTGTGAACGTTGGCGCCAACCCGGCAAAGTGGGCACGGAAACCAACATTAATCGGGTTGGCCGGCCAACGTTGGCCGCCAACACATGCAACGGCTTCTAGCGGGTACTAGGGGCATATGATAGTGTTTTTCAATCTTTCTACAACCCAAGGTCATTTATTTATTATTTATTTACATTGCAAGCAGTATTTTTCACAGAAATTCAAGAATGTTAGTAATTTTTAAACATCATCGGCAAATAAAAAAAACCACATTCAAAATTTAACAACAAAATATATATTTTATAAAAATATATAATTCAGACAAAGAAATCTATTTAAAGCTACAAAAAGTGATTAAGAAATGTTCCACAAGTTTTCTTTTTAAATTTTAATGGGTATCAGCCATTAAATACGGTATCAACCAAAGATATTAGAAGAACGAGATGTGCTATGAGCAGTTCATAATGTGTGGAATTGTTTTGCCGAGTGTCGCCGGTTTTGTTCACCAATACTACTGCACACCTTCGCTTACGCTAAGGTATCCGCACTAATACATAGAACAGATTTCTGTGCGTAGACGTCCCGATACCGTTCAAAGTACCCTAATTAGGTAGTACTCCGCCTACGGTCCGGCGGCCAACATAGCATATCTCGTTCTTCTAATATCTTTGGTATCAACAATAACAATAAGAAGTGAAGTTATTCAATTTAGAAGAAAAAATACTGCTGCTGTTCGCGTCAGAACACTAATATTAAATTTAACAATATCAAAACTTGGCTGAAACACACCGAAATAGAAATACTTTTATTGTCAACAGTCATGTGTAATAGTATTTACTCACACCATTTTTGTTTTTGATTGTACCAATAGCACAATATTTTTTGATTGTAAAAATAGGATAATATTTATTTACATTTATAAAACTTATTTTTTTAAACATTAGTGGGTACCTTATTTTATATCTAGTTTAAAACGACACTCGTGGAGGGTTTGCCATTGTGGATTTTTTACTACACACTACATACAATTTTATTTCGGTAACTGTTCATTTTGTACATACGAGTATGTCAAACATGTAAAAAAGATATGTGATGAATAAATCAATCATATTAAGTTTTATATTATATAATCGTATATTCGATTAAATGTATTTTTTGGTATGCTAGGAATTAATTGAGTTTTTGTATCTGTGCATAATCTATAAAGGTGCTACAGCTTCATCTTATAAATAATAAATTCTTCATATTCAGTACAAAATTTAATGGAAAGGTTTGCTCGGTACTGTGTGAAAGTGGCATTCACGTAGTTGTATAAATAATATAATCTATTCCAGTAAGTAACTCAGAACCTGCTTGAACGTGTGATAGTTGCTACTCGCTACCTTTAGTCAGTGGAGTGTAGTTCAACAATGGGACTAGTCTTTATTCTTCAAACTCAATGAAAACCTCATTGAAATACAATACACGAGATAGATCACGGGAATAGAAAACATAGCACTAATTTATTACTTGAATCATTCTAAAGAGTTTACTGGTGTGCTTGTATCGTAGGATTTCTGCGGGGTTCATGTCTCTAAGACCTCAGCCCCAAACGAACCTAAATAAAAAAAAACCGAATAAATGAAAAATGAAAATATATTGAAAGAGGTTTATGCGTACGTATGAGAGGATATTCGTACTATCCATTCCCGTATCCATCCTTGTTCTTGGATTGCTCGATTTCAACATCTTAGAAGCACGAAATATAAAATATATAAAAAGCCAATACATCTAACCCAAACAAAATTGATATCAATTAAAAGTACATCTAACGACCTCTTATCAGAAAATAGGTTCATTTTATAAACTCTTTACAGGTGCCACTACTTTTGTCATCTTCCTGGGCCATCCATGTACGGCTCCTTGTACGGGTGATCCCAATGAGGATATCATTATATCTTTATGTTACAACAACAAAAAAAGAACAGATCTCCCTATCCAGCTTTTTATTTGAGATTTAAATGTTATAATGTTGAGGGTTTTGAGTGAGAGTTTTATTTTATTGTAGAGAATTTTATACTATGATATAAGAAGCTTTTTTGCCCAAAAGTTGTTTTAGTAGTTATTTGTTGGATAAGTTTTTGACCATGAGATCTAGTGTTTCTATTGTACGTGTGTGTTGTTATTTCTTGGGTTTTGTACTTATGAATGTAAATGAGTATAGTTTTAGAATATAGTTGTTTAATTGACATGATGTTAAGATTGGTAAAGATTTCGTCAGTGCTAGTTCTTACAGGAACTTTCAGTATAATTTTCATTATGGCTTTTTGAGTTTTAATTAGTGGATTTAGTATATTTTTATTTGCACTACCCCATCCGATAATATCGTATTTTAACAGTGATTAAGTCTTTTGATTAAGTCTTTTTTAATGAGCACATTCCAGATAGTTTTGAAAAAATAACTTAGTTTTTTAATTTTATTATCTAAATAGCTAATGTGATTGGTCCATTTTAAATTTCCATCAATTTTTAGAACCAGATACGTTATATGGTCAACGTTTTCTAATGAGGCACAATTACAATGCTCATTCAAGTGATGCGGGCTATGAATTTTCAAGTTAAGGTTTTCTTCAGAGTTTTTTGTATTTTTTATTTTGAAAGTGATGATTATACTTAGATGTACCTTAAATTTGTAATCTTCTCTGTAGTGTATTGGTGCATAGCCGTTTTATGGAGAACATTAATAAATAAATAAAATAAATTTCTGCTGTATGTCCGTCTCTGGCTCAATGAACTCAGATTTCCTTAGAATTTTCAATGCATGTTATTTTCAAAATTGGAAGTTTTTGTTGGCAGAATTCAGATAGGTGGCATAAGATAATCATTTAAACAAAAACATATTTTTGTTTAAATTTTTAAAAATGGAAATGATTGTTCACGGGTCTGCGCCAGTTACCGTATACATTTTAGTGAGATGTGTACCGAAATAAACTAATTATACATTTGTACAAGTTCCGACTGGTGTCTATTGGATAGCCCATCTAATGTATTGTGTTTCAGCGGTATCTTAATGCCACTGGTTACACTTTCAGCGCTCCATTTCACCGTCCAATGTTCAAGTTGCGCGAGTTAACACTGAACACTGAACAGCAGTGGACATTGTGAACACGAACTCCGAGAGAGAGAACTAATCCGTAACTGACAGTGAACACGAACAGTTACACAGGTGTTTTTTTTTTTAAATTAACAACACAAAATAAGCAGTCGTGCGTCGAAACAATGAAAAACATATTGAGGAACAGTTTGCCAATAATAATTCTTAGGGAAAAAGTTTCACAGAAAATTGTTGTGATATTTTATGCTTTTTCAGATAAAATTTTGTATTATAGCTACAATAATTTGTTCTGTCTGTGTGTGCATTTGTACTGATAAAATTATTTGTTGTAGCTCATAAATTATAACTAACGTGAGAGCAAATATTATGTTGACATGGAAGTATTTTTAAGAATCTGTTCTTTGTTGGCCTTACTAATAAACGTGTTTTAAATTTTACACAACTGATTATTAGGCACGGGGCAGTTATTTGTTTTGTTATTGGGCTGTTGATGTTGTTTGTTAGTAAATAATAAGTTATTTTAGGAAATTTTTTTCAAACAGTATTTTTAAATTTTTTTTAAAGATTTGTTTAAAAACTGACGCAGGTTTCTTAACGATTTTAAATTTGCAAATTCAAAAAAATGTATCAATTTTCGTGTATGATTAAACGTACTAATTTCGTATTTGCGTGAATTTAAGTGTCACCTATCAAAAATAGTGACGTCGGTTGTGTACCTATCTGTAACTCTAGTTCAATGAACTCTGAAACTCAGATTTGCTTTGAATTTAAGTATCATTTTAAAAATTGTGAACATTTATTTGCGAAATTCGGAAAAGCGATTAAATAGATATCAATGGATTTTCAACCTCTCAATAAATTAACAGGCCTTAATAGAAAAACATCAATTTAAGAATGTTTTATCGATTTGCCTTGAAAATACAATGAATTTTCTTTGTAATGCAATAGTTTAAGGATTTTCATGAACACGTGTTCCAAATCATAAATTCCAGATAGTAAAGTTTATCAGGAAACCTGTTAATTGCCAATTACCAATAATTTGAAAAATTCTTAGTAAATTAGCAACAAACAGATTTTAAAAAAATTCTAATTATTTGAACAATAATTTTCTGCAATTTATCACAGGTCTGCGCTAGTATTTAATAAGACAAAACAATTGGATAAAAGCAATTTTCTTAATTATATTCCAATATGATCATTGTATTGACAGTATAATGATATGGAATTGTTTCACTTTACTGCTTAATAATAGATGTAATAAAATATATAATAGATGTAATAAAAATAACACAGACACTGGCAATCTGCCTTCCTACAAACATTGACATAATTCTATAAGCTCCTCTCGAGACGGTCATTATTCATTATGTATCCATCAACCAAACTGTTGGTGTTTGTTTGAACAGAAGTGTAAGAAAATAATTTATAATCTAGTGTTTGGTAATGTTATCGTGCTTTTATATGGCGGGGACTAGTCAATATTCATTGTTTAGTAACGTCTGACTTTATTTGTGAATGATATCGATGTCAATAAAGGATTTAGTCCAAGATTCGGCGCAATCTTTGATGTTATAGTCAGCTTTGACTTATCAGTGGTGCCAGGAGGCTGTGCTGTGTTGTACCGCGGATGGAGAAGAATACAAATTGATTACAGAAAATGTGGTCCAAAAAGGTGAGTTTGTTTCGAAATAATAACACAACTAATGTAGGATTCGCTGCAAACTTCCAAACTGATCTGCATATAGGTACTCGAAAGAGAATAAAATTTGCGTTTTTTGATTTTTACCCAAGTAAATCTTATTCTTTGTAAAGTATTAAACTTATTTTCTACTTATTTTGATCAGTAGAAGGCCATAAGTTTATTAAATTAACCAGTAATTTAATCAAATTTATCAACGGTTTCGTTTGGTTTAAGATGATGCACCACGCCGTATAACTTTCGGAATTGGGTCGCTAACGATAACACTCCTTATGTAGATGGCGATAAGGTTTAAATTACCGCTTAAGACCAGCCGCCTGTTTTGATTTACGTAAGAAAAAACATCGCCAAAAGAGGTGTTTTATTTTATTTTACGAACTTCAAGCACATATATTTAAATATTTTAAAATCATTTTCTAAAGAACATCATTTGCCAAGATATACAATAAAACCGTAACTGAAAAGTGGTTCGTAAGTAGGAGATTTTGAACTTTAAAGTATGATACATAATGTTTTTCTTGGCTTCTAAATAGATTTATACAAAAATTATACATTTTTTCAAAGGCCAAGATGTTTTCTACTAACAGTATGTAATTTTAAATTTAACATTTAACATTAAACATTTTAAATATTTTTAAGCCATCAAATTGTCCAACCAAAAACCTGGTTATAATAATTTAAACTAACTTTAAAAAAATAACTAGTTAAGTTTAAATTGTAACTCTGATGAATCTTAAGCCAAGCTAAACCGTTTGGTAAATTTAAACAAATTAGTGATTTAATACAAAGTTTTGGTTTCATTTAATAATAATGTCCTTTGTTAATGAGTTTCTATGATTTTTGAAAAGTTTGATGAGTTTTTAGGAAACCAAATGTTATATTATTTTTTTGAATCTTTTATCTTCTTACAAACACACTCTCTAACTTTCTCCTCGTCTCTCTGAGAGTGTACCTATGTTATCTGTATATGTGTTACTACAACTACAATAATCATGAAGTATTTATTACTTGATACATAACCTGAATACAATTCAAAAATGAATCAAACACCAAACTGAAAGTACCCATCAGAAAACTTTCGATTGATATTTTCAATAGTTTTGACGTATCAAATGTACAAATCTGCCAAAAATATAATTTTGAAACTATTCATAAAAACTGAATTCTCTATTAGACAGCATATCCATCACACTAGATTGAAATAAATTACATAAAAAACATTCCAAATTATAAAACCACATTCGGACAAAGAAACTACATTCAATTTACAGCAAATCCACAATATCCTTTCCCCCAGATATAAAAGGATTGGAAAATTTAATGGAGTATAAATCAAGAATAAAAATCTGGCTAAAAGCGGTCACTGAAAAAACAAACAAAAATACGATATAGAAGGCTAATAAAATAGAATAATTTTAGTAAGCTTCTGTACAGGACACCCTAGTGAGGAAGACCAAGAAATATAATTACAATACTCAAATTCACAATAATATTTTGTATGTACAATGTTTAATACACGTAAAAAATGAGTATTGCTAATTCTCTTCAAATTATTAGTAATCCGGTTAAAAGTGGGATTGCAGGCCGTTTTCTGATAAACTTTTAGTAAATTCCTAATATATCGGAACACGTGGTCATGTACGTACATATATAGAGACGAAATGCGAAAATATTAGTATTTTCACGAACACGTGTTCCGACATTGTATATTTACATAATATTATTTTTTTACTATAACTTTTATCAGGAAACCTATCAATTCATTCTTTAATAACAGCAATCCCGTTTTAAACAGATTACTTTATTAAAAAGATTCTTTATAAATTGGCAAAACTAATATTTCTCGGTGAAGAAGCAGTTTAGATAAAATAAAATTTAAAAAATAATAAAAAACGAGACAGACTAACAGAACATAACTTCTCTACTACGCTCAGTCATTTACTCTTTTACCAAATAATTATTGTTACGTGATAACACTTTACAATAATGATATATAATAATTAATAACAGCTGAGCAAGACGAATAAAGGTTGCACGTTTATATCGGTGAAGAAAGAACTGCTGTAAGTAGGTACTGGTAAAATGAGAGCTAAAAAAAGCATCACAAGACTAATTTAAATAAAAAATAATATAACATAGATACTCTCAGTATCGCCTTGGCGTACGACCACCATTCACCAACTTCAGCCACACAATATGCTCCAATCGGGGATGCCTTAGTCTCCATACGGTTGGGACTCTTGTGCGGTTTCACATAATAAAAAAAGTAAATAATGTATTATGTATAATAATATAACATCGGTTGAAATGTTGACATTTGAACGGTCCCCCTTAATAGCCGCTTCTCGGCCCTTTTCGGCGAGGAATAAAATGTTGATCAGCCGTCATACATAACATAATATGATGAAACGCCGATAAAATTTTAACCTTTAAAATGTCAAAAAACATGCAATTATGTCGATGAAATGTGACGGGAGTTGCAACAACTATGTGTATAATAATGGAGAATTTTGACAAAGGCATTGTGGCTATTGGACGAGCCGCGTTCTACCTTGCCGTGTTCCATTATCAACGGTTTAATATGCAAGGTATGACGGGAAACATGACGCCATTGTAAAATTTATATGCAATCGATTAAAGTTTCTATCACGTGGAAGGATTGCAAGGATACGCAGCCTATAAAGGCAGAATTGGCAAGACCAAGCCGAAAAGAGGTTAATGTTGTAACTTACGCAATTACCCCTATATTACATTTAAAACATAAAATGTGACACCTCACAAAGCGCCCCCATCCGTGCAGTGTAAAGACAGGAGAAGTATATTGCCACCCCGTCGGGCAGCGTTGTGAGGCGAGGAAAGGTAGGGGCTGTAGGAAGGGGTTTATTTATTTATGAAGGCCCGGGTTACATGAAGTATGAAAAACAGATGCCGATACGAGACGACTTACACAAAAACGACCCGTTCTCATTAAGTCACATTTTAACAGATTAACTCCCCCACTCCTATTCTTTGGTAATTATAGGACACGCCCTGATGAGGAATACATATAGATTATACAAAGTAATTTGGCTTTAATCCTTTAATTAAGTCATCGGAAAGACAAAACCTAACATGATTTTTTTTGACAACTCACAAGAGCGCCATGTCCGTACAGTTTAAAGACAGTGGAGCTATATCGCCATCTGGTTAGGCAACGTGGTTAGTCGGTTTAAGGTTGGTTTAAGGGCTGTAGTGAGGGATTTTTTAATGCGGGTCTTGTAGAGGCACAGATTATATGTAGGAGGAAAGACTGATAAAAACAGATCGCACATACGAGCCGTCTTACATAAAACGAGTCGAAGAAGCGGCCCGTTCTTATGAAGCCAAGATCCTTAGATTGTTAGCTCCTTAGAGCAGGCTTCATTAAAATACCTGTAGAATAGACTCAGCATGCCCACATTGCGCCTGTCCATGCCCAGAGATGGCAATAGGTCTGTTAACAACGGATTGTTAATCAGAAGATTGTTGGGCGTACTGAGATTTGTATAGGGTTAGCAGGTGATCGCTATTGAAGTAACTGCTTGCCCTATACAAGACGCCCAGTTTCTTGAATGCTGGATTTAATCGGGCTTCTATAGAGCTTCTATTACAGATATTGGCACTGTTGTTCGGCGAGTAAACAAATTTTAAAATTACCCACATACATAATTTGTTGCGTTATCATCGTTGATAGTAGTTTATTGTAGGTACATAATCTATTTGCACTCAACAGTTAAATAATTACGTTGTAAGTTGCCGGAAGTTTTCACCTGCCGTGCCAATGTTCCATCAGCACGAACTTTGCAGTTATTGCCAACTAATTGAAATCATTAATCCAATAACAATAACAAATAAAATAATCTGCCAATCCATATCGATCCATATCCATAATCGGAACAAAAAAATACGCAGAAAAAAAAACGTAATGATTGCAACTGGTGATCGAACCCAGGACCTCTGTCTACCCGGGACAACACTCTAACCACTGAGTTAATATTATTATCCTTATTCAATGATTGATAGATTTAAACGTAGGTAATGAAAATGTGGCATACTTTTCAGTTTACATATCAAACTGTTGTACCACATAAACTCTCTTAATCAATGAAACTTCGGCTTCAACAAAACACCTAGAATTTTATTGTGATAGATCGACAATGGCACTGACGGTTTGAATAATCTGTACCCCGGCCTTGATGTTCTTATCTTATTTATTCTACTGTTATTGTCGATAGCTAAGGCCATATATGGGTAACCTAATAGACTAATCTAGTGTCATCTATGGGTGGGCTCATTTATTTATTTCTTGATTAATTTTATTACGAAACGACAAATTGTTTTACAACATAATAATATTGATTTATATTACATTACATAAATTATCTTGATAAATCTGTTGCTGTCCGAAAGTTCTTCACCGATTGATTTGAAATTTTAATACAATGTTGCATTCGAATACGCGTGTGTTTCTATATACCTAATATATGTCAACGATGATTTTTTTTAAGCAGCGCCATCTGCCGTAAAGCCACACGCGCTATGGTTTCTCTATCTGCACAGAGAGACTGAGGGGTACAGCTAGTATACTAATATCAAGGATATTACACAAGAGACTGAGGGGTACAGCTAGTATACTAATATCAAGGATATTACACAAGAGACTGAGGGGTACAGCTAGTATACTAATATCAAGGATATTACACAAGAGACTGAGGGGTACAGCTAGTATACTAATATCAAGGATATTACACAAGAGACTGAGGGGTACAGCTAGTATACTAATATCAAGGATATTACACAAGAGACTGAGGGGTACAGCTAGTATACTAATATCAAGGATATTACACAAACAACATTTATGTACACTCCCCTTCCATACACAAGCAAATGCTTTCAATGGAAGAGTAGTAAAAAGACCCAAGATGTAAAATGAATTATGTACCATGTAAACATATTATTAAAAATAAAAAATAATTACAAAAAAAAAAAAAAAAAATGTAACTTGGAAGTAGAAGGAATTAAAATATTATCAGTTTATTGATGGACCCGGAATGTATTCAAGACAAAGAAAATTTATAATATTCCACCACAAAGTGAGGTATTTACGATTCATTGATGAATCAAAACAAATTACTGTTTCACTGCCTATAACTATAACCACAACTGATAGCATTTTTTGTTATGATTTAATAAACTCAACTGACGTAATATTGTTATTTACAAAACGTATTCATCAGTAGCACGAATAGATTAAAATAATACAGTAAAGAACTATTTCAAAATTTCTATGTTTCTGAGATACGTTTTCATTTTGGATGAAAACGTAATTTTATTCGCAATGCTTAAATGAATTTCCTAACACCTTTGTGTGATTGTGATTACTGTCACGTATTTTCGTTATGCTGTGTTCAATTCAAGGATGTTAGAATGAGAGTGGATATTATTCAATGTTATTTCACATTTATAGATGGCAGATGCTCTAGATTAAAATGAAAGACACCAAACAATCAAAACCTTGTTTTTTGAAAATGTGAATACCGTACAAAAGTTACAACTACTCCCAACCGTCTGCAGCCAGTGAGACTATGGCATCACCAAATGGGGCATGTTGTGAGGCTAAGGGTAACGGGAAGGAGAAGGATATGGGGGAGAGGAAGGCGGGGAAGTACCTGTCTACTCATTATCTAGTCACAAAACACGGCTAAAGCTATTTCAAGCAACGTTTCAATGTTTAAAGGTGGTCTTACCCCAGGGCGATACTGGGAGAATCTTTTACTCTGGAACTTCCGCAACAGAAACTCTCAATTATATAAATAGATGGATGAATAATTTTTGAAATAACACAAATTAATCTCAATTTGAACCCGCGACCATCGGATTGCTAGTCAATAAGTCGAGAATTACCCCTCAACAACGGAGGCCGTTAAAATTGCTTTAGCCGTGTTTCGTGACAATTTCGGTTTAATGAATGAATGGTCAAATTCAACAAATCGACTTGGGTTAAGAACAACCTAGTCAATAGAAGCAATCTTCCCAACACGACTTCCATTGAAATACTTGGTTTAACTGAACTGTAAGTGACCAGCCCAAGTACGGGGGCTCCATCGAAGCCAGAGTCATGTTAGCCTCTCAGAAGTCAGGCGTAGGTACTGTTCATGGCCGCAGATACTCTCAGAAGCCGGGCGTAGGTACTATGCAGGGCCCGCAGATACTCCCAGAAGCCGGGCGTAGGTACTGTGCAGGGCCCGCAGATTCCCCTATCGATTGAAATCGTTAGAGCACAGGCGTCAGGCACAGGTGGGTATGTTATCCTTGTTCTACCGGTATTACATTGAATGATGCTCTGAGGAACTAGCGTCATTGATCCATTCGGCGCCGGTGCATAGTTGTGAAACACGCCAAACGCGCTCCCAACATTTGTAGATGGTTGACATTCGTCATATGAAAACGGGTCGGTTGTGGAACGATTTGCCTGCCTCTGAGTTTCCTCCCTTCTACAACATGGGTCTATTCACTCCTTTCTCTCCTCAAAAATACCCTCCACACATCAATACCCTGCAGTTTTAGCTTCCATATTATAACTTCTTTCTGTACTAGCGACTGGAGTGTTATCATTCCACTTCTTTGCAACGTAGTTTGATTTCACTTTCGTCGCTAAGATAGGAGTAGGAACAAGCGATATCAGTAGACTGTATTTCTCAATGTTTCTTTAGTGCTTAGTGAATGAAATTATCATTATAAGATAACAAAAAACATTGTTATTAATATAATGCAACTATGTTAATAATGCATGTAAACGGGTTTGAACAGCTACAAGTCTGGTACTTGTTTGTATAACTTGAGAAATTATCGCCATAATGACACCTATAAATTAAGTTATTCCAAAAACAAAAAAAATATTCATCCTAGACTTGTATAAAAGTCAATAGATGTCGCAAATTAATATAAAAATTAGTATATTTATCCAATACTCTAACTACATTCCCTTTAATTAGTAAATAAATATGAGTTAAGATTTAGATCAGTGGCAGAGCAAAGCCCCGGCAAGGCTTTTTCTGGATGCGGCCGAATCTTTTGATGTTTTTTCGTTTGAGAGTCGCTTGTATTGCCAACACAGATTGTTGAATTCCTCCATATTATAGAGAAATAAATGAGAAATATGTATCGGGTGAGATACGATCATTTATCATTGAAACGTTTCTCAGTGAGACTGGCAAAACAAAACCATCGTATTGATATAACCCATCAGATCTGATTACCGTGTGTACTTCACAACCTTCCTCTTTACTCATATTCCCTCCCCCGCTCCTTCAGTCTCCCAACAGAGGTAGGTATCTAGGCAGTTGGCACTATTGTGTACCTAATCACATCATGGATTGATACAACGTATTGTGAAATTGCACCACAAAGTAACGGTTTCAAAACAGAAAAATTTATTTATAGAAATATCTGAGCGTACAATATCATTATAACAATACACCTATAATAATCTACCGTTTTATTGTCAACAGGTGATCACAATTGTATACTATCGTTTGCCATACACAGAATTCGGGCAATGATTCAAAAGAGGATGTTGTTGACATATTAATGCATCAATAACTATATATATATATATAGATCTTAGTATAATTTACATCGGACTGCTAATTGTAATTTAGCTCTGCTCCGACCTATTTAATTTATTCATTGTACTATCAATTCACAATCTACTATTTTTCCATCTTGCATAATGGAGTAATTTGTTTTTGTGATGTTATGCTCATTTAGATGTTCTTTGTGTTGAACATCTCTCTATGAAATTATGTATATCTGATATTTTATCTCTTACAACATATACTTAGTGCACTGTGGGATTTTCCAGGAAAATGGAAAATACAAACGTCGCACTACTTTGATATGTGTGTCGTTTTCTTTACTCTACCTACGCCTAAGGATACTTTCAACGTACAGGGTATGATACAAGGCCTACAGATTATTTTTTGAGAGTGCTGTGGGTTTTTGCTTTACAATAAATCCTACTTTTGGTAGCTTGTTTTTGCGATTTTTACACAAAAAACGGTGGGTTTTAGAAATTTATCTTGTGTTTTATGGTTGATTCATTACATAAAGGCAGAGGGACTACTCTCACTCCAGCTGATACCTCTCACTCCCTCTATTTCTGCTACACGAAACACGTATCGGAAAGAGAGGTCACAACGCTCTCATTGCATTACCATAATCAGGGCCAATGTTACCATATTTTGGATAGGTAATAGATGCCTTCAATATTGATGTTTAATTCGCTTATACAATTTTGTGAGTTCGATTTGATTTGTGGTGTACCTGGGTGCAGGCAACCCTGAGATAAATAATTTCGGTGCCGTTGAAAATCTTTTTGTTAGTATTGTTGTTTCAACAACAGTAACCTTTCGCAAACACGATGAAAATAATCTTTATTCAATTCCATTTAGTATTACTATAACCGCTGTTTTGATCATAAGCAAAAAGATCACATATAAAAAGATCGCAATTATCGTTTGATTGTAAATGCATTTGATTCGCTTATTATTTGCCTACGATCATTTTGCTTACGACAACTTTTTGCTTACGCTAATTTTTTGCTTACGATAATTTTGCTTACTTTCATATTTTGCTGATGATCATTTGATTAAGATCTATTGTATGCGATCATTTTACCTGTAACCTGTATTACTAGGTATTCTAATCGCGCTATATGTGTACCTAAATAATTTTTTATGCTTGGTACCGTCGCATATTGTGTGCTTCTCTCCAGTGTGCTCCAGTATATGTAAGAATATCGCATGACCTTCTATATTACGCATATTTATCTATTCTTAAAATAAATAACTTCAAATAATAGCCATGTGTCATAAAGGCACAAACATATTTATCTTATCGTTAAGATAAGTGTAAAAAATATTTTAACAGCAGCTGATAAAATACATAATAAAAAAACAACGTAATATATACATTTTCACCACTGCCATCTGTCGGAAGTTGTCGTAATGATTTTTAATCATATTTCACGAATTATGGAAAACTAATGAAATGTGTAATAAAATTAGTTTTTCATGTGGCAACGCAACAAGAACTTTGGCTAATTTTCAACAGGTGTTTAATAATGTTTCATATGGTGACCGGATAACTCAAAATGACAATTCTAAGCACCTATAAAAAGTGTTAAAAAGTCATGAAAAGTGATGAAACAAAAACTAGGTTAAATAGGTTACATGTGTAACTAATTAACCTAGTTTTTGTTTCATTACTTTTCATAACTTCATAGCACTTTTTATAGGTGTGTTGAATTGTCATTTTGAGGAGTTTTCATGGAACCGTTTCATATTTAACCTAATATAACCAATTATTCAATTGCGTTGGCAAAATCAACAACTCTGGCCGCTAGAGGCGCTATTGTAGCATGTTGTCATTGACATTCCTTTCAATGACGGCAAAATGGATTTATTTAGTACTTAGTGGCAGTGTTTTGCGCTTTCTAATTTGTATTTTGATCGATAATTATGCAAAAAAAGTCCCAAAATCAAGATTTATGTGTCTAGTTTACCGATGTAATAATTACAAACAACAAAAACGTTTTTCAGAATGTCAAAAACCGTTGACAGGTTGTTTGGTGAAATAAAAAATATGTGTTCGGTAAATCCTATCAAATAAAATGTTCTTGGTTGTGTAAGAAGTGGATTACACCACGAAATATATAATTATATTATTAAAATTAATACAGAAAACCTTTGTTAGTTATGTGACATTTTGTTCATGTTAAAGTTATAAATCATCTTCAATGTTTTGAATTATTGAATATATTATATATTGATGTGCAATAGTTTTCTATAAAATTTCTCACAATTGTATTAGAATTTATTACCTTTCTAAACCTTCAAAGACAGAGTTTATAGCGGCTTTTTTGTGTTTTATGTAAGAATAAAAAAGCAGTAAGATCGTGTGTAGGTTATTTAATTTTTGGAATGGCTTTCAATTTCTATAATTTCTTAATTTAAATTAAGTATATATTTCACATCAAATCCATTAAAACGTATGAGAGAAAACCAAGGAGTACAACACACGCCACTAGGAGGCGCTAGTGTCTGGGAGTACATGTCATCAGAATGTATGGGAATTGCCAGAAGTTGGCGGTATTAATAATATTATAGGGTGTTTGATATAACCAATCGTAACAACGTGCCCTTTTCCCTCACTGTTAAAAGGGTTTATCTTTTCCTATAAATTATGTTTTATATTCCTAATATTTAAACTTTGCCGAGTTGTTCTATAAATCCAATTAAGTCGCATACAATAATGCATATCGCCAACTATTTCGCCTACCGGGATACTGCAGCGCCACGGAAATGTTCCTGGAGGGACGAGTATACTCTTTCAGAGCGCTTCTCCGCCATCACATGGGAAGCTTATGGCGCAGACTACGCCAATCAAGTAACAAAAACATCAACGCCATGGTTGCCTGGATGGAGTCCTCTCTGATGGCCCTCTGGAGACGGGAGATGTCCAAATATCCTCCATAAACGGCTGTTTACAGTCATTTTTGTGTTTATCTTTTTTTCTTTTTTTACTTAAATTCCGCATTTTTGTTCCTATCTAAGTATTAGTATTTTTCTTTTTCTAATTGATTTATATTATTTTAAAATATTTAATGTATTGCATTGCACTACCCCTGCATTTTTTTCTGGAATAAATCTTATTATTAATGTCAGACATCATCAAATATACCGATTTCGGTTGTCTGTGCGTCCTGCGTAACTCCGATTCAACCAACTAAAAAATGCTCAGAATTTAAGTGTCATTATAAAAATTGGAACTGTTTGTGTGAAGAATTCAGATAAACGTACAGTAAAATACCTGCAATGTTATTTTTTAACAGAAGATAATTTTAATTGACGTTTTCAAAATTGGAACTGATTGGTCAAGAAATCTACTAATAAAGTATTATTATGTTCACACAAGATTTAAAATTTGTAAACTTGATAAAAAATGTCATACAGTCCAATCTTCCGATATATTCGTTGACTTCAACAATCATCATAAGTTAATATAAAAATATGTAAACATCGTAAAAACTTTATCACCGACTTTTTAAATTGAGTCTTGAGAACTGGTTGGTTCAGTTTCCATGCAAAACTAAAATAACGTTACACAGGAAATGGTGATAAAATAAAGTAGCGATAATATACGAGAGCAGATTTTTGTAATTTTCCTTCCGCGGCTTATTTTTCTTTGATCTTGTTCTCTTTGCGCAGGTCGGCTATCATCGGATCAATATGGCTGCAGTCCGGAACAACTCCGGATTTGCACTCGTACCAGTCGCGTACAATTTTCGGAGACGTGTAGTCCGCAGTCTTTATCTGCTACGTTTTCCACCAATCTTAGCTTGAATGATGCGGGTACCTACGAATTTTGATGATTTCTATCAAAATGGCACAGTAAACTCAAAAACCACTGAAAATTCCTTCTTAAACTCTGTCCCTTTTTCATTTTCGATCTTAATAACAACAACTATCTTAACAATAGAGCAGTACAATATCTAAGTCTAATCACCGTGTTAATTTTTACAACAAAGTAGATAATATCCAAAACTGGTTAGAGTTTGCTGATTTTGGTGTGACTAAGTGTCCCGTGAGTCCGGCTTGTGGATTGGAAACCTGTTTGGCGGTCCATCGCGTCCTCGGGTCCCTTGACCTCTGGATAATCTTCTGCAGCTTTACCACCTTTTATCCTCCCAAACTGTAAAGATTTCTTTCCCATTTCAACACACTAGAAATTGTTCCATCTCATTCTTTTTAACTTAGATGTATCTTTTGTAATCTTATTAATAACACCGATATTTTTTTAAGACAAAATTCCAGGGAACGATTTACCTGACAATATGATAGGGTATGAATTACGTGACAAAATTCCAGGGTACGAATAACCTGACAATATTGGATTTTTCATATTTCAATCTAGGATAAAAGGATGTTTTGCCTGCATTGATGGGGGACTGGCAAAGGATTAACTGATCGTGGTTATGGGCATTTTACACGATGTTTTTTTTCATTCTGATCCCCATATAGAAACTGTATCGGTACCCATAAGAAAAATCTTTGCATTAGTCGATCATAATTTCCATACTTACGATTTCATTCAAATAGTTGCCATTGTAGAAGAAATGATATAAATGATAGAGACGGTACTAAATCGTCAAAAAGACAATTGCTTAAACATAACCCTATATTAAATTAAAGCAACAATCTTGATTTTTCCGTTGCAGTTTGCAGTCAACAAATAATCAAAAATGCCCGCTTATAATACACAATAATTCGCAACACCGAAGAGTAATACAAGTTCGCAATCATTGAAAACCTCACGACATTTTACAGATTTTTTATCAATATTTTAAATCGCACAAAACAACTTTTGGAACTTTTCCACGTAACAGAGCTACTTCAATCAATGACAGACGACGTGTAACAGACCGGATATCAAATAATGACAGACGACATGTGACAGATCGAATGTCAAATAATGACAGACGATATGTGACAGATCAGGTGTCAAATAATGACAGACGACATGTGACAGATGTCCGCCATCAGATCAGATGTCCGCCATCGTAAACTGCGAAAACACGTACCCAAAATGAATACACCCTTTTTTTATAGCGTTTTTGAAATTTTACAGCGTTCAGTTTATGTCGCTTGCCTACCGACACACTTGCCTAACATATAACAGTGAATGATGAAGAAAAGAAATAGTTTTTAAAATAACTGATTCTAAATCTTTAAGAAGAATTTATTGTTTCTGTTTTGTTTTTAATAATTCCTACAAAAATATTATTACCTAGAAAACTTTGTTTTTTTATTTATTTATTAAACTTTTTACTACCTAGCTATTACAATTATTATAATTTAGTTGAGTTCTCTCGACTAACGTACTTGGCTCATGCCCTAGATGACATCCATATATATAATTATATATGACGTAATAACGTTGATAATATATTACGAATATATTTTTTTTAAATACATATTTTGGTATATAAATTTCTACCCATCTTCTTGGACAGCAGTGGGAGGGATGGATTCATACGTCTGTCACTCCTGGACACATTGACCCCCAGATTCCTAACACCCCTCATAGATTTTTCGGTAAATATTCGGAATCGCTGGACACGGATTATACGAAATATTTTTAAATAAAACCTTCTGATTTACCTTAATTACTGTAAAGGGAATCTGACTGCACTTGGGATATTTTTAATTTTAGCATTTTAATTTTTAATTTCGTGAATCGAAAATTTATTTTCGTTGTATGGGTTGACAGCTGGAATGAATTCTATTGATGACATTTTCTCTTATTGGTATTTCTGATATGAGTGGCTAGAATTTTAACCATTTCTGTATGCAAATACTAGGTAGGTACTATTTGGGCCAAACTCGAAAAATAAAATATTTTTATGTTACTTAAAAAACATAAATTATTTATAATTAGATATTATTATAATTATTGTTTTATTTAACCTAACCTATAATAACCCAACATAACCTAACCTAGAATAATCCAACCTAAACTAACGTAACCTAAATCCTAACCTAACCTATATCCTAACCTAACCTTGCAATAATCCAACCTAACCTAACCTAACCTATAGCCTAACCCAAGGCTGCCCATCCATTTTAGCAGTTGGGCGAAATTGACGATTTTGAATCACTGGCGGGCCACTGAATACCTGACGGTTCCTATTTCCATGAGGGGGGGGTTGTTAGAGAATTTCTATAAAACATAATTCCACACAAAAAAAAATCTAAATAAGTGCTCCGCACAAAATATTTTGAAATCCATGGGGGGGGGGGTTGTTACGGAACTTCGCTGAGAAAAAATTCCGAACATCATATGTGATACCCCGCAGCAATTTTTCGAATTCCATGAGGGGTGGGTGGCTACAGGATTCCATTTCGACGCAAAAAATATTATGTCGAAAACCGGTGTATTTTTGTTTCAAAAGTAAGTTCAACAGGTTAGATATTTTCGTCGCTGATTCTCGTTCTGAGTAGCCTAAATAGCAATAAATCGCCTTCGTTATTGGTAACATTGGTGACCGCGCGCAAGCTACATTGTTTGTTTTACCGCGGGCCCGCGACACTTTTTCAAATTGGCGGATTGGCGGGTTTTTTGAAAATGTTTCACGCGGGCCACTTATAATTCGTTCGCGGGCCACATTGTGGCCCGCGGGCCTGGGGTTGGGCAGCCTTGGCCTAACCTAACCTTTAATAACCCAACCTAACATAACCTAACATATAATATTCCAACCTAACCTATAATAACCCTACCTAACCTAACCTATAATAATCCAACCTAACCTATATCCTAACCCAACATATAATAATCCAACCTAACCTAACCAATAATAACCCAATCAAACCTAACCTAACCCATAATAATCTAACTTAACCTAACCTATAAAAACCCAACCTAACCTAACCTATAATAATCCAACCTAACCTAACCTATATCCTAACCTAACCTAACCTATAATAATCCAACCTTACATATATCCTAACCTAACCAATAATAATCCAACCTAACCTAACCTATATCCTAACCTAACCTATAATAATCCAACCTAACCTAACCTTACCTATAACAACCCAACCTTACCTAATCTAACCTACAATAATCCAACCTAACCTAACCTAACCTATAATAACCCAACTTTTATACTAACCTAACCTATTTCCTAACCTAACCTATAATAATCCAACCTAACCTAACCTATTATAACCCAACCTAACCTAACCTATAATAATCCAACCTAACCTAACCTATATCCTAACCAAACCTACAATAATCCAACCTAACCTATATCCTAACCTAACCTATAATAACCCAACCTTACCTTTTTTAATTTTTATTTATTTATGAAACATACCTAAATATCTGTATTTTATTTTTCGAGTTTGGCCAAAATAGTACCTACCTAGTATTTGCATAGAGTAAATGGTAAAAAATCTAGTCACTCGTATCAGGAATACCAACAAAAGAAAATGTTATCAACAGAAATCATTCCAGCTGTCAACCCATAGAACGAAAGTGAATTTTCGATTTATGTAATTAAAAATTAAAATGCTAAAATTAAAAATATCCCAAATGCAGTCAGATTCCTTTTGTAATTAAGGTAAATCAGAAGCTTTTATTTAAAAAAAATTAATATAATCCTTGTCCTGCAATTCCGAATAATTACCGATTTTTCCTTTCCCAAATAGACCCTCCACAAAGCATCCCCAAAGATGACATAGGGCCTCCTGTGTCGAACCAAGGTAAAATATAAATTAATTATAATAAATAACTAAGTAAACTGAATGCCTAAAATCGATACTTTATAGAAATCGGAAATAAAAATGTGTTTAAAATGTATACGAAGAAAAATGACTTTTGTTAATTTATTAGCAAAAGTCATCGATAATATATCACGATGAAATGCAAAATTAGTCGAATTTTCATGATTACGGGTTCCAACATCATGATAATATATCGTAATTTACAAGTTTATTAATAGCGTTGTTAATTCATTCGTAAGACCTTATTCGAAAGCGATAATTAAAAAAAAATCTTAATAAATTAGCATTAGTCATTTTCTCCGTGTAAGATCATAAATAAATGGATTCAAAGATTGCATTTTCTATTCCATTTATTTTTATTGGTTTTTCAGTAATGCCTTACCATAATTCATATTTATTATATACAAAATCAATTATTGCAATATATAAATATATAATAATAAAAAAAATGATAACCGGAGAGAATTTTAATTTGAACTACTGAGTCAATAAATTATTTAAATGCCTTTATATGTTTTATTTACAATTCTTATCCGTTCGGTATGAATGTTATATATAATCAACTTTACATTTTTTTCGAATATTTCTAATATAATATTTCGAGAAAGGTAATACACAACTATTTTATTAATTTATTTTATACTATCATGGTACATACGTTATGTTCATAAACAATTTATTATTTTCACCTCTACAAATGAGGCTTTATCACAATATCGTCTTGATACATTGATGAATTATATTATTGTAATATGTTCCGCTTTTTTACCTCCAACTGACCTCCAACTCTTCCAACACTCTAACTAAAACTACCGAATTTCGCGTTCTAATAGTGGAACAAGTTTCGACGAAATATTAGTATGCAGTATCACCTCTAATTGTAACTCTATGGCTTGATATGATTAGCGTTCTCGTGGGTCAGAAGTTAAAAATTTCTGTCGCTATTAAAGTACTTCTCAGACAAATTTTGAAATTGAAAAATCATTTTTTTACTTTAAATTAAGAAACATAAGTTATCTTACCATATAAAAAAAAACAAAGTAAGTTATTTAACCAATTTTGGAAATCTACCTCCCAAACACTTATTTCTTAATATTAGTGGGAATTTTTTGGAAAAATGTATTTTAAGTTTGGTTGGTATACTTTCCATTTTACAGTAATTTTCACGACCAAGTTTTTCAACGCTTTTCGTCGTTATATTACAAAAAATTGACATGCATTCAATGCCAAGGTAGGTGTAAGATTACCTATTTTCCTACTCAGTAATATGAATGTATACGCACCTATAATATGGTTATCATAGTGATGATATTACGGAACCGTGTTTAAAATTAGATTCCCCGCTAATCAATTTAAATAGTTATATAATTTGTTTTGAGGATTAAGAAACATCGTCACAGAGATAAAATAATGTGGAAATATCGACCGATTTGTCGCACATAAAATATCTTATACAAATCATTTCTAGCGTATGAAATACCTAAACATATTAATTTTCAACAATAAATATGAATTTAATGCTTGGCGGATACTGATGGATTGTCGCTTCTTCGTGGGTATTAGAGGTCAGAAACAATAATAAACTGTATTTGAAAGACAATTGATTTTTTAAATATAACTATTTGAATTTCACTTTTATTTACGGTAAAGAATGAATTAAACTTCCAGATGACTCGGCAGATAAACTCATTGTCAATGACAATTCATTTTTTCATGTTTTGGTGGCAATCGCGTACAAAATTGGATGACATTACAGCAGTTAATATACGAAATAAATTTCGGTCCTACCCGATCAGGATTTGGTTCAGTTGTGGTTGACTCCAGTCCCTGGGGATGTAGATTCAATACTGAGTGAAACCAAAAATACTTTTTTAAATTTTTTATTTAAGTGATACTATATTACAAAATAATTATCAAAATAATAATTATCTATTAACAAAAAATTATAATACACTAGCTGTACCCCGCCACGCGTGGCTGTGGCTCACTCTGTCTTTGCAGATAAAAAAAACAATATCGCGGGTTGTTATTACATCCAACAGAAGATGCTGTTTTTTTTTTAAATAGCATGTTTGTCCAACAGATTACGTTGTTTTTCAAAAATAGTTTTTGCCTCTCACAGGTCACATCTATATAATATAGGTACATAAAAACACCACGCGTATTCGATTGCAACGTTGTGTCAAAATTTCAAAGCAATCGGTGGAGAACTTTCGGAGATTTAAGATTTTGAACAAACTAACATTTACATTTTTATTTATTTAGATTATTCGCAATGAATTTAATAAAACTCATTTCTGAAATGACAACATTATATCTAGCTACAATAAAAAGGGAAATTATTTTTACATAAGAATACGAACTTAAAAGGGAGTTCAATGAAGAGTGTGAATAGATTGTAAAACTGGCTAGACAGATATTGCACAGTTAGCACGATGACTTGAGTTTTATTTTGATCTTATTCGATTTCTATTTATATTTTGGAAATAACGTCGATTGATTGCTGTCTATTATCACTGTGTGCAACATTTATTGGATATTGTCCAACAAACACGATATGATTGATAAGATTGTATTCAAAAATCGAAGCTCTGCTAACTGAAATAAAATGAATGATTGCGTGTTAAAGTAATCCGTAATGAATCAATTATAAATGAAAAACTAACAAAAATATATCAATCTCCAAGTTATCTGCCTGATAAATCTCATTCTGTTCTAATGTTAATACATATATAATACATTTTACAATATTTGTAGGTATTAAGATAAGAAACTTATGATATTAAATTATTTATCAGTCAAGATCACGGCCAAAAATACATAGGTGTGAGTTTCCATAAGACAAGAAAATGTTTTATTATCTGTGCTTTCGTAATCGTAGATTAAATTTATTTTTGTGCACACAACTCTTACGTTATATCTTCGTAACAAATTAATCTACACCTTAATCAAAAAATAAATTAGAACACATCGCTTGCTTATATTATAAGTTGGCTAACTATTTTTTGACAAGTTATAACGAAGATAACTAACTTTAATTATTATTTTTTTATATATAATTATATTTTTTTATTTTTTAACAGTCAAATAAACCTGTGAGAAACATCCATTTTGATGTATTAAAATTTATCTTATACGTACAGGAACCTACGGAATTTACTGATTGAAGCGTGTTTCGCGGTAATTTAGGTGTTATCAAGGAGGAACCTCCATGGTTGTTAACTCTTCAGCCCTCGGGCCTATATTGTCTGAAGGTAGGAGTATTTCCGCTTTGCAATAAAATCTAAATAAATGGAATATTTCTGAACGTATCCGAAAACTAAAAACTGTTGTAGAAAAATGATTCATTCGCTTTCAGTTAATATTTTTAGAGATATAGGTACATATATTTTTTAAATGTAAAATTTTTTAAATAAATTATTAAATTAAAATTATTCCCCTTACGTTTTTGTAACTAACATTACAGATAACGAAAAAAATTACAAAACCCACACTTATTTTATATTATTAGTATTATACACGTTAACGTCACCAACTTTAAAAAAGAATCAATTAAAATTTCCAAAAGTATCGTAAGTTTTTTTTAAACTGCGGTCAGAACCTTTGGTTTCATAAAGGTGCATATTTTAATTATCCTGTGGCTAACTTCTAGATTTGAATATAAAGCGTGGTATTTTCTACTTTCTAATACTGTTTAAATCCTTTCTTTAATCACAACAGTAAAGGAGATATAGCGATTTCTGTAACATGAGTTGTTCCCATTAGCGAACAAATTAGGCTTATATTGTAAAAATCATATTTTGGGGTAGAATATTTCGTACGATCAAATCCATTATTAGCACGGTCCTATACTAGCCTAGGCTAGATTCCTAGCCCGTTCCTGCTTTTAACCGGGCTGTGAACTGCCGTCAGGCATAAGGGTCACTATTGATTAAAATCTGAAACGGGCCGATAATCGACGTTTAACGGGATCCGTCCAAATGTCATAAAATCAAAATGACGCTGATGGTCGATTTGATCGTCAATCAAATGTTCGTGTTTCCTACTCATTTAGCTAAAGTTTTAAACATCCTAGTAGTGTCTCTCATTTTCTGATGCATCTGCCCTGATAAATAATATTCGAAGGATGTTTGAAACATTGACTAAAGGAGGAGGAAGCGTAATTTGACTGATTAGCACGAAGACGGAGTATGGATCATACCAACCTCAGTAAGCAACGAATATATTTAGAAAAAGTCATCGAATTTTGCAGATGTTTTGAAATTGCATCAATCGAAAATGAATAAAATCTGTCAACAAGTCGTTATGTTGTATCCTTTATGAACATGTACTGTACATGCATGTACGAACTTGTCTTGTGACTCATTACTTCATTACATTTAAATCGTAATGATTGTCACTCACGTCATTTACGTTTGTCCCATTCTCACAGAACAATGCATTGATGGTTTGCTTTACCATACAACAAAATGACATTCATACAATCATTATTATTTGTAGTTGCTTCGTGAGTTACGTGGTCGTACTAAATAGATATCGTACACGTTCTTGTTTTTTAATAATAAAACCACTTTACGTGACTTATTTACAGTTCCTTAAACCATTTAAAACTATGAATATTGTAAATCCATCTGATTTAAACACACTCAGTTTTATCTAATCTTGTTCTTAAAAATAATAATACCAGATTTTTTATGGTCATTGCGGCCATAGTCAAGTGATTGTGTTTGTTTTATGTTGTATTGGAAAAAATATTTTACACGCGAGGTAAGTAACCTGTGAATTATTGTATTTTGTTATTCAAAAAAGTACCTGATATCATTTGTGTCTGGAAAACAGATAGATCAACGATGTTGAAACAATGTTTAAACATTAGATGTACCAACGTGTTTACAAGCGAACGTTTTCTTGAGACAAATGTGAAAAATTCAATCACACGACAGCATACATTTTTTTAAAGTTAATTAAATTAATCTCATCACTTTTTTATGTGTTACGAGAAATATGTATTCCTTATTTGCCAAGATAACTTGTGGAGGGAAATAATTATACCGAGTCAGTGGACATCTTAAATTTATCACTTAACAAATACAAAAGATTGTTACTGATATAGTCTAGTTATCTATAGTAGGTAAATATGTATTGTATTACATATAATGTTTACCATTCATATGTAAAAACCCCCAAAGAAGGCGTTAAAAAATTAATAAATAAATAATTAATGAAAAAACATACACTTAGTAAGACACCACTTTATTTTTGAATCAATAACGATAGCCAACCGGGTTTCGCTTGTCCCAAGCTTCATCAGGGCTAAATATCAACTAAAGCTAATTAGATACAGGCACATATATATAGGTAAATGAAAACAATGAGTGAAAGAGATACAAAACAGATAGAAAGAGATTCAAATAAAAAAGGTGGAGACAAATTATTAAGGATGATGAGGAGGGAGGGGGGGGGGAAATAACAGTTTCAGCGGCGGAATAAATTTAACATGGGACTATCAGATAAATTAATTTGGTTATTTATTATATTTAAATTATTATTAACTGCTTTTTTTATTTCAAGGGCTTCTAAGTTGTTTAATCTAATTCCAGATCCATTTTTATGCAACATTTTAGTTCCAGAGATTTTATCGAATGAATGATTAGATTCTATTAAATGATTCGCGAATTCTGAAAAGGCATTATTGTTTAAACATCGTATATGTTCTTTTACTCTTAAGTTGACATTCCGGGCCGTTTTTCCGATATAAAAAGCAGAACAATCATTACAATTAAGTTTATATATGCCCGAGTGGCTTAGTTTGTCGTCTTTATCTTTAGTATTAATTAAATATTTACCTAAATTATTATTAGTGTAAAAAGCGGGTTTTATTTCAGATGGGAATTTTTTAACGCTTAAAGAAGAAAAGTTATTTGTATACAGAACTCTACGCCATTGGAATGTTTGATTTATGTTTATATTATTAGGGATATAAGATTTGTTAAATAGGAATTTATTTGATGCTATTTGTTTCAATTTTTTATTAAGAATATTGTCTATGAGTTTTGTATCATACCCGTTGTTTAAAGCGATTTTTTTTATGATGGATAATTCGTTGCAAAAATTATTATTATTCAATGGTACGGTAACCAATCTATGAATCATGGAGTGAAATGCTGAATGTTTGTGGGATATAGGATGGTTGGATGAATTGTAATATCAGTATACGTGGGCTTACGATAGATATTTAATTCAAATTTATTGTTAATTATACTTAAAGTTAGGTCTAGAAAATTCAAGGTTAAGTTTGTACCTATTTCTACAGTGAATTGAATTTGTTTGTGAAAGGAGTTTAATATTTTAAGAAAAGAGTTTAATTGTCTTTCAGTGCCTGTCCAAATGCAAAAAACATCGTCAACATATCTTCTCCATAGTAAAATATTCTTTAATAGAGGTGAATTTGAAGCAAAAATATTGTTTTCTAGGTTATTCATAAATATGTCAGCGATAAGGGGGCTTGTAGGAGCGCCAATTGCTAGTCCCTCTCTCTGCTGGTAAATAACATTATTGTATTGGAAGTAATTTTGATTAAAAAAAATATTAAAAAGACGAGATAAATCATTAGCTAAATCTTTAGACAAGTGAGAATTATTCAGTAAATTAGAAATTAGGGTTTTGCTTTCAGTGACAGGTACATTAGGAAATAAGTTGACTATATCGAAAGATATTAATTTGCAATTACTGGGAAGAACCAGGTCCTTTAGTTCATCGATTAATGCTAATGAGATTTTGATAGTATATTTTGGGAAAAACACATTGGCATCGTTAAAAACTTTTGTTATAAATGAAGATAATTTAAAATTGGGGGAATTACAACAGGACACTACAGGGCGAATGGGGCAATTACTTTTATGGATTTTCAGAAATCCATAAAGTTTTGGTGCTTTGGGGTTTTTTGTTAAAAACTTTGTTTGGTTATAAGAATCATCCTGAAAAATAGAGTTTTTAGAATTTTTTATAGCACATTTTATACTATCTAAATATTTAGATGTAGGGTCAGATGGTAAGACACTAAACAGTAAACACATCATTTTTGATGAAATCTTCAATTTTTGTGTTATAATCACTTTTGTTTAATATGATGACAGTGTTGCCTTTGTCGGCTTTTGTTATGTTGTCATTTTTTAACTTATTCCGGATACTCTTCATGATGTAAATAAATAAGTAATTACCGAGCTATTTAAATCTGCTTATTAAATATGGCTAAAACCATTACAAGATCGATGTCTACCACCAGAAATTTACTGAGGGTTCAACAATGTGTAATAATGATATTTATTTAATCATAGAAGATAATAATTACAATTCTCAAACGTTTAATCCCGGCAAGGCTGAGGTCCTGGGTTCAATTCTTAGAAGCGACCGAAACTTTTTCAGATTTTTTTGTTTCATATTTTCCTTCAATCATTAAACATTACAATTTTGAGGTTTTACTCAATAAGATAATAAAAATGTAGGATTTTTATTAAGTTTATTTAATTTAGTTATGTTTTATTATTTGTTTAATTTAAATATATGACGGCCTCCGTGGTAGAGGGTTGCAGCTCTCGACTAGAAAGCTGGAGGTCGCGGGTTCAAATCCCGGAAAAAATTATTTTTTTAAATTTGGGTTTTTTCACAAATTACTCATTTAAATTAATATATAGGATACTTGAGGCATGTTCCAGGGTGGAGATACATCATTGTCACCAGTATTGTGATCAGTATCACACTGGTGAAAGACCATGTTTGATGAAAAGATCTGATTAGCCAGGTATTTCCTCACCTCACTCTTCCCCTTCTCCTTCTCCTCCCCACTATAAACATACGCTTTACTGGTTCCAAACGGTTGGGAGCAGTTGGGACTCTTGTGCGGTTTCACTTTTTTTTTTATTTTGCGTAATTTACTCAATTAACTAATTAATTAGCTAATTTTCACTATCCTGACGAAGAAGCCGTTGGCTTTGAAACAAGTAGATTATTATTAAACAAAAGTGGTGTATGCAAAGTGTTTTATTTTCATATAATTAAATTGACAAAGTAATTTAGCAAGTATTGAAGAAAAAATAATTTATTACACTGTGACCTCCGAAACCAGAGTCAAGGAGTCTGTAGTTATTATTATTGATTATTATTACTTTCATAGTATCATGTTGCTGAAATGCGTGTTTGGAAGGAGAACAACAAAATCAACAGCTTTCCCATTTTGTCATCGAGGTTCTAACTCGAAGACAAAAGATTCACACCTCAATTGATATTCAGATCACAAACAGAACACTCAAGGTTCTAGATCTTAAGTTTCTTTTGGTGAAAAACCCCGCAAGCCTTCGCCGTCCATTTATAAAAGCCTTTGAAGCGTTTTGTTGTACAAAAAAGTAAGAACAATATAATTTATCAAGTGAGTTGTATCGATACATATAACTCAAGTTCATATGTATTGTAATATTTATGAAATCAGTAGGTATCATTATATTGTTATTAATTGTATTGTATCAAAATAAGAAGAATCTTTTGATAAAAATATAAACATTACAATTTTCTTTCATGGCCATATATAGGGGTAAAGTGCATTAACTTCGGGGGGTGATTCTTCATGATAGTGCGAGTAAAAAGTAAAATAACTGTTTTCGAAGTTGATGGAATGCATTGTCATTGTGAACGAGTTTATCTGCTGAGTTTCAGCATAATCGGATGTCGAGACATGGGATAATTTCCGCTTCCAAGATTGGCATTAATTTATTACCGTAAAATCGGAAATTCTAAAATATAAAAAATTAAAAATAAGTACCTGAATGTAAACCAGAGAGCTTCTATAATAATTAAATTTTTAATAATTCTTTAAACTGACACATTTTTCAATGATATGTACATATATTTTGAATTAATCATTCATCATGTTTGAGAGAGTGTCTTTATAATGCTTTTGCAGAAACAATGGGAAAACATAGGTTATAATAAATTGGCAAAAAACACGTGTCCTTTTTTATGTCTAAATTTCAATATTATTTTTATTTAAGAATTCTTTTATTGTCAGGTTGGATTAAAACAAAATGCGTCAATTATAAAACATACGTTAAAACACTTTGTATCGTATGTGAAGGAAATTGGCATTGTTTATACTTTATACTATTCTTGGTGATTTTTTGTCAACACAACTATTTTCATACCGTTGTTTCCATCATAGCATGAACCTAGTACCTAAATTTCAGTTGTATCTTAAGGATCTGTAGTAAGCGTTCAAAATGGTTTAAAGGCGAGATATGTAAATACGAATGTTAGAGGGAGCGCCCTAATAATATTAAGGAAACGATAATAATTAGCGAAAATGGTGAAAATATTTAATCACACACGACTCGTTTGAAATACATAAAAAATATCTCGACTAATTCTTTTAAAATTCAAAGATGCCCTGTGATTTTTTTCATACCTATAACATATTAAATAACAGAACAAAATGTGTTTTTAATAATTTTCCGAGCTTTGCGATTTTTTTTCTGTCGAAAGAATTTCATGTAATTGTGTTTCGGCTTTATAAATGTTTACAATTTATCTTCAATACAACATATATTTTTTTAGGAACTTAAAAACTTAAAGTTTTAAAAAGAAATATGTTATAAATTGGTAGAAATTTGGAATGGGGGGCTTAAGCTCGGCTTGAAATATATACACACTATCGCATTTCGTCATTATATATTATTAAGATAAAATTACTGAAGTATTTACTATGAAATATCATTTTAACTGATAAAAAAGAAAAAAATTCGAGACGGCTATTTTTTAAATAAATTATTAATATATATTTTTTTAAAGTTAGAAATGACAATTGCTTTAACAATGCTGCACGGAGAAAAATTAGAAACTGATTATAGTTATATTACAGTAATACCAAGAAAAATTATTGGTATTACTGTTAAAAACGTTGCTGCAGGCGGCTTCTTGATAAACTTTTCGAAAATTCGAAATAATATCGGAATAGGTGTTCATGTACTTGCGTTTTTATTAATAATATATAATGACGAAATGCGAAAATGTTAGCATGTTAGCTTATTCCGACATCGTGACAAAACAGTGGTATTTTACTAAGATGTATCAGGATACCTATCAATGAACTCATCAATGACTTGCAATCCAATTTTTAACCGGATAACGATTGATTTAAAGAGATTTTAAAAAATTAACAATATTATTTAACAGTAAGTTTCGTTCCATGTGACATGCTGATAACATTTTAGATTCACAATCTGTTTAATTTAATAAATTTAAAATGTAAACATTTATTTAGATAACCGATTTTAATCACTCAACCCGTGATTATTAATCCGACCAAATCTAATCAATCAGTAATCAGATGTACACAAAGCTTCGTTAATCAATCACAACGTTCAACCGTGAAGTGAAACGGCTATATCGGGTGACGATTTTGTTACAATTTTTCGCTATGTTCAACAAAAGCGTTCACTTTATTTTTGAGACAATGGTAACTGGATAAAAGTGAAGACATAGAAAATGATAAAATAAAAGGTTAGTTTAGGATCTGTTAGACTAGCGCAGATCCGTGAAATCACGGAATGTTATAATTTCCCCCGCTATTTTCGACATCATGTTAGCAATTTCTCCAATTTTAAACTGAATTAATGAAAAAAATCTCTTCTGTTTCTATGGTATCATTATACGAGAATGCATGGTGATTACCCGCAATTCAAGCATTACATGGATTTGCGTTCTGAAACGCAGACACGCTACAAAAGTCACCAATGTAGGAAGAAAGAGGCCCTTACGGTAACAGAGTTTCAAATAAAATATCTCTTGGAATGCTATAAACTGTTCCTACAAGTATCGCCAAGGTCGACTCCCTATTTGCAGGATCAACTCTTTACAGAATTTTTTGTCTGCAGATCCACAAATCCATTTAACACATTGGTATTTTTAAATTCATTTCAAATCCATTACACCACCCGCACTCAAACTAAATAATTTAATCCAACTTCCCATCTACTACCTTTTTTTAACCTTTATTCGAATCCTATGTTCCCTCTCCCCGTGGGGAGACGTGTCGTAGTAGACGTGTCTACACAATTTGTAACAGATAAAAAAAAAAATTAAATGCATTTGTCATCAGCAGTGAAAGTTTATAATTGGCATAATTTAGGTACTTTTTTCATTACTATAAAATGTGTTGTATCTCCGGGTTTTCTCACAAACTCTCTTATTAAGGTTAACGCGACGCTCGTTGTAATCTACGTGTTCATAGATAGCGTTAATTAATTGAATTGATCAAAATACGATTTTTAAAAGTCATTGCTGCACAATATTAACAGAAATAATTTATTTGCGCACGTACATGCGCAATGTGAATATAAATAAATTGTTTTGTCGGTGAAAACACTCACTTTTTTCACGAAAGGCATACAATTACAACATTGGATAGAATTGTCGGTTTAATTTTTCATTTGTATGCGTTTCTCGAAAGAATCGAGTTTTTAAACGAACCAAACTATTTATTTATATTGAATATGTACGGGCGCAAACAATAATTTGCAAAATTGGAATATTAATGAAATAAATAATTAATATACCACCGTCTATGAACTTGTAGATTATAACGAACGTTGCATTTAACCCTAAATAAAACTGTAGCTCAACAAAACACTTGGACTTTTGATAGGAGAGTTGTGTTGGGAAGAGCGTAATTGTGCATTTGAGGAATGTTGAGCCAAAATTTCGGTTCAACTGTTGATCAGTAGGATTGGGAACAACGGCCGGTAGTGTGGTAGATTGACAATGGGCTCTGATGTCTTATATATCAGGCGGTTGGAGTAATATGGACCCCAACCTTGACGGTCCCACCATGTAGGGTGGAAGGGGGGGAAGTGGGAGCAGTGGGAGGCAGCTGCCCCCCTATACAAATCGATGGACAAAAAAAGAAAAAAAGGAAAAAAGTGTGTAAATGGCTCCAAAACAACAAAACTTTTTTTTTTAATAATACAACAAGTATGGTGCCAGATACAGACGTAACACATAGTTTCGTTGGGGGCCCCGGCCAGTAATCGGTTTTATTTTGATTTCTTTTGTATTTGCATAATATGTCATCTTTGGGGATGCAGTGAAAATGGTACACATTAAGGACAAATGAAAGAAAATAAATAAAATTTCCGTAGGGCCCCAACGTCGGTGATGGGTTCCCAAATAATACACATTGAGGACACGGGATTTGAAAGAAACATATTTTACAGTTTTATTTAGGTGGAAAATGTTGCTTGTTCAATGATGGAGGATTTAGCCATCAGTGGTTTGAAGGCAAAGCCTGGGTATGAATCCAACGCATTTGTTCACGATTGTTTTAAAGGTTTTCGTTTTAAACAATACTAAAATATTTCCGTTTAAGAAAATACTAAAGAATTTTCGCATAAATATTGTTGAGATACTGACTCTCCGAAAACTAAATATCAATGTATTGGCTTTCGCCACATGGATGATGGAATTTCGCCTGGAGCGCTTTTCCGTATCTTTTTGGGGGTTATAATTAATTTTCCACTACCTTCCCTCTTGTCACTTACTCCACTTGGGGGGCGTCATACTCCAAAGGCTCCGAGATTTTGAGGAATCGGGACTAATGTGCGGTAGCTATTCGTTATTATTTTCTTAGTAATTCACACTTTAAAAAAAAAACAAATTAACACTGAATTTTTACTATTATTCTTTTCAAAATGTAAAAGAATATTTTGGGCCCGTTCACGGCTTAAAATGATCCTGTTCATAACCCCGAGTAATTTCGGGTACACGTCAACTTGTATGTAAATATTTCTAGTTTATTCTAACTACATATTTATTCCTTCCCTGTAAGCTCTATTTAAGCTCCCTCCCCCTACCTATGAAGTTAACGATGCCCCTGAGTCAACTAAATGCCATCCATGGGTAATTTAACAGACTTATATCTAGCGTCATCTATGGACGAGCTCTTACACCAATATCAAGGATATCACACTATGTAGGTTAATTTAAATACTAGTTGACGTTAATTTTAGACAAAAATAAATAAATAAAACAAAGGCTTTTTGGTTTTCAAGTTACATTGTAAAAAAAATCATGGACCTGAGTCGCGCCGATGCGCGATGCATTGAGTAAAATCGCCACGCGGTAATGAAGTCCCAGCAGCGCCAGCGGTGCGATCGCATTGAATATATTAAACGCCTCAATTTGGTCTTCAGAGCTCAGTCTTAGTCGTGATCTCGTCTAATCGGTACGTATAAACCCAGCTTAACTATCTGTGAATTCAATATCTAGTGTGAATCTTGATCCAGGATTACATTTAGCGTTCAGTCACCTTTCAACGTCATGATTTCAGAATTCACCTGGTGAAATCTCTGCTCGAACGAAGTATATTTTTTTTACTTTACTTTTTGATAACCGGTTCACTTTGATGCACACAGAAAAAAACTTATTTTTTTCTGACTAGCGATAGTTTTTTATTTGTTTGTTTTGATTTAATTGATTTTTGCTGGCTTATTGGTATTCCATAGAAAGATATAATTTCGTGCGTAATAAGTTTGTTAAAACGTATATTATAATGTGGTAAAATTTGTTGTTTTAACCATTATTTGAAAGTTGTTAATAATATTTCACCCTGGTGTTATTACGACATAAGTTTGCGAATCTTTTTTAATATTTCATAATAAAATGAAGTGTTTGCAAATAGAAATAAAACTTGCTCTGAAATAAAACGTATAATTACTTCCTCAGTCTGCTTTTCCAAGGACGAACTGCAAATATGTGTTAAAATAAATACTTGTGGTGCTCACGTTACTTTGATTGAAAGATTTATTGTTTGTTATATATTTTAATTAATGTTTATAGAATTTCGGCCGTTGCCAAAGTGAATTTTTATTGTTGTTTTGATGTCTTTTTTAAAAATTAATGATTACTCTTTTTTACATACAATTACTGTTCATTTCTCATACCGTTGATAATAAATAAATAAATCCACGGATCATAAAATATATCATTTTTATTTATATTATAAAGGTTTAACATTAAATTTATATTGTGTCAGTTCCACTTGACTCGGTTTTATGGCAAAATAGTTTTATGCAAATCCCTAATTTAATTTTGCTGTTTTTACAGAGATTTTCCTCAATGTTTTATTTTGCTTTATTAGAGTAATTTGAACTTAAAGAGCATTTCAATGATCGTTAAATCTCTTAATTACATAGTTTATTCAGATAATGTCGCATTTCTACATTATTCAAAATAAATACATTCTAAACTAATAAGGCTTTACAACAGATGGTTTTTTTAACAGATGAACCCACAGAAGTTTATTAAGATTAAGCTATATTTTCTCTTACTTCTGGTGAAATGGATCAAACATTTTCGAATATTGAAACTCTTTTTTGGCCAGAAAATCAATTTCATTTATGTGTTTGAGCCTAGGGAGTCAGTAGGAATTATGACATTTGGCGACAACCGTTTTCTTTCGTATCGGTGTGGATTGTACATATAGATACCTTCCCTCTGATGGAGCAAAGTCACTCATAAATTCGTTCGTCGTCTCACGTATGGACTATTGCAATAGTGCATATGCCGGCCTACATCAGAAACAAATCAATAGAATCCAGTCAGTTTTTAATGCTGCGGCAAGAATGATTTTTGGTGAATCTAAGTATTGCCGTATAACCCCACTTCTAAGGGATCGCCTTCACTGGCTTCGATGCCCTGAAAGAATAGAGTATAAGATCTGCTTAATGACCTTCAAAGCATTGCAAGGAATGGCGCCAGCATATATATCGGAACTATGTATCCGACAAAACTTAAGCAATAGACTCTCATTTCTGAGCACAAACTGCCTCCTGTTTTATGTTATGTTTTAGTTTTAATATTCGTGTTTTGTCCTGTCCTACTGTTATTGTTATTGTTATTGTTAGCGCACTTGAAGTGAAATGACACTAAACTGCGCTATATAAATTCCATGTTATTATTATTATTATTTTTAATTTCATTCAGGAATTTACATGGGTCAGTGTGCTAAGCATAATTTCATGTTGTTTTAAAGAACGCCAAAGTTGTGAAGTTTACTTTATTTTTGAAGAAATCTATGCTAACATTTGTTTAAGCATTACGTGATGTCTGAGTTTTGTAATACCTTTTAACGTTACTTCGGTTCCATATTTTTGTGTAATGTGTTTAAAATTTATATTTTTCGATGACTCAATTCAACAACAAAGGCTACCAGACAATGGTTATATATTTTTATTTTGCTGTGAAAATTAATTTAAAGGTTTTTTTTCTTTCTCTAAAATCAATTAACTTTTCCTTACTTTTGATGAAAATGATAAAAGATTATTCGATTTTCCAAATTCTTTCTTTCAGATACAGAAAATCATTTTTGTCCTATCGTGCTAGAATCTGAAAAGAATTTTGTAAATTTGCGATACAGTTCATACTACTAGGTGTTATCTGTTCATCAACAAGGTTTTTTAGGATTAATAGTTTTCTATAACTATTTAAAATGTGCCATTGTTGCCGCCAAAACGAAATGTTCGTTTTTGTTCGTTAATTCAGCGGCCTTGAAGTCACGCTGGGCGATCTTGGTGACAGATGTCTTACCAGACATTGGCGTTTTCTGACGTTGTAGCCAGTTGGAATCATAATCAGAAAAATAAACCATAAATCTCCCACATATTTTAAATGGTATTCGTAGTTTGTGAACATAACCTATTCCAACGCATTTTAACATTAAACTAACCATCGATTTATCAGAAGTAATGCTAAAGTATTTAAAATCACAATCATTGACCTTTTATTTCAGCTGTATCAATTATTTACTGTTAGATTTTTGCATGGAACGCAGGGAACGCTGTCGCCTTTGCTCAAACCCATCTAAATTACTGGTAAATCCGGTTTCATTTATATGACAATAATCAATGCAATAGGGACGTAACGTTTTATTCAAGTTCAAAGCTATAATACTAATTAATTCACTAACATTTCCAAGGCAGAATTTTATTGCAGTATTTATCTGGCTTTGATTTGTATTATTTTATATATTTAGATTTAACGGCACAAGTGCCATTTACGTACATGCAAGTTATTGACAGTTATAGTACTATGTGGAAAGAAAGGAAAAAATATAAGATTAAATAAGTAAACAAGGAAAAAGAACACACATTAGTACAAAGTTATTATAAGAAATAAAGAAGACACAAAACAAAAACAAAAATATTTATGCAGTAATCTCGTTAAAATATGCACTGCTAAAATGTTTAATAGTACAGATTTACATTTCGATAGAGACATATTAAAAACATCGGCTAACACAGCATACGAATTACCAGTGTTGTGTAATCTATTTATAGCAAAATTGTATCCTGAAACCATAGTGTAATTGTAACAGTAATACATAATAGGGAACCTTGGTCTAATGGTAGTAACACGAAAGTGAATCCACATTAATATATCATGGCTTTTCCAAAAAAATCTCAATACATGGAAAATAAAATGTGGCATTTTCGACAAGAAAAGAACCGAGGCCTAGCTTGCAACGTTTACTGAATTGTTCATTTAGTATCGATTATGTTTAGTAGAAAAGAATAATACTTTCGTACAAGTTCGTTTTTTATTGTGAAAAACGAAAAGTTTTAGTGCTATACTTTTTCTTCATAGTTTATTTTTTCCACGTATTTTTTTTCAAATTTGTACATGAATTTAATATATTACGGGCAGTCTATATTCTTGACACATCAGTTCCAATTTCAAAAATAATAATTAAATTAAAATTAGAATAATTTTCTGTTAAAATATTAAACCTTTTGTTATTTATATGTAGGTATTTAGTAGTTTGTTTGAATTTTAGAAATTGAAAATAATACTTAAATTCAAAGTAAATGCGAGTTCATTGAACTAGAGTTACACAGACAGATCCACGACCGAAATTAGTATTTTGGATTGAAGTAATTGTCTCCTATGAAAAAAAAGATTTTAAAACGTAATAGAACTTTTCGTAGGGTACCTAATACCTGATTACGACGAAATAATTATGCCTAAGGGATTTATTTCCGAGAGTTTCTCCATAAGATTAAGTAAAAGGATTCAGTAAGGACTTCGTGTGGTTTCCGTAAGTGCAAAACCTTGTTATCCAATAATGACATTAAACAAATCCTCAGGATTTACCAAAATACGAACCTTTTTAGATATCTAATGGGATTTATATTGGTAAATTAATCAAGATTCGTACAAGTATCGTGAAGTTTATTTTTCCTCCGTCTTGATTACTTACCCCTGCGCATAATATAGTTAATATTCGAAAGCAAGTAACATCCAGAATTCAGATTTTCCATCGAGATCTATTAGCACATTACCATTACATTCAAAAATCTTTTTTGTAAATCTATCCATTGTACAATGTCAACCGAAAGAAAAATTATTCATAAATATTTCGAAGAAAGGGTTTTGGAAAACCTTCGCAAGCACTCCCACTGGTTGACAACGCCGTGATAGGATAGATTCGGAAGGCGCGCGAGGGGTTAGCAATTATTATACACACAAGCATAACGTAAATAGAAGCGTTGCATTAAATCTAACGTATATCATGTAAGTAACTATTTTTTTTTCTCAACGGCTTATTTAATACTAGCTGACGTGTACCCGGCGTTGCTCGGGGTTGTGAATGATTTAAAGTAAAGTTTTGTGACTTTATTTTATACACTAGCTGACGTGTACCCAGTGTTGCTGAGATTTAACCTTAACCTTAGACGATAAACATATGGTATCACGGAATTTTCTGTAGACTTTTTTAAGATATACAATTCTGTTGTAGGTACATTGTTTTGATGTATCTCATAAGGGTTAGCCAGTGTTAACAATGAAAATTCCAGAAAAAAAAATTAAAAAACATCGACTTTTTTCTACTTTCTACAAATGTAATATGCATGCATTGTATACATAAACCTTCCGGAAGAAATTCTCTAAGTGATAATGAAAATCCTATCAAAATCCGTTGCGAAGTTTAGAAGAACTAAGCGCACGAACAGACAGATGCGGATAGCGACTCTATTTTATACTATTACTAGCTGACGTTTACCCGACGTTGCTCGACTTTTCTCTACTTTTAATAAATATAATATGCATGTTTTGTATAAATAAACCTTCCGGAAAAAAAATTCTAAATGATGTGAAACTCTATCGAACTCCGTTGCATAGTTTAGAAGAACTAAGCGCACAAACAGACAGACGCGGATGACGACTTTATTTTATACTACAGGGTTTTCCAATAAGAGGTGTTATTTTTAATATCCCGCTATTTCGGTAGATGTTAATTTTGAAGCTGTCATTTTTTGACATTTGACAAGTAAAAACTTCGTCATTAATAAAAATGGAACGATACACGCTTCAACAACGCATTGAAATTATTACAATTCACTTGAGTGAATCAAATGCAAACCATCTCGAGTGATGAGACCCATTTCCACCCCGGTGGCTTCGTCAACAAGCAAAATTGTCGCATCTGGGGCTCGGAAAACCCAAGAGTTATTGTTGAAAAGCCTCTCTATCCTCAACGTGTGACTGTTTGGTGCGGTTTATGGTCCGGCGGAGTCATTGGACCTTACTTTTTCGAAAATGAGGCTGGAGCAACAGTTACGGTGAATGGATTGCGCTATCGGGAGATGATTAATGATTTTTATGGCCGGAATTGGATGGTATTGATTTGGACAACGTTTACTTTCAACAAGACGGCGCGACGTGCCACACAAGCAATGAACCATTGATCTTTTACGATTGAATATCAAAATAACACGTCTTATTGAAAAACCCTGTATTTAGAGATATAAGAGGAAGTTACAAGCCAAAATTGTGTATGTTTTTGGTATTCCTTATATCGTCACGAATAAAGGTAATAGGCTTTAAACGCTCGATTTCAAGCGCGAAAGTGGTTTTTATTTATTTTTTAAACTATTTTATATGAAAACATAAAAGTAAATCAAGGGAAACTGCCACAGATGATCTTAGCTATAATATTTTATTTTTTAAAGTTGTTTCTTTTATCTGTTCATACATTTTCCATTGAAAAAATAAATCATTTTAGTAGTTTACTTTTATATGTTTTATTGAGTATTATTCTACATTAATTATTTCACATACGGAAAACGATAGGAAAAGATTCAATTTATCTAAAACAGATTTTTTTGATATTCATAATGTAAACCAATTTGTTATTAAGATTAATCGAAAATAGTGATCAAATGTGGTACTAATTTTTGTCTCCGACTTTTTCCACCATTTCACTATTGTATACCACAATGTTATTGTTTAAAAACTACATTATATGAATTACTCCGAATCTCATTTCGGTGTAGAGATATTGCGTTAAGTATTCCTCGGGCGTCATCGACTCCTTCTACTATTCAAACCACTCTATAAGAATAAACTTTGAAATTTTCAGATATCGATTCGCTACTTTTCGAGTTTTGCGAGCACAAGCATCCGATAAGCAGGCTGAATTTTTGTATATTAAGATTCTTAACATTAAGAAAACTGATAATTATTTTTTTTCACAGACAATCATGGCAGTAGCAGGCGGCACAGTGGTGTTAGCCATCGTCCTGGCGGTAACCCTCTCCCTGACCCTGGCGAAGGATTCCGCGCTTGAAGATGCGGAACTAGACGCAGCAGCCTACATTGACAAGCTGGACCAGGCCACCGCTTTAAGGAGGACGGTCGGTACCCTGGCGGAATGGCAGTATGGCTCCAACGTCACTGATGAAAATGACGATAACAGGGTAAGAAACAATACAATCATTTTTATCAGTATTTTAATAAAATTCTAAAGCAATGGTTTCGATCTAGATGTCGCTGGTTCGATTCTTTGCTAGCTAGATTACAGAAGTACTTGGGAGAAAACAAAATATTCTATATATATCTAGCTTTTAAACTAGCAGTTCTGTGGACAGTAGCCCTCCCGTCAAAAAACGTGTATTTCAAATTTTCTCTCAAATAATAAATTAATAACAAAATTTCCTCGGAAATTATAAAATTTCTAAGTACTTAGGTTCTTAATTATGAACCATACATAATATTGTGTTTCAACTAAGGAATTATACAATTTGTCAAAGGTACGTCACCTTCTGAAGTATTTTTTTTTCTTTTGTTTAATCTGGTTGGTACCATAATATTGTAAAGCTCAGTCAAAGTTAGCCACCAAGTCACAGTCGAGTTAAAACAGAACTTCGCTACGCTCAGTCCAAGAAGAGTAAAAACAAAATCAAAATATCATGACAATAAACAATAATAAAAATATAACTGAACCTTACTTTTTCATACTTATTTTCCACCCAAATCCGTCAAAAATTACTACATCAATACAAATTTACATTGTTTACTTTTGGGATGCTAAGCAGTTTTACAAATCCTCCTCCTTATTGAATAAAGTTTTGAAGAGCCTATTAATTTCCATCATCAGGTCAAATTTTAGAGCTAATGCAGGAGAAGAGAGTGAACACGAAACTTTATGTACACAGTACAAGCCAGAGATCACTAGTAGTTGAAACAAAGGGTCGTAACCCTCGTCCAAGGAGGTCGCCCAGATAATTGGTTGATGGTTATTCTTTATGATTCCTGTCAATTCTGTGTTAAATTATATTTAAATGCGTTTTTTGTCTTTCAGATCCAAGTTTCTCTGGAGCTAGCCAGGGAAGAGAAAATCGCGTGGCAGGAGACAGTTACCTACAACACGGCCGACTTCCAAGACTACGAGCTGAAGAGGAAGTTTGAGAAGTACTCCCTGCTTGGCAGCTCAGCTCTGCCCGATGACAAGTTCGAGCTGCTTAAGAAGGCCATCTCCGAGATGGAGAACAACTACGCCAGGGCAAAGATCTGTGATTTCTTCGAACCCACCAAATGCGATCTGTCTTTGGAACCAGGTAAATTACGAAAATATTCAAAATCTTCCTTTAACTGTTTATTATCGTCAGTACTTTTATTTCACTGCAGATTCTTTCATACCTACCATCTACCATCTACGAACACCAAATTTAATCTTCTTATCATTTTAAACAACCATGTATTATGGGTCAGAGATTTGCTGATAAATTTGGTAAGGAACTGAATAGTTTGGAAGTCGTGGAGCAATGTTTCGTTCTACTCTGACAATTTTTTGTCTCTCGTAGTCTCTCAACATGTAAGTTGGTGGTACCAACATACATACATGTGATAAGCTGATTTATATTTCTTACAATAAATTATGTTAGAAATGCATACCTATATCACCCAACTTTCCCATCAAAGAAGAAGACTGACTCTTTCATAATTAGGGATAGGCTCTGGTGACCTCAGATGATCTCATCAACTTGTGACTGTCTTGCAGCACAATTTACGAACTCACGAAATATAATCAATAATTTTAAAATCTACCCGACAGTTTTTTAAAGCAATGTATTATTAATATTCCAGAGGTAACCGAGATCTTTGCAACCAGCACTAACCCAGAGGAGCTGAAAAGTGCCTGGGTGCAGTGGCACGAACAAGCCGGAGCCAAGGTTAAGGGAGCTTTTATAGAGTATGTCAAGCTCAGCAACGAAGCTGCAGTCATGAATAGTAAGTAAAAATTAACTTTCTTTTAACTGAGTTTATTTCATAAAATACTGTATACTGTATGTATTTTTTCAACATTTACAAAACTTACCATCTAGAATTTTGAATGCCCGATAGTGATTTTAATTGCCTAGCAGAATATAAGATAAAATAAGTAATGGATTTCGAAATAAATATATGATATTAGTTCGCTTAGAAAAAAATATTATTGAAAATTTCAGACTACACCAACAACGCTGAATTCTGGCTGAAGGAGTATGAGCAGGATGATTTTGAGGATGAGATGGGCAAGATCTGGAACCAGCTGCGGCCTCTATATCTTCAGATTCACGCTTATGTGAGGAAACGCTTATGGGACAAGTACGGAGACAGTGTCATCTCGCGCAGAGGACCCATCCCCGCTCACATGCTTGGTGAGTTTGATAAAGTGTTTTTATGTTCAACCTTTATCGTAAAATATTTGGTAGCCTTTGGTTTCAATCATAAATAAACCACTCACAATTCAACTCAATTCAATAAACATTTCAGTTGTGAAGTAACTTTTAAAGTTCTTTCCATTTATGTTTTTGTTGAGTTCTGACTCAAAAACAAAACATCCTGCGTCTTTTATTTATAGTACCCTCCGTCACCCTAGTGCTTATTAATCCAAATGACAAATTAGCAAATTTTACGGCAGAAGGTGACTAGTTATCGTTTATGATACTTTATTTTTAGTTTTAAAATGGAGATTGAACAATTTGCTAAAAAAAATTCAGGTTGTCCATTTAATTTGATCAAATTTTTAATTATCTCCATAGGAAATGTCTGGGCTCAACAATGGAGTAACGTAGAACCAATTAGCAGGCCCTATCCAGACAAACCAGATGTTGACGTCACTGGCGCTATGCTTGAACAGGTATGAAAAATTAAGCAAGAAATTTTACACCTTGAATTGCTTTATCTACATCTTTTGGTTAATTTTAAAACGTTAATGTCATCGTTGTCCATTTTGAGACCCCCTTTGAAATGGTAAATAGTTTGTTGTCCCTTGAAATTCAGACCTATTTTATTATGTTTCGCCTTCAAGATCTATTATCATAGCATTTCAAGAGTGCAAAAGAGGTTTATGCGTCACCTTTTTATGAGGGAATATACATATTATTATCCATTTCTATATCCATCCCAGAACTCTTAACAGGAATACTTGATATATGCAGCAATAGCTTAGAAGACCCCTGAAAAATATTTGTAGATAAACATTTTTTAAAGATGATCTTTGGAATATAATATATGATCCATCTATGTTGAAAGAGTTAACTTTAACGTTCCTAACCAATATACTCGTGGGAGATCCCAATGCACTTTTTATGCTCCGTAAGCAAGAACTTCGAGCGCGAATTTCTTCCAATCAGCACATCGACTCAAGTGCTAAACTGCTGACATTTTTAACAATAATAATATTTGGATGATATTTACAGCGCCGTTTTTTGTGCAAAATTGCCTCAAGGGGGCTTTACAAATAAATGATACATTTCTACAATGATCTATATTATTAGTAACTATATATGGAGATAATATACAGTACCATACGTACTAAACTGTCCCCATGACCTTTGTACACGTCTATTTTTTTATTCGAAATATTTATATTTCTATAAAATCTATAATTCTATCAATAAATAAAGTAAAAAAAATAAAATAATATTAAAATGTATTTTCCTATCAACCTTTTCTCGTTGCACCATCGTCATAATAATGTCATTTCTTGCGTATTAATTTTTTTACGAATTATCACATTAGGTATTTTTTTAAATCAATAAATAAATAAAATTTTAATTAACATACACATGTTGTTTAGTTATTGCTACTGCTTGTTTATAAATATTTTATGGTTTCTCATTTAAAGTGCCTGTGTTTCTGCATGTGTAATCTCGATAGTATATCGGTGTACAACTGTTATATCGTACTGAAACGACAAATAAATAAATTAATTTCTTTTTTTTACCCTTTTTTGTATTATTATCTCCTTCTATGTGCAAAGCTTTGATGCTATCACTCAGTCATTAAACTCGTATCTTACTCCTTTTTTAAAGAGATATAATTATATGAAAATTCACAACTTTCAGAATTACACTGCCCTCAAGATGTTCCAACTCTCCGACCAGTTCTTCCAATCTCTTAACCTTACCAAGATGCCACAGAAGTTCTGGGATAACTCAATCATTGAGAAGCCAACTGACGGAAGGGAACTGGTCTGCCACGCCTCGGCTTGGGACTTCTACGATGGAGAAGACTTCAGGTGGGCTTTGCATTTCACTAGAATCACTACCCGGCTTCACCAAACCTTCAAAACGCTTATCGAAAAAACAACTTGAGAAAATTAAAACTGGAACAGCCTTCATGGCGGTTGGTCTTCTTAATGATGGTTAAATAAATTCGTCAGTGACAAAAAAATGCTGCAAGATGGTCATATTTGCGTTGACAAAGAAATTTCAGACAGAAAAGTCCTTTCGGAGTTCATGACGAGAAGCTTCCCGTTTGAGTCACTGCACCGAACACAAAGATTTGATCATTTAATAGTATTATTCGTGGTAATCACAAATTTTAATTGATATTTCGAATGTTTATTTAAGGATAAAGCAATGTACAGCGATCAATAGTATCGATTTTGAAACAGTCCACCATGAAATGGGCCACATACAATATTATTTGCAATACAAAAACCAGCCAGCTATTTTCAAAGAGGGAGCCAATCCAGGTAAATACTGCTTACATAACTAAACACTAACCCTATTTTTTAATTTTCAAGGATTAAACAATGCACTGCTATTAACGCTATCGATTTCGAAACGGTACACCACGAGATGGGACATATCCAATATTTCTTGCAGTACAAAGACCAGCCAACCATTTTTAAGGATGGGGCCAATCCAGGTTGGTGGGGGAGGAGTCATGGTGGTGTCGGGGATTCTTTTTGTGCCGCTTCTAGGCTCATTTATTAGAGATTTTTGAAACTGTTGTTTTCTCAAATAATAAAAATTACTATTTTTTTAATCGAGAATGGCTTTTATATCAACAATGATATTTGATAACATATATTACGTACTTGGCTTAATGGCATCTGATATCAATGCGGTGCTGGAAAAATAAACATATAAATTGAGTATAACCTATTATGAGGGATACGGAACTAAAAACAAGCAACAAAAACTAACTTTTTAGGTATTTGTAAACACGAAATCACTTTTGATTGTCGTTTCATAAATTTCAAGACTCTTTGATTGTATATAGTTCCTAGTTTTTATGTTTCAAAAGACAAAAACTAAATTTGTCAGATTCTTAAAATAATTATTTTTAAGTTGACATTGCTAAAAAGTATTTTCTGAGGTTGCTGACTTTTTTAAATTGATGTTTGTGGTCTTTGTTTTGTTCGCTTTGAGATGTCAGTAAAATTTTGAAAAATAATAACTTTTTTTACACTATACAACTTTAGTGTTAAATACTGTCAAACGATTACAGGTTTCCATGAGGCTGTTGGAGACACTATCTCTCTGTCTGTATCTACTCCCAAGCATCTGAGGAAGATTGGTCTCCTCCCTGAGGAACCCGATGATGCACAGAGCGAAATCAATCACCTCTACGGAAAGGTACGTAGGACTTGATATATTTTGTACATGCCGTTAATTGATTAAAAAATGAACAATATACTTAAACAAAGAATAACATTATATTAAAAGTGTCAATGAAACGTGTAATAGAAAAGATACTGAAAAATAAAAAAGGTATTGGTCGCAACTCCGAATCCAGATCAAAACTTTAGCACACTAAGGACATCTCATTGAGTAGCAAAAAACAACAACTATTAGGTACATCATCATATTCCATTTTTCAGGGTATTGAAAAGATTGTGTTCCTTCCATTCGCATACTTGCTGGACGTCTACCGATATGCCATCTTCAGGGGAGAAACTGTCCCTGAAGATTACAACTGTCACTTCTGGAAACTCCGTGAGGATCTCCAGGGCCTGGAGCCACCGACCACCAGGACTGAGGATGATTTTGATGCCGCTGCCAAGTACCACGTGTCTGCTGATGTAGAATATGCCAGGTAATGCGAACTAAAAACATTGCTTAAATAAAACAGCCGGATAACGTTACTGGTAATTTATCATAACCATAACGAACGACTTGCAATCTTTAGAAAGTTGATTTTAGATGGGAATTCTGTGTTTGTTATAGCAGTATTTCAATAGAAGGTATTCAAAAGAACTAGCATTATTGGTCACGGCCTGGGGAACAGCCAAATAAGATTACATTGACACAAAACCCAGGTTAACTCATTCCCACAAAAATATTCTTTACGGTATCCCAAATATATATATATATATATATATATATATATATATATATATATATATCCAGTTCATGGGGTAATGTGAATTACTGTTGGTTGTTGCAGTTATGTATTATTATATCGTAATTGTTTAAACGATTGATAAAACTTATCGCAAATTCCAGGTATTACGTCAGCTTCGTGATTCAGTTCCAGTTCCACCGCGCCCTCTGTGAGAAGGCTGGAGAGTACGTTGCTGGAGATGAGACCAAGAAGCTAACAAATTGCGACATCTATCAAAGCACTGAGGCAGGAAATGCCCTCGCGTGAGTCTATTATTGCAACTCTTTATTTTAAGCCAAGATCCAAACCACTTCTTGGAAAAGTTGTCATTTTCACGAATTATTTTGATAGTAAGTTGTTTACCAAACTTGTGACTCTTTTTTTGATAGGAAACAATTGAAAACACTAGTGCATGAAGATATAATTAAGTTATTACTCACAGATTTTTCAAATACTGTTGTATATATGCAGATGATAATAAGACGTTTTTATAACAACACACAATCCAAACATCTATGAAAACAGACTTTTATCAAGCAAAAACTTTTGCTTGGAAACTTGGACTCCTCACGGAATTTATTTAATTTCTTGTAATAAATCTTCACTATCATCAAAGGGGAAATTGATAAAACTCTTAATCACTCCATTAGTAAACAACATGAATTATTTATTGCACAGTGAGCATTGGTGTATTATACGTCTATGACAGTGAGCCATAATATTGGAATCTTTGAGTAGATATTTGGTTGGTATTTGGCTTTCGCGTTTGTTTTAAGAACTCTTTTTTGGATTTTTAGTAAAATGCTGCAAATGGGATCATCTCGCCCTTGGCAAGATGCCATGGAGAACATCACTGGACAGAGGAACATGGATGCTGGAGGACTTCTGGAGTACTTCAAGCCCCTTCAGGACTGGCTAGAGGTGGAGAACCAGAGGACTGGAGAATACATTGGCTGGGAACCCACTAAAGTTCGTAAGTACCTTTCCAAGATTGTTGATAGTTTCACTTGAGGAACCTTTTGAGATCCAGCGAAGACATTTATAGTTAACGAATGCAAGATCTCAACCAATGAATAATAAAATTAAAATAATATCTCAACTACCTTTACTGTACTAAAAAAAATAAACCGATTGTAGTATGTTGTGCGCGAGTCTAGTGTGCCCGTGTGAAATTAATTGATCAATTTCTTCAATTGTCGAACTTCCATCCATTGGCCTGTCTGGGGGTGAAGAAGTAGAAAATTCTTATGTAAATTGACAAACAAATTATCATCTCTCTGTAATGAAAACACTTATTTGGGATTTTTCGTTCAATGCTTAGATGACTTAATAATTCTTTTTTCGTTCCTTTCTGTAGCCTCCTTTGTTTTGAAAAAATAAACCTTTTGCCTTTTTAGTAATCAATTACTCATCAAAATGGAAGAATACATCTACTATAACTATCTATGGTCGAGTTGACATCGCGTTTGGGTCCCACCCAGGCGTAGTATGTTCAATTCCTCGGCTGGCCAAGTCCTCCATCACAACACAAGCAACATTTTCAGCTTACCGTGGTGGTAGTAGGAGATTTTCAAATATTGTCAGGTTATTCGTAACTCGGGAATGTTTGTCTTTCTTTTTTAAAAAAAAAATTAAATTAAAAAAATAATTAAATAAACTACATAATCTTTGACACAGCATTTCGACCATAAAAAAGGAAAAAAAATCATATGAAAATTTAATGAATCGAAGCTTTAGAATTCTTATGATTCTTGAAATGAAAGGAATGTTTGGTTTCCAGAAAAATTGGTCATCTAGAATTACTTAAGTCTCTCTCGAAGATATCTCAATTTTCATTGCTGCAAGTGCAAAGTGTGCCATTTACTATTGGAAACGAAGGATTTTTTTTTGTTTTGAGCGAAAAAATGTCGACCATTTCAAAGGAGAAAAACTTATTTTATAACCCAGAGAGGCCTCCAAATGTGAATATGTTTAATATATTATAATTTTTAATAAAAAAATTCTTTCCAGGCTACTGCACCGACTCTCAGAAGGCCGCCATTGTCTCTTCACAGAAGAAGGCTGTCGTTGACTCACTAAACAAATGAATATGATTAAAAGATGGTGATAAATCAGTATTCTTAATGTAAAAAAAAACAGTGAAATAATTCTGGGTTAATAAGAATATTTTTTCTAAACCCGTAAATCCAGGTGTAAAGAAAATATTTTATACACAACAAGACTTGTATTAATATTTTGATAAATTAAATAAATTAAAAATTGAAAAAAAGGTTTTTATTTAAAAATTAAAAATTAATTCCTGTTTCGCCCAGGTAGTATCGTTTATATGTAGTTCGCCCAGGCTCTATCAGTGAATAATAATTACACAGTGAATGGATTTTTTAAGATATACTATAATATAGCTAAGGCTGAATGTAATAGAGGAATTAGTTTCTCTTATTTACTGCGTCTAGGATATCATAGAAATCAGAAAAATGTAAGTAGGTACTGGTAGCTAATTAAATTAATAAATATTTTGTGACTATTACTGGTTATTCAAATTATTCTTTTTGACAGCTATTTAGTTGACGTTTATCAGTACAGTAAATTAAATTTTGATATTAGTGTATAATGATTTTTCTGTAATCTTGATATTGGAATAGTTAATAAATTTTTGAGGAAAATAAAATAAAAACTTCCTTTTGAATGACAAATCTATAATCATACTAAGTAATGGACGTCAAATTTCTTCAAAATCTATTGGTAAATAATTTTATATGAATAATGAACATCAAATAACACATGGGTATGTTTTTTAATTGTTGCACTTATTTGATGACACAATATTGGATAAATTTGTCGAATTCCGCTCCACGACGCAAAAAAATATAAATAGCAATCGGCGCCCCTGTTGGTACAGTGTAAAAAAGGCAGGGGAGCTATGTCTCTACCCGGTTTGGCAAAGCTGTGAGGTGGATTAAACTAGGGGCTGTAGGAAAATATTTATTACAATCCTTGGAAAAAATTCGGTTTATGGGAGTCACTCAAATAACCGAAATTGAACTTGATTTAGACTAATTTAGGGCTGGGGAATCCGAATCTGTAAGAATTAGGTGGGGGTCGGCACTATTAACTGAGTTATAGGGTTTTGAAATTTCGTACGCGATACATAGAAAACCATGTTTTATTTATCAATTATGACATAAGAAAATCAAATTAATTACTTTTTAATAGTCTCACATTTCAGAAGTGCCAACCAAAAAATAAAAAGTGTTGCCATATAATAATAATATCAATGCATGGAAAATTCAGAAAATTAAATATCATTTGCCAGATTTGTAGTTTATTATTTAAAATCTTGTAAATATTAAATTTATATATATATATATATAACTTAACCTAACTGTGATTTTCTATTACAAAAAAATGACCCTTTAATAACGCCTACTCGCGTCCCCTTTAGAGTTTTATGCCAGTTTTCAAGTAGTTTGTGGGCTACGCTAGGTTTGTATAGACTGGTTTGTGATTTGATTCTAATACCTTTTTTCCATGTTATTTCCTGTTACAAAAAATTGCCCCTTTAATAACGCCTGCTCGCGTCCCCTTTAGAGTTACATCCCAGTTTTCAAATAGTTTGTGGGCTACGCTAGGTTTGTATAGACTGGTTTGTGATTTAATTCTAATACCTTTTTTCCATGGTATTTCCTGTTACAAAAAAACGCCCCTTTAATAACGCCTGCTCGCGTCCCCTTTAGAGTTACATCCCAGTTTTCAAATAGTTTGTGGGCTACGCTAGGTTTGTATAGACTGGTTTGTGATTTAATTCTAATACCTTTTTCCATGGTATTTCCTGTTACAAAAAAATGCCCCTTTAATAACGCCTGCTCGCGTCCGCTTTAGAGTTATATCCCAGTTTTCAAGTAATTTGTGGGCTACGCTAGGTTTGTATAGACTGGTTTGTGATTTAATTCTAATACCCTTTTCCCATGTTCTTCTGCCTACTCTAACCCAAACTAAAAACCTAACCTATTTTGTAAAAAAATATTATTATTATATGGCAACACTTTTCTTTTTTTGGTTGGCACTACTGAAATTTCAAAAGTATTAAAATAGTTGTTAAGTTGATTTTCTTATGTCATAATTGATAAATAAAACCTTTTTTTCTATGTATCGCGTACAAAATTTCAAGACCCTATAACTCAGTTAATAGTGCCGACCCCCACCTAATTCTTACAGATTCGGATTCCCCAGCCCTAAATTAGTCTAAATCAAGTTCAATTTCGGTTATTCGAGTGACTCCCATAAACCGAATTTTACCCCAATCCTTGTCCAGCGATTCCGAATATTTACCGGATTTATTAATGCGGGTCTTGAAGAGGACCGGATAACATGAAAGAGGAAAAACAAATACCTGTAGCTCGTTCCACATACGAGCCATCTTACACAGAAACGTGTCGAAGACACGGCCCGTTCTCATGAAGCCAACATCAACTGTGAACGGGTGTTCCGCTCGTGTGCGTCAAGTTTCACGCACCTGCACCGGTGCACCAGGGATTAAAATACCCGTAGAACAGACTCAGCATGCCCACATCGCGTCTGTGCATTAGAGATGGTAATCGGTCTGTTAACAAAAGATTGTCAATCAGACGTACCGGCCTCCTTTGTACAGAATCAAGTAGATTTATCAAGTTTTGTGGAGATCCAGCCCAGAGGTGGTTCCCAAATTCAATTGTTGGGCGTACTTGAGATTTGTATTGGGTTGTTTTCCTTAAAGAGCTTTTGCGTGAAGTGGAATTCGACAACTTTACCCAGATTTCCTCAGAATTATATTATTAACGATAATATTTTTAAAGCATATCCACTGGTGTTTTCGCGTAAATAACTTGCTCGCCCTCATTTAAAAAAATCGTGCCTTCGAATTTTAATACGGAGACATAAAAACTGATTATATTGCTATAAAGCCAATGAACTTACCTATATTTGACCGTTTATCCTATATTTTTAGGATTCATGAAAAAAAAACGTAAATGCTAGTCAAAAATGGCATATTATGGCGTGCGCTCACTCAAGACGTTTTGCAAATCGGCATAATGTGCCGATAATCACTCGGGTGGTCATATAAAACAATCGATGTACTTTTGGTGTGCTTGTTTTTAATATAACCATCAAATCCACACACCAATTAGCATATCGAAGATCAAAACGGCTGATAACGAAATTAAATTTACTTATTCATTTTGTTAATAACGTTTATTGTAATTACTTACACACTAATTATGTAGGTACATGTCTTGTAAAGTGTAGATAAAGAGTGCACAGAAATCATAATATCAATTGACTTCTGAATCGAGAATAGTGTATGATGATTTGTTTCAGTATTATTACTGTAGATAAAGAATCGTCAGTGTATAAGACAATCTTCAATGAAACCAGTGGCTTAAAACTTTTGTGAAACTTCGACGAAATCTCATTTCTTATTGAAAATTCAAAAAAATCCGTCATGATTTTCCGCAACTAAATGGATGTTTCCAAGCTCCAAGGTGGAAATGAGGTAACGAGCTTAACATATTTGCATTGACAAAATCTCAAAAAATTAAATTTCGTATTTTCTAAAATTACGAAATCACGATTTTGATTTTTTCAAATGCAATGCAAATTTTTTCCGATCTATGAAAAAATATTACACAAAAGCCCATAGTTTTTTTGAATATTTTTTTTTATTTCTAAATTAACTCTACCTCAGGAGAAGAATTTTCCTCAGAACCTATGCCATCTTTGGGGATGCTGTGTCTTTTTGGGGACAGAAAGGAGTGAACATGAGGGAGGAAACACAGATGCCGGGAAATAGTTCCACAGCCGAGTAGTCGTAGAAACAACCCGTTCTTATGTGTCAACTGTGTACAAATTTTGGCGTGTTTCCCGATTATGCACCTCGATCAATGACGGTAGCTCCTCGGAGCATCTTCCATTGAAATACCGATAAAATTAGATGGCCGTTCCAGAAACCATAAAGACTAACCAGCGATAATGCGTCTGCTTTTAATTCAGTTAAAAGGTGTAATATTTTTTTAATCGAATATTAAAAGTTCCGACGCTGAATTATTAGAGGTTACAGGTTGTTCGATTTAAGTTTTGTATGCGTATATATACGAGATGTATATGAATACGTAATCAGTTCGAGTCTTAAACTTGTTTCTTAAGTACATATATTTTATTTTGTATTAAGTCCGTAATTTCTATAATACATCGTTACGTTCAGTGCACAAATCAATATAGGTGGACAAATTTTAACCATGATATTCTATTGACATATATAGTTTTGTTCAGATAAACAACTTGTTTATGTTGAATTTTTAGGTGCTTGACGAAGTGACCTATTTTGTTTTGTGAACTATCAATGGTAAAAGTAGTTCGACCGGTGTTTACAGCAGTGACTTGTTTTTTTGTTTGCTGTATTATTAGGGGGCTGTATCCCAGTGTGAGATTTGACCTCCTTCACAAATGTTCTCATCTGGCTGCGGTCCCTCACCACTCACCTCCAGTCCTCAGTCCTTCCCGTCCTGATCCATTCTCTTCCACGAAGTCTATCCACATTTTCCTCTGGGTTGCTTTCACTGGTGCTCCTCCTAACCAAAGGTGTTGGTATCCTATCAACTGGCATCCCTTTAACGCGAACAGCCCATCACAGAATTAATTTGTGACCCACATTGTCTTACGATTGTCTCGTGTTCATTAAGTTTTCATTCCGAGTTCATAAAAAAAAGATTTTACCTACTATCGCTGATTTATTAAGAATCTCTCTAAATTATTGGTAATCCTTCTTTAATCTTAATCTTTTAGCAAATTCGTTTTAATACCGGAACATGTGTTAATGCACCTGCGTTTGTCTTAATAGTAAGTAATGACGAAATGCGAAAATGTTAGAAGTTTTATGAACACGTGTTCCGACATCGTGACAATTCGTTGGTATTTTACTAAAAGTTTATCAGGAAACCTATCAATTCATTCGTTAAGGGTCTGCAATCCCGTTTTTGACCGGGATAGCGAATAATTCGAAGAGATTCTAATATTTTTATCAGTATGTTTTCTCCGTGTCTTAATAATCATATATTACTAAGTTTGATTAAAATCTTCTCGTTCCCAGGAAGGTATTTCCTAGCACTATAGCTGCATGACTTCCAGAATAAATGTTTTATAATATTAAATTGTCACATTGGGCGTACATATATGTTTGTTTTTTTACAAAAATTACAGCTGATGACTTTATAAAAAAGGAAAATAAGGTGTTTTGTTTTAGATTGTGCTTGTAAGGTGTGCGTTGTGCGCAATCGAAAACTCACTATGTTAGAAATAGTGAGTTTTAGATTGTGCTTGTAAGGTGTGCGTTGTGCGCAATCGAAAACTCACTATGTTAGAAATAGTGAGTTTTAGATTGTGCTTGGAAGGTGTGCGTTGTGCGCAATCGAAAACTCACTATGTTAGAAATTGATTTATTACAATATTTAAAAAAAGTCCTTTAAATTGAGTTTAAAACGATTATTTCAGACACTAATGGCTTTGATAGGATGCCTGTTCACAATAGCATTAATCCTGGGTATGACTGACCTACCCTCGAGTCACGGGAAAGACTCCGCTCTGGAAGACGCCCAGTTGGCAGCATATGCATATATGGAGAAGCTAAATACAGCCAGGTCCATCAGAAATAATATAGCCTACAAAGCTGAATGGCAGTACGCAACCAATAGCACTCAAGCGAATTATGAATATCGGGTGAGATAACCACACTTTTAAAACAGTTGTATAAAAAATAAATATCTCCTAAGAAAATCCAAGGTAAAAAACATGCCCAAGAAAATCAAAAGCTTCACAAAATGAAACTAGTCATTTGTTTTGTAACTTTCGCGTAGTAGAAAATATTGATTATTTGAGTAGTTATCTCCATTACACAGTTAAAAGTTTTAAAAAGGAGGAACTATGATTTTTCGGTTGTTAAAATTCAAATTTTATTTGGTTTAATGGGCTTTTACATGGATTATATGAACAGAAGATATCTAGTGAGCTATCGAAAAGTATACACAAAGTAAAGCATGAAATAGCTTTAAAGTAATAAACTAAATATGAAGATAAATCACTTAAACTACATTACCAATGCTACTATAATTTGTTGGATTCTACAAAATGCTGGTGTAGATTACGCTTAAAATGGAGCAAAGCTATTGCCCGGATCATTCATCCCATTGGTTAGTGAGTGTGTCTGATATTTGGTTGTGTATATATTGCAGAAGAATTTTATATTTTGTCTAGTTTTATTTATTTATCTACGTTTCTTAGATGGTTATTTTGTTTATTTTCAGATTCAAGTGTTGCTGCAGAACGCAAGACAAACGAAACTAGCTCGGGGAGAGACTACTATCTCCTACGACTGGGTTAGCTTCCAAGACTATAACCTAAAGAGGATGTTTAAGAAAAACGCAATAATTGGAACGTCAGCGCTTCCTGATGACAAGTTTGAAAGACGTGAAAAGATTATTTCATCGATGCGAAGCAACTATTTTCACGCGAAGATCTGCGATTTCAACAATTCCACGAAATGCAATCTTTCCATTAACCCAGGTACAATTTATGATTCGGAAATATATGTTGCAAAAGCCAAATGATAGATATATATATTCGATCACTGGTGAGGCGTGCAGCTGGCAAAAGGTAGTAAGTTCAGTGAATGCAGTTAATTGAGATCCCTGTGCCCTATGCACGGACAATCACGTATAACCGTACTAAAAACCTTTTAAATCCGAAAATAATGCAAGAAAAGAAGTAAAAGTCTGCATTAGTCGTGATCAACATCCCGAAAAGACGAAAAAATAAATAAATCGATCGAATTAATCAAATTAGATGACGGACCTGATGCTTAGCTAGTTACAACACTTGTTTTATGGTAATCTCGATCAAGGTGGTATATTTGTTCATTTGATGTTTCAGATATCACCGAGATATTTGCAAGCAGCACAAACCCAGATGAACTGAAGAGCGCCTGGGTGCAGTGGCACGAGCAAGCTGGAGCTAAGGTCAAGGAAAACTTCACAGAGTACGTCGAGCTTAGCAATGAAGCTATGGCAATGAATAGTAAGTTTAACACCTATTTAACAGCCGAAATCCATCCATTAATTTTATGAATTGTCCAAAAGGACAAATATTTTTGTAATTTTTTTTCAGACTTCGCGAACACTGCGGAATTTTGGCTGAGTGAGTACGAGCAGGATGATTTTGAGGACGAGATGAAAAAAGTATGGGACCAGCTGAAACCTCTTTATCTTCAGATCCATGCTTATGTCAGAAAACAGCTGTGGAACAAGTACGGAAATTCTGTTATTTCACGCAAAGGGCCAATTCCTGCCCACATGCTCGGTGAGGTCAATTTGTTTTATTTACGTACCGAACCTATTTTTAACATTTTTTTTATGATAGAATTTTATCTCTAAAAATAAATGTTTTTTAATTCTACTGAAGTAGTACTATTTTATTTTAATTTTCTTTGTTCATAGTAAACCATAATATTTAATTTGGTTTGTGTCACCAGTTGATTCATTTTATGTTCCCATTGCTCTGGTCAACACAAACTTCAGCTTCAACAACCTTTCCAAATATTACGTTAAATTTTAACATGGCAATTCGCATACAAAACGAACATAACATCGGGTTTAATTACCACGCCATTTTTTTGCTCAGGTGAATAATTTTAGTTTCCTTTCAGGAAACATCTGGGCTCAGGACTGGAGCAACGTGGAACCAATTAGCAGACCATATCCAGATAAGCCATATATAAACGTTACCAGTAATATGATGGCACAGGTATTGACTATAAAGTAGCTGAAGATAAAACCATTGCTAAACTTATATTCTACTGTTTAACGCGTTTTTTGTACGTCATTGTTTAGTCAGAGATGTATGAAATGTAGCAAAAAACCGACACGGAACGGATCGCAGGCAAAGCGATGCAGAGAAACAGCAGGTGGAGCAAGCGTAATAACTTCCTATTCTCGGCCTCCTTTTTTATGTGACACCTCGTAAAACCACCCTGTCCGAACAGAGTAGACAGGGTAGCTATGTCTCCACTTGGTTGGGCAGAGTTGTGAGGCGGGTCAGGATAGGGGCTTTGGAAAGAGATTTATTAATTCGGGTCTCGAATAGGCCTGGATTGTATAAAGGAGGAAAAACAGATGCCGGTAGCTCGTTCCACATACGAGCCGTCTTACAAATAAACGAGTCGACGAAGCAGCCTGTTCTCATGAAGCCAAGATCAACTGTGAACGAGTATTCCGCTCGTGTACGTCGAGTTTCACGTACGTACACCGGTGCTCTGGGGATCAATGCTGCTAGCTACTTACAGCAGGTTCCATTATAATACTTGTTGAACAGACTTGGCATACCCACATTGCGTCTGTGCATTAGAGATGGCAATCGGACCGCCCTCCGTTGTACAGAATCAAGTAGGTTTATCAATTAATGTGGGGCTTAAGCCCAGAGGTGGCTCCTAAATTTAATCATTGGTTGTACATGATATTTGTATAGGGTTAGCAACCGGATACTACTGAAGAATCCGCTAGCCCTATACAAGAAGTCCAGTTTTATTCCAGTGAGTGGAAGCCAGATTTATTCGAGCTTCTATAGAGCCCTAATACTTACGCAGGTCTGATATACTTACTCCACGCATTTCAATGGACTACCGTTGGGTAGTCCCCCCACGAGTGTACTCAACACAGGCAATAACGTTGCACATTAGCTGGCGGAATCGTACACATTTAGAACAACTTTCTCGCTGTAATTGTGAAAATTCTCAAATTTTTTTCCAGAACTACACAGTCCTCAAGATGTTCCAAATGGCCGACGAATTCTACCAATCTCTTAATCTGAGTAAGATGCCTCAAAAATTTTGGGAGAATTCAATTATTGAAAATCCAAATGATGGACGGCTACTAGCCTGCTATGCTTCCGCCTGGGACTTCTTTGATGGAGAAGACTTTAGGTAATCTATGAAGATCAACTATTTTGTATCAGTTAAACGTATTTTTTGTTGGTGTGATTGAAAAATGGTTGATTCTGTAGGATAAAGCAATGCACAAAAGTCAACATGCTGGATTTTGAAGTAGTTCATCAAGAAATGGGACATGTGCAATACTATTTGCAATACAAACACCTGCCCAGTATTTTTAGAAGAGCAGCAAATCCAGGTAAGGAAATCAATGTCAATTCTCTTACCAGATTATTCTACACTACCCAATTGGGAATGAATCATGAAACTATGTAAACTATTGTTTTAACTCACCCATTTGGCATTTTATTTCGAAAATCTTAATTGTTCAAGCAAGCCTTATTTTTACTAGATATGACTAGGTGGCTAACTTTGAATGACCTTTTCAGTATTATGGTACCTACCTACCTGAGGAAAGTTTGATAAAAGAAGAGTCTTTGAGTTAGTGACGTTTCTTTGAACAAATTATATATTATCGTATTTGAAATATTTTATTGATAGTACCTCCAAATATATCTTATGATTACAGAGGAACTTTTGGTTTTGATTTATCAAATAACAGAAATGAGAAACATAATTTTTTGGAGGAGTATTACTGTCCACGGAACTACTAGTTTATCAGTTATTAAAGTGTGATTTTCAAACTGATTGAAGGTTTTCTAGACGCTGTTGGAGATGTTATAGTCTTATCAGTAAATACTCCCAAGCACTTGAGGAAGATTAAACTTTTGCCCGAGGAACCTGATGATACTCAAAGTGAAATAAATAATCTCTTTAGGAAGGTAGAGTTCACAAATAAATGATTATGCATACTAAATTTGTAGAAAGATATTGGCACTTGGTAGGCACTATTTGGTTATCTAATTAGTAATTAGATTTCTGTCCTCATTCTAGGGTGTTAAAAAGATAGTGTCCTTGCCCTTCGCATACTTGCTGGACACATACCGTTACGCCATCTTTAGGGGGGAAACCAAGCCAGAAAACTATAATTGCCACTACTGGAAACTTCGTGAGGCCATCCAAGGAATTGAGCCTCCGGTTAGGAGGACGGAAAAGGACTTTGACGCTGGAGCCAAATTTCACGTGTCAGCTGATGTAGAGTATGCCAGGTAATAATATTTGGCTTTTTTTTTTTTTTTTTTTTTTTTTTATTTATTATAAATATTTAAAGATACAAGTTTTATGCAGTCCCACAAAGCTGTCACACATGACGGCTTGTCTGTAGGTTCTACAAATAATATATATAAACATTTTTAATTTTTAATACATGTATGACACAAAATTATACAATAAACAATATCACAAAATAATATATCTCAAAGTACCTACCTATATAAAAATTATTTAGGCAGGTACGTTGAGATGTTCAGGAATACATCAATAATAAAGTTCAGAGATACATTGATTCATCGCTTATTAGCCAACGCTTAGTGTTTTTGGGGCATGGTCTCTCATTATTCTGAGGTTTAAAATAATTATTAAATTTATTGAAAATCTCTGGTATATGGCTATGGCTAATTTATATAGCGCCGTTTTCGTGAGAAATCACCTCAAGGGCGCTGAAGTAATCAAACATAATAATTTAGATTGTCTCAGATGTTATGCGTATTGTGCTCGGTGTCAAATATTCTTGCGTAATGATCTCAAATTTAAATTTTCACATGTACCAAACATTTTGTGGATATAAATAATTATAATAAAATAATTTTGCTCTTAGTACCACTTTATTGTACATAATTTTAATATATAAAGCATTTTACTAAAAAAGGCTGGTTGAACATTTGAGGTGCATAAATAGTGTAGTTTTTTTCAAAATTCGCAACACACCTAATAGATAAACATCACTTTTTTTAATAAACCCTCGGGTAAAGACGTGCTGCACAGAAATTTGATAGGTTTACATTTGAACAATCGAGACTCTCAAGAAATTTAAAAAAAAATCCAAACCAAAAAAAAATTCTACTAAATAAACAATTGAACTTGTCAAATAACCCCATTTAAAACATATTCCAATCCCCTCCACCTAATTTAACCCCTACCTCCCCCCACCTACTTGTAATATCTGGGAATACTAAAATGTAAGTTTTATCACTCAGTATACTGAGTACGGGAGTCTTTAATTGTTTGATTAGTTCAAGATTAAAAGAAGTTTATTATCGTAGATAATTTCAATAAAAGTCTTACTAGTCTAGTCGAGAACATGCGCCCGTCCCTTTGGGTCTATGAGTTATTCTGCCAGAGAGTAGAAATACAAATGAGCTCCCGACATATGAACGGCTACCTTCGGGTGCAGTCGGAACCACTCGGGACCTGACAAACAAGCACCGCCACCTAACTATCACTAACTCTCAAAACTATCTTAACTATATATTTATAACTGCACCAAATAACAACATCACTGTACCTAAGTGTAATTATTTTATTTTTTAATTTTGGAAAATAATGTGAAACATATATTTAATTTGTTTAAATTGTTGACAGATTTACCTGGCAGGTCAATGGAGATCAATACACTTTTATTAGAAAGTTTAAGCTTGGAGAATAATTTAATAAAAATTGCACAGAGTGGATACTATAATAAAAACACTGCGTATTGCATGATTTACAGTTGCTATTTTATCCTCCATTACTATTAATATTATTAAATTTATTAGATCTCTCTAATTTTTCATCACTAAACTTGGCCATCTGTTTGCGCAAGCCCACGCCTGTTCCCCGTCTTTCTCAAATGTTGCATTGGTTGTTGCCGCATTATAAGCATACATAAATTCCAATATACATTTTTTCCAGATTTTACGTCAGTTCTATAATACAGTTCCAATTCCACCGTGCCCTCTGTGAGAAAGCCAGACAATATGTTCCTGGAGATGAGACTAAGAAAATGTCATCCTGTGACATTTACCAAAGCGCTGAAGCAGGAAACGCCCTCGCGTAAGATTTTACAAATATTGTTTTTATGCACGTCATATCATCAGACCAACAAAAAAGATATACGCTAACTGAAAATTCTTAGGAAGATGTGGAAGACGTGCTAAAGGAAACGCCGCTTCTTAAGGCTCTGGTAATAATATGGATATTTCATGATATGTCAATATTGCGCAATATTGTCGTGTATTGGCTTTCGTGTTGATGTATTGCCCTGTCTTGACGGTGAGATCGCTCAAACTATTGGTAATTCCAGGTAAAAACGGAATTGCAGGCCTTACGAATGAATTAACAGGTTTCCTGATAAACTTTAAACTTTTGGTATATTACAAATACGAGTATATTATCATGATTGCGGAACACGTATTCCAACATCATGAAAATATTAATTTTTTTCCTCCAAAATAATTTATCATGTTTTGGTGATTATTTAAAGTAAGATGCTCCGGATGGGGTCCTCGCGTCCTTGGCAAGACGCTATGGAGATTTTAACTGGACAGAGGAAGATGGATGCTGGAGCACTTTTGGAATTCTTTAAGCCCCTGCAGGATTGGTTGGAGGAGGAGAACCACAGAACTGGAGAATTGATTGGTTGGGAATCCAGCAAAGTCCGTAAGTACTGCTTCTCTTTCAATAATATTACTGATGGGGACAAAGCAAGTAAGTTAGAAGGAACAAAATCGAAATAGACTACCCCACAAGCTATGACTAACGACACAAATCAGACCAAAACTTATCTAAAAGCCAAATTCTTAAATTGAAAATAATCTCAGGAAAACTTTTTTCTTAACTTATTTTGAAGGTTTTACCCATCAATGTAATATATCATTGAAGAAGAAGATAATACTAATAAATTTAAATGAAACATGAAACAGAACAAGAAAAAGAAAAGTTTTATAAAAAGATAACGGTCACAACTAGGAATCGAACCCAGGAACTCTTGTTTTAGACCTTCAAAATAAGTTTTTTCAAACTTGTTCCTGAATATTCACTTAGGACGGGTTGTTTCGGAGAATTTGAACAATTCATCAAAATTCAACGTTCATTTTCGGGTTCTGTGAAAGTCCTATTCAAGTTCTGTTATTATATCATTGTAGGCTAGTTGCTTGACAAAACTGAAATAAAAACAGAACTTGAAAAAATCTTTCTCAAAACTTGAAAATGAACGTTGAAATTTGACGAATTGTTCAAATTCTCCGAAACAACCCGTCCTTAGACTTTTAAAAAGTGAAGGTATCCCATATAAACAAAAATCGAATATGTTTATCCGAGACACTCTCTAGGTTACAAACCAATTTCATTAGAAACTTTGTTTCCATTTAAAATGGTAGATGCCAAAAAAATAGTTATAAGATGATATTGTTAATTATGAATTTGAAATATGAGATCGACAAATATGACGCTTAATAAGTAGGTCCCAATGGTCGAGTGGTTTAAGACGACCGTCCCGGTAAGACAATGGATCCTGGGTTCGATTCCTAGTTGTTACCGTTATCTTTTATTTTTCTGTGCTTTGTCTTGTTTCATTTTTCCTTAAGTTTGTATTATCTTCTTCTTCTTTAAATAGTATAAAACTAGCAGTTAAAATATGTGTTTCAACCGTCAATGTCTATAAGTTGAATCAATATCGTATAGTTTGTCACAATTAAAGATAGTTATAACAAAGTTGACTTAAATAATAGATTATTACATATTGATTAATTGTACCCGTGTTTATGAATAAAAGGAGGGTAATTGTGCGATGACATTAGCAGTCGGTTTAATTAAAAAGGTGTTAATTTTACTCCAACTGGTGGTAATTCTTTACCTACAACTGTTACTATATCTAATAAAGTTTAAAGTTAGATTATATATACACCTTCATCAGGCGAGTAAAAATCTATATAGAAAGGTAGATTATTACAAAATAGCGCCCCTGATGTGATATCTCACAAAAGCGGCGCTATGCAAAGTGTCCAATAAATAAATATAATGTTTACATTTTATTGTGTATACACCGAAGTCAAAAAATAAATATAGATTGCAATTGGAAAGAAGAAGTGGAAGGAGTGGGGGGGGGGGGGTAAGAGTAGGCTGGGTTTATAAGAATTAGGAATTACAATATCGTTAGACGGGAAAGACCAGTTAAGTGGGAAAATATTTAAAAGAGAGTTTATAAAAAAAATTCTTGTTAATTATATCTGCTTTTATATTAACATGTTTCCTAATTTCTAAAATTTCAAAATTATTTATTTGCGATGCTTTACATCGTGTGTGAAGTATTTTAAAAGCTGAAAAAAACAAATAGCATATAAACATAAAACAATATATTCATAAGACAAATAGCATTTAATAACGGTTATTCTAATAAATTGATAGTTGAAATACTAAATAAAACAATTAAATATATTCTCTTCAAACGGTATTTCTAAAGATAGAAATAAACAATGGCGTAGAATTCTGTTTGTGGATAACGATACTTCTAAAATTATATATAAAAACAATCCTGGTACTATTCAACTGGCGTTTTACACTAATAACAATGAAGAAATATATTCTTAATAATAAAGATAGCAAAAATCAAACTAAAAAATCGGGAGTTTAAAAACTCAATTGGGATTATTGTAATTTCTTTTACAAAGGTAGAATGAATAGAAACTTTGAAGTCAGAACTAAAGAATATCTCAGGGCTCTAAATGGATTTAGTGAATCTGAGTTTGCAAATCATCTTTTGAATAATGATCACACTTTCGATAAAAATTCAGCTTTTAAATACTTCACTCAGGATATAAAGCATCGCAAATAAATAATTTTTAAATTTTAGAAATTAGAAAACATGTCAATATAAAATCAGATATAATTAATAAGCAAAAAAAATATAAATAATAATGAAAATGCCATTACAAAGTGATAAGCTTCCAGAAGAAATCTTCTTATTAAACGCTTGTTAACGGTCAAGTAGTCAAGTATTGTGAGCTGCATATTTAAATATTCGCGCCAGTAATTTGGTTCGTTTTTATACCGCCAGAGTTGCGCTCTGTCGGCCATTTATAGCCGTGCGCATCGGCCATATTGAAGGAACGTGTGATTTTTTTATAAACATCAAACATAATCACGTAACTGTGGATAATTTTCATTGTAATGTAATTAATCCAATGGATTATGAACTTTCTAAAACATATTTTCTTCGATATTATCCGAAAATTATATTAGCAGAAACGATGCTTTTGAAGAAATCTCGTATTATTATGAGGCGATTCTATTTTAGTATGAAATCGGGTCTTAATTTTCAAGTTAGCGGAATTTATCCGAAACATACTAAATTAGTAATATTTCTGGATCATAGATTCCTAACGTAAACATTATTTTCCGTGGATGCCCGCACTGCTTTTCACAGCCCGTGAAATATGTTTATACATTTATTTCACACGGCCTCAATAATTTATCTTAATATTAAAGTAAATTCAATTAAAACTTTAGAAAATATTTTGACTATTTCTGGTATTTCAGAAAGAATGCACTTTAAAATAAATTTGTTCTTTTAAAAAACTGCTGATATTAACGTTTGGATTTTTTCCAGGTTACTGTACTGATTCACAAAATGCTGCATTCGTTTCTTCACAACATAAATTTACCATACCATAATTTTTTTTTTTTAAATTGTTATTCTCAGAACAACCACAATAACATGTTTTCATACCTGCATAATTTCCTTTATTTTTATCAGATCTTTGTACACGTTCTTGTATTACCAAAAAGACAAAAGTTTTGTTATTAAAATAAAATCATGACTTATTACGAATTTGTCAAAACAATCACGAAGTTTGTTTGAATCACACTCGAGAAAAAATATCTTACTTAAAACAATTTATAATTAGATACTTAACCTATAACTAGTGTGCAGTGATCGTGAAAAACATGAAGAGATCATTCAACAGAAAATACACAAGGCCGTTATCTAATTATGGAAATAGATTAATCCATACGCAAAATACGACAAAATGCAGTGGACCACTACGCCACCAGCAATTTACCACGAAGCCAATGCAAAAATATGATTAGATGAACCCTTGTTTATTCAAGTAAAAAAAATCATGGTTCCTCCTTGATCAAGGCTTCTTTGTAATTGGTTCTTCACTTCCTCATAATTATTAGCTATAGTTTTCAATTAAATACTACAAATTCGTCTAGGCTGAATTTTTTTCTTTGACTAAGATAGTTTTAAAATATTTTTTACTCTGCAGGAAGAGTGAAGATAAGTTATGCGTTATGATCTAATCTTTCCAATTTTCGTTCGGAGATGACACCATGTAACGTTCTAGCAGTGAGGTTTGCTAAAATACCTTGTAAAGTTATGACTGTAAGCCGTCAAGTCATCACCTTGGCTTGTAAGATATCACGCTTGTAAGCTGTCATGTCATCACCAGGTTGTCATCATTTTAACACAGCTCGAATGTTAAAAGGAAAAATCTGTATGAAAACAAGGTAAAGTATTACTATGTCAATTGTTAAATTATGTTCATCTAATGAATGATTTACGAAAAGAGGGAGATAGGAGATCGGAAGTTTATCGCAATACCAGATTAAATAACACGTAATGTATCTATTTTGATATAACGTATAGTTTTAATATTTTTTATTCCAATATACACGGGAAGACAAAATAAATGTTTTTGAACATTCTTTTTAACCCCTTCAATAACTTTGAAGGTTATATCCATCAATGTAATATATCCCAGAAGGAGGAGATAATAATATTAAATCTAAACGAAAGATGTAACAAAACAAGACAAAGAAAAAAAAGTAATGGTCTCAACTGAATCGAATCCAGGATTTGATTATTATTATCTTCTTCTCCGATGATATTTGGTTTTTCAATTATTTTTTTTAACTTTATTTATATTTTTTCGGAGGTTAATAAACTATTGGAGCCGGGTCTAAGCCTTAGCAAATCTCAAAAGTCAATGAAAAGCTGATGTAACTCCGGAGCGTGCGATTTTTTTCAAATTCGACTTAAATTTTTTTAACTTTGGACTCGATTGATCGATTATCAAATTAAAAAAGTCACACTTCAAATTCGACTCCAAATATTACGTACATTCTTCTGTTTTCCACTAGTTTGCGGATACCATGTATCAATTATGTTAATAATAATTTTTCTTTTCCCTTCGCGATCCAGTTTTGAACACAGGACTCCCTTAATTTTTTCAAGTTTTGCCATCTTTAAAAAAAAATCTTTTGCGACGCTTCGATTCAAAATCAACTTAAATCAAGATAAATTCCTCAAGAACTCGGACTTGAAGGAGTAAGTTTTGCATAATAACATATGTATTTATGAAAATTAATGTTTCACTGTTTGTCCTGTACGCGTTCCTATATCAATCATCCAATTCCTCTGAAAGTTTGTTCTTATTAGTGCCAGAAGTTTTGCCGTATTTGAATAGTAGAAGAAGTTAAGGACGATTTATAAAGACTTAACTTATTATTTAGGCACTGGATTGAGATACGAAGTCGAATTAGAGTCGAGGTAATGTAGTTTTTTAAAAGTAACAATGTGGATATATTTGAAATGTCGGGGATACCCGAGGAAAACATGAATCAAATAATTATACTCGGTAATAAGACGTAAGTAATGAACGAAGAAAGAGATGTAAGGAGAATGTTTGACTTAGAAGTGAGTCGTTGAAGAGGTCGAGGATGCCCCTGGAAATCATGGGACGATCAAATGAGACCAACATTTATTACAATATATTAATATTATTTCCACCTTAAAAAGGCACCAGTTGTCAGGCACTCTGGAATTCAAAACCTCAAAACATTTCCTCAAACAATCTATAAGTACCCAGCAACGCCGGGTACACATCAACTAGTTACGAATAGTTTACGGATGACATGAGCGATCTCGTTCATGTGATAAATACTACAAGTTGCATGATATGAATTACGAATCGGTTGAGATGATGCGAATATAATTTCGCAATAATAAGCTGATTGTGATTACCAACTCGGTATGGAACCTTCGACCCTTCACGTCCCATACTAGCAGTCATTCTAATAAGTGCTGCTCCAAGTGCTCCGCAAAGTCGTTACGTTTAACCCAAATAGGACATAGGTACTCGTATTTACTCTTTGTACAAATATTAATATGGCGCTTGGAAAAATTACTGGTGACATTGAGTTTCTCTTTGGAGCATTTAACGAAAACTTGAAAAAATTCACTGGTGCCCAATAAAAACGAGCACGTACTATATCAATTATATTAAATCGTGAATATATAAACCCGGGTGATTTTTTTTTGTACGTTCGTGGGGCTTTTAAATTGTGTACATGAAATGGTTACATTTTTTAGTAAAAGAGTTATTTGCATTTTTCATGGTGTCCGTCAATTCGTAATACAAGCGGGTAACTGGTTAATCTACATAACTTTAATTTGTAGTCGATTTGTGGTATAACTTTTAGCTTCCGTTGTTTAAAATTGAAAAAATATCTCATATCAATTTTATTTTTTGGTTCTGCATGTGATGTTGAACCCCACCTGAATAAGGAATAACACCTGAAGTACCTTTCAACCAAATTGAATGGTAACTGACCGGTCGGTGGCTGAGATGACATCGCGTTCGGGTGACCGCCCAGGCGTAGTGTGTTGAATTCCTCGGCTGCTAAGTCCTCCAACACAACACAAGCAACATTTTACACTGGGGGGGTAATAAAATAATAAATATAATCAAATATTGTCAGGTTATTCGTAACCCGAAAAAACAAATAAATTAGTTTTTAATATTCTCCCGATGAAGAAAGGGTTCTTTCGAAACCGGTAGAGTTTCAATCAAATTAAAGTGGTCAAAAATAAATTAATGATTTTTTTATTGTAAATTATGACGAGCCACAGAGTTAATGTTTTTTACAAATACGGAAAAAATATTCCATTTAGCCCAATAGCCCAGCGCTCAGTCTCGCTCACTCACCTAACATCATGGATAAATTGAATCTGGTAAACGCAGTTTTGTATTGGAAATTTAAGCCTCGATTAGGCAAAGATTTGATCACGCAAGGCAGTTCTTGCGTTATTCTTTATTCTATTATTTATTATTAATTAGCCGACGTATATCTGGCGTTGCTCGGGTCATGAATGGTTTGGAGTAAATAATTTAAATTGTTTTTCCTCGGGAGTCCTCAAATTATTTTACCATTCACTTCAACGCCATACATTCTACTAGCACACCCTTCTTGATTCATCTACATCACTTATGCCACATTTTACCACACATGTATTTCATTCCAATGCTAGTCTTTCTCTGGCTTCCCCCACTGTTTCAACCATTCACTACCAAGTACACAAAAAAAAAACTAAATTTTATCGACTTTTAAGTAAGTTAGTTAAGTTTTCCTTGGGCGTTCCCTTATTATTCTATTATTTTTAATCGAACCACTCTCTAAACATTCCTGGCACAAATAAGCAAAAAAAATTAAATTTTCAGCAATATCGGTCCAGTAGTTTTTGAGTCTGTATGGCAAACACAAACAATGTCACTAAAATTTAACAATTTTATAACATGTTTAAAAAGTTTCAAAGATGTTTGCTTTTATTGTTTCTCATTGTAGGAATACGACGAACCTGCGAAGGAAAAATTGTAACAAATATGACTATTTATGTACATTTGAGTGCTCGAATAATAGCTTCATTGTAGGAAAAAATGTTACCACTCATATTGAGGTAGGTATGAAGTCAGTTATATTCTGTACTCGTATGTACATTAAATTTGTGTTTATTACGTCGTGAACCAAATATGATTGTTGTTTTCGCTTTCCTTTTAGTAACCTGCGTTGGCACATATAGGTTTGTGACAAACTAACGTAATGTTTGATGTGTTTCTTGTCCATTCAGAATCAGATACGCGTAGAGTCGTAAGAGCGTCATACGTGCGACGAGGAAAGAAGGAAAACAATTAATAGCTACACACGGTTTCAGGAAACTTGTAGTTCAAGCGGGAAACTGATTAATATTGTCTAGATCAATCCTAGATCATCTAGAGAACCCAAACACTTTTTTTTTTAAATGAGCATTTAATTATTTTCCTCTTTTTGTACAACTGAAGGGTCTAGTTAATGTGATCTAGTTTTCCTTGGCTTTTTTCACTGTGAGGCATTCGTACAATAAGGGACGTATATTGTTTAAAGCAAATACATTTTCAAAATAACATTAATCGGTTAACCCTGGGTACCCCAAAATGGACGTGAGATTCCCAATTACATTTAGATTCTGAATTCTTAAAATTGAAAATATATATTTAGGTAGTGTGTCTCAGTTAACTGCGGTTTGGGATTAAAAATGGGATTTCCTTTGATTTTCAAAATGAAAACTGATTGTGGGAACGATTCAGAAAAATGATAAAGTAGGTATTAAAACAATTTTATTAAATAATAATTTTATGTTTGAAATGTGCACACTTATTCTATTAAAATTTTTGACAGATGTTGTAATTTTTTAAGTTTAGTAAATTCAAAAGGTACATTTCTGATCGTCTTTTGATATGCGTTGATCCTAAGGCAAATATTATACACAAATCCTGCAATTATAATATCCCGTGATTTTTAACTGGTCTTTTTTTTAAAAAAAGAAGCTCCTGAGGAAAATTATTTCCCTCAAAGCCTTTGGGGATGCTGTGTGTATGATTTCATCATTGGGGATGCTGAGTGTATGTCTGGTACACACTAAATTAAAGCATCTTAAGTCTTACGAAATAGTTTTATCGGGCACCCTTACTAGGATGTATTTAATAAAGAAGAACACAATAAATGCTAAATACGATTTTAGATTTTCACGGCCAAAAGTATTTTTGTTATTTGTTTTTGGGGTGTTATGCCGTGTTGCGCTAACTCCTTTTTTAGCCAACATTTCGGACAGCATTGCAATGTCCATCGGCAATTGCCGAGCATTTGATTGACACCGGGCATTATTTTGGAATTGTTCCTGAAGACCTGGGGAGACCCAAAACTTATAGAGCACGGCTGATTACGGAGGTCATTGAAATTCATAAAAATCCCGTAAAAATTAATAGAGACGATGGAGCTAAGCTCAATACTTCTTAGTATCCGGTAATTGACGGCCACACCAGAGCTAAGCGAAGAAAACCACTTTAAAAATTATACGTTAATGTCACCTCAGAGGGTTGGAGCCGGCAACACGGTATCATATCCTCATACATAAGCTTACATTTCACCGCAACCTCAAATAGATAGAGCCAGAGCCACAGATGGCCGGATAGACACAGAGCCAGGAGGATAGAGGATAGATTGTTTTTTGTGGTTTGCGACATAACCACAGAAGTCGTTTTTGTCTGGCTTGAGTAATCAGCCAGGCCCCGCTACTTTTGCCGGCCGGAGAGATCCCACCGGCCCACCGAGCAGGCGCTCGCGCCCACCCAACTGCCTTTATCAAGGCAACACTTTCTCGCTATACTTAAACAACGAAGACTCACGCTGGCCCCCGCAAACCGCCCACAAGCTCCAGAGACGTGCTCCCTCTTCAAGAGGAGGCACAGACTACCGCCTGTCAAGATGTTCCCGACGAGGATGCTCCCCGCTGACCACGAGGACTCCCCGGTCGTGGTACCGCCCGGCGCCCATCAGATAGCGCTTCGAAGGAAGACAGGGACCATGCGCCTTACGGTCCCCGCACCACAGCCCCGCTCCGAGGACCCAAGGACCCGGAGACCATCCACCACCACGACTGCCACCACGCCCGACGTAACCGAGATGACGGAGCCCATAGCAGGCCCCTCCTGGGCAACAGGACCCAGTCCTGCCCCCAGGCGCCCCCCGATAGGCCCAGCGTCGGCCTACGTGGCGCCCCCGAGGCCCCAGCAGCCGATGGAGACGGCTGCCCCCCAGGATGGAGGCTGGACGAGGCCGTCCAACCCCGCAAAGAGGCCCATGTCCCCACGGGGACCACAACCGCTCCAGTGTGGCAACCGATTTGAAGAGTTGCCCGAGGTAAGCGAAGGCGCCGGCGCGCCGCGTAATAAGCGTGCCAACACTAATAATTCTTTCTCCCCCGCAGGTACCGGAAGGAGAGACCGTGTTCCCCCGGTTGTGATGACCCTGGGGAACATGACACACGCGCAGATCACAGCTGCGGTGCAAGGACATCTGGGGGCGGGTAAGCTCTTCACTTTTAGATATAACAGGGGCGGCACGGCCAACATCTTCGTGCGCACGATGGAGGACCATCGCGCCCTCACCAATGGACTGCGAGCGGAGGCGCGCGGCTTCCACACATTCACGGCCGAAGCCGAAAAAATGAAGAAGGCCGTGATCAAGGGCCTGCCTCTAGTAGATGTACAAGACATCGCGGCGGATCTGGAATCGCAAGGATTCCCAGCTGTGAAGGTGGTCAAGATGACTGCCTCAAATGAGTATCCCATATACTTAGCGCACTTCAATAAGGAAGTCAACATGGGACAGCTGCGCGCGGCCGTCAAATACCTGTGCCACTGCCGCATTCGACTCCAGAAGCACAGGAGTAATCACCTTCAGCACGGCACCCAGTGCTACAGATGTCAAGACTTCGGACATGGGTCCCGAAACTGTTCGCACACAGCAAGGTGTGTAAAATGCTTACTGGAGCATGCTTCGGCAGAATGCCCCAAGAAGACGAGAGACGAGCCCGCCGCATGCTGTAACTGCTCAGGCCCGCATCCCGCCAACTACAGAGGCTGCCCCAAGCGGGTAGCGTACGTCGCCTCAATACAGCAGCGACCTGCCAGAAGGCCCCAACCTCCTCCGGCAGAACAGAACCCGAGCAGGCCACCTCCTCAGCCGAGGACGGATGGACGCACATGGGCCAACGTAGCCGGAGGCACCGCCCCCGCCCAAGAGCAGCGCGAGACCGCGCCGCCCCCACAGCCCCCCCGCCCCCAGCCCCGCTCACAGCAGGAGCCCGTGCGCGCGCCCACCACTACAGAGGACGACCTGGACATCATGGCCCTGCTCCAAGGCCTCCTGAGGATGCGATCGCAGCTCGCCCGCTGCACTTCAAGAGCAGAGAAGCTCGTCGTCCTGATGGAGCTCCTCACGACCACCCTCGATGTCTAATCCCGAGAAGGTGAGAGTCCTCGTATGGAACGCATTTAGCGTGCGCAACAAGACAGACGAACTGCTCGCATTGGCAAATGAATTAAACACAGACATAATTCTCTTATCAGAATCCCACTTGAATCCAAGCGTACCGCTGAGAGTGCAAGGCTTCGAGATTTACCGAGACGACCGACAGGGAAGATCAGGCGGAGGAACCGCAATATTCGTTCGACAATCAATGACGTCCACAAGAATTCCCACTCCGAAGTTGAAGCACGCTGAAGCCACGATTATCGAAGTCACCATAGAGGGTAGAGCGCATACCATCATCTCCGTATACTGCACCCAAAGTAACCTAGTGAGAGAAGATCTCAATAAATTGCTCAATCTGGGACCAATCGTTGTGATAGGAGGCGATTTGAACGCCAAACACAACTACTGGAATAACTACAGAGGTAATGCGAACGGAAATACGCTCTTTACACACATGCAGACAAATACCTATTCGATAATGGCGCCCGACAGACCTACGTACTACTCGCAACGCTCTAGATATCCGAGTACTTTGGATATAGTACTCGAGAAAAATGTTAAGACAATATCTCCACTGCGCACATTAGACGAGCTGTCTTCGGACCATCTGCCCGTGTGCTTTACTATAGGCGGCACAACTTCAAGGACCCCCAGAAAACAGCGCAATTATAAGGATGCGGACTGGGAAGGATTTAAAAAGGAAGTCAACGAACGAATTCATCTCACTTCGGGAACTCTGCGCTCGCCACAAGAAATCGACGCAGCTACAAGCACTCTCACAGAGATTCTTCAAACAGCACAAGATACACACATTCCTCTCAAAGAAGTACATTCATACACGATCAAGCTTCCCGAGCACGTTTTATCGCTCATCAAGGACAAAAATCGCCTGCGACGCATGTACCACCGCACGCGTGACGAATACTTCAAGACAGCGTACAACTGCCTGCAGAGGGAAATCAAGACCGAAATCGCAGAACTCAAGCGCGAACTTTGGGACAAAAAAGTCGCGTCGCTCACGCCGAAGGATAATTCATTATGGAAAATGGCTAGCGCGCTGAGACACAAAGATTTCACTATCCCCCCGCTACAGAAATTGAACGGCCCTGGGACGGCTTTGTCGCTACAAGAAAAAGCTGACACACTCGCCGACGGCTTCGAGAGAGCCTACGCCGCTACAGACGGCCTTTCCGACCCGGCTACGGACCGGATCGTAGCTGACTCTCTACGAGATTTGAACGAAGCAGAGCAGACAAACGCTGAAGATATTCATTTCACAACGCCGAGCGAGATTGCGGTCACAATCAAGCGACTCAGAACGAACAAGGCGCCGGGAAGCGATCAAATTCACAACATTTTACTCAAACATCTCCCTCAAAAAGCCATCATATACACTACAAAATTGTTCAATGCCTGCCTCATGACTGGGCATTTTCCCCAGATTTGGAAATCGGCGACCGTGCTGCCATTCGCAAAGCCGAATAAAGATAGAACGCAGCCGACAAGCTACCGGCCGATTAGCCTACTATCTACGTTGAGCAAGGTATTTGAACAAATTATACTAAACAGGCTTGTCCCACACCACGACGAACACAAGACTTTGCCAGACGAGCAGTTCGGCTTCAGAAAGAGGCACTCCACGACCCATCAACTCACCAGAGTAGCGGAATTCATCGCAAGAAAATTTAACGAACATCGCTTCACCGCTGCTGCGCTCATCGACCTAGAGAAGGCATTCGACACCGTATGGATAGACGGGCTCGTGCATAAGTTGCACCGCACCAACACGCCCATATACCTAACGAGACTGATACAGGAATACCTAAAGAATAGATCGTTCAGAGTGTTCATAAGGAACGTGTTATCTTCAATGCGTGAGATTCCAAAAGGCGTGCCGCAAGGAAGTTTACTGGGACCATTTCTCTTCATTCTGTTCACCTACGACATCCCCCGAGACGAGAGATGCAATCTGTCTATCTACGCAGATGACGTCAAACTATACGTTTCCTCGCTGAAAGCGAACATGGCCGCAATTTACCTACAGAGGGCGCTCGACGCGCTCGTAGAGTACTACAAGAAATGGCGCCTGAAACTGAACGAGGCGAAAACCGAAGCCATCATGTTCACGAGAAAACGTATAAATAGAACACCTGACTTCAACATCGAAATGGGAGGACACAGCATTGAATGGAAAGATGAAGTTACATATCTCGGCCTGACCATGGACTCCCGCCTCAACTGGAAATCTCAACAAGCAAAGATGCACGCGCGCACGCGAAAAGCGATCGGCATGATGAAGCCAATTTTCAATAGACGGAGTCCGCTACTTCCCAAAACCAAACTCCTCGTCTACTACTCGCTCATTCGTCCGGTACTCTCGTATGCGATTCCCGTATGGAGCAGCATCTCACACACAGACCACAAGAAACTACAGACACTTCAAAATCTCTGCATTAAAATCACATACAACACGAGACTCAGAACAAACTTGAAGAGATTACACGAACGAGAACAAATTCCAACACTATACGAATTCACACACAGACTGACTGCACGCTTTTACAAATCACTCACACTTAGTAAAAATCCACTAATACGAGACATAGGACAATACAATGCTCCGAGCGACCTGACATTCAAATACACACACAGACTACCTAAACACATCCTCATGGACCATGACCACATATGGCACATACCAGAATCAGACGCGGACGAATAGCGAGCAGTAGGTATTTCCTAAACTCCCGACTTTCCTCCTAAATATATAATGTTTATATATCTATTTATATATTTATATAATATTTTATAATTTGTATGTATATGTATGTTTATTTTCTATCCTCCCATAAGTATATATTAACATAAAATCAGACACACACACACACATCTCAAAAATGCAGGACATCATATACCGATGTTACTGAAGGCCGTATACGTTTCAAGTTGACGTTCGGCCGCTCCTTCCGGGTAAGGTTTTCTGCGATTTTCCTTACTCCCAACGGCAAATGCGGAAGGAACCCAACAATAGGGCGCAGCCGAAATTTCCTCCCCCCATTCCCAACACAACACAAACAGACACGTATGTAGTATATGGCCGCTGTCGGTCGCTGGTGGTGCTGATGCTGGATGAAAACATGCAATTTTAGTAGGGTTTTTAGGTAACAAATTTTTTCCCTACCGAGAAAATACAAGGCCTCTAAGTCTATAAAAGCCAGGTAATATTTGAATAAACCCATATGAGGTAAAAATTGTGAGGCGCATATGACGCCGTTCTATTTGTATAAAGAACATTAACTTTAAATTCAGTAAATTTAAATGATTCACCACTTCATGGAATATAAGAATCTAGAAAATAAAAAAAAAATAAAAAAGCAACCTCAAATAACACATCTGCCCTGATGATGGACACTGCAATGCTGTCCGAAACGTTGGCTAAAGAAGTTGGCAAAAACAAATATCAACAATAAATGCTACCTTTTCATATTTTGTGATTCAAAAGTTTGATAATTCTTTGCTTTGATTTCAAAAGCAAAAATTCTGTCCCTGTGTGTAAATTTAAAATCAAATGGAATATGAGAGAGACAGAGTACGCTTTGTCGATTGGCTCTCTTGATTTAACAGTTAAAAGGACTAAGTCAGTGGTGACATTGGTTTCCATTCAAATCTAAATGGAAGGCATTTCAATGTGATGGTGTGGATTACCCATTCATTGCTTGGATGGATCGAAATAATTACAAAAAAAATTGTACTTACTGCAAATATTATAAATCCATCTTTCCATTCGATATAGATTATAGGTATGTATTGTTTCCAAGCTTATTTTTTACTAAAGTCATTAAAATGGTTAGGATCTGGAGAACAAGATTTACGCTTTAGTTTGCCATACTCATATTCTATATACGTCTTTTTTCACAAAGTATTGTTTAACCATAAGACCTCTGGCATATTGATTAATTTATACCAGGAGGTCGAAGAATTCGAGTGTATTTCAGCTTTGCAATAAAATTCAAATAAATGCAATATTTTTTCAACGTATCCGAAAAAAAATCTGTTTTTCAAAGGTGGTAAAATGAGCTTCTTGTTAGAAATAAACATAAAATTTTCGAAATACATATTAATATTTTAGTTTTAGGCTTACCTCAAGTTTTTTCGTCTAACCACTGAACTAAAATTACGGAAAACGAAGAAATACACAATTTATTAGAAAAATGTGCTAAAAACATTAGAGTTATATAACATATTTGTCTAATAAAATACACAATTTATTAGACAAATGTGTTATAAACATAACAGTTACCTACCTTCTTTTTGTAGTTTTATATGAAAATAATTTATATAAAAATTTTAAATTGCGGTCGAAATATTTGGTTTAATTCAGGAGTACATTTTAATTATTTTGTTATTAATTTCTAGATTCGAATATAAAGGGTAGTATTTTCTCTTTCTAATACCGTTTAAATCATATTTACCACCATGAAAGTAAGGGAGGCAATACGATTTCTATGAGAATGAAACAATATGAGCTGTTCCAAAAAGCGAACATCTGACTCTACGAGTAACAGCTGTTGGTAACCAAAACCGAACAAATTATCCTGAGGGGTTAAACTTTCATAACAGTACAATAACTGGCTTGTATTGAAATTGGAATGGGAATAACTTAATACAAGTGTAATAAAGCGTTAAGCACGAGACTCTTAGTTGGAACATCGCTCGAGAGACCTTCACCCAGCAGCCAAATGATGTGACTGATAATAATAAAAAGGGTACGTAGTTACCTTATTAAAACATGGCATGTACAATAACAAAACAGTAAAGCATAATAAATACCCGAACAATGCTTTAATATCATTGAATCAGTAAGCACAAATACAGATTTTTCTCATGAATATTTTTAATTACTTAACATTTCCTTGAAAATACTCTAAAGGAGTATTTATTAACGAAATCGGAGGGAGATGCAACACATGTAAATCATTGCATCCTGTTCACACGCAAAATAATTTGTCGTTTAATAACTAACAAAGAAATATGATAAATTCACAAATAATCATCTGTGGCCTTGGAAAAAGTCACAGCCATTATAAATACTCGAGATGACAAAATTATAGGAATGAAAATACGCGGCCGGCACCCCATAGCAATTATCATACACGAGAATTTACTTCGAGTGTGTAATTTGTGATTGAGTGGGGGGAAGTTAGAAGAAACTTGACGAAAAATGCCAAAAAACCCACATGTTTTGTGGGAAGATAATTGCACAGTGAAATAAAATGACAAAATTTTGATCTTGACAAAGTCAAATATAATTGTTTTGTTCAATTTTTACCTATACCTTTATAACGCAACGACCTCCTTTGCAGAACGCTTGAACTTTTGACAATGGCTATAGAGGTCATAGATTCAAACTCTGGCGCAATAAAAAAAATATTATCAGGTATATTTTTTTTACATTAACCCCACACAGGAGGCCCTGAAGATCTCTCAGGACCTATGTCATAGGGGATGCTGTGTGAAGGATCTTTTTGAGGAGAGAAAGGAGTGGACATGAGTCAGGAAGACTCGTGTTATAGGAGGGTGGAAACACGGAACTGTTGAACTCAAGAACGAGTCGTAGAAGCAACCCGTTCTCATGTGACAAATGTCAACCATGTGCATGTGAAATGTCGAATGTATTAAAAGTTTATCCGGAAACGGCCTGCAATCCCGTTTTTAACTGGATTACGAATAATTTGAAGAGAGTTTGATTAAATCAGCAATACTTATTTTTCTACGTGTATTATTAAAGTTTCTGCGGGCACTCTAAAGTACCCTCAGCTTCTGAGAGGCTAACTTGACTGTGGCTTTGAAGGAAACCCCGTGTCTTTGGGTCACTTGCGTTTTTGGTCACTTGGGTTGTTTCACATAATATTAACAATTCATCGAATTTAAAAGTTGAAATTCAAGTTCTGTTCTTATTTCAAAATAGGCCGGTTGTTTCATAGTCCTTGGAGAGTAACAGAACTTGAAAATGGCTTTAACAGAGCATGAATATTAACTTTATCAGAGCTTGAACAACCCGTCCTTAGAGTTATACCAAAGCAAAAAATTTGAATTGGAAGGGACAAATATGTCAAATTGTAAAAAAAATCAGAATATGTATTTTTAAGAATCAGAAATTTTTTGTCTTTAAAAAACCTATATTTAATATATTATGCCTTGGTCCAATCAACTCTACAATATGGTATCATTAGTTGGGGATCCACATACAAAACTAACCTTACTCCAATAGAAGTGGTACAAAGGTTAATAATTAAAATAATATTAAGAAAACCTTCCGATTACCCAACGGATCGATTATTCGAAGAATTTCAAGTGCCTTCATTTAAAGATCTTTATACTAAAATAGCATTAATTCAAATCATAAAAGAAAAAGACAAGTACCAATTTCTAACTGAAAACCGTACTCGACTTAAATATATTTTTCCATGCCCAAAATTAAACACTTCCTTTGCACAAAATTATTACACTTACCGGGCGAGAATTTTTTTCAATCGACTACCTGAAGAAATTAGAAACATTAATGATAACATCCAAATAATAAACACTGTGAAAAAATATTTTAAAGACAAACTTACAAAAAATAAAAATGTTTCCAATTGAATTAATCTTAAGAATAACTCATCTCAATTAGTTTCCTTAAGTAACATTCCATTATTCAAATAAGTTTAAAATCATTTTATTTTTAATTACTTACATACTGTAATAAAACAATGTAAACTCTTCTTCCAGCCACAAGCTAATGCTTCTATGGAAGAGGGGTCTTGAAATATTGATCATATATTGTAACAAATAAATAAAAATGTACTTATATAATAAAATAATACATAATAAAAATAATATCAATGGAAGGAATCTTGGGAAGTTTGTGATCTACGACTTTTCCGTGTTAAACTTTAAATAAATAAAGTTTATTATGGAAAGATAGATAATATGTTTCATGTATCTCAGGTAATTTATGACTGCAGTACAACAATTTTATTTCAAAGACTTTTCCATAGAATATTCGTCAAGTTGGTCTCCTCTCACAAAGCTTGAGAAAACAAACGCAGATGCTGTGCGAGGGAAGTCACTCAAAGTAGCACCCAGAGGTAGAAAATTACCATGACAAATCAATAGGTTCCCGACAAACAAGACACAGATATCACGATGATATCTGATGACAGTGATGAGTGATGACGGTGACCTGATGACCAATTTGTTCGTTTTTACCCAGAGCGAGAAAACCGCTCACTTTTGCATTGGTGAGATACCACCATTCCGAATTTACACTTAATTGAAATTCTATTTTATTGGAATTACTTCTTCTTCAATGTAAAATTAATCATTGAAAAAGAAAATATAAAAACAGATAGAAGGTAAAAAACATGAAACAAAGAATTCAGAGAAAAAATATAATATATAAGTTTTTACTCATTCATAAAGACTCCAGCCAAAAAAAAACGGATGAAGTTAGTTAAGAGATAATATCTAGTATTATGAAATATGAGATCGACTAATAAGCCAAAGTTATAGGCCACAATGGCCGAGTGGATTATCCTGGGTTTGATTTTAGACTTATTAATATTATCATCTCATTCGATGATTAATTGAAATTGGTTTAGTTGAATATAGCAAGATCGAGTCCATTTGAGAACACTTGAGACTGATCATGTCCAGCTCTAGAACCGGTATAACGATTAACTGTGTTTGTAACGTTCCATCCTTTGTGCCCACATACATATGGCCGAGTGGATTAAGACGTTGTCCCGGTAAGACAGAGATCCTGGGTTCGATTTTAGACTTATTAGTATTATCATCTCAATCAATGATTAATTGAAATTGGTTTAGTTGAATATAGCAAGATCGAGTCCATTTGAGAACACTTGAGACTGATCATGTCCAGCTCTAGAACCGGTGTAACGATTAACTATGTATGTAACGTTCCATCCTCCGTGCCCACATACAAATCTGCTTCACTGCTCCAGAGATTTCTTGTATGTCATATCGTCTTTGTCAAGACGACTAAAATCAAAATCACCTAGATCGCAAAGTCGGTACACTGAATAAAATCAGTCACGTAACTTAAATTTTTATTTTTTTTAAATAGACCTTTAAAAAATTTTAAATAAACAATAAAAAAAAATTAATTCGAAAGTTCTTTGGAGGAAGTTAGAGGCCGATTTGATTCAGTGTCCCGGGCTTGAGGCCTAGGTGGTTTAGCTATGATAAAGACCTTGGCACGCGACGAAAGTGTCACGTGATCAAGTCAGTGCCATCGAGCAACGACTGTTTGCAAATGGCGCGGTGATCCAAGTTCACAACCTTGTATAGTTATATATTTGATTTTAGATCTATTTTTTGTCTTTTACACTATCTCTTGTTACTCTTCTATTTTCAGATTGCGGTTTCTGTAATATTAAACCAACTATGTAAGTACTTGCATGCTGCTTGCCAAACCCTTATGCAGGGACATTGGAGGGTCTAGAGTAGTATCGTTAAATAAAAAAATAGAGTCTTAACATATGCGGTGAAGGAAGAAACCATATATGTTTCCTATAACGCTGTTGGGAAATTGGTGGGGTTCCCTTCAATGTTTGCAAATGGGGGTGATTGGTGTTGATACTTACTTAATGAAAATATTAACTCGAAAACATATACAATCAAATTTCCCTTTTTTTAATTTAATTAAAAGCAAATTTAATAATATAATTATTAAGTTCTGCAAGTATTTTTTGGTTTTTGTTATTGTTACTTGAAAGCCGAAACAGCTGTAACAATAACAAAAACCAAAAAATACTTCCAGAACTTAATAATTATATTATAAATTTGATTTTATTGAATTTTTAAAAAAATCTAATGGAGTTCTACGAATTAAACACAAAAACAATAAATTAATCAAATTTCCCATAATTTTTTTTCCATCGTCATATTCGGGTCTGGGATGTATCGCCTTAACAAGGCACCTTAATCCCTGAAAAATGCTGCATCGGCGGTCGCCACTATCTACTCGTATAATATGAGCAGTAGGCTCAGCCTATCCTCGCAAAATCTCAGGAGTTGCTTCTTCCACTGGACGTCTTTCATCTGGAATCGTACTCAGTATTTTCAGTGATCTACTAGCATTCTTACCATGTACAATGTACATATTCATATCGAGGGCTTAAAGTCAAACAACGTTTTCTACAAAAAACACACAAATAATTCTAAATCTTAAAGTCTAACTATAACTTTATCTTTATCTACAAAAAGACATGGTTACCGATTATTATTATTGATGAAAAAACACATTTGACTTTAAACCCTAAAAATGTAGTTAACAATTTTTGACATTAAAACAAACGGCATTTTTCGGTTACATGATAACTCAACACAGTGAGAATTCAACACACCTTTAAAAAGTGATATAAAATCATTAGAAACGATGAAAAAAATTTAAACCTAACCTAACCTAACCTACTTAACCTAGTTAATAAAGTTTTTGTTTCATCACTTTCCATGACTTTATATAACTTTTTAAAGATGTTATAAATTATCATTGTGATGATTTATCCGGTCACCGAAATATCAGTACAAATTTAAATTATCTCCCGAGTAAAAATAAATGCCGCTGACGGGAATTGAACCCGCACCTTCTGATGTCCGGTCAGGCGCTCTGGAATTTATGTTTTCGCCCATCAAAATGCTTTTTTTAATCAAATTAATATATTTTTCTTAGATTTCATCATATTCGTATATTAAATAATGCATCATTTAAAAAAAAAATAATTATCCTTAATTCACATACAATTGCCTCTGAAATTATGAAAAATTGGATTCTCTAATGGGATATATTCTATAATACAAAACACAAATAAATAAAGTAGCACATACCCGTTCTACACAGTTGCTTTAATTTTTGATTATATATTTTTTTCATTTTTGTTAAGTATTATGACCTCAAATCCAAATTTAAGTTTTGTATAAAAAGGGCCGCGTCACCGTTCCTCTATTAAGCCGTTTATATACCCAAACCATCTGATTTGTGTCTTTTTTACGAACAAGGTAGAGATAAGCCCATCTCGGATTGTCGAGATTCTATTCGATCCCAGTTTTTAACTCTTGCCACGCCTCTCAAAAATCCCACCACTAGTTAACTTTTTTTAAGTTAACTAGTGGTGGCCGGGGTCAGGGCCGATATGATTCCTTATTCCTGAGATATTCAACCGTGACTTGCTATATAACAGACTGGTGCACATTCCTTCAGCAACCAAGCCAAAACCAGAACATTACCATTAGATTGAGAAAACGATGCGTCCTTTACACTCGACTCTGAATTATGATGTGGATTGTGTAATAAATCAAAGTAGAGTAAAAAGAAACTAGTGCGTGATGATTTCAAATATATTTTCGAGGACGTTGAACAAAACGTGTCATTAGCTTCTAATACACTTTGACTTTAGATATGTCACGCACGAGGAGGTTATAATTTTTTTAAAGTTTATCATATAAATGTAGTTAAGTACTAGAGGCACCGTGGTAAAATTATCTGTATAAAAACCTGGTCCATTCCGCTAAATAGACTACCAGTGGCGTGCTATGATTGTTTTTATCCGAAGTGATTATATCAAATCAAAAAATGTATTATAATAAATGTCTTCGGCTGGCATTTTAAACAGATTTAGATACGCATTTAGTTTTAAAAATGAATAACAAAATCATATCTAGTAAAAAACCTTAAAAAATTATAATTCTTGTTTGGAGATATTTAGATTGAAACGTTTCTTAATTTATTGCTTTTTTAACCAAACTTCTTTATAATCCCAATTTGGGAGGCGGGTATGGGTACCGCCGCCCCGGGAACCATTCATTGGATAACCAATACTTCTGCACACCTATGGCGGGCCGGATTTGAAGAGGCTGGTTGAGAGAGATCTTTTTACCTCTCCAGCAGGATTCTCTCGACGAGGGAGTGGGAGGGATGAAATCAAACGTCCGTCACTTCTGTACACACTTACCCTCAGATTCCTACAGACCCCTCATAGGTTTTTCTTTCCCAGATCTTACTTTTGTAATCCTTCGTTGAATCCTTCCTTGGCAAACTTAAAACTTGACTATAGACCAACCTATGATTTTATTCATCAAGTATTTGAGCACACGGTTATTGAAGGCTTTACAAAAAATATTAATGTATTGATATTGCAGTCTCTTCTGTATAAAAAACACCACTGTGCGTGTATGCAGTTTTAAAATCCGTATTAAGGTATTGTAGCCTCCATAGTTTGAAGTAATTCGTACCGTACAACCTCCATAACCCCGTTCCACATAGAAGCCTTACCTCTGACGTGACTTACGTAGTCGCCAGGAATTATAATACACCTACGAGTATGGACGTGAAAATAGAAAATGAACAATGAGATTTTTTTATCCAAATAAATAAATATTCACTTTTAACTGGCGGTACGTACGAATCACGCCCGTTTTTTCTCACGGCTTATCGCGCAAAACAAATACAATTCAACACGGCGATGGCAAAATTTATTAAGTATTTAGTTATGAAATGATAATAATTAAACAATATATGAATACCACACAAGCATCACAACTGCTCTCGACCATCTGGAGTAGCGATGAGTCATTCATAAGCGAGCAAGTTCTTTTTGATGAGCATTGTTCGTACGACTCCCGCAAAACCGTACTACGGTTCAATCGAACTGTTACCCGTTTTTATCAGGAGATATTTTAGAAAAATAGGGCCATTCCAATTATCAAAGTATTCATTGTTATTACATACTCAGAGACGCGAACGGCATCTCACAGTCCGACATCTACAATTGGACGTATGTACCTACAATTACTAACTATCTAGCATCTTATTTACCTCGTGTTACAAGGCGGCGTAGGTCGTACAGCTGTGAGCTGTGAGCTGGGAGCTGAGAGCTGGGAGCTGTTAGCTAAGAGCTGGGAGCCGGGAGCTGTGAGCTGAGAGCTGTGAGCTGGGAGATGCTGGCTGGGAGCTGTTAGCTGGGAGCTGGGAGATGTTGGCTGGGAGCTGTTTGCTGGGAGCTATGAGCTGAAAGCCGTATCGGGGAAGAAGTATCGGTCGAGTCGTATCGTGCGAGCCCAGTATTCTCATTGCTCATTGCTCATACGCTCTGAGCTCACGAATACCGTCCATTTGAGCCATCGTTCAATTGAGTCGATTCTTTGAGCCATACAAAAATACATAATTGGTACCGTGACTCCCGCAGTTATGACCCATCGCTAGTCTGGAGACAGTTTAGATATAACATCCCCAATTGGTTGTGAGGCTGAAGATAGTGGAGAGGGGAAGGAGATGGGGAGGTAGTAGTAGAGAAGTACCTGACTATTCAGATCTGATCGACGGTCCTTCACCAGAGCTGTACTTAGGACGGGTTGTTTCACAGAATATGAATAATTCATCAAATTTAAATATGGGCCAATTGCTTAACAGAACATGAATAGAACTTTTACATAACTAGAAAATTATCTTTGAAATTTAAATTTGATGAATTGTTCATCTTCTGTTAAACAACCCGTCCTGAGAGTATCTTCAACTCTGGAACGTACCGCAAGTATATCATTTTCAATCCTTAAAAATGAACTGGCTGGCTCAACTGTTAACTGTACCTATTAACAAAACCGTTTTGTCTAAACACACTGTAGTTGAGTAATTTTCATAATTATTTAACCTACGGCAAGGGAGCCGACACTCGCATAGTGTTTACATCATTGTTACTTTTCTAACATTATTAACAAAATATCATGTGCGCATTTACGTAGGTATTATACCTACTGGTAAATCTTTCTTCTTGTAAATATAAAACATAATTATTTTTTTGATGATAAACTAATGTTTATAAGACAAGGTTTTTTATGCATAGCACAAAGGATAACACATTATCAAAAGCAATAAATAGTCCCCTGAAATATCGATAAAAATTGAAAATATCTCCCAAGTTAAAATAAATGCCGCCGACGGGAATTGAACCCGCACCTTCTGATGTCCGGTCAGGTGCTCTGGGCCACTGAGCTTCGTCGGCTTATTCCCAACCCGCCAATTAATTCAATATGTACTATTAATTCAATCAACAATTACTGCTTATTATATTTTTTTCACCTGTTAACAACCAACTTTATTTGTGTAAGAAAGGCTTTATTAGTGCTAAATTTCCCACTAGATGGCGTCGAGACATATTATGTCTACATTTGTTGGTGAAATATTTTGACTTTTTTTTTTTTTTTTTTTTTTTTTTTTTTTTTTTTTTTTTTTTTTTTTTTATAGTGAATACTTCACGAGAGTCCCAACTGCTCCCGTCTGGAGCCAGTGAGACTATGGCATCCCCAATTGGGGGATGTTGTGAGGCTGAAGGTAAGTGGGGAAGGGAAAGAGGAAGGTGGGGAAGTACCTGGCTATTCAGATCTAGTCACTAAACACGGCTAAAACCATTTGGAGCAACGTTTCAATTCTGAATGGTGGTCTTACACCAGGGCGATACTGGTAGTATCTTCCACTCTGGAACGTGCCGCAAATATACTACATATTATTTTAATTAATTAATTGTGAAATAACACAAATTAATCAAATAAAATTTATTTGCGCACGCCGGGTTCGAACCCGCGACCTTCGGAATGGCAGTCCAATGCGTTACCACTGGACTATGCCGGCCGTCAAATAAACTTTTTCTAAACTTGTCAAATATTATTATTTTTTTAATGATAAACTATGTTTTTTATGCTTAGCACAAAGGATAAAAAATTATTATAAGCAATAATTAGTCGCCTGAAATATATTTATATTTTTAGTCGGGAGATATTTTCAATTTGTATGGATATTTCAGGCGACTTATTATTATTGCTTATAATAATTTTATAAAACATAAAATTAATTTCGCGTTATTTTTCTAGTAAGGTTAACATGTGGATTTAGGGACGAGTTAACGCAAATAGAGCTAAGATTTATTAGATTATCATATTTCGAAGAAGGTTTTAAATGTTTTACATCTTAATCTTTATTTCACGTCGAGATTGAAATGTATTAGTATAATCTTTGTGGGTTTTTATTATAATTTTCAGAGCTTTTCTGCCCTTGATTATGTTTTTATAAACTTGTTTAATCCAGGTACCTACTTAATTAAGTAAGCGTAAACGCCTAATATTGTCCACGCGTTTAATCCGAGTCAGGAAGTTGCAAGATTCTGTTATGAACGCTTTGGTACTTATGGTACCGTTTAAACACAGATTAAAACATCGTACACATCAATATATTTTGTTTCAAGGTTGTAATCGACCCCACAACCTCACGGCTTAAAAGATAACCAACCCATCTGCCATAGGTCATCCCAAGCAGTTCGCCACGTTTGGTGACTTAGCAGGGGTGCCCGGATTCACGGAGTAAGGTTTTTCCAAGTTTTTGCGGCGGATGCGTCTACCCACCAGGTGCGTGGCAAATCAGATTGGGAGAGGCCAGTTGAGGGAGATCCTTTCACCTATCCAGCCGGACTCTCTCGACCAATCACCCTGTACCTGGACTCATTGACCGCCAGATTCCTTCCCACCCCCACACCGTTCCTTAATTTTCTTCAAATTACCTCCATACAGCACACAGTTGATTTCATTTATTTGTCTCAGGGCCTCCTATGTGGGGCTAATGTAAAAAAACATAGAACACCATTTTTGGTATATTCTTTATCAGCGTTACTAAAATATCTCACGCTATCAAAATAAATAAATTTATGTTGGTACTATTTCTCATCAAAACAAATAGGCTATTAAAATTGAATATAAGCAGTTTATATTACATCTGGATAAATCTTTATTCCCATAAAATGCCTTCCTGATAATCCTCATCCTCTTCTTGCCGAACCATTTCAACTGAAACCACCTGGAACTGTTTGGTGACTCCTTCTATTTTCAATCTTATCCTACCCACGTTACGATAAACCTATGTTGTGTCCTTTCTCTCTTTCTCGTAAACGATTCACGTATTAGAAGGAGACGTTTCAACAGAGCTCTCAGCAGCAAGACCACAAATCTCAACACAATTGATTTGTTAAACTTAAACCACCTAAGTACATACCTATCATGTACACTAGGCTGGGCAGTCAAAACTTTCAAATAAGACATTCATTCGAATGTTCAGATTACTCACTCTTCAAGTTGCACATTCATTCGAATGTTTTGATTACTCACTCTTCAAGTCGGAAATTTATTCGAATGATACGATTACTCACTCTTCAAGTCGGACATTCATTCAAATTTTCAGATTGCTCACTCTTCAGAATAAATGATATTAGTTGACTTGAATAACATCTTCTATAACCAACACACACCTAAACTGAATGATTTATTTGGCTTTTTAACAAAACTTTATTTATTTGACTTTTTTATAACTAATTTAGAACTCAATAATTAATACTATGGTACCTACCGGCCTGATTTTTTTTTAAATTTCTTATTTGAAAATCAAAAAAAAAAGTAATGTGATGTATTTATAATTAAGTCCGTATAAGATTTGTAAGTACCTACTTACAAATCTCATGATATCAGAGGATTTTAGTTTTGATTAATAAATAAGTTAGAGAAAATTATTAGAAACATAGGTACTTTTTGGATGCGAGGTCTACTGCACGGAGAAAAATGAGTATGGATTATTTATTTAAATCCTGTTAAAAACGTGATTGTAATTCATTGCCTAATAAATTATTAGTCTTTTCAGAATATATTGGTCCACGGGTTCATGCGGTACATAAATGTAATGACGAAATGTTATTAAACTAGATTTTTTTAAATACTTTTTCCAACATCCTAATAACACATACGTATTTTATCGACGGTTTGTTAGGAAACCTGTCAATTCTTTCGTTGAAGGCCTGCAGTCCCTTTTTAACAGGCATACGAATAATTTAGAAAAAAATTATTTCAGTAAGTTTTTCAGTGTCTTCATAGAACTACTAGTTAAAGATATATATCGACAAATAACTCTGAAATAATTTTAAAATAAGGTTAGTATGTAAATTGTAAGATTACGCAACTATTGAGACCCCTGAGAGAACGTTATCTCTAAAAGGATATTTACTGCCCACGGTTCAAAAACGGTCCACCCTAACCTACTTGACAGGTGGATATAAGTTAGATAGTATCTGCTAGTACAATGCGAAGCACTTGACATCCGCGTGTCTACCTTCCGACGGCAGGCCGCGCGTTCCTCAGTCTTGTCGCGACTGTAGCAGAGTGATAACTCGCCGGGAATAGAACCGGTAACCGCTGCTTTGCGAGCAATTAGCGCGCCACTGGGCCACTACGATAAGGGTATTTTAGCACTCATCGCTAGCACTAGGTAGTGATAAGGCACGAAGGAACTTATATGTAGGTTAAATCGTTAAAGGATAACAAAAAAATTGTGAATACCATTTTTTGTGATTTTTGTAACATTTAGTTTTTTTTTTAAACCTCAATAACAGATACGAACGTTTATCTATAACTACATTCTAATATTAGCGATTAGTGCTTAGCATTTTAAGTGATAAATTTTGGATTTCGTTAAAATTTTGAAAAAAGTTTTTGCAAATTATTATTTTATTATTAGATGATTGACTGTACATTGTAATATTAGAAATAAGTGCTTAGAATTTTTAAGTAATAAAATTACCTATAAAAATTTGAGATAGCGAGTAAAATTTGAAAAAAGATTTTTCATTTTATTTTTAGGTGATTTAATTCCCTTTAATTTAACTTTTTCAATGTAAACACTAACTTTGTTATTATTTTAAATAGGTTTCTTTTAATGCTCCACTTTGTATTAATTTACCAAATTAGTCTTAAGTAATTGTTTTGCTTCTTATTAACATCAATAATAAAGTTAATTTAGATGGTTTTAATACACAATGGTAGCAGAATTTAAACACATATTTTAAATACGATAACCGATCGACTTGTGTTTATCATAACAGTTAAAAAAACCATTCTTTTACAGAAATTTCGTTCAGCAAAAAACAAAAACATAATCTTTAAAACGGTAGTATTCTAACACAGTCTTCAAAGATGCATCTGATAAAAACCTAATTAATAAATAACATTGATTCAGTGTTCATGGTAATGCACAAAAACAGCGGCACAGGAAGTCTCGAAAAGAAAATATTTTTCATTGCCAAAACATTGTATTTGTTTTCCATGGATTAATTTTGTTAATGAGTGATTAACCTAAATACACGCGTTGTTTTAAATTTTAGCATAATATAAATATATTTTACTAAAATGTTTGTTTACTACGATTTTTAGGCAAAGTGTAAACGGATAAAAATCATGATATGATACAGACCACTGTGAAAAAGACCAATAAGTAAAACGTTTAAAAACAATCAGTTATAAACATTGAACATTAAAATGGCGTGCATTAACGAAAGAAAGCATCCAGTTACCTGGACAGCCAGTAAATTATCTTCTGTCTTCCTGATAAACAGTTTGTTGCTCTTTACAATCGTTTCTGCTCAATTGGATTTACCGCCCTTACCGCATGGGTCAAGCTCTCCAAGACCCGGAGATCCTTACTACAATCAGTACGGTCCCTCCACGGCTCGTCCGTACCTCAATCCAGTTAGCCAATTCAATGGCCAATTGTATTCAACAACTGGAAGATCAGACGGTTATTCTTCTTCCACCGCCAGGTACCAACCAACAATTCCAAGACCAGGATACGAGGCAGATCCAAGAGACAGGTATTACAATCAGCCTGGGATCAACCCCGATATTACAAACAGAGGGTATACTCAAGATCGTGGTTATGACAGAAACTCTGATCTAAACAACAGAAATGACAGGAACAGAAACTACGGAGACAGGAATTACAATTCAAGAAATGATGGAAGCTCAACTGTTAGAAGCGATGACTATAGCGGAAGGAATCCAGACACCGATGACTTGGAAGGGAACAAAGGATTTAGGAACAACGGAAGAGGAGATGAGTTCTACGCCAGGGAGTCTGCGGGAGTTAGAAGATTCCTGGCTGAGATCGACACACAGTCTTCCGAAGAATGTACCAACAATGTAGCAGCGCAGTGGAACTTTGAATCGGATGTAAATGAAGTCTCGCAATTGGCTGCGGTGAGTTATTTTATTATTTTTTAATATTATTAAATATATAGGCGTAATAATTATGTGTGTGAATAATGTTGGTGCATTGCATTGGCCAGTTTTATCCCACAAAAGCCCCCTTTCAAAATCCAGACATTTCGTAAGTAAAATATACACGACATGATAATTTTCTACTGTATGAGTATATTAACCAAAAGACACGGTGGTAGTTTACATTGAGTGATCCTTCAAATTTAGTCGATTATCATACAATAGGCGACTTATCTTGTTCCCGACACCGCTACCCAACTATTATTAAAAATCTTAACTGTTAAACAGAAAATCTCTGTGAAAAAAAGTTAAGTTCTGGCGTCATGTCATTACAATGTGAACACCATCAAGCAAAATTACCTATAAGTTGAATAATGAGATAAAAGGGAAATTGATTATTACTTATAATTTCCTTTAACACAGAATTCCACCATTTAATTTATTATTATATATGTATTCTGATTCTTCGTCTTCCTTCCAACATAAAACTCTCCACGATTCGTTCACATTTTCCCCATCTGCTTAAATTATTAACACAATTTACAGTGTTTTAAAAACTGTAGGTAACGTAGATACTATTTGATATCGTAAAATTATTCAAATCAATTAATTATAGAATAATACCGATGTTAGCAGGGAAATCCGTCAGCTGGAACGCCGCATACGGGTCAAGTTTACCATGTGCCATGAAAACAAAAACTTCACTCGTTTGTGCCCGATTAATGCAATTGATAATTTGTTCTGAACCATTGTAACGAAATTGCGGTTACGTTCTGCAAATTATTATTCAATTTTTTCAATGGCCAACATTTCGACTGCGATTCACATTGAATGACGCTTCTCTATGATCAATGATAGGAAATTTTCATTGTTACACTATGCATAGATATTTTCTTCAAAATAATTGTTTCGATTAGTACAAAGAAAAATACCGTTTTAGCGTCTCTCTCTCTTTCTCTTTAACGATTTATTATCGACATGCATAAAAATAAATGTTTCTTTGATCGTCCTCTATAGACTCAAAAACTACTAAACCGATTTCGCTGAAAATTTTAAAGTTTGTTCTTATTAGTGTCAGGAGTGTTTAGAGAGTGATTTGAATGGTAGAAATAGTCGAGGACGCCCGAGGAAGACTTAACGCATGATCTATGCACTGGAATGACATACGGAGTCGAATAAAATTCGTTAGAATGTAGTTTAATTAACAGTAACAATGTGGTATACAATAGTGAATGGTGGAAGTCGGAGACGCCAGGGGAAGACATGGCACGATCAAGTGAAACAAAAACAAATAAAGTGAAAAAAAATCAATTCTTTATAATAATATTATATTTACCTTAAAAATAGACCCAATTATCAGGTTCTTAGAATTCACAACTTCAAACCTTTAATAAAAACTATTCATAACCCCTAGCAACGCCGGGTACACGTCAGCTATTGTAATATAAAGAGGAGTTTCAACGGGGATCTTATCAGAAGGACCATATGCTTGGAGAATATTTAACTTAGATAGTTCGAAAGCACTTTTTTCATAAAATGTACAGTAAATACATTGGCTTTCCCCCATTGAGGAATTTAGAAGAAAAATATTGAAGAAATCTTAACCCAGGACTAAAAATCTGAAAAAAGGCTAGGTTATGAGTTTTGACACAAACAGGGCCAATTGGACGACCGGAGAAAGAAGTATGAAGATAAATTATACGCTCAACTAATGAAAGCACATACCGGGATGCTGCTGGAAGATGTAATGCGATCAAATGGATCACCAATATGCAATATAATAATAATAATAATAATAATAAAAACGTTTATTTGACAATAATTTTTTACATGTTTGCATATAGTTTGTACACATACATTTAGATGATTATATTGCCAAAAGGGCAACTGCTCAGCTGTACATTCCGGATTTCTCCGGGAATGTAGCTGGTTTTCAGCAGTGCCTTTAATATAATGTGTTATAAATCGATAAATACAAATTTCTTTAAAATAAAATAAAATATAAATTCAGGAATAAATTTACATAAAATACACAGATAAAATAAAAAATAAAAAAAATAATCACAAGTAGGTGTCCCTTTCATTTTAAATTCGATCAATTATGATGTTGTGCGGTTGACTGTGCTGTCAGCAACCATTCGCTGCAGAGCTTCTTAAAGCACTGCAACGATGTTGTTGTTCGAATAGGCAGTGGTATTTTATTCCAAAGTTTTGACGATGAGTAGCTAAAACTACCCTCAAAAACAGCAGTTTTATGTTTGGGGAGAACAAGTAAATGGTCTCTTTGGCGTGTACTATGTGCATGTGAGTCACGGGACCACTGCAGTCTGTCAAACAGATAGGAAGGAACCTTTGAATTCATCAAGTTGAACAGTTGACACATTTGATGTAACTTCCTTCTGTTCGACATATTCAGTATTCGATGCCGATAGAGGTAAGGCGAGATATGCTCGCGTCTCGGGACATTATAGCAATATCGGACACATGCATTTTGGACTCGTTGTACTTGTTTTTGGGTTTTTTTCAATAAAGATGGACCGTAAACTGAGTCTCCATAGTCCAATATTGAGAGAACAAGACTATCAGTAATAATCTTGCGTAGTTTCACTGATATGTTATCTCTTATATTGTACAATAGACGAAGCCTCGAGTAGCACCACTGAGACCTGTTTTTGACATGTTCCTCATACCTCAATCTACCGTCCACCATTATTCCAAGGTTGCGCGCAGCATCAACAAAGGGAACGGTGGTTTCATGTATTTTTACAACATGTCCTCCATTTTTTACGCATTATATTTTTTGCTTAGTTCCCATTAATAAAGCAACAGTTTTTTGAGGATTGAGAAGTAACGCGTGCTCCTTTGCCCAACTGCAAACTCTACGTAGGTCACCATTTACCATATCCACTGCCACATGAGTTTTACTTACGTCAAACGATAAATATAGTTGTGTGTCATCAGCATACATGTGCGAACCACAGTGTTCAATAGATTGCATCATGTCAGCGGTATATATAGCAAAAAGCAATGGCCCTAGTATCGATCCCTGGGGTACCCCTCTTGTTATTATAATGTCAGATGAATATTTTAGAGTCCCATTACTATCCTTGCAAACTGTGCGCTGAGTTCTATCTTTGAAGTAATTTTGAAACCATTTTATTGCTTCATCGTCAAAACCAAAGTAACGCAACTTTGCAATAAGTAATGGAATGCTCAGTAAGTCAAATGCCTTAGAGAAGTCCAGCAGAACTAGTATCGAGGCTTTGCCTGCATCAGTGGAGGCAAGAATATCATCTGTAATACATTGCAGAGCTGTTGTAATGCTGTGGCCTTTACGAAACCCCGATTGATGACGAGGTATAATCCCGCATGTTTCAGCGTAGACTACTGTTTGCTCAAACACAACTTTTTCGAGTACCTTGGATAGTGCTGGTAATATGCTAATCGGTCTGAGATCACTAATACTTGAAATTGGTTTCTTTTTCGGAATTGGTGTGACTAAACCATTTTTCCACAGTGCTGGAACTGTACCTGTCCGTAATGATTGGTTAATAATGGTTGTTATAGTGCTGAGTGCATACGGAAGAATGAGTTTAATCATTGAGATACTTATTTTATCGCAACCGATAGCGTTTGATTTGATACTATGAATGTGTTTTGATATTGTAGTTTCATCAACTATTTGAAGTGAAAATGATTTTGCTATAGAGTGATTTTGTGTATTATAATGGTTGACTAAAATTGGACTATGTTCTAGATTTTGACTGTGATTAATAAAATGATTATTTATGGCTTCTGGGTCATTTAAATGTGTTGGTATATCTCCGACTTTGTCTTTAACATGAAGGCAATTTTCTAAAGATTTCCAGAGTTTTTTTGAGTCATGCACATTATTATTGATGTTATATTCAAAAAATGCTTTTTTTTCTCTTTTCATGGAAGAGGTTACTAGATTTCGTAATTGTTTATAATAAATGTAGTGTGAGTCTAATTTTGATTTTAAATACCTGATATACGCGCGATCTCGAATTTTCATCATATATTTAATGACATCTGTTATCCAAGGTTTGTGTTTGTCTTTAATGGTTATTGTCTGTTTTGGTGCATGCGTATCGTAGATATTCAATACGTACACATTGAAGTGTGTGACCATACTGTCAACATCATTCAAAGCGCTTATGTGTTGCCATGGCCCGTTAGCCAAATCGGCATTTAGCCTATTCATGTCTATGTCTTTAGTGTTTCTGTAAGTTATTGTTTTTGGTATATATTTTAGTTTTGAAAATTTTAAGTCGCATATAACTAAACCATGGTCGCTTATAGTTCATGTCAAGAGTCGTTATGACAAAAGACTTCCGTTTATCAAGAAGTGTGTTTCATTTTCTCTGCCAACCCCTGCGGAGAAATAAGATGATGGTAATCTAATTAGAGAAGATATGTAGTAAATTGACGTTGAATATTTTTTCATCCGCTGATCTCAATTATTCAGCAATACTTTGACGAAGCTTCTGAGAACCAAGTAATAAAAAAAGGATTCTTATTTTATTTTCTTACTCAACAGAACAGAAGAATGCACAGCCATTCGGGGAAGTGCGGATTTGTGAGAAGAGGTTGCCAAATAAATTGAGATTAAATACTTAAAATGAGTCAATCTGAATGCTAAACCTCTGAATTAAAATAAGTTTTGCGGTTGGTAGCAATGACTTAATCTTCTTTATCAATCTGAAGTGCATGACAATAATTTTAATCAAAATTTCTTTTAAGCTATATTTTATGGAAGGTTTTGAATATTTAAAACAGATGTGTGAAGTTTTTTGTCCTTTTTCATTTTGCTACGACAATCAATTTTATGAATGACTGGGTATTTTCGTTTCGAGGGCATAACATCAATATGTCACACGATATATTGCACAATTTCGTAAAAAAACAGTATTAAAAGACCTTAGCATGAACGAAGTGACAATTCACGTACAATTGGTTCTGTTTGAGGGACACGCCTTTGTGGTGCAGCTCGCGCGTTCGCGTCTAGAACTCTGTTGTCTGTTTCGCACGGCTTGGTAAAGCAATGAATTGAGGTGGCAATCTTATTATTACATATACAGAATAGACGACTGACTACTTCTTCTCCTATTTTTTTTGTTGCCCTCTCGTATCGGAGGTTGGCTATCCACGTCATCATATACCAGTCAAGTAGATTTCGAAGCCATAAACTGCCTTTCTTATCTTCGCTCAGTTACATAACTTGCTACACATTGTATGTTATTTTGTACTTGTTTTAAATTAATGCGACTTTCTCAGAGTGCCAAAATGTGCGAAAATTACATCTATGGGCTCTTTTCCTGCACAAGTTTTACCAACAAGCGAGAAAAAAAATTGTGTTATAACCACGGCCATGAAAACAACGGACCAATATGTTATTTTCTTTAATTAACTCCACACAGAAGGCCCTGAGGAAAATAATGAATGTCATCTTTGGTGATGCTGTGTGGAGGGTCTTTTTGGAAATAAAGATGAACCCGCGTACCCCTGCTAAGTAAACCACTTGGGGTGACTGACGGCAGAGGTATTGGTTATCCAATAAATGGTTCCCAGGCGGCGGTACCCATAACCGCCCCAAATCTCCATTTTAAATTTTAAAAATATTATTTAGTTCAACTAAATATTTTTAGCATAAAACGCTTTAAAATCAAAGCTTTACAGCAAGCGTACGGTTCTCGAAAGTATCAAAAACTCTATAACGATGAGCTCTAGGGTCGTTAAATTTGCTTAGCTACTTGCACAGGTGTCGTTTGTTCATCCTGGTAGGTACATCGAGCCTATGTCACATTGTCAAGGATTTTCCTATAAAAAAGAGCAGGTGTTCGGCTTTTCGAATAGTACAGCTTCTCATTATTCTCCCTAGGTTAATTAAATAATTGATTACTCAATCCTCACCAGGATGAGAGCTTTCGAAACATTTAAATCAACCTCTTAGATGATGCGATATCATTATAATTAAGTAATTCATAATCAATTGCATGTTGTAACAATAGAATAACATATTTTTAAATCATTTGATAAAAATTACCTTTCAATGATTCACGATTCACGTAAAACCAAAGTCACGCTAAACTAACTATAAAAAATATGTTTTTCCTTTACATCGTTAACTCAGTTTTCATTACAATATTATTTTTCATTGACTACTCACAGTCAATGAATTGTTCTCCAATGGCGTCAGTTAATGTTCATGTTGTAAACACGCCCATAAAAATAATTATTACCTTTGTGTATTATTCATAAATTAACCCCTCCGACTTTTCGCGAACTTGAAGCTAAAATGTCTTTACCGAAATGTCAATTTCACGAAAACGTTGTGTTATTACCGCCTCACAATCAAAGCTCTATAAATGAAACATTACTGAACGGAGCCGAATAGTAAAAACTGTTTTAGAAAGGTTACAAAATAGGCTTTCAAATTGTTGTATCATAAATAAATATTAACATTTGTAAATATTTAAATTTAGAATGGAAACATGAAAAAATTGTAAAAATGACTCACCTGTAATGTTTTATGTAAAAACGATACTAAAATCACGGATAATGTAAAAAAAAAACACTTATTTCATCGTACAAATGTACAATAAACAATTCTGTCACTTCACTTTTTGACCATTTCATACAAAATATATTTTTAAAAAAATAATTAAAACTGGGATATGTGGGAGGCGGGTTTTACGATTTGGCGGGTAAAATTTGCTTCCACTGAGTAGGTCTTTTTACGGGTTTCTATGGATAACTTTGAATAGAGATGTGAAGCTTCATTCAATACAAATATTCTACTTTTTGTTTTAGGGATGTCACTAGAAGAATAACGGAGTTATGACGATTTTTGTGGAAACACACGCGTTGACGTGTAAACACGCTTATTGTACTTGACTGCTATCGTTATTTTATCGTGTATATCTGCTTACGTTGCTGAAGGGTTAATGGAAAAATTGCAGACGAGTCACTATTCAAATTTAAGCGTTTGAAATGAATCACAGTTAAGACTTCTAATGACCGTCATAAGTGTGATAATTACAAAATTGGTATTTTTTTCTGAAAGACTGTTTTGAAGCCACTATGATTTTTTAAGCATATTATTATGGAAGAACAGAACTCTTTCTTCTATTCTAATGATGGGGGTCAGAGGGGAACATCTAGGTCAGAGAGCCTCAGGCGTCGCCCTGTGGACCTTATCAATCCCGCCGGGGAATAAATGCAGCGGGCATTCTTTGACCACGTTTTCGGTGGTCACTTAAGGCCCCATCTGTGCATCATGTGGGCACGGCAGTTATGGGAGGAACAGAGGTAATAATTGTAGAAAATAAAAAAAGAGTTAGTTTATTCAGAGACCACTAAAATATATCAAACGCTGGTCAGGTTTCGTTTGACTTGGAATTTAGTAAAGTAATAATAAGTTTCCTAATGATACCAGATTTTTGAAGCTGAAAGTTTAAAGTAAGTTTTTCGAAATAACACATCGGAAAAAGGACAATTGCTACAGTCTGATCAAGAAAAATCTTCTCATTTATAGATACTTACATACTCAATCTTTTAGATGCTTGACACTTCAGTTCCAATTTTGAAAATGGCCATTTAAATTATTTTATATTCAAAATTACAGGTACCTAGCTACTTAGACGGTTGTCTGAATTCTCCAAACAAACACTACCAATTTTGAAAATGTTGACACCTAAATTTAAAGCAAATCTGAATTCATTGAACTATAGTCACAAAACCCACAGCCGAAATGAGTATGTTTTAATATTAATTAAATGAAATAAAACCCTTATGAAAATTTGGTGCAACCAATAATTCTAGCAATACCGTATTAGCCATTTATTATCTGCATAACACAGTTGTAAATAAACCATAATGTAATATTTATAATAATTATAGAAAAATCAGAAAAAATACGGTATCTTTTTCCGATTTTGTAGTTTCAAATTTTCGTTTAGGAATCGCTAATATTGTCTTCAATAATTAAATTTATCATTATTGTTTTATTTTTTGGAATAACTCAATGTTGTTAGAAATTTCACACGGAAAATATAAGTGATGCTAATTTATTAAAAATCTCTTCAAATTATTGGTATTTTCCGTGTATTTATATCGCCACATCGATGAGAGTTTTTATAATTTTGTAAATTTATAGAAAGAATTCGGGGGCGCCCGAGGAAGACATCGCACGATCAAGTGAACCAGATACTATAGTCGGAATAAAAGAAGAGTATGTATGAGAACGACAAGAACGAGTTGTTTGGCAGTCCGTCTTCTCTGCCTACTCCAGCGGAGAAACGGCATGATGGTTAGTTAGTTATAAATATCAGTTGTAAATAATATGATCATTTTTAAATTCAACTTACTTCCATCATAAGCGAAAAATATTGCTTTTGCAGTGATGGATGACCTGTAGTACAGGGTTGAACCCATGACGACTGCGTAGGAACCCGACGCATTTGTCCACACGGCTGATAACCGGTCCTATAATTTTTTTTTTTTTATATATATATTTTTTTTTTACTTTATTTATTTCCATTTCTTTACATATATTATACATATTAATAGATAGTAGTATAATGACATAATATATAATACCAAATAGTATACACAAGAAATGAAAACCCAATAAGGCACTTCCTGGGTGTGGGTAATATAAAACGATTAAGTACTATATTTCAAGTACCTAAAGTATAATATACGTTAGTAGAAAAAGTTTTTTTTTTGTTTATAGTTATTATAAAAAGTAAAGAGAAAACATTATGTACAATAGTTTATAAAGTTTCAGCAAGTGAGTTGTAGAAAGGATCAATAAATTTATAGTAAAAGCGTTTCAATATCTGCGTCATTCAGCCATAATTTTACCTATTTTATATATTCTATCTTTTTATTTATCATTTGAGTTTGTAGTGGTAGAAGGTTAAATGTACGAGGACCAATGAAACTGCTATGTGTCTGCATTAATTTAGTATTGGTTTGGGGGGTGTAAAATATATTATTTGTTCTTTTGCTCATTCTGTTTTCATTTATTTTGAAATTATTTTTGTTTTTAAATAAATATTTCATAGTTTGTAATATAAATAATTTACGAATGATAAATAATTTAGATTCCTTATATGATAGGTCGGTCGAGAATGTTTTATTTTTGTTATATTTGACTTTAATTATGTGTTTTTGAATTATTTGTAGAGGCTTAATAAATGTATCAGGTGCACCACCCCATCCTATTATGCCATAAGTGATTGCAGATTGCACCAGGGAGAAGTAGATCATTTACAATTTTTCAGCGTTTAAAATTTCCTTGAGTCTATAAAATATGTAGGTAAGATATCTTAGTTTAGAAGTGGTTTGATTAATATGTGATTTCCAATTAAGATTAATATCTATTGATACTCCTAAATATTTTATATTTTTGACATTAGCGAGTTCGTTGCACAGGAAGCACATTTCTTGATTGCAAGTGGTATTATGGATTCTAATTTTAAGGTTTTCTTTTGGTTTGTTTCTTATGTTTTTATAAAAAGGTAAGCAAAATGTTTTGCTGTAGTTTAAGACAAGTTTGTTGTATTTTAACCATTTTGAAACAAGTGAAATACGAAACTTTTTCTAAAGCAACATACAGTTGCTTTCGAAAAAGTTTCTGTCCAATTATTACCATCCACTATTACTGCCGTGTCATCAGCGTAAGAAACAATTTTACCAGGGATTACAAAATTACATAAATCATTAATATAAATTAAGAATAAAATCGGGCCAAGAATAGTTCCCTGCGGAACTCCGTTTTTTATCTGTGTCTCTGAACTATAATTATTCCCATTTTTTGTTTTTTGTGTTCTGTCTTTAAGATAGTTTGATACGAACGTAGATATTTTTTAATGAGTAAATTATGATTAACGGTGTCGAAAGCTTTTCTTAAATCTAGGAATATGGCAAGACATTTGTTTTTTTTATCGATAGATGTATGAATATTTTTTGTCAATTCATATATGGCATCAAATAAACCTACTAGTTGATTTGTAATACTATATAGACATCAGACTAAAACATTTTACATTAGTCTTTCTACCTGATTTCCACATAGAAGGTATCAAATCCCCTTATTTTTATCAACCTTTTTAAATAATCTATGTGACAATTTATTAGTTTTAAGTAGTTGTCTAAACAGGCGATTCTTTCCACCTGCCAAACCTTCGATGAATATTCCGGAAAGTCAAATAAGCAGAACAATGAACATGAAAGGAAGCGTTACAGATAATTGTGTTCTCTATTTTCTTCGCGTTAATTAAACTTAACTTAAGGTTAGTCGTCAAGGTCTCACCAAATCAACCAAATCTAGCGTCATTTAAAAATTAAACTAATCAGTATTATATCGAAGGATCAGTTTGATCTTAAATCCAGGCGAAAGATAAATATGTGTGATGAGGGCTCTTACAAATTTGCAATCGTGAAGGCTGGAGGGTATTTCGCTCGCTAATCATTAAGCCTTGATATTTATTTTTTTTTTTTGCATCAGGTGACCGATAAATAATAATAATAAGAAGAAGAAGAATTTATTCCAGAATGTATGCAGGGGTAGTGCAATGCAATACATTCCATATTTTGAAATAATATATAAATAATTAGAATAAGGAAAATACTAATACATAAATACGCACAAAAAATGCGGAATTTAAGTAAAAAAATATTTAAAACAAAGATAAACACAAAAATGTGTGTAAGCAGCCGTTTATGGAGGATATTTGGACATCTCCCGTCTCCAGAGGGCCATCAGGGGGGACTGCATCCAGTCAACTATGGCAGTGATGATTGTGTTACTTGATTGGTGTAGTCTGCGCTATAAACTCCTCGGAAGAGTGTACTCGTCCCTCCAGGAACATTTCTCGGTAGGGGAATAGTTGGCTATAAGCATTATTGTAAGCGACTTTTAGCTTATGCCATTGGGATGCAGTGTAATCCACCCACAGTTCTGACGTGTAAAGCGAGTGCAGAATGCGTTGATAGTATATTTATACAAATTTAAATCCAAACTGGTTATCCTCTGTCTTCGGATGGTCTGTTACGAACGTAGATATTTTTTTTCAAATAATCTTGCCACTGCGGTCGAGATTGAAATTGGTCGTTAGTTGTTGATCACGGATGGATCAAGTTTTGATGATTTAATTATGGGAATAATTACCGTCTTCCTCATTTTATTCATTTATGGTTGAAGAACCTTTTTTTACATTAACTTCACACAGGAAAATAATTTCCTCGGGCCGGTGTTATATTTGTGGATATTGTGGGAAGAAAAGGGAAGTTCTGGAAAGGATGATGCAGAACATAACGAACCACCTGGAGTGACCTATAGCAGAGGTGTTGGTTATCTAATTAATAGTTGCCGGGCGGCGTTACCTATGCCAAATATTTTAATAATTAGTAGGTAAAGACTAATTTGTTTTCAAAACGTGTTATATCCACACCTCACGTCCTGAAGGAAGTCTCAGGGCCTGCGTCATTATTGGCGATGCCATGTGAAGGGAGATGCGATAGAAAAGATGCCACGTGAAGAGTGTTTTAAAGAAGAGGAAGGATAACCTTGATATTTATTAGGAGATTCTTTTCAGCCTCCAGAGGAGACTTCTAAACTCAACAATAGGGCATACGACTAAATGGTATAGAATTCGCACCTAGATTAGAAATAGAGTCCAAATAATAATTACTTATTTTAATATACGATAGTCTATATGGTCTTATAATAATGGTTCGCTATTTTGACATCTGTCAAGGACATTGCCATTCTGCTGACACGTTATCCACCAATTAGAATACCTCTGTGTTTATGGCTTTATTGTTTTATTTTCCACCATGCTTCAATGATGAATGCCTTTTTTATTTATTTTTGCAGTGACTAGTAACTAATTCATGACATGTAGTATTATTATGTACGTGTGAATAACGCGCACAATATGTTCGTTGTTCTCTGCGTTAGTATGTATATATTGGAGGGTAATTTTGTCAAGTCGTTTCCTCAATTATTATTTTGTACCTACCCACAATCAGTGGTCAATTTGGACTGCGAACTTCTTATTATTTTACCAGCACACCTCTGAAGTTTTTTCCGACACTGTGGTTATTTGAGTTGAGGATTACTTATGTAATAAAGGGTCAAAGACATGAAAATTGCACGACAAACAATATTTGTTAACCGACGAATGTTGTAGGTACTACCTTCTTGACCCCCCAGGAAAATATGGAGCTATCAAATGACTCGATAACTTGAGTCAGGTCATGGCAGACGGTATAACAGAAGAGAACGAAACAAGAAGAGTATGCCGAGGTAGAGTTTTAGTGTCCCATATTTCCTGTTTACCCCTGCGGGGAATTTACACGACTATGGTAAAAACTAGCTGTCAAATTTTGATTGCAAACCTCTCTTAGGTACCTAAATACTTAATTTAGTAGCAATGGTAGACAATATAGTTTATCATGCCAAATTCTACCATTATTATCATCCTTCTAATTAAAACGTAAAGGATAGAAAAAAATAATTTCGAATAAAATGCCCATAGAAGCTAATTAACGTAGAGTATAATTATGATATCGAATAAATGAGCTCGATTCATAAATGATCAGATGACGTTCAATCGTGGGCATAATTTATTATTAAACGAATCAAGCTGCGAAAATCGAATCTCAAGACGGATCTATCATAACTTCTATGGTACCAACACAACCCAAAAAAGAATTTCAACAATACTCCATAATACATTTATACAGTTTGTTTTAAATGAGTTGCAAAATCTAAAAGATATTGCCAACCTTAGATCCATATCTGACAGTATTATATTGTTGAAAACAATGTTCGACAGTTCCAATACAAAATGCGGTCCTTTGTTTAAAAAAAAGTTAATATTGACTATCGAATAACGTGTTGCATTGTTCTACCAGCAATAGAATTGTAAATATTCTGACAAAAAGTCAATGTCACTCACCTGCTTGAAAATATGACATTTCTGGATGATAAATGAATATTTTACAAATGCATAAACAGCGGTCAAAGTAAATGCAGCTTTTTACATGCCCACAAGCGATAATTGAAGCACTCTTCGCCATACCAGGGGAAAAGGTAATGTTTTGTAGCGATAACTCAGAGACCAACTATCAAGCTAATGTGTCTAATGTCTTAAAGGTTTAAAATATATCTTTACAAACTTTCGCGTAGGAACTATTTTTGCGCTCTACCAAAATATCCACGGTGGCGACACAGAGGGAATAATGACTTCAATTTTACAGAAAATCCTGTAATTATGCATATTGTATGTTTTTTATTATTATTTAGTTATAAAATTACATTTTATATCTAGTATAAACCTTTTTTTACTTATTTCTATTACATTGGTGACATAACCTATTATTTAGGCATAACCCACGAAAAGCAGCAAGGATTTTAGCTTATTTAACATCTGTCGGTAATTGATTAAATATCTTAAATCCTTTAAAATAGAGATTATTTTGGGTTCCCGACAAATTTAATTTGGAAGTCTAAAATTTCCACAGTTTCTCGTGGGGTAGCCATGTATTCCGAAATTAAAATTAACATTCTTAAACATGTATTTTGGGAGCATCTTATTTTTTAACTTAAATATAAATATAAGGGTATTGTACATTATTCGCTTTCTTACACTTAACATCCTTGTTTTTTCTGAATAATGATTATCTTAGAATACCTTGCACATACGTTGGTTCTTTCTGAATGATCGAAGTAATATATAGACAATATCTAAATCAGATGAGTAACCCAAATCAGTTCTGTTGTAAAATTAACTTCTGTAATGTGATTTCCAATGCTACCAAATGTCTAGAGCCAGAGAGACTTTGGCATTGCCAATAAGGGTATGTTGTGAGGCTGAAGGTAGTGTGGAGGGGAAGGAGATGGGGTGAGGAAGTACAGTTTACAACAGTCATCATAGTTGTGCCTTTAGTAAATGAGCCTATCATATCATTACTAAATGAGCCTTTACTAAGATCTGTCTATGAGAGTTCCAGCTTTTATTGGCATATGAATAAAAACTCACTAACTAACTGCCCTTTCAAAATGTATTTTGATTAAATTTAAACTTGAAAACAGGTTGAACATAATGTCAACTCAATTGTGGTAAAATGAATGTCAAAAACGCTTCAATTGTTCGTAGAACGTGTGAAACTGATATTTCACCGTCTGAATTATTAATCTTCCAATGCGGAGCCTGAATGGTTTTCCACGTGACAGGACGTATTATCGAGAATAGAGCCTACAGTTGTGCTGATGTGTCAAGGTGCTTTATGCCTGTGAGGAAAATTGGACATCCTTGGGACTCACAGTTTGCAAATCACTCGAGACAATGGAAACCATTTAATTTACACGTTACATGTGCTATGCGGTATCTGCCATGAAAACATCAGCCAACCAAGACAGGTTGTATCTCTAGCTCCCATGATTCATGCAGGCTGATGTTTTCATGGCAGATACCGCATATGAAAACATCAGCCTGCATGAATCATGGGAGCGAGATACAACCTGTCTTGGATATGGAAACATGATTGACACTGTATATCAAAATTAAATATATTAGTTGATAGTCTAAAGTTACTACCTGCTGCTTGAAACCGGTAAATCTTTGTCTTCCCTAATTTTTAAGTGATAATATATTTCAATTTTTCAAAAAGTTTACTCAGTTTGAACTGGTTCTTACTGCTTTGAAATATTTCAACGCTTGGGAAATAAAACTTTTACTGTGCACAAAATACCCGTTCGTTAAATTAAATAGGATCAACTCTTGTGTGTTAAATAATGTTTATACGAGAAGTAATTTCTATATTTTTTTAAAGAAATTATCAGAACGTTTCTATTTTTTAGCAAGAACAATTGGACCCCTTTCTGATCAGATTGTTCGATTTCATGGGGAATCCAACTCTTGATATTACAACAAAAGAAAATTGTATTTTCGTAGAAAGCAATCACTTTGTGGTTTAACATTTTAATGAAATAAAAACAATATTTTTTGTTTAAAACCACGAATTTTTATTAATTTTAAGACCGACCGGTTTCGCTACACTCGAGCATCGTCAGGGTCATTCCCTGACGGTCATTCCCTGACGATGCTCGAGTGTAGCGAAACCGGTCAGTCTTAAAATTAATAAAAATTCGTGGTTTTAAACAAAAAATATTGTTTTTATTTCATTAAAAGAAAATTGGTTTACCATTTGCGTTATTTTCGAAAACCAAATTTGATGTTGGATACTTTTTTGTCTTTTCATCGATAAGTTCTATGTATTTGCGTTTTTTTTTAAATTTTGATAAACAGAAATAATATATGATGCAAATGTGAATGGTAGCAGAAGTCGGTATCGCCCGAGGAAGACATGACACGATCAAGTGAATTAAATATTTGCTATCTACTTTCGGCAAAATCATGGCGAAATATTGATACAAGTCTCATGAATGGATGAACTCAACTAGATATATTAATAAATTTTATTACAGTTTTTCAAAACGACAAAACCACCGTCAAGTCCATAGTACCTATGTATAGGTAAAGCAGCGAGGATTGGCTGCAATAAAAAGGCATTGAATATTTGTGCATCGGTATACGCTTCCACTAGCAAGGTACAGCCATTTGTCTTGTTAACGCCTACTTATCGTCAGTAGCGGAAGAGGGACAGTAAGTGTTTACGATGTACAAGTGTTTAAAATGCTGGTAAAATAATATTGTTAGGAAGCTTACAGCGTGTCCTATTCATATCATATTTATCATATGTAAAAGATGTTAGTTTCTTACAAATAAATAAATAATTATCGAATTTAGTTCGATCGGGTGCACTATTTCACAAGTGAAATAATAAGTTTTTTATTTTTTTAAGTTCGAATTGTTTAATAGATTTATTTGTGTCAGTTTTTCTGCTACAATATTTATATTTTACTTCTAATCTTATTTATTCTTTGAACTACGTATACTACTAATAACGGATATATATAGATAGAGAGATAATGTTAGATGCCGATAGTACTAGAATAAAAAATATGTATTCAATTCCCTATATTATTCTGTTATGCGCGATGTCCTTTGTCTTTTTTACGCCTACTTATCGTGACTAGCGGAAAAGGAAGAGGAAATTTGAATTCAATCCCGAAGATTCCATTGTAGATCACATCCCGATAATCTATTCAGTATTTTACTAATAATGAACTTAAACAATTTTCGGCATATCAAAATACATTATTTTTAACTTCAACACGCTTTGTCTTCGAACTCTAAATTGTAAAATAAACATCAATTGTTTTCATAGATTTTGCAATATTTGTATCAACCATTGATAAACTCTTATCCACTTATTTATTTTTGATAAACTCTAGCCGGTTTCGGTCCTTCCTCAAAACCGCTCCTTCCTCAGGGCAAAATATATACTCCCCTGCGGAAGCAACTGTTGTTCCAAAACCGGTAGACGTTTATAAAAATATAGGCATATATATGGTGATTCAAGCAAAGTTACATATAATTATAATGGATAACCGCTATGTTATAGCTACTTTCAAAAGGAACTCTTTTTTGAATTTTTTTTAAGTCTTAACGAAACACTCTGCATATAATTTATGCATCTCGTGAAAAAGTCAACTAAGTTATATAAATCATTCCCTACATCAGTTTTCATTCCCCTTTATAATGACTCTATGGAAAAATAACAATGGTAATAAAAATCATCAGGTTTCCCATTCAGTTTAGCGTGTTTGCGACAAAAAATAAGTAGTTCAAGTGAAACGATATATTGCGACACCTTTAGTATCTACGCGCTTAGCTCATGGACCAAATTTCTTTTCACGTTCGTGAATTTCACATAATATGCCGAACTTCACCGTTGAACTAGATCGGAAGAAAACAAAAATCTCAATTCAAGCCCAAGCAAATGGAGCATTCGTGTTGGTTTACCGCATACCAAAATATTGCAACGGTCTATTCATAAGCCCCTTTTGGTACGAGTTAGAAAAACTTCAAAGATCATCCGGTTTGCCAAGAATGCGTAACTTTTGGATTAGAAGTAAGTTAGTATTATAATCTGGATCTGTTAAATAACATATGATCTATTGGGTTGTGACTAATGATGAGCGTAATCTAACTCTTTAAAAAATTTAACGAAGAAAAGTCGCATTAATCGTTTGGATATTACAGGTGTTTATCCGAGACACTATCTAGGTTACAAATAAATTATTTATAACTTTGTAATCATTCAAAAAGTTGGAAAACCAAAAATATGGAAAATTAGTTATAGATAATATTGTCATTTCTGAATTTGAAATATGAGATCGACAAAAATGTCATGGAATAATTAGGTCAAGTGGTTAGAGATAAGACATTTATCCTGGGTTCGATTCCCAGCCGAGACCGTTACCTTTTATTTTTCTGTGTATTGTTCTGTTGATGGGTATAATCATTAAAAGATATCAAAAAATAAGTTATTCTAATATAATAAATAATAACTAGCAGTTAAAAACCCGCTCCGCGGGTTTTTTTCTGCTAGGCCCTGCGGGCGGCACTTAGTTGGGCTTCGCCCAGTTTAAGTGATACTAACAACAGTTACATTTAATAGGTAGATATTAGGTCATTCACAGAGAGAGGGTGATTATATATTGTTAAAACACGGAACAGGAAGGCGTTTAGGCATAATAAGAATGACAGTTGTTCGGGTAAAACTTTACCTTTCCCGAATAATTGCCTAAATGGCTAAAGGTAAATTAATATAGGTAAATATTCGGAATCGCTGGACACGGAAAATAGGAAATATTTTTAAATAATACCTTCTGATTTACCTTAATTACTATAAAAGGAATCGAACAGCATTTGGGAAAATTTTAATTTTAGCTTTTTAATTTTTAATTACGTAAAATGAAAATTCGCTTTCGCTGTATGGGATGACAGCCTGAATAATTTCTGTTGATAACATTTTCTTTTGTCGGTATTCCTGAAATGAGCGGCTAGAGACAATTGAAAAACGTAAATTAAAAAAATATAATGTAATACAATATTCCGGCAAAATAGGGCCTACTTAGCATAAATGATTTATTTGACTATTATTTTATTTAACCTCACCTATAATAACCTAACCTAACCTATAATAATCCAGCCTAACCTATAATAATCCAACCTAACCTATGTCCTAACCTAACTTAAAATAATCCAACCTAACCTATATCCTATCCTAACCTATAATAATCTAACCTGACCTAAGCTTACCTCACCTATAATAATCCAACCTAACCTAACCTATATCCTAACCTAACCTATAATAATCCAATCTAGCCTAACCTAAACTAACCTAACCGAACCAATCCTAACCTAACCTATCCTAACCTAACCTAACCTATACAAATCCAACCTAACCTATAATAACCCAACCTAATCTAACCCATAATAACCCAAACTATCGTTACCTAACCTAACATAACCTGACTTATCCTAACCTATAATAATCCAACTTAATCTAACCTTACCTATAAACTAACTTGAACTATACTAATCCAACCTAATCTAACCTAACCTAGCATAACCCAACCTAACCTATCCTAACCTATAATAACCTTTTTTTAAATATTTCCTTACTTGTAAAAGAAACCAAAATACCAAAATAATATTTGCATAGAGTAAATTATGGTAAAAATTCTAGACACTCATATCAGGAATACCAAAAAAAGAAAATGTCATCAATAGAAATTATTCCGGCTGTCATCCAATACAACGAAAGCAAATTTTAATTTTACGTAATTAAAAATTAAAATGCTAAAATTCAAAAATTCCCGAATGCATTCAGATTCCTTCTATATTAATTAAGGTAAATCCGAAGGTTTTACTTAAAAATATTTCGTATTATCCTTGTCCAGCGTTTCCGAATAATACCTTAATATATATTATATAAATATTTATACCTGGCAAAATGATTGTTTTATTATACATTTAAGTACATGTCAGATTAGAGATTTTTTGGCTAATTTTACAATCAACGAAGCGTTTCTATCTTCCGATTGTCTTTCATGTTATTTTATTGGGTTGGCAGTGCCTATACCAGGGGCCTTTAACTAACTTTAGCCTTGAAACTCATTTCAAATAGCCACGCCCATTTAAAAATTCTTATAGAAAGAGGAAAGTGTGGCAAAAAGCTCAGATGTCATTGGTTAGAGCAGAAGAATTAGTTTGATCTCTCGCTCTCTACCATAGTAACTCGTGTAACAGAAAGAGATGACGGAATGTTGTCGTTTTACTGTTTTCAAATCATTTAAACAAAATGAGACAGGCTTATTTATACACACGGGTTGTCGTTTGCTGCCGAAATACTATCATTTCACGCAATTTCACGAAAATATTGCGTGTTAGAGTTGTTCGTGATAAAAATACAATATAAGCCAGTGTAGTGTTAGCAAGTTACAAACGTAAATTCAACCTACCTACGTAAGTTTAAAGTGAATTGACAGTTTGTAGGTTATTACGTAACATATGTCTTCCTCCACAACGTATAAATGTTATTTATTATTTCGACCAACTTATTCATGTTATTGATTAGTGTTATCCTGTATTATCTTATTGTTTTGGTGAAATTAAAGATTTTTAAACATATGTAACCATGAGTTCAAAATAGTCAGAAAAATGTCGGAATTCATAGTCGTACTGTCGGACAATCATGTTTTGGAAATTTTCTTCAGTGTTCTTGCAAATTTTTTGTCATTTTGGTTTTCTTCTTCTCAGATTAACAAGTTTCATCTTAACCCTTTCCTTCCTGACGGTACAAATTTGTACCTGTTGATTTCCTGCCTAAAATCTATGCCGCATTATCGTCTATACCTTTGCTAAGCCTGACGATACTTTCTAGTACCGTCTAGCTAGCCAATAACAGCAAAGTATTTGACATACAGCGATTTGGCGCCAAGTAGGGCAAATAATAAGTCTTCGCAACGACGACCGTAATGCGTGGTGACGTGCTGTTGTTTTAGAAAATATTTAAAAATAGTTATTACTTGGTAAGTGCCATTATTGTTTATTACACTTGGAAATTAAGGTTTTTTTTATGTAGTAAATGTGTTTTTAGTGCATAATTCTAGTTATTAGTGTTTGAATAACTCGAAAAATCGTTAAGGACTAATAAGTACCGTCAGTAACTTCTTGTTATACTTTATTTGTTTGAGACATGAGTGAAATTTATTATTTTTATATCGAACAAGTCCACGAATGCATATGAGACAACAATTTTTTTTATTTTTTTTTTGATTTACTAGATTCTTATATGCCTTGAAGAGGTGAATCATTTAAATTTACTGAATTTAAAGTTAATGTTCTTTATACAAATAGAACGGCGTCATATGCGCCTCGCAATTTTTACCTCATGTGGGTATTTAAAAAATAATTTTTTTTATATAATCGTCCCGTACAATTTTTTTACGCTTTTTTCAGGTCTTCGAAATGGATATTTCAAAAAATAATGCTTTGATTGAAGCATTACTTTTAGAAGACCTTCCGGATTGCGATGCGAATTCAGATGTGGAGTTGTCTGACGAAGAAAATATTGAAAATATGCAACTACATACATCTAGAACGTTTGATCAAATTTTCGAGGAAGCCTTGGAAAAATCTTTAGATCAAGCTGAACTTGAGGTTACAAATGAGATCGAAGAAAAAAATGGAGAAGTAAGTCAATGCGCATTACCCTCCGGTTCTTCAGAAACTGTTGCTTTGATACCATCTAAAAAGAAGAAGAATATTGAGCCGAATCGTAAATGGAAAAAACGCGATTTAGAAACTTATCTTCCAGAATATTCTACAAATACGGGTGTGGTCGAATAATGTTTTGCTGGATGTAATACACCCACCGATATTTTTTTAGTTTTCATTGATGATATTCTGGATATAATTATATATCAAAGTAACTTATATGCAGTCCAACATGATAAGGTCCTCAACCTAAAAAAGGAAGAACTGATGGCTTTTATTGGAATGAACTTTTACATGGCCTACAATACTAGACCTTCATGGACAGATCATTTTTCGTCGGCCCCTGATTTGAACAATCCTTTGGTAAGCAAGACCATGCCCAGAGATAGATTTGCAATTATTTTGTCCAACCTCCATTGCAATGATAACTCTCAACTGCTTCCTAACTGCAAAGACAAACTATACAAAATCAGACCTATAGTTGATGCTTTGAACAAACAATTTCAAGGGTGCTACCACGGAACGAGAGAAGTGAGTGTTGATGAATCAATGATAAAATTCAAGGGAAGGTCAGTCTTGAAACAATATCTTCCGATGAAACCAATAAAGAGAGGCTATAAGCTATGGTGTCTGGCTGACCAAAGAGGTTTTATAAAAAAATTATGATTTATCAAGGAAAAGACGAAGTAATGAATGCAAAATTTTCCGATTGCATTTTAGGAGAAAGAGTGGTTTTGGAATTGACAGAATCTGAGTGGGGGAAGGATAAAGTAGTTTACTTCGATAATTTTTTTACATCGGTAGCTCTACTGGAGAAACTGAAGACTGAAAGAACTTACGGATGTGGAACAATGAGGGTTAATCGTAAGGGTGTACCCAACAATCTGTTAGCTGACTCTAAATTGAAACGTGGAGAATGTGACTATCGATTTTCTAGTTTGGGCATCGGGTTTTGGAAATGGAAGGACAACAAATTCGTAAACATTGCTTCGAATTTTCATGGCAACGAAGAAGAAACTGTAACTCGCAAAGAAAAAAATGGATCCAAATCGACAGTATCTTGTCCAAAATCTATCAAAGACTACAACTCTTACATGGGCGGTGTAGATACAGCTGACAGATTGAGGGCCTTGTACTGTGTAGACCGAAAGTCTCCAAAATGGTGGCACAGATTGTTTTGGGGAGTTCTGGATATAGCTTTTGTAAATGCATATGTTGTTCATGGGCTGATACTTGAAAAAACTTCTGTAAAAGAGTTTAGACGGTCAGTTGCACAAGGATTGATGACAAAAAAAGATCTTGACAAGAAAAAAAGGTTATCGAGGGAAAACCAACCCAGCCCTGGCCCATCTAAAAGGCGCAAAGCAAACTATTCGACATTGAAAGATGTTAGGTTGGGTAACAGAGGCATACACTGGCCTACTTTTGTAGAAAACAGAGGCAGATGCGAAGTATGCAGCATCAAGAAGATACAGTCAAAGCCTCACTCAAAATGTTCTCACTGCAATGTATTCTTATGTCTAAATGAAAAGAAAAACTGCTTTACTGAATACCACGAGATTCATTTTTAATTATTTATAACTATTAATATTTATTTAACGATTTAATTAGTTTTAAAAAAAAAACCTATGTTTTAAAAGTTCCTATTATACACATTACTATGATACACAAAGTTCCTGACGGTACAAATTAGTCCAGGTCACAGTAATAATACCTAGAATGCAAATAAAAATCTAAAAAAAATTTATGTGTTTCCTTTACAACATATTATTAAGAATCTCATATAAAACCATTAATTTTGTACTTTTTTCTCATAGCCGTTAGGAAAGGGTTAAGGAAATAAACTGTAAAAGTTTATTTTCTTAGTCAGATGAACCTTGCCCTTAGAAAACATTTCGACATTTTTCTGCTTCAAGGACATTTTTATTTTTAAAATATTTTTTTGGGCTAGTGAATGAATGGAGTAGGCCGAGAGCAATTATATTGTCTATGGTTGCATCTTATTTTTAGATGACCTTGAGTTTTTTCTACCTTGTCTACTGCTCTTTTCCGCACAATAGGTACTGCTTGTATATCTGTGGTTAAGTACTGTATAATTCCGTTACATACAAAAAGCCCGAAGATATCGATCTAGAGAGTGGTATATTTATGGCCTATACTTTCGCGTATATCATATCGGTGTTCTGTCAAAATAATGCGAAATTATTATTTACGTAAATAATATTAAATATCAATATTTTTCAAAATCGTACATGCAAAGAGTTGTTGTTTATTGTCATTAAGTTGAATCAAATGTTTGTTTTATTTGTAAATGCGTATTAAAACGGTAGTTTCACGTAAATAATTACCGTTGTTTGAATAAATGAAGTTGTACGTATTTGTATATATCGTTCTTATGCGCTCTGTCGGCCAATAGAGAAACTACCCCAGCGGCCGGTAAAGGAGGGATTGACACTTTTAAGGAACCTTGGAATGTTTGATTCTTCAAATATATAAAATGTAAATGTGGATAATTTTTACTGTGACGTAATTAATCCAATGGATTGAGAACTTTCTAAAACATATTTTCTTCGATATTATCCAAAAATTATATTAGCAGAAACGATGTTTTTGAAGAAATCTGGTGATCCTATTTTAGTATGAAATTGGGTCTTAATTTTCAAGTTAGCGGAATTAACCAAAACAAATTATTTGAATTCGACCAATCAGATGGCCCAGACCGTCCAGACGATCGCATAATAATATTATAGATAGATGGCATTGCAAAGTTTAAATAAACTTCCAGAAGAAATCTTTTTATTTTGCATATTGAAATATTCGCGCCAGCCCCTTGGTTCGTTCTTTCACCGCCAGAGGAGCGCTCTCTCGGCTATCATCTATTGACGCGGTGCGTATCGGCCATGTTGAATGAACGCGTGCTTTTTTCGTCAAACGTCAAACGTAATCACGTAATTGTGGATAATTTTCACTGTAATGTAATTAATCCAATGGATCATGAACTTTCTAAAACATATTTTCTTCGATATAATCCAAAAATTGTATAAGCAGAAACGATATTTTTGAAGAAATATCGTATTACATGTGGCGATTCTATTTCAGTATGAAATCGTGTCTTAATCTTTAAAGTCTTATTTAAACACAATTTAAATTTGACCAATCAGAGGGCCTACATCATCCAGACGCTGGAGTATTAATACTATCAGATAATGTTTATTTCAGCTGGACAGAGCGGTGTGTGCAATGCTCTGCCTGCCATAAAAGTTAACACATCAAAAAATCAATATAGAAATAAATATTGTATTTGATTAATTTGTGATATTTCACGAGTTGAATCATTAAAGTTCCGGAGTGGTAGATACTGTCAGTACCGCCCAGGTGAAAAACCGCAATTTAGAACCGAAACGTTGCTTGAACCAGATCGGAATTAACAGATACTCCCCCAACTTCCTCTTCCCCGCCTAACACCTTCAGCTACTAGGTTAGGAGCAGTGCAGAATTCATACTAAAAGGAGGTCCTATTTCGCTACATATCTATGAATCTGAGTTATATCACGATTGAGATATAAAATATGCTTTTCTCGAGATAAAAGGACTGCATTTCTTAAATATTAAAGCATTTTGTTATTAAATATATAATAATGCACGCATTTGTTTTTTAAGAAGCAAAATTTTCTTGCTGACATTGTGAGCTATGTCATAATATTAATTTCGTGACACTTAAAGCCAACCTCTTAAGATAATATTTTCTTGTTCAGAAAACATATTTATAAATAAATAATTATTTTTTTAAATACGCTAAGTCTTTTAGATTATTACCTACCTACATACCCAGAAATTACCTACTTATTCTCTGGAGAGAATCATAATATCAATTATTTTTTTTTTGTAAATTATTCCCAAGGTGCCAGAATATAATACCAAATCGTGATTTCTAACAAATTGTAAAATTTAAAAAACCAACTCAAAATACCCATTTCGAAATTCCGAAAAGATTATTTCTATGATATTAATCATAAATAACGCAAATCAAGCAACAAAACTCTTCTCGTCCGGCCAGCGCTAATTACTTACCCACACCGAACATGAACGCATTCTTGCGTTTTTTGTCAACGTATTAGGTCAATTTTCTTTTGAAAAATCGTGAATTTAGCTGTCCAGCGGGTGACAAATCATCTTTTACTTAAAAAAATGGGACGTTCTGCAAAAATCGGTTCGTCCAGCAACGCTGCTTATTCTACTAACAACTACTATTTGGGTTTTAACTGGCTAATAATGTTTATTGGCAAAGGATTCAAAGTTCAACCACAATTATTATTAATGCAGTCCTTATAAGACAGGGACATAAAACCATATAATTACAAGCAGTAGGTGATAAAAGCATGGAATCTATGTTCTTGTCGCTACCTTGAGATTGCATGTTTATAACAAGAAAACATTTTTTTTTTTTTTTATAATTTTTAAAGAAAGACAAACATTCCCGGGTTACGAATAACCCAAAAATGTTTGAAAATCTCCTACTACCACCACAGAAAGCCGAAAATGTTGCTTGTGTTGTGATGGAGGACTTAGCCAGCCGAGGAATCGAACACGCGACGCTCGGGTGAGACCCAAGCGCTATGCCCACTCAACCACTGACCGGTCAACCATATTTATTAGTAGACGCTAACACATAAAGTTGCCAAAGTAAGCTAGGCTAGCAGTTCACAAGAAGTTAGGATACCAACACTGGTGCATGGCAGGAGACATAAAACGAAGGAAATGCGAAAGAATAGAAGAACAGAAAAAAATATACTCGTATTACGAATGATGAGAATCTGGAGAACTGAAAAGAATTCGTACTCGATGTATAAGGATAATAACCAAGATGAAAGGGGCGATCAGATTATTTAGAATCGAAGGAGATAATGATGAAGGGGGTATAAAGGCTGGTTTAAACGATACGATTTTTCATAACTGAAAAATATTACTATTTATCGGTCATGCAAAATGAAAAACAAAATGTACCTACATGTTTTGAAGTATTTACACGGAAACGTCTTTTCCTCCGTTTTCCACCACACGTCTCAGTTCCCACTTCCCTTGTGGTGTGAACTGTACGTTTTACTATTGTATTTTATACTATTTATGTTTAGAGTTCAATCTGGAGGAAGCACTATTGTTATTTTTTACAAAAATTGTATGTATGTAAAATGAGTATCAATAATTTTTAATCAAGAGAAAAATTGAATATCAAATTATAATTCATTTTTTTATTGATTAATTAAACATACTTTATGGCTTGTCTAAATCAATATTTCATGATCGATTTCCTCACCTTCATGTTTGTCGATTTCCACATATTTATGTTTGTAGACCTCGTCTTCATGATTGATTTCCTCATCTTCATGTTTGTCGTTTTCCACATATTTATGTTTGTAGACCTCGTCTTCATGATTGATTTCCTCATCTTCATGTTTGTTGATTTCCTCATATTTATGTTTGTAGACCTCGTCTTCATGATTGATTTCCTCATCTTCATGTTTGTTGATTTCCTCATATTTATGTTAATTATCTGTGGGTTGTTGTGTTGATTGTATTACATATATTTTTTAATGATTTCTTCGTCTTACATAATCTGAACCGGACACTCCGGCGGCAATGGCCAGTTAAGTTTTTTTGCTGTAATTTTGTTCACCCTTTATCTCTTTTATAATTGTAGAACTACTGAAGAATTATGTATTAAAACAAATAAAGTTTTGATTACAACAATCAGTGAAATTTTATTTGCTACAGCTAAAGAAAAAATGTCCAAAAAAAGCTATGGCTATAACTCCCCCGGACTTACCCTATTAAAATTCTGAAAGCTAACAAAAAAAATTGTTTAACTTAATTACTGATGACGAAAAACAAGTAAACATTTACCCGAAATTTATTAGACAAATGTATCACAAACGTTTCTATCAATTTAATTTTTTGTCATTTCATCTAAAATATTTTATAATAAATTCACAAAGTTTCATAATTTTTGTTCAAGAAACTTTCTAAGACTTTGGTTTTATAAAAGTGCAAATTTTAATTAATATGTGGTTATATTTGTATAGTTTCTTTATTTGAATATAAAGTGTGGAATTTTCCCTTTCTAACAGCGTTCAGATCATATTTCTCACCATGACAGTAAGGGAGATACATCGATTTCTATGATACCATCAGAGTTGTTCCCAAAAGTGAACAAATTAGATTGAAGGGTTAAGCAAAGTTTGGTAGCGTGATTTGATGTGATGATTAATAGTAGTGGCTATATAAAAAAGTCGTATATAATTTAAGTTTTTTTCCAAATCGAGGTGAAAAATTAATTTACAATTATTTTATCATTGAAATCATTTCTGGTCCTCACATTATCTTCCTGTTTCGACACAATTAGGTTATTAAGTAAATCAGGTATACTCTGACTCTAAATTATAATATTTCCGCCATACTATAATATTAATAACATCGATGCATTTTTTGTTGTCATAAATGGACCTACTAAGGCCAATTTCTTGCTTTACTTTATGTTTAAAACATCATTTGTATTTGATGACGATCTGTAACAAATGACTTTGTTACGAAGGTCAAAACATTGTTAAATATAGGTTTATGAAACACATCTGAAATTGGGTACAAAGGACCATGATTAAACATTGTCACGTTTGATCTCCGAAAAGGTCTAAATAAAACCAAAATGTGTTTATTACTTGTTGACAGTCCTGAACACGTATTTCGGTGTGGTTTGACCTTCTGGTTGATGATTTCAGATGTCTCGTGATTCAAAAATATTAGCATATAATTAAACTGTGAAAAAATTATTTATGGTTGAAATAAATGTAGCGGATCGGAACCTTGAAGTGCGTTCAATAAATTAAATTTAAAAAATCAACCCATAAAATAAAAAAGGTTTTTTTATCTACGATACATCTATCAAATAGTCTCGGGAACTATTTATTGGATAACCAACGCCTCTGCCATAGGTCACGCCAAGTGGTTCGCTACGTTTGGTGATTTAGCAGGGGTGCCCGAGTTCGTCGGGAGGAGGTGTGTTCAGCTGGTTGGTGTGCCAGATCGGGAGAGGCTGGTTTGTCTGAGGATTGTACCTACCTTCCCAGGGACAGGAGTTACGGAGTTACCGCGTTACAGACTTTGCCAGATACCGATCGTGTAGGACTGCCATTTATTTCGTATATGGGTTGTAATTTCGTCCGATTTCAGAGAATTGCGCAATTATTCGCGTGTGTGTACGTGATTGGACGTCAAGAACTTATAAAATATATTGTGATCAGCAACGAGTCCATTTGCAGAGTTTGAGCTCGATCGGATATCGGAAAGTGTGTTAATTTCTGCTTCCAAGCTTTGCGTCCATTGATTACCGAAAACTAAAGTGAAATTCAAATAGTAGTATTTAAAATAGCCAACGTTCAACTGTGTGATAAAAAGGTTATTTTTGTACTGTTTTTCTATTCTGGCCATGGACACGAATAATTCTCGTAGGTATGAATCTCAAAAATCCACAAATACTATATAATATTTATTTTAATGTGATTTTTAATAAATTTCACAAAATCAGCTTGATTAAAATGGAATCATTGCAGTTGTTTTTGTTTCGATGACTCGTGCTATCATGCAACTGTAAGCTTTTCATATTATTTTCAAGGCGTAATCCCAACGAGGAGACGCCATTAAACAATGCACCGTTTGTCTAATGTTCTTCTCATAGATTACGAAATGCGAGGTGTTTTCAATGGTGTCGCCTCAGAATTACCGACTTTTCTAGGGATCCATTCATCCATTAATGCCGCTCAGCGCCGTGGAATATTCTAGGAGCCGTAATTTAAAATGACGAACTCATGACAGAAGACTACTCCAACTTGTAACAATACAATCCAATGTGTAATTTAACTATAACGCTCACCACACCCACATAATAAAGCTTCACTATGTAGCTATTTGTGTATGTGGTTATATATTAACTACAAAAGGAATGCATTATTTTATTGTAGTAGCAATAAAGATGCCTTTTTCCAAGAAATCTGTTCTTACTATTGGTATGACTGTTGGAATTATTGCTTGCTCTAGCAAATATATTAATTATTCGACCGTGCTTTAATTACGCCCTACCAGTTTAATTTGTGTTTAATCAATTATGTTGTAACGATTATATATTGCTTTTACGAAGTTAAAACATGGCGCATTCAGTTTTATTGTACCCAATGTTAATTTAATATCGATTGCAGGCTCCACGATATTAATGCTCCTTCCCTCGTCATCCCCTTTGAAGTAGTGCTAAGGGTTGGAATTCGCATCTGAGCAAGAATCTCTCGCTAGTGCAAACTCTTTTATGCGAAAACCACATAAGATTCCCGACTGCTCTTAATCGTCCGGAAACGATGGGACTATGGCATCATCCATGAGGCTATGGTGTGATGCTGAAGGGAGTGGGGAAAGGAAGAAGATGTGGAAAATGAAGGTTAAGAAGCACCTACCCGCCTGTCATAGTTTAAGGCAATTCTATCAACGTTTTTCTTCTGAATGGTGATCATTCAACACGACGCGACGATATTATGTTTTTTTTCTTTATTTTCTTTAAACATAATTTCGATTATCAACAAATAAATGAACCATCCTTTTGCAGATAAATATAACTACATTCTTGAATCAATAACCAATTAAATATATTCAAGAAAATTGTTTGATTGCCGTCATAATTTGCAACAATTTCTAAACGTAAATAATATTTCGTTGACAGAAACGTGAATACGAATTGTAAATGACTGTGAAAACCCAAGAACGTGAGAACTTATACTGTGCCTTTAATTACGTACACCTAACACTATCTTAGGATAACAGGTATGTACATCGTATCCTTTTGATTCATTGTTATGTATATGTTAACAAAGTTAATATATTTATGGTAAATTAATAGGTATGTAGCGTATCTACGTGTTATTTGAATAAAATTCGATTTACCCACATTAAATTATTTTAAAAAAGATGAAGTTTTGCGGAATTTCAATTTTACATATTGTATCATATTATTTAGGTATTTAGGTACCATATTATATAGGTCCTCTGTTACCTATAAAACTGTTACCTAGAGCTACAATATCCCTGATTTCATCAGCGAACAAAAAAATAACAATCATGGTAATCTTTCAACAATTGTTGAATGTATTTTGCCAGTTTCACTCGGAAGTTTTCACGAAGCGTCAAACCAAACGTTTATTACTTCAGGGTTTTTACCTATCTACAAAATACATTTACATTTTCAATGTATATGTTAGTACACAATATGGCTTAAAACAATAATAAGTTTTTGACAACCTTCCAGATATATCTACCTAAGTGAATGTCAGAATTGCATATGTTTCAAAGTTCCTTTTCTCAAGACGAAAACGATGTTGTCAGCAGATGAAAATAGCTTCATATTTTGTTGGACCAAACCATTCAAACAGATTAAACAGTACAGTAAGAGTTTTCACTATACATATTTCTGCTTCATAGTTTAGATTAGCTACATGTTGGCGCGGTGAACCATAACATCCATAAAATTATGAATAAAAATATCTCTGCTTGTTAGAACTTTAAACCGCTAATTTGTATCACCATTGTCGTTACCATTACCGATTGTCCTAGAACAGCCTCAACGTGTTCTTATAACCATTAGTAAAAATGAAAACATCAAAATCAATCATAATTTTTCCTATCATTTGTATATTTATATCATTTTTATAAAGTGCCATGGAAAATAAATAGCTCAGTGCGAAATTAATGAAATGCAGTATGATTGATATTTCTGCATTGGAAATTTAAACGTTGAGACAAGAGTTATAAAGGTTTAACTTCGAATACTCGTTCTGCTGAGGTCCGTTTTATCAATATGCCTTTCCATTGTTATGAAGGCACCTTGGAGAGGTAAAGTAATGATTGTACCGTTTATTCCCACGTTCAAAGAACGTAGTTAATGTGTTTGTTTGAAAATAGAAGTAAGTGAATATTATGCATTTCGAAGGGAAGTCTCATGCATGCTGATAATGCGGTGTTTAGTAAGTTCAATGAAAAGTGAAATTTTAAGTTGGAAAGGTGAATAGACTGTAAGTACATACGGTTCAATCAACACATAATTAGTACACCGTACGTGAAACAACTACGAAATGCACTTGACTTTGATGTTGAAACAGAGTTCCAGGGGCCTAAGTCTCTATTACTTAATATTCATATGTCTATGCTATTACTGTAATACTGCGTATACATTTGCAAACCGAAACGCGAGCAGAGCCTCGAATTATGGGAAAGGAGCAACCGCAAACGGTGTTTAGCGCCATTTCCTGTTGCTTTGTTCCTTTCCCATAATTCGAGGAACGGCTCGCGTTTCGGTTCGCAAATGTTTACGCAGCATAATTGCTAAGCGTTTACGTAACACGTATTCACGCAAGTGGCCTTGTTCTAGTAAATATAATGTTTTCAATTTTCAGAACACGTGTTCCAACTTCCACATAATGTATGCGTGCTTTACTAATAGTTTGTTATGAAACCCGTCAATTCATTCGTTAAAGGCCTGCAGTCCCGTTTTTAACAGGAAAACGAATAATGTTACCAGATTTATAATAAATTGACAATATTTTACGTCAGTAAGTTTTCTCTGCGTTTCAAAATATGTGAATTTTTATTGATTTCTATATATTATTTATTATGATCCAGGTTTCAACTTTACCGATGATTGCACAGATTGCGGTTAACATACATCGCATTAATTAAAAAATTCACATATCAAATATGTACAAATTTGGACACTATTTTTATAAATTGAGTGATTTTCGTTGCAAGTTGTTTGGTTAAACATTACAGCCATTTTTATAATGGTGAAATTGATAAAATTTTGAATGGTCTAACTACACATATTCAGGTAAAATTTTAATACCATTTCATATAAAAGTTAAACTCAAACCAAAATGTGAGAAACTTACAGACATGGGGGATGAGAAGAAGAAAATATCGAAGTGATAGGAAGAATATGGTCTTTAACCTAGTACAGGTAGGTAGTCTCGCATTCGTAAATACTATGCGTATCGCTTTCGATTGTCGACTCGTACCATCTGACAATGGTAAAAATATTGAAAGGGAAAAAATGCGGTGAATGTCGGAATTAATTCCTATTATTACCGTGGGAGTGTGAGAGACCTCTTTCTTAGTACAGTTCAACGAAAATGAAATCAACAACCGATGGACACTGGCCATTAGGAACACCAGGTCTAGCTACTCGTTATTCATTTAAGTTATGTAATTTTTTTCATAAGATTAATGTGTGTTTTACACTCCACCTTTTCAGTGTTGGACATAATCCTCCTTAAATATCCTAGAATTTTCGTGTCGTATCTTTTTGTCTGCCATCTGAATCCATTTATACAATTGTCACTGTAACATTGTGGTCGGACCATTTTGTTGATGTTCCGTTTTAGTCCCACGGTCCTCAGCTGGTGAGTTATTGGCAATGTCAGAAATTGTGGTTCCTTCTCGCGACCAGTGTGTTTCCATTTTACATTTGCAATGATTTTAACCACACCTCAAATCTGTTCTTTCTCCGTTCGCGGCTTACCACCCGAATCCAACTATTGTTACTGTAATTTGGTCAGTACCTATTGTTTGAGGTATTTCAATATTCTGTTACTGCAGGTCCCACGATTCTCAGTTTATGAGTAATTGGCATTGTCATTAGTTGTCGCACCTTCTTGCGAACAGCCCTTGTCCACATTTACTTTGATGCTATTTCAGCCACATCTCAAACATTTATTAGCTAAGTGATGGCTTAGGTTTACGGCAACAATTGCACACAATGGCTCTCTGAGCATCATTCAATATTTTAATATACGTAACCTGAATACCCGACTCAGATCTGCCTGTTTGAACACGCTATTCCTAAATTCAGAAGGATTTATTGAATTATTAATACCACAACATTTCGTTATGCATTGCTTGCAACATCAAGTTAAAGATTGTGTTTCGCTAGAAAACAGTTTCATCAAAGTTCAAATTCAGTTTTTTATATATTTTTTTAAGCAATTGCGGTGCCTTTTTATTTTTTGAAAGTTTCAAATGGTTATTTCAAAGATGCGTGGCACATACGTGAAATCACACTGTGAGCAAAAAACTGATGCATTAATATGCACTTTCAGACGTTCAAGACAGCCAAAAATTTCGGAAATTTTGTGATGTTAGTTCACATCGGTTTTGCTACGTCGGAAAACAATATCTCCGGAATTAAATCATTTCATTAATTAAATAAAATAATTAAAACACTTTGTTTTTACCACGATAATCTTTATTTTACCACGATAATCTTTATTATACTTGACAATTTAGTTTTTAGTACATTAATTGTCCTGATGAAGAGAACATCGTTCTCGAAACATGTTGACTTTATATATAAAAAAAAAATATATAAAAAAATAAATAAAGATTATCGTGGTAAAAACAAAGTGTTTTAATTATTTTATTTATAAAATGGTGCCACAAAGTGAATTTGCAAAATTTGAAGATTTAATTAATTCTTCAATATGTATTCAACATTAAGGATAAAATAATTATCTCCACAAATTTCATGTTTTCCGGATACCTTTATTGTTTCTCTAAAGTATCCATTACGCTTTGCAGGATTCCAAATAACAAGGCCAGCCTTGCGAAATTTTGTGCTGTTTTAAACAATACCCCGAAGTATTCCTGTACGCAACTATGGGTACAGCCAATTTATTCTCTACATGGGTATCATTACCCTTTGTTAGCAAAACGTTTAATGTTGTGACATTGTCACATTCAGACAATATCGTCTTATTATGATCATAATGTGCCATTAATATCAAGGGAAATGTTCTAGCCACAAAACTAAACGCGTCCCTGAAAACTCCGAAAGGTGCTAATCTATGACACAAGTTAAAGTGATGGGAGAACAAGTTTTGAGATTGTAATGGCTTTTGCCGTGTATAGTAAGCAGATCTGATAGTTATTTTCTCCCAATCTTTCTTGATTCTTTCTCATATCTCTTCCTTCCTGACCTCCAACAAAAAAACATTACATCTTTTGTAACTGGGATAATCTCTCTATTGCGCGCAGTTACGAATAACCTGGCAACATTTGAAAGCTTCCTATTACAGTAATTAAAATCGAAAAATGTTGTTTGTGTAATGATGGAGGACTTACCTACCCGAGGATTGAATTCGCGACGCCTGAGTAGGAACCCAACACATCCTCCATGGATCGAATCCATATTTATATCAGTCTCATTATATTTTAGGTAAGTTAACTACCATTCACTAGAAATGTTTTGCTTTCTTAAAAATATTTTTAAAATATATCAACGGCATCATTTCATTGTTGGTGGAGTGCAAGCGAATATATGATGCGAATGTGAATGGTAGAAGAAGTCGGGAATGTCCGAAGATGTGGCACGATCAAATGAACCAAATAATTGAGTCGGGCCATATCAAGACTGTCAAGAGTCAGAATAACAGAAGAGTATGAGTGTGAATGAGGCAAAGATTGTGTGCCAAGACCGTGTTGCTTGGTGCCTCTCTGCCTACCTCTGTTAGTTAGTTAGTTATAATATTATGTAACATGAATATATTTATACCCAACTTTTTTTCATTGTCCACTCTTACTGTCCAATATCTTATGATTCTACTCGCACAGCGGATTGGTTGTATTGGTTGTATGGCTGTACAGGTTTGCCAGTGTTCTTTTCTGGGGTGTCTGCCCTTTGGAATTGCTAAAAAATACTAAATATGTATTTTTTGCAAGTACCTACATTTGTTTTGAAAGCTTTCTGTCTAGCACGGACGATCGATAAAACCCTATGTCAATACGATATTGAAGAAATACGTCATCTATGGTCAGTTAGCGATATTTGCGAGCACGGTTTGAATATGATTCCAACAGCCGGTAGACAAAGCCGCTGCCTTTAGCGCGGCCTCCAAGGTGTCGAACATGCCGTCTATATGCACAACTTTTTAGGTAATGTCGTTTGTTATGTAAGATAACTCCCTTTTTAGTGTCAAAAAGTACATGCGGACTGCCAATGTTATTATTTAAATTGGACATTGTCAATTTATTCGTATTGTTAACTTTTAAGTAGCCGTCTGACGTTTAGGAATATCAGTTCCCAGCGAATGTCAATTTACATTATCAACATCGGTCTGGATATTGACAGCGCCACCGTGCTTGGGAAAGCGGTATAAAAACCTCGGTAGTTACATCTATCGATCCGATATTGTAAAGTTATCAATTTTACCGTGCTAGACCAAAACCTCCCATATCACAGGAGGTTTTGACTAGACCCCTTAGTGAACACCACTTTCAATAAAGCTGGTCCTTATTAGTCATTTATTTATTTATTCGTGCCCCAGTGGGCTTTTATATACAGTAAATATAAATGTAAGTAAGGCAGTTGGTAAACTGTTGTTCATTATTTCAATTGTAAAGCAAGTACGTGGTAATGATTTAAAAAATAAATAAAGTTACTAAATGTTTAAGAAGTATATTTGAAATAATATATACAACTCACTTCTTTCAAGTGAGAAACAAGATTAAATGAAATTAAGTAGTGTAAATTATAAAACAAATTAAAGTTATTAAAAAAAATTACGAATATTTAAAAATAAAAATAAATAAAACATGTATATTCTCTACGGAGGTCTCATGTAGTCATGGGGTGTACAGTTGGTGGTTTTTTTTTATTATTTTTTAATGATAAAGTAATGTTTATAAGAAAAGGTTTTTATGCATAGCATTAATTACTCGCCTGAAATATCCATACAAATTGAAAATATTTCCCGAGTAAATTTAAAAAATAAGTTTACAGGTGAAAAAATATAATTAGCACTAATTGTCGATTGAAGTAATTGTACATATTGAATTGTTTGGCCGGTTGGAAATAAGCCGACGTAGCTCAGTGGTCCAGAGCACCTGACCGGAAATCAGAAGGTGCGGTTTCAATTCCCGTCGGCGGCATTTATTTTTAGATATTTTCAATTTGTATTGATATTTCAGGCGAGTAATTAATGCTTATAATAATTGGTTGTTTTCTTGTTTATTATACTAACGTTTTAAGATACGTCGGTCATTGTAGGTTTTTGTTGTTGAGGGATGCATATGCCCTCCAAACACATTAAAATATACGCCCTTTTAACCTTCCATTTTCATACACCAGCGTTCTTTAGTTAATTAGTACCTGGTCTACTGCCTGCGACAAAAAAAAACAAATTACGTCAACATCAAGATTGCATCTAATGACACTACAACGTGCATTTCGTTTTTTTTTTCATCTGAATGCATTATCTTAATAATGAAACTGCGCGTAATGTTAATGGTCATCACAACCAGTTTACAGGGTAAATGGTATGTGATGCGAATTATTTAAGAACGTGATAGAGCCAACGCCAAATCACCAAGTTTACGATGGAGAATAGTACCTATTAATTTATTCATTACCAGTCAGGAACGAAATATGGTGGAATAGTTTCCCCGTATCGCTGCTGAAGAAGCGATGATAGGGCTGGGTTTTCAGTAATGGGTAATTAGGTATCTAATATATAATAGAGTAGACACATTCATAAAAAAACTCGTGTGAACATCAACCATCTAACTATAGGCGTTGGCTAAAGGTAAACATATACAATCTACCTTTATCGCTGTGGAAGTAACGATGTTAGGTGTTAATAGGCACCTACGTCCCTAGATACTAACGAATTGGTTGCGTATCTCTAATTAAATAATACCATCTTTGAGGCGTATTTTTGGAAAAACTTTGTAGTAAATAGTGCAATTATGATGTAAGTGTAACGGTTAACATAAGAATTGTAAGGAGAATATATGACAGTGAAGTAAATGGTAGAATAATCAAATACTTGAGTCGGGTCATGTATCAGGATAACAGGAGAGTATGTATGAGTCGATTTATGAATGTGAATGAAACAAAGAGTACGTGCCGAGACATTATTCTGTGGCGGTGTATTCTCTCTGCCTACCCCTATGGGAAACGGCATGATGATTAGTTAGTTAGTTATTTAAATCAATACATTTACTCCGTACATAGTCAAAGCTAATAAATTAATACAAACTATTATAATCTACATCTTTTTCGTCTACCTTTAATTTCTCAAATGATTTCAATAATGTCGCATCAAGTACAAGTCACCTTGTATATTATAATAATTGTATTGTGAACTAATAATCAATGAATCAGCTTTTATCTCGTATACATAACAAGTTTAGATTTTCCCACGGTCTTGATAATAAATCATCTCAATTGATTCAGATCGTTTCAAGACAGATCGAGATGGATGCAGCATGTACTACAGCAAGGCTGCCCAACCCCAGGCCCGCGGGCCACAATGTGGCCCGCGAACGAATTATAAGTGGCCCGCGTGAAACATTTTCAAAAAACCCGCCAATCCGCCAATTTGAAAAAGTGTCGCCCGCGGTAAAACAAACAATGCAGCTTGCGCGCGGTCACCAGTGTTTTTGCGTCGAAATGGAATCCTGTAGCCACCCCCCCCCCCCCATGGAATTCGAAAAATTGCTGTGGGGTATTTTTTCTTAGCGAAGTTCCGTAACAACCCCCCCCCCCATGGATTTCAAATATTTTGTGCGGAGCACTTATTTAGATTTTTTTGTGGGGAATTATGTTTTATAGAAATTCTCTAACAACCCCCCCCCATGGAAATAGGAACCGTCAGGTATTCAGTGGCCCGCCAGTGATTCAAAATCGTCAATTTCGCCCAACTGCTAAAAAGGTTGGGCAGCCTTGTACTACAGCATTCCTGGTAGTTAATCAAGATAAAGGTGTGCCGGGTTGTTAATTTGCATAATAAATAAACCATAAAGCGAATAGATGAGTTTAACATAATCTTACGTGACAAGGTTGAAATGATATCACATTTAAATTGTAAGCTTTTAAAACACATATATTTCAAATACCAAAGCATTGTTCGTAGATACATAAATATATTGTACTTGTGTAAAATTTTTCACGTATAGGTACATATATTAACTAGCCATCAGTGGAATTACGGCATCCTCAGTTGGGGTATGTTGTTAGGTTAAAAGTAAGTGAGAAGTGCTAACCTACAATTATACAATTTGTCAAAAAAAACTTCACTATCTCAATGACAATTCTTTTTTCAAACTTTCTTCGGATATGTACCATAATATTGACTATTCCAATTTGATAGCTAGTAGCAGGATCCTCGCGCATATGAACTCTAGCGGGATAAAAACAATACCCATCTTGAGTCGGAAAAGGAACACGAAAATAAATTTACAGACAGATCAAATGCCAAACGTGTCGTTGTGCTCAATTGCTCAGTCGATAATGATTGAACTTTGGACAGTCTGTTTCTGAAATTGTTGGCTTTTGAAAAGTGATATTAAGTCAAGAAAAATGATAAATAAAAACTAGGTTACACAGATTAGGTTAGGTAAGGTTTAAAAGTTAGTATTTTTTCATCACTTTTAATGACTATATCACTTTTCGAAAGTGTGTTGAATTTCCACTATGTTTAGTTGTCATGGAACCGTAACAAAAGTAGCGTGGAAGATTTTCTTCAGATTTCTTTTCACGTTTTCGGTATTCGAAAACGTAAATTTTGAAATCACGAAAATACCTATTCAAATTCAAAATAAAATATTGATTACCTATACTAGTAGACATAGCAAAGGACGCTTATTTCCCATCAACGTTTTGTATTTAGATATACTAGCAAAAGGTCAAATTCCTTAAAATTTTAACTGGCCTTACTTTAAACCTACGCGTTAGGAATGGTTTATATGTTTCTTTGAAAAAACAAAGGGAAAATTGAACCTACCGATTGTTTTCGTTTCGTTCGAATTTACATACATTACTTTCTCTAGGGGCCCAAAGTGCTATTCCTCATTAGATCACGCCAATGAGTCAACTAAACTGTGCTAAACGTTTTTTATGTTGAAAACAGCTCCAACCACTGAAACATAGTTATATAGATTGGCAAGGCCGACTACAGTACCTACAGGCCTTGGCGCGACGGATTTTGAAATTTCACGCGATCAAGTCAGTGCCATCGAGCAACGACAGTTTGCATATAGTAGCGATTGTTGTTGATTATCATTGCTACTATATCAATTAACCAGGGTGACTATTTAATAATAATAAATGTATTAATATCTTTCTTTTTTGTAACAAATATTGATAATATGAAGTAATTATAAATACAGTATGGAGTGTTTTTTTTATGAAATAATAATAAATATATTACAAGATGTTTTTAAGTGCAGTTGAGAGATTCCGGTTTCAGTCTGTATTTGTCGTCAGATTATTATCTATTTCTGATCTCCCTGTGCTTTGTATCCAGCTTTCTACTTGAGATTTAAATAATATAATATTTTTGTGAGTTTTGAATAAGACTTCGTAGTTTGGTGGTAGCGCGCCCATGCCTTTTCTCTAGTCGGCCTTGACAGATTGCCAAATGACGTCACACAGTTGGTATGTCATCACAATATCATGCAAAGGGGCTGCAGTCAGGTTCGAATGACGTCAGAGGCGTTTTAATTTCTTGGTAATTGAATATTTATTGAAAGGCCATTATTATTGGTACGAATAACCATATATTATTATGTAAGCTCAATTTTCGCCGACTATCGGATAAATTGATGAAACCTTTTCAATAAATTGTTGATTTTCAGAACAGAATATCAAATTCGTTAGCCTGCCTGGAACCTAAAAGTCGACAAATCTTATACAAATTAGAGACATCAATTATCATTCCATCAGATCAAATTACAAGTCTTCTGATTACATATTTCAGTGGCAGACCTCAGTTTCAAAAATACGGTAGTTTCAATCCTGCATGTAAAAACTGTGTCCAAACGGTTCAAACAATTAAAAGGGTATTGTTTAAATTGGTTCCTCCAACGCACGGAGGTGGCCCATCACGTTAATTGTATGTCAATGGTTTCTAACTCGGGTTCTAACGACACGCACCATTGCAGTTATTATGAAAATTGCGTCACTAAAAATTAGTACGCAGGTTGTACAATGAACCAAAACAAACCCGAAATGTAAACGTCGTGTGTAATTAAGTAGGTACTTTGAGTGAGAAAACAAATACGTATTATATCACTCTAGTTGGTCGTGGACTTGGTGTTAAATTGCCTGAATGTCAAATATAATCTACACCAATAATAAATTAGTACTATAGATTCGGGTGGAAAAAGTGAAAAGATAATCTTGAATTTTGGTCTGAGATATTGATTATGTATTGTATCGATAACGATAGTGGGTTATTTCTTATTTTAAGGAAAATATTTTCGTTGAGAAATTCGGCAAAGAAATATATGTGCAAAAATTCATGACGCCATTACTCACTAATTGCGAGTTTTTGGTGATTAACACAAACAGATTTTCTGCTTTTACGTTTAAATATTGTCAACTTATCCACTGTTCTTGGTTTTTCTGTACGCCACAGTTTTCGTTTGACCAGTGGTGTGGACAATTTAATTCGACGATACGATAGAATTAAGTTTTGTAGTTTAATTGAATTGTATTTTTTCTGCTTTGCTTTCCAAGTGAAAAAAGTCCCATATATGAATATCGTGTTTATTAGCGCCCTTATTAAAAACGTACCGCAAACTTATTTTCGCTATTTTATTCCAGTTGGACGCCCAGCAAAGGTATAGCGTGTTCCAGAGAGGCCTTTGGCAGCTGGTGAAGGGAGTGAAGACAGACAGACTGACCGACATCAACCTCTGGAGGCAGTTGAGGTTCCAGTCCGCCATCGGACCTGCAGCACTTCCACCAGATCAACTCGACAGGGTAATTAATTTAACTTGCGGATTATAAACCCGTCACCGCCAATTTTTTTTCTGCTAAACCCTAGGGGCTGCTTCTAAGTCTTGACTAAGCCAAATTTATTTTATATTATTTAAAAGAAAAACTGAATACATATAAGGCATATATTTCGAAATAGTGGTTAATTATGGTTATTGGACAAAATAAATATAAATAATTAATTATTCGGGAGAGTAAATTCTCTCGAAGAATTGTTAAAACAGGCAAAACTGGATCAAAATTAAAAAAAAATAATCTTCAAATGTATAAACTTTGTGTCCAAATGGATAAATTAATGATCAAATAAATAAAATATTTATCCGAATGGTCAAAATTACTGTTCAAGAAAATGAATTTTCAATTGGATAGATCATAAATGTCAAAATGAACAAAATTAAAGACAAAATGGACCAAATTACTGTCTAAATTGATAGTCCAAAAATGTAGGTAGGTTCCCAATTGTTTATGGGAACATAATTCGATCAAATAACATCTGAAAAAAAACACATTTTCAATAACTCAACAATTCCTTATCTTCCAGTACAATCGTCTCATCAACGACATGCTCGCCGTCTACAACGGCGCACAGATCTGCGCCTACAATGAGCCGTTCCGCTGCGGGCTGAGGCTGCAGCCGGACCTGGTGCAGATAATGGCTAGGAGTCGAGACTGGGAGGAACTGCAGCACACTTGGACCGAGTGGAGGAGGAACACGGGGCTTAAGTTCAGGGACCTGTACGAGCAGCTGTCTGACCTTACTAATCAGGCGGCTGTACTTAACAGTAAGCACTTTAAAATATCATCTATACACAGGCAGTTTTTTTCGTTATAATGGCGACACCGAGTCCTACATACACCGATGTTAGAACACTTATTACATTAGATAGGTATAACCAAATGTCAAGTTATGCCAGTCTCCCGAATTTGACAGTAAAACTTCGTTTTTCCACAAATAAGAAAGAAGTATTATTATTATAGAGCTATTAAATATATAATTTATATACCATCATTTCAACTTTATAAAAGAGGAAATAATAATGACTAATAACATGTTTCATGTCGTTTATCCACAAAATAAATAACAGAGACCCGAGATGTGAGCCTTTGGGTACCTACCAACCCCTGAGAGAACGATTAAAATCTGTGACATTTATTTTATTTTAATAATATGAACCAATCTTCCGAAGGTATTTCATAGCAAGTCGTGATTTACTTTGTCGAAAGCCTTAGGAAAATCTGTGTAAGTATCATCAACCTGTTTCCTAGTGTCCTCGGTGCTGTCCTAAGTTAGCTATATATTACATAAATATATGGAAAATTGGACAGTGGAAATACCGAAAACAACGATATGAATTTTCCTGTCGCCGTTATATTGTTAACGCTTATCGCTGTTCTTTATGACAGGCTGGGTATTTTATTCAACTCGTTTTGTGTAGGTCGGCTAGTACGTGAAACGAGCTACAAGCATCTGTGTTTCCTCCTTCATTTAGATACCACATTTAGCATACCTCACAAAGCTGCCCAATGGTGTGGCGATATTGATACTTTTCTTTACACTCTACAGACGGGGGGCACTATTGTGAGGCTTCACATAAAAAATATACGTCGGTTTATTAAAAAAATGTGCTGCTGTATTTATTTTAGCCATTTTTGGAATTTTTGATTTCCTTCAAACTTCATGTCACATTTTTGGTTGGAGCAACTCGAACCGGATTCTTCGGATCGGAACAGCAAAATATGTAAATCTCGCTTCTGAGATCACCTAAACAAAAGACTTTGTCAATAATTTTTATAAAAATACTCAAAACAATGAACTCAGATTTTCTACAGCTATGTAATTTTTCGATACACGTTTGAACAAATTCAGATAACAGAAAACTATTTTAATCGTGTCTCCAAATTGGAGTAATAATATCCCGTGATGAATTTAGAGGTACGAGAAAATGTAAGATTGATGCGAAGTAAGCCTTACGACATCTATGGGTAATATTGTAAAACTATATTGTTCAATATGAAGTACATAGATGGCGGTATACAAATTATTGCTAACAATAATATTAATTTCATTTTTCCAGACTTCACGGATGCTTCTGATTACTGGACCTTTCCTTTCGAGTCTCCCCGCTTCCGTCTAGAAGTCGATGAAGCTTGGCAGCAAGTTCAGCCTCTGTACGAGCAGCTACACGCCTACGTCCGCAGGAAGCTGCGTGATCTCCACGGCCCCGAGCGCATTAGCAGGTCCGCCCCGCTGCCCGCCCATATCCTTGGAAACATGTGGGGACAGTCCTGGACCAATATATTGGATGTGACCATACCCTACCCCGGCAAGAGCTTCTTGGATGTAACGCCAGAGATGGTTCAGCAGGTAAAAACGAATAATATTGCCACAAATTCTATTTATTCGAGATCGTAACCTCTTTGCAGGCGGCCAAAGAGCTATTCACTTTTGCAAAAGTTTGACATGCCCGTATTATGATGGTATTCGAAAAAATCTTCACTAGCGACGACACCGACTGCATAGTGCTTTTTGTTCATGGTATGTAGAACAGTTTAGTTTATAACTCCTTTAGGAATTCAGTGAGAAAAAGTGTCGTCAGGTGGCAGTAGTATCAGAAAATACAAAATAATATTTAAAATATTAATTTATTAAATAATAATTTATTAAAAATATTGTTCTATTAATCATATGTATTTTTAATATAAAAAAAAATAATCATTTTAAAACCTATCACTGACAGTGAAAACAGATTTTTATGAATGCCAGATGAAATAAAACAACGACTTTGAGTGGCTGAAAACAATAATACCGTAATAATTATTGAAAACAGGATTTTTAACAAAATTTAAAACAGGAGGAAAAATTAAAAAATTACTTAAATTAAAAAAATCAACAAAAATAGGTCTCGCCATGACAGTGTTTTACCACTGCCGTGACCAGGAGTCGAACCTGGGTTACCACGGCCACAACGTGGGGTCCTAACCACTAGACGATCACGGCTATCGAGACCTCTGACGAACGCGACGAAATATATGTTTTTCTTACCATTTCACACTCTTTCCATTTCGCGGTTATGCCAACTTCTGATATTTTCCATACTTTGAGAATTTAGATGGCAACATAATTATTCTTACTGCCATCTAGCGGCACTAATTTTAAGCGGGATATTTATTTTATTTTTTCATATTTTTGATTTTACGTAAATAATATAGTTATATGACTTTACTTTTTTTAAGCTCATACAAATAGCCGTTTTATCCGCTTGGATCACGTAAAGGTACGTCTGTCACTAAATGACATGTCCTCATAAAACTCGTTCCATCTCATTTTCTCTTATTGTGTATTATATCAATCAGCGATCAACTAACCAACTTAAAAAAATAGATGCACAAATACAGAAATAATAGCAAAATATTTTAATAACTTCTTCGGAAATATAGGAAAACACAACAAGTACAGAAGAAGACGTTGACAAAATAATGAACACGTTGAAAAACAACGTTGCACGTGGAATAAATTAAATAACACAGATTGCATTTCAGAAAATAAAATAAAAAAGGAAATATTAAAACCTATAAGACACCACAAGTACCAGGCGATGAAAGTATTCAACAATCCACTCGACACTAAAAATGAACGAAACAAAGAAACATTGCCCAAACAAAATGAACAAATTTATATATATTTTTTACAATAATTTATGTCATCTTTGAGGAGGGTCTTTTCTATTTGTTAGACTATTTTTGGAAGTTGGTACCTATGGTCCACGATGATAAACATTTACAAGAAAAAAACATCTTTTATCGATTTTTAATTTTTAAATATTTTTTTTTTAAATTCATTTTATGACCGTTTGTAATAATACAATTAGAAAGATTTTTTCATCTCCCCTCAAAACCAGTAGGTAGCTAATCTCTCTTCCATATACTGAAATTAATAAATAATACTTAAATTACTTACAATTGAGTAACATTTACTTTCAGAGCTATCACATATTGCAACAAACGTCTGATAGTGAGTGTGTAAAATAATAAATATCATAATATTAGGCTACATCTTACGTACAATAATAATTTCTTTTTTAACGACTCATAAATCTTATAGTGCTTACATTACAAAATACGTCGGTTCACCACGACATTTTACTTGTATCATTATTAAATAGGTCATTTCGCTAGTTCAGTTTAAAAATAGTCGGTATTGGTACCTAAAAGAACACAATAACCCTTTTTGATGTGAAACATCTTTTGGTGTACCTAAGGGGGAAAACCGCAGCATGCGTGGCAAGCGTGGCAAGACGGGGCGACGCTTCATTCGGCCAGCCTAGTGACGTCGTCGTGACTCGTCGGCTCTTTCTACGATATATTATTATAAGTCATATAATTTTAATGAAGTTTTAATTTGTATTATTTATTTGTGTTTATTTTAATAATAATACAATAATTGTTTCGAAAATTTAAAAGGCTTGTTTACTTTTACTTTTCACTTCCTTCAATGAAAATCAAGTTCGGTGTTTCATATTTGTGCCAGGCGTCGTCCCCGTGACGGCTATTATTATTTTAACATTTAATTTTATAATAGTGGCCATGAGATTAGCTAATAATACTAGAAGTAGAACTAAAATCAATAAACCAAAATATTGTAGGATTTTCCATAAATACATTATTTTGTTCAGATTTTCGGGAGGGGGGGGGGTGGTGGAAGGGTGGGAGGGAAGGGGGATTGGAATGGGAAATGAACAGGAAATCTTAATAACCTTTATTTTGTAAATATAGAATACATAAATTATAGCCATATTAAGCCATATTACGGAGTTAGTAAAGAGAATAAGGAAATGTATATATATATTTGTTAGGTTAAGAAATATTTTAAATGTGAAAATTCAAAAAAATGTGTATTATGCTCTTGTCCACTCCCTGCTTATCTACGGAATCATAGGTTGGGGAGGATCTTATAAAAACAACCTAAACTCAGTAAAAGTCTCGCAAAAAATTATTATAAAGGTAATACTTAAAAAAAACTGTACTTTTCCAACAAAATTGCTTTTTAAATTGTTTCCAGTACCAAATATTAATGATATATTTAAGCAAACTTTCATTATAAAAATGTGTAAAGAAAAAAATAACAAAGAATATCAAGAATTTTACAAACTGATGAGAAATGGAAATCAATTTATTACGCCAATCTTTAAAACAACTCAAATTCAAAACCATTATATTTACCAAGCCATAAAAAACTACAATAATCTCCCCTACGAATTGCGCTGTATTACGAACCAACAAGAACAAATACATAAAATCAAACTTTTTTTTCCAAAAAAATTATAGTAAAAAATATATATTTATAGTAAAAAAATTATTATAGTAAAAAATTTATAGTAAAAAAAATATATAGTAAAAAAAATAAATTATTATATATAGTTTACATGAATCTAAGTAAGAATCGTGGCTCCCTTATCAGGCACAAGAGCTGCTCTTCTCTGATAAGGTATACATGACCAATTTATTATGAACCTAAATATTATATTTTGCAAAATATGTATGTATTTGTAACCCATATGATCTATATTAAAATAATTTTTAAAAAAAATTCGGTAACCACTGACCAGAGCTGATGACTTCTTTCGAAGATTTTATTAAATAGCGTTGTCCTAAAACTAGTGATACTTTTGACTCGAAAACGAATTCAAATCAAAAGAAGTTAAACCACTCATTCATTCTAAATGTGATGTAGACTCAATAATTGCATATATCTAAAAATAAAATAAATCTCGGATTTTCAATAACAACACAAAATGAATAACAAATTCCAAATATAAACCACATAAATAATTAGTTGAATGAAAAAGTGTCTAAATATGAATTATATTATTTTTTCAGGGCTACACTCCGCAGACCATTTTCCAACTGGCCGATGAATTTTTCGTATCCATGAACATGACAGCGCTTCCGCCTGCCTTTTGGGAAGGCTCTATTCTAGAGAGGCCTCCGGGAAGGGATGTGAACTGCCAACCCTCGGCGTGGGACTTCTGCAACGGGCAGGACTATAGGTAAATAAATCATTTATAAAAATTATAATAAACTACTTGTAAATAGTTATAATCAAGCGGTACAATATAATTTTATATTCTCTAGCGGCTAACTTAGGAACACAATTATTTATAGATTTGGTACTAAAATGTTGGATTTTGTCATAGGAAAAGTTCTTGTGGTTCCCAATAATTCCACCGAAGCCAATCTCACCGAGGCGCCACTGTAAAGTTTTCATTCGATTATGATAGAAATTCCAGAAATTAATTTTTCACTTGTAGCAAACACTTTGTGGGTATACATAATTATAATAATTAAAATAAAATAACTTTGTTTGAATACCACTTTATTGTATATATTTATAACCAACCGGTTTCAGTTCAACCCGAACCTTCATCAGGGCTAATAAAAACATATTAAATTAATTACAGAGGTGTATGGGTACTTATAGTTAAGCTGGAAGAGGGAGAGAGAACATCAACTTTGGTGGGGGTGGAAGACTTAGGTAGGAGAGAGGGGGTAAACATAGGTGCAGGGAATGGAAATATATTTAAAATGGGGCTGTTTGTTAAATCTAATTGTTTATTTAATAAATTGATTTTATTGACTTTAAGGGATTTTTTTATCTCGAGTGCTTCTAAATTGTTGAGGCGTAGACCTATCCCGTTTCTATGTAATACTTCTATACCTGAAGGCTTATCAAATGAGTGATCTTTATCTATTAAATGTGTTGCAAATTCCGAAAAACCTATGTTATTTAAGCATCTCAAGTGCTCAACTACCCGCGTTTGAACATTTCTTGCAGTTTTACCAATGTAAAATGCTTCGCAATCATTACATTTGAGTTTATAGATGCCAGAATGGCTTAAATTATTTTCTTTATCTTTTGAGTTAATTAAAAGTTTACCTAGGTTATTATTGGTATAAAAAGCGGCTTTAATTTCTGTTGGAAATTTTAAAACACATGAGGACGAGAAATTATTAATGTATAAAATTCTACGCCAACCGTGGTTTTTATTTACTGCGATGTTGGGGATACTATTATACAGGAATTTATTACAAAATATGAGTCGTTGTTTTTTTGCAAGGATTTTATCAATTAAGGTATGGGTTTATCCATTATTTATGGCGATAGATTTGATTATAGAGAGTTCAATATTAAAGTTAACTTGAGATAGTGGAATAGTGACAAGTCTGTGGACCATAGAATGGAAGGCAGAATGTTTATGGGAAATGGGATGGTTTGAAGTACTATGAATGACTGTATCGGTAAAAGTAGGTTTTCTATAAATATTAAAATTGAATTTATTATTAATAATGGAAAGGGATAGGTCTAGAAAATTTAAACTGTAATTAGTACCTATTTCTACTGTGAACTGAATATTTTTATGGAAAGAATTAAGGAGGGACAAGAAAGAATTAAGTTGACGTTCTGTACCTTTCCATATGCAAAAAATGTCATCAACATAACGTTTCCACATAAAAACATTATTTAAAAGAGGTGAGTTAGAACTAAAAATATTTTTTTCCAAGTTATCCATGAAGATGTCAGCAAATAGGGGACTCGTAGGAAGACCCATGGGTAGTCCGTATTTTTGTTGGACTATAGCATCATTAAATTTAAAGTAGTTTTGGTTAAGACAGATGTTAAACATTCGGGCAAGATCGTCAGAAAGATCTTTTGGTAGGTTTGAATTTGTTAATAAATTAGACAATATAGTTCTACATTCGGGTACAGGTACATTTGGGAATAAATTTACAACATCGAAAGAAACTAATTTACAGTTATTAGGTAAAATCAAATCTTTTAAATTATTGACTAATTCATAAGAATTCTTAATTGTATACACAGGGGAAAATACATTTGAATTATTAAATAGGTGAGTCACAAAGGAAGCTAATTTGTAATTTGGGGAATTACAGCATGATACTACAGGTCTAATGGGGCTATTAGTTTTGTGGATTTTTAAGAATCCGTATAGTCTTGGGATTTTTGGGCATTAAAAGTTTGTAAATCCCCAGTTTTTCAAGATCTGTCATATGATAATGTCAAATTCCTCACGAAAAACCCAAAAATCCCAAGACTATACGGATTCTTAAAAATCCACAAAACTAATAGCCCCATTAGACCTGTAGTATCATGCTGTAATTCCCCAAATTACAAATTAGCTTCCTTTGTGACTCACCTATTTAATAATTCAAATGTATTTTCCCCTGTGTATACAATTAAGAATTCTTATGAATTAGTCAATAATTTAAAAGATTTGATTTTACCTAATAACTGTAAATTAGTTTCTTTCGATGTTGTAAATTTATTCCCAAATGTACCTGTACCCGAATGTAGAACTATATTGTCTAATTTATTAACAAATTCAAACCTACCAAAAGATCTTTCTGACGATCTTGCCCGAATGTTTAACATCTGTCTTAACCAAAACTACTTTAAATTTAATGATGCTATAGTCCAACAAAAATACGGACTACCCATGGGTCTTCCTACGAGTCCCCTATTTGCTGACATCTTCATGGATAACTTGGAAAAAAATATTTTTAGTTCTAACTCACCTCTTTTAAATAATGTTTTTATGTGGAAACGTTATGTTGATGACATTTTTTGCATATGGAAAGGTACAGAACGTCAACTTAATTCTTTCTTGTCCCTCCTTAATTCTTTCCATAAAAATATTCAGTTCACAGTAGAAATAGGTACTAATTACAGTTTAAATTTTCTAGACCTATCCCTTTCCATTATTAATAATAAATTCAATTTTAATATTTATAGAAAACCTACTTTTACCGATACAGTCATTCATAGTACTTCAAACCATCCCATTTCCCATAAACATTCTGCCTTCCATTCTATGGTCCACAGACTTGTCACTATTCCACTATCTCAAGTTAACTTTAATATTGAACTCTCTATAATCAAATCTATCGCCATAAATAATGGATATACCCATACCTTAATTGATAAAATCCTTGCAAAAAAACAACGACTCATATTTTGTAATAAATTCCTGTATAATAGTATCCCCAACATCGCAGTAAATAAAAACCACGGTTGGCGTAGAATTTTATACATTAATAATTTCTCGTCCTCATGTGTTTTAAAATTTCCAACAGAAATTAAAGCCGCTTTTTATACCAATAATAACTGTCGCGCGTCGGACCTGGGGGGGTCCTGACTTACCCTCGGCCAGCTCAGAAGCGGGGCATGAGACGTCTCTCTCATAGTCAGGGTTCGGGGTCAGCGCGTGGCTCGAGAATCCATATCCCACCGTCTATACAAAACACTCCCATACGACTGTTATGCCCAAATGAAAGAGGTTAGGTTTTTATGAATTAGCATTGTATTTGAGCGGCTAAAGGACATTACATGGGTGAATAACAACAGTACACAGGTTATTACATCCTAAACTGGAATTATCAACAAGGGTTCCCTAATCTCTCTCTGGGAAATAATTAACAGCTCACTCTCTCTAGATCGGCAGGCAGCGTGGATGAATTTAGGTTATTAGCGGACACATTCAAGGGTAATAGGAAATGTAAGAGACTCACAGCATGGTGTTGTCGGGTATCCTGTTGATTTGCAGGACTGAGCGCCGTGTCTCAAACAAACGGTGCCAGCCTGTCGATGTTCAAAGCGCCATTTCCGTACGTTATTGCTTTCGACGGAGCGGTGCAAATTGGGAACGCGGGAGCCGAAACGAACACACGTCCAGCCTGGTCAGAGGTCGGCGCGCGAGCGGGGGGCGAACGGGGCGTAGGGTCGCCGGGGGTGGGGGAACTGTAGCGGATGTATTGCGCGTTCTTCACTACGTTTGGTCTAGCAACTAATTTGAATAATTCCCGCTCTCAGGCTGGCAACTGTAGGATCTTTTGCGGCTAAAATCTGTTATATGACACCTCCCCCCGCGCTCGTAAAAAAGGCGACGTGGTAATGGAGCATCAGGGTTAAAAGATCCTCTATGTGCCTCCCTTGGGGTTTTTTTGACAAAACAAGAGTTGCCCTTAGTTTGAGAGACTTGGATGGCCAGAGGGATGCCTAGCTAAAACATAATGACTAGCTTATGCCATAGGCTAGGTAACAATATTTGTGGGGAGAAATGAGGAAGGGTACATAGCATGTTTGGAGCAAATAAATTTTGGGGAGAGAGCAGGTGTGGAAACAACAAGTAAAATTATGCAATTTGAAAACAATAGACATGGTTATGCAATTGAAAGACAAAAGACAAAATTATGCAATTGAAAGACAAAAGGGCATGGTTATGCAATTGAAAAACAAAAGGGCATGGTTATGCAATTGAAAAAACAATAGACAACATTATACAATTGAAAAACAAAAGGGCATGGTTATGCAATTGAAAAAACAATAGACAACATTATACAATTGAAAAACAAAAGGGCATGGTTATGCAATTGAAAAAACAATAGACAACATTATACAATTGAAAAAACAAAACAAAAGACGGAATGTTAAGGTGTGATTCTAGGGTTTCATTGGTCTGGAAGCTAAGTTTGCGTTGCGTTGGTTTTTTGGTTTTGAAGAGTTGCGAAGGAAACGAGATTTCACTGACTCTAAAAGATTACATTATCACTGTAATCTGACCCATTGAGATAACACTCAGGAGTACACTTAGGTCTTGGAAAAAAAAACACTTTGCTTCGTTGTGGGCGTTGATGTTTGCGAAGTGGGGCTGTGGTTTGCGGGGCTGCGGCTATGGTTACAGTGGTCATTGGAGAGAGTAGTCCAGGTTCCGTAGTTATGCCAGTACGAGTCCTATGTGCTATTATGGTGGGCACGGATCGTATGTGTTGGTTATCGGAGCATAATGTAGCTCAGGATAACTTTTTAGAGATGCGCAGTTTGTGTTTACTGGAGGGGCAAAGGGTAATTATGTTTCACCCATGACCTGGTATGTGTCACTGCATGACAGAGCAAGAGACGGTATAACTGGCATTGGCATTGAGGGCAAGAAATTTGAACTCCGGGACTAGCGTGTCCGAAAGGTAGTTCAGAGTGTCATAAAGTATAGTGGGACAACTCGGCTTGCAGTGGTGAGACAAACGTCATACATATGATTAGTATTGTCTGAGCTTTCAGGAACAAGATGGAACAAGTGTGTAGCGAGTAGTAGTCGAGGGACCTTTGTAACCACAGCGCAGGCTGCTAGGAGGTGAGGCTCAGCTTGGCTGCCGGAGATGACATCCGCCTGGGCTTCTTTTTAAATCCGGGGGGAATTATTATTAAAGCAAATTTCTTGAAGTTTACCTGCCTAGGGACCAATGAAGAAAAGTTTGGAGAGAAACAAAATGTGTCCAGAAAAAATAAACAAACGAGGTTTAGCTGCCGGTCCGGAGAGTGACGAAGAGTGTGAGAGAGAGGTAGAGAGAGGTTCCTAACTAGTTTTGATTACATAAACATTATCCTTTATTAGGATGACTTGGTGTTTGCCGAATGACAAACTGTCTTGGTTGAAAAACAACCGGCCTTCTTTGGCCTATGTTAACATACAGGTGGTAACATTTTCGTAGGATTTCAAAGAACAAGACAAAAAATTCGTGAACGAGTCACGGCAACAGCAGGGAAACTAATTCATGAATAAAGGTTGTCAGAAAAGACAGACGATACGCCAAGTGCGTATCATACATATTCAAAATTCATGAATGTGTTTCGTTGAGGAGAGAAAAAAAAATGACAACATACGTGAAAGGTGAGGTAGGAAGCCTGTTGGTGACCGGAACAATTACCGATTCGAACTCGAAATGAGGGCGAAATATGGTCGACAACAGATTTTCCACTTCATACATATTGCCTGAGGGCATGGGGTGGGGAGGGGGGAAAAAGGACGGGAATTGAGTTACGAAATTGCTAGAGACTGGACTAATTTCCAATTCAACCTCTATGTGAGAGTGAAACATATTCAACCAGCAGATTTCCTGACTCTTTACATTTTAATAAAGTGGATTAATTTTTAAACCGCATTTGAATACACATTGTACTAAAGAGGCTAATCTTTTGCGTGTATTTGGCAAAAGATTAGGGGTCGTTTTAAACTTCTACATGATTGTGAGAAAAGACAGACCCTAGTTCCAATTTCACAAACCTGGGATTCTTCTTATTCGTTTCCCAGATGACGAGTTTAGTGGTTTTGTGCCCATCGATTAACTCCTGCGGCACTATGCCCCATAATTGACAGTGAAGCTGAAAACTAGTCCTTTTGGGATAGTAGATATTCCTGGGCTTCTTTTTTTTTGGAAAGCAGCAAAAACAGGAAGTCCACGGGCATTGGCGTTGAACAAAGAGGCTTCTGTGAAATACTTACGTAGTTCACATATAAAGGTTTGATATTATTTCGTTCGCACGATTCATGGTGAGTATTGTAACGTCTTCACGTATAGTGTACAAGTATGCAGTATATGCAAGGTACAACTCAATTATAGACAGAAGTCAAGGAGTGTAAAAACAGTTCCTTAAAGGAGATGACGATGTCGATATTATGTCGTTCACACGAATCACGGTAAGTATTATTATTACGTCTCCACGTCTCGTGTACAGGGTTGTACACAATTATACACAAAAGCGGTTCTCATGACATGTTAATGACACACGACCAAATTATACACAAGGGCGGTACTCATGGCAAATTAATGTCACACGACCAAATTATACACAAAGGCGGTACTCATGGCAAATTAATGTCACACGACCAGATTATACACAAAGGCGGTACTCATGGCAAATTAATGTCACACGACCAAATTATAACACATGGTTATAAGTATTAAGTAATTGTAACGAACTTCTCGTGTAGTGGTGGATTTTGTAAGGATCTCTCCTATCGCGTGACAATTTTTACATTTAAATATAATTCAACAAAAGCTAGCAGTATCATTTGATACTGTTTGCAAAGATTTGTTAGATTGACTAACTCCGTAGCCTGGAGGGGCGTACGATGGAACAATAGAGAAGATAAACAATTTTAATGTTACTTCATTGTGTTACAAGGTGCAAGATGATGGTAGAAGGTATTTCTACTTACATCGAGCGATGGGTGGGAACAGGCCCATAATGGCTTTACATACTGTTCGTTGTAGCGTGCAATTGGGTTGCAAACACTTGGTTAAATGGTGAGACAAAGGTTGGGTGTTTATATTATGCAACGATGATCGAACAAAGTCCTGTTGATTTACGTTGTGATATAATTATTTGCGTTTGAAGATCAGGATAACCGTAAGGTTTTACTAACCTGTCCCGTAGGGTTGAAACGTGAGGTACGAGACATACGTGACGTAACAGTAGAGAAAAGAAAATCGAGATCTCGTCATACAATAAAAGACCTTAATGGGTTTTACATACTTTTAGTTGAAGCGAGTCCAGTTATTTGTATGTGGTTTTATAGGACCGACATTTGGTTTTCTTTTATAAATACAATTTCCCAAAATGGATGTGTCAAAATCCTATTTTTGGTAAATGTGAGCTTGGGTAGGACGCCATCAATTTTTGAAAGGAAAAAATTGAAAAAAATGAAAAAAAAAAATTATATACATACAAAGAAGACAATTATGTGATTAATTGCTACTTGGTTCTTGCCTTTGAGACCACTATAGGGTTTTACATACTCAAGGTAACGTTGAATTGGACAAGAAAGAATTAATGGCTGTACTTGACAGGTTTTCTTTTTTTTTTTAAAAAAAGGGGTCGGTATTTAACACTTTGGAATTTACAAAATCCGAACTCTTTTGGATGGCACTCTTATGAGTGATTACCAATCGTTATTTTACAAGGAACAAAAACAAAAGTGGGGTGGTTCTTTCTAACACGACGAAGGGAACAAAAATGAAACGAAAATGGGGTGACATGACATAAACATTGCATAGTGTAGAAGTTGAGGAGCAAAAGCGGGTTCGCGACTTCCCGGCGATTGTAACTCGAAGACGTGTCTCTATTCTAAAATGATCAGTTTCAGAACAGGTGAGAAAATAAAACGTAAAAAGGGAGAAAACGATTGTCGTGAGGGAAAGAACGTTATTACAGGAATAATATTTCATGGTCATAATATGTTAATATACATTCATTTACAAAGGTGGGTTAAACTCGTTTTTGACGAATAGGTTGACATGTAGTTGACACTTTACACGCCTAATTATGGTAAGACTTCATAGCTTACAATAGTTTGTGATAATACACAGTGGGTTAGTTTAAAGTTGCTGGGGTGGTGGGGGAGTTTCAACTGTCTCCTCACTTCCAGACTTTACAATGTCCTTAATATGGTAATTACCAGTATGTTTGCCAGAGGAGTCGGACAGGTAGTAAACTAAGTCCGATATTTTTCTTACAACCTTGGCCTTGACAAAACGGGGTGCCAGCTTGGCAGAGAAGTACAGGGCTCCTTGAGAGAGGGTGTTATTCCTTCTCCAGACAACATCGCCTACATTAAAAGTGATGTGTTTCCTACGTAGGTTATATCTGTCCGCACTTTTTGGTGGGCCAGCAATAGGGCATCAGTAACTTCACTATAAATGGCAGTAAGTTCTTCCAAACGATGGGCGTAATCAACGGCAGGATTGCTTGTGGAGGTGGTTGACGTGGGGAAATTCGTGTTCCAGTGCAATGAACCGTGTACCACCTGTTCCATACCGTGTTTTAAAAAGAAGGGGGTGTAACCAGTGGTTAGGTTAACAGTGTTATTCATGGCAGCTTGAATTTTATCTAAATTCTTACACCAATTACGTTGGTCTTTGTCAACCAAAATGGCCAGAGCTGTGTTAATAGTCTGGTTATACCTTTCGACAGTGTTATTTTGGGGAGTGTACAAGGTATTATAATAAATATCTTTAATCCCGTATTTAGCAAGGAAATCTTTAAATTCCTGTGCTATAAACTGTTTTCCGTTGTCAACTATTACGGTTTTGGGTGTTCCGTAGGGTATGAAAATGTGTTTTTCCACAAGTTTGACAATGGCGGCAGCGTTGGCTCTTTTTAAGGGGAAGATCCAACAAAATTTGGTAAAGATATCCACAATGCTGAGTATATGCATGTGTCCAGAATAACTTCTGGGAAAAGGTCCGACGAGGTCCATAGATAACGATTGGAGGGGTCTATCAGCACGTTTGGGTTTTCCCATTAGGCCGGCAGGGGGTGCCGTACTATGTTTGTAAGCTTTACATGTTTCACATTTGGAGATGTAGTTGCGAACTTGCTTGAAAAGACCAGGCCAGTAATACTTCAATGAAATCTTTTTATACGTCTTGAAGGTTCCTGGGTGTATAGAGTCGGGGGCACTATGATTGTTGATGATTACTTGTTTTCTCTTTTCGAGGGGCACAACGAGTTTCCAAGAGTAATCTTCGAGGATGGACAGTGGGGCCTTACAATTGCGATATAGTTGTCCTTCTTTTATAATAAAATTGGGAAACTTTTGTTGATTGTTTTTGCACCCTTCATAGATTTTGAGATACCATTCATCTTTTGTGGATGGGGTAGAGGCAATTGTATCGATGTTTAATGCGGCAAGTTCAATTCTTGACAGGGCATCTGGGACAATATTGTCCGCACCTTTACGGTGGATGACATCGAAAGTGTATTGGGACAAACGAGAAGCCCAGCGAGCGAGTCTGCCGGAGGGATTACTTAGAGAGATCAACCATTTCAAACTACTATGGTCTGTGACTACAGTAAATTTGCTACCGTCTATGTAACCGCGGAAATGGTGAACAGAATCCAATACTGCCAGTAACTCTTTTTCGGTGATTCCGTAATTTTTCTCGTGTTTATTCAAGGTGCGGGAAAAATAGGCTACAGGGTGTTCGCCATCGGGGAATTCCTGAGTTAGGACTCCACCGATCCCTACGTTAGAAGCATCCGTGTGGAGGGTAAAAGGTAGTTCAAAATTAGGACAATTCAGGACAGGGGCTGTTTGAAGAGCATTTTTTAAAGTCGTAAAAGCTTCTTCGGCTTCAGTAGACCAACGAAAGTTGCTGATACCTTTACGGATACCAGTAATTTTGTTTAATGGGGCCGAAATAGTGGAAAAGTCTTTAATGAATCTCCTATAGTAACCTGTAAGTCCAAGGAAACCTTTGACTTCTTTCGCGTTTTTGGGTCGGGGGAAATTTGCCATTGCTTCCACCTTAGTAGGATCTGTTCTCAGACCTTTTTCGTCGACAATGAATCCCAAATAACGCAGGCGAGACTTACAAAATTCAGACTTCTTTAAATTGATGGTTAAACCAGCAAATTTAAGTTGTTGAAAAACTTTTTCCAGCATTAACAGGTGTTTTTCGAAGGTGTCACTAACGATGATGAGATCATCAAGGTAGCAGAATAGGTTGTTGTCAACTTCAGGGCCGAATAGTTTGTCCATCAGCCTCTGTAGTTCGGCGGGGCTATTTTTTAGACCAAAAGGTAGCCTTTTAAAGTGGAACATTCCCCTACCAGGTATAACAAAAGCAGTTTTTTCGCAGGATTCCGCATCTAAAGGTATTTGCCAGAAAGCTTTGCTTAGATCAATGGAAGAAATGAATTTGGCGTTGCGTAATTTGTCTAAAGTTGCGTGCACGAAAGGCAGTGGGTACGCGTCGGCTTCAGTGCAAGAGTTCAATCGTCTACTGTCGAGGCAAAAGCGTGCAGAGCCGTCTTTTTTTGAAACCAAAAGGGTTGGGTTGGTCCAAGCACTTCTGCTGGGAACTACCACTCCCATTTTCAACATTTCATCAAGTTCATTTTCTAAAAGTTTCAATTTTTGGGGGGCTAAATTGTAGTAGCGTTGCTTGATTGGTGGGCCGTTGGTTTTAATGTGGTGTTTTACCAAATTAGTTAAACCCAGTCCGCATTTTTCGAAAGATATTGATTCAAATTTGTTGATCATTTCCTTTAATTGGAGAGCCTGGTCAGTGCTTAGGTTTTCGTGAGGTATTATTGTTCGAATCTCACCAACTTGAGCGACCGGAGGTTTTTGGCCAAGAGTATTAAATACTTGTGGAGCAACGTTAAAAGCCTTCCAGAAGTCAACGCCAAGGATGAAATTCTGGGATATAGAGGGTACTATTAGAAAGTTAATTGTAACTGTGTTATTGTTACATTTAATTGGTAATGACAGAGTACCGATGACTGTCTGGGGAGCATTGTCCGCAGTTGTCACGAGTGTAGGTTTGGAAAAAACTTTAAAACCGTTGTTAACAAAAGGCAGGTGGGCATTGTTGCCAAGGCAACTAACAGATGCACCACTATCTAGTAGTCCAGAGAAGGGGACATTGTTAACGGAGAAAAGGGCATAAGGTCTTCCATCTTTAGCTTGTTTGCAACAAACCGAAGAAACATTTAAGGTCTGGTTAAAATATTTAATGTGTGATAACCAATCAGTCCATTCCTTAGACCTTGGTACAGAATGAATACCTGAGAGGTTATTATTTAGTTTTTTGGTTTTCTCGCATGAAAATTCGGTGGGGGTTTAGAGAAATCCACTTGAGGTTTAACAAAGTGAGGGTCTTGCAACCTTTCCATGTTATTTCTTGATTTTTTGAAAATTTCACGCAGTTCGTCGCGTGGAGGAGAACGATCCCTGGAGCGATGTCTCTTTAAGGTTCTGGGTTCTTTAGCTTCCAGAAATTTGGCCTGCTTGAAACAAGTGGTAGCTAGGTGACCTACTTTTTTGCAAAAGGAGCAAACTTTTTTGTTGTCAAATTCTGGTTTTAATCCAGAAGGACGGCTTGGTACAGTGATATTGTCCGTGGTGGTTTTGTTGTTTTTCCTGTCTTGGTGGGATTCCAAAATGAGGCAAACTTCGTTTAAATGGGCCAACGACACAATTTTCTGTGAGGTGATAATGTTTTCATATCTTTGTAGGAGGCCATCAGTTATAACTGGTAATAATTCGGCTTCCGAGACAGGGTGGGAAAGTTTGATGTTGATGGATTCGGCCCTCTCTATGAATGTTGCCACAGTTTCGTTTACTAATTGTTTAATGGATAGTAACGATAATTTAATTCTGTGTTGGGCCTCTGATTTGCCGAAGCTAGTGATCAGGGCTGATCTGAGTTTATTCCAGTCCTTGCATTTTGATTTTTGTATTCGGTGCCACGGGATTAATTCTGGAGATATTAGTTCTATAAAGTTTTTCTGCAGCACGTCAAATGGAACATTTTTAATTGAGGCCGTTTCTTCGATTCGGTCAATGAAATCCAGTACATCAGAAACACCGTTATATTTGATCTTCCAAGGAGTGAGATCGTATGTTTTTTCTTGTGCCGTGATGGGTGCATTGTCTTGTTTTACTGTAACATGTGTCCTGGTTTCTTTGTTAGAAACGGGGATTTCCAAAGCTGGGGTATTGGGTGCCTTGACTTCATTTGCAACGGATAGGTTTATTTTCCTGATGAACTTCTTGTTAAATAACAAAGCGTATGCTTTCAATGCTGACTTTGATTTGTTTAGTGGTGATATTCCTCTGTCTTTTAAGACGGCTTGTAGGTGCACTTTGGATAAGTTGTGTACATTGGGAATGACACCCATGTCCGAAGATGTAGCCATTTGATTGGAATTCATTGTTAAAAATGGTTTAAAAAAAGGAAAAAAAACTCCGAAATTCTTCTAAGTCTTTTTGAAGAAAATTTGGCCAGGGGGACACTTTAGGATTTGCATTATTTAATTTTTGTGGGCACTATTCGCACTTATATTCACTGCACTCGAGGAAAGGCACGAAAAAGGCACAAAAAACAGCACTTTAGAAGCGAAAAAACACTTTTGATGGAAAGATTTTATATTTGCTTCATTTACTGGCACTAAATCGTGAGATTGAACACACGTTCTTATTATTGCGTCGAGAAAGCACTTCTTTGCAAAAAAACACTGCACTTCTGAAGTTAATTTCAAACAATTCACTTAAAATCACTTTTATAACAGTCAATGCTGAAAAAAGAATATGGACAAACACCGTACCTATATAATTAATCGGGATAAAGAATTACTTGTGTTTTACAGGTTGTAGCTGATATACTTTTTAGAAATCAGCTTCGATGGGCCGTTGGGTGTATTGTGCTTTTTTTAAAAAAAATCACTTCCGGTGTAAAAATTGGCTTCACAGTTCTAAATCCTGACTGTTATTATTATGGTGCAATTTATGCCGAAATTAAAACAGTGGGTTTGTTTTGTTAAACAAAGAATACAGAATCTATGTTATTGAAAAAAAACAAAAACATTATGTTCGAACTTTCGTTATCACAGCATTTGGCGGGAATTTCGCGCGTCTCTTTTATTCGTTCGAGAAGATTCCTACCGTTATTTTTCGCGGCAAAATGCGCTTAGCAACAAACAAAGTCACGACAGGATTGCGTGCATTTCTTATTTATTCGAGAAACTTCCACCGTAGTTTTTGCGGCAAAAATGCTCTTGGCACAAAATTGCATAGTACATGTTTTCAAATTGGGGACAATCGTAAAGGTAATTCTGTGCAGTCGGGAAGGATATGTTTAAAAAAAAATTCTGCCCCTAAGTTGGTCGCCAGTGTCGCGCGTCGGACCTGGGGGGGTCCTGACTTACCCTCGGCCAGCTCAGAAGCGGGGCATGAGACGTCTCTCTCATAGTCAGGGTTCGGGGTCAGCGCGTGGCTCGAGAATCCATATCCCACCGTCTATACAAAACACTCCCATACGACTGTTATGCCCAAATGAAAGAGGTTAGGTTTTTATGAATTAGCATTGTATTTGAGCGGCTAAAGGACATTACATGGGTGAATAACAACAGTACACAGGTTATTACATCCTAAACTGGAATTATCAACAAGGGTTCCCTAATCTCTCTCTGGGAAATAATTAACAGCTCACTCTCTCTAGATCGGCAGGCAGCGTGGATGAATTTAGGTTATTAGCGGACACATTCAAGGGTAATAGGAAATGTAAGAGACTCACAGCATGGTGTTGTCGGGTATCCTGTTGATTTGCAGGACTGAGCGCCGTGTCTCAAACAAACGGTGCCAGCCTGTCGATGTTCAAAGCGCCATTTCCGTACGTTATTGCTTTCGACGGAGCGGTGCAAATTGGGAACGCGGGAGCCGAAACGAACACACGTCCAGCCTGGTCAGAGGTCGGCGCGCGAGCGGGGGGCGAACGGGGCGTAGGGTCGCCGGGGGTGGGGGAACTGTAGCGGATGTATTGCGCGTTCTTCACTACGTTTGGTCTAGCAACTAATTTGAATAATTCCCGCTCTCAGGCTGGCAACTGTAGGATCTTTTGCGGCTAAAATCTGTTATATGACATAACCTAGGTAAACTTTTAATTAACTCAAAAGATAAAGAAAATAATTTAAGCCATTCTGGCATCTATAAACTCAAATGTAATGATTGCGAAGCATTTTACATTGGTAAAACTGCAAGAAATGTTCAAACGCGGGTAGTTGAGCACTTGAGATGCTTAAATAACATAGGTTTTTCGGAATTTGCAACACATTTAATAGATAAAGATCACTCATTTGATAAGCCTTCAGGTATAGAAGTATTACATAGAAACGGGATAGGTCTACGCCTCAACAATTTAGAAGCACTCGAGATAAAAAAATCCCTTAAAGTCAATAAAATCAATTTATTAAATAAACAATTAGATTTAACAAACAGCCCCATTTTAAATATATTTCCATTCCCTGCACCTATGTTTACCCCCTCTCTCCTACCTAAGTCTTCCACCCCCACCAAAGTTGATGTTCTCTCTCCCTCTTCCAGCTTAACTATAAGTACCCATACACCTCTGTAATTAATTTAATATGTTTTTATTAGCCCTGATGAAGGTTCGGGTTGAACTGAAACCGGTTGGTTATAAATATATACAATAAAGTGGTATTCAAACAAAGTTATTTTATTTTAATTATTCCAGAAATTACTTTGTTTGCATATTTTTTGTATTTAATATCGCAAACATATTTCAAAACAATATAATCATAAATTATATTACCATATTTTGTCCTAATATAATGATAACATGTTTATATTGTCAGAAACGTCATCGTAATAATATTTATGAATAGAAGATTTTATTTGCTTAATTTTGTTAAAATGTTAAAAATAAGTTCATGAATTAAAGACGAATGATTATTGTTGAAATTCCATTGTTTCTAAAGTCACTAAAATAATCAAAAAAATATATAAATACATTTTATTGTAGTTGTTTTTGATTTCGATATCTTGTTTAGCGAAGATTCGAACCATTTCATTGCTTTGTAAAATGTTTGCGGAAGAGGACAACAGGTTTCCAAGAGGAACGCTTTATTTTGCTTTGCGTTTATACAAAAATCTTCCTTGCTTCCTAATTAAGTCACCCATACTATTTTACCTTCAATGAATGTTTTTTTTTATTTTTAGGATAAAGATGTGCACCCAAATAACGATGAAGGATCTGGTAACAGCCCACCATGAGGTGTCCCATATTCAATATTTCTTGCAATACAGCCATCTCCCCAAGATCTTCAGGGATGGTGCCAATCCAGGTAAAATTCATCCCCTAATTTTGTGCATTATGTGATTCTGCCACGGAAAGCTCCGTTCAACCCCTAATTCAGAAATACCTACCACGTCCGTGCAGATGTTATTTGTATACTATATTTATCTAACGTTTTGTTAAGACATATTGGTAAAATCGATTTGACTGTCACTTTTTCCGTTAGTATATTAATATATGTATTTTACAACCACTGTCACTTGACAACTGACAAGTCCTCACAAACACGTTATATCTTATTTTCTAATACGGTCACACATTATATATAGTATTAACAGATTTAGAAAGAGAGACCACCATGAACATTCAAATTGATAGACAGCCAATCAGGGAAGAGAGACAAACAAAGTTTTTCTGTGATGCCAATAAATGAATCTGACAGTATACAGTATACTCGAATTATAATATCATTATTCAATACTCAAAAAATATATCTGCTGACGATACTAATCCTTTTTACAATGGCGCACAAATTGCTGGCTGCTTAAAAAACTTAACTACAAATCCCAAATCGAGTAAACAAAAGTTCGGGCTTGTTTCCAAAAAACAAATGTGCTCTAATTTACCTGCCTCACTCGTTTTTAGCGTCGATATGCCAGGTGGTTCGTTTAAAAACGAACATTCAGATCTTGCGTAGAAAAGTCCCATACTGCGCTACGTACCTATACTTTACTTTAGCGAACTTTGCTTTTCTGCGAAGGGTTTGTTTATTTCAATGTGCGCTTTTCAGCGGTCAGTGTACGACTGACGATGTAGTTTATTCACAGCATTTTCGAACCTTCCTGTTGTCAAAAACATGGTCACGCGATTTGCCTTCAGTTAATCGAAATGATTCCCAGATTTCGTGTTAGGGCAAGTCTATCAATCTGAATGTCTATGGTGACCACCAAGCTTTCTCTTTGCAATTAAAAGTTTTCTCTAGACGCTTCCATATAATTTGCTAAGAGATTTTAAAAACTTTAGCTATGCTTTTGTCAAATTTTCAACATTTAAAATTGCGTTATGTGCGTTTGTAAAGTCAAAATCTGACATTGTTTTATACCTGCTTTCAAAAAAGTATTTAATTTTGGGATAATACGTTCAAAAACTGCGAATCTATTTGAAATTTAATATCAAGCTGGAATATTTGATGACATGATTTTACTTGTCGCTCATCTTTGATTAGTGTAGCCAGCCGTTATAAGTAATATTGAATTGAGTATTCGTCTATCGTGAGCCTTTGTATTATAGAAAATACCGGCCGAAAAGGTTAATACGAGTATAATGTTATACAATGTTATGTTATTAACTTACAGTTTCGAGGCCGAGGCAATTATTTAATCGTGTCTAAAACCAACAAATAGTGCATGTGATGAGTTAACTGCTATTTAGGCCGGATCAACATACTTGTGTAGTCATAAATAATGCGTGTCTATGAACTTATTTATATTAAAAAGAACAAAAATCTTTACGATATTGCAGAATATCTGCCTAAAAACTCCATAAAACTCTGACGTTATTTATTTATTTATTCACGCCTTGGTAGCTTTTTCTGTATACTTTGTTTTGTGTAAGTTCTTCTTGCGAGTTTATCATAATAAATTGAGTACGAACGATATAAGCAGGTACAATATAAACTATTTTAAAGAGTTCTCTCGTACAAAGGAGTTCAATAATTGTATAAAATAATAAGAGTACAAAATAAGTGCATAAGGTACTCCGAAAGTAGTTACAGGGCAATGTGCAGTAACTTGTGTTGATATTAATAAAAATAAACTTGAAAAGTTCGTTGTAAAGTATGTTTGTATTATGCAAACCTTTATTACGCCAGATTGGGTGTTACAGAAAATAGCTAAATTAATACAATGATAAACGGTGCATATAGAATTTACACAGTGGAATATACCTATAGGTTAACGCACTGTTTTCAGAATGCGTCATTTCGAAAAATTTAAGACACAATGCCACATTGTTCGATTCATATTTTTCAAATGTTTTTTTCAAAATAGTTTTCGAATAAATAGCTTTGAAATTGGGAAGTAGGTACCTAACTAAAGCATCACCTAACAATTTTAAAACACCTTAAATTTAATAATATTTTTTTGTGATAATATTATACAAAAAAATAACAACACTATTTGTAATATATTATTCCCAGTGAGTTTAAAAAAACTCATTTCGGAAAGATAACAATAATTAACATTATGAAAATAAAAGAAACTTATTTTTACATAAGAAAACGAATTTAAAAGGGAGTTCAATGAACAGTGTAAATAGATTTTAAAACGGATTTGACAGACTTAAGACAGTAAAATGAAAATCGTATCATAAATATATTAAAATAAATAAAAAAATGTAATCATTTTGTTGGTAAATTTAATTTCACGGATATGTATATCCATAATGTATTGGTCTCTCCTTCTAATTGTAGCTGCTTCCTGCGATCATGTTTCTAATATTTCTCCCCTGGATTGTTATTTCGGTAAATTTTTTATTGACGTAATATTAAAAAAAATCAATCAATCGTCTCGAAAATGCCAACTTGTTCAAATAATATTATTATCTGGTTGTGATAAATTAACGCATCCCCTCTAATTTGGGGACAAGCAGACATAAATATATTTATAAAATCGCATTAAAAGTAGTTTATTGATCAAACCAATACATCGGATTTCATAGGGGTTAATATATTTTATACAATATTAAAATAATTATTTCGCGCAATGTGGATACGAGTGGCTGTTTATCTACTGTCTGTGTGAAATGCTAAATGGTTGTGATATAACACTACGCATTTCCTTAAAAAGCTGCAAGACTAGACTGAAATGTAATCCAATGGAGACTCCAGATAATCTAATATAACCGTATCTGTTACCCCGTGCTTCTCAAACTGTTTCGAACACAACTCTATTTTATTAAATGAAAAAAAAACACACTTTGTAATACACCACTTTTTTATTGAATTAGTAACAAACAGCCAATTAGGTTTTGCTTATCTCAAGCTTCATCAGGGCTATTATATTAACTAATTAAAATTACATACAGACACATATATATAAATATACATAAGAAAATACAACATGAGAAGGAGACAAATAGAGAAGAAGATATCTTATTGGTGACAGAAAGAAATACAATTAGAATAGAGGGAGACAATATATTATATGATGTTTGTAAACAGTTTCAGCAGAGGTTAACGGAATAAATTAAATATGGAACCATCAGTTATTATTGACTACTCTCTTAAGGCGATGCCATACGTAGTAATTCAAATTCATGTGTTTTTGGTTTGAAAATTTGGTCGCCTAGAAATTTTTTAGATGCTTTAATTAAATACTGCAAGTAGAATATATCTTGGCCTTTCAAATAATCGAGTATTTTTTAGATAAGTCTTTTCATGAGACCAGAAAGGCCATGTAAACTGTAAAGGCCTATGAAAACTGCTTTAAAGTTCAAAATCTCCTACTTACGAACCCATTTTCGGTTATGATTTTATTGTATAATGTGGCAAATTAAGTTATTTATTAATTAATTAAAAAACTTTAATATTTATGCCTGAACATCCACAAAATAAAATAAAAGGCACTTTTTGGCCATGTTTTTTTCTTGCATAAATCAAAACAGGCGGATGGTGTTAAGCGGGAATTTAAACCTTATCGCCATCTACGTAAGGGTTGTTATTGATAGCGGCTCAATTTAAAATATTACACGACGTAGTGCATCGCCTTAATTTCTAAGCCTTCTAAATTATTTAACCTAATTCCAATTCCATTATTTGAACTTGTCTTTTTTCATTTAATATATAATGTCACACCCAAAAGTATTAGCTTCCTCCGAAAAAACAACACTCTTCTGGTCGGATTAAGTTAAAATGTACCAAGCCAAGTATAAATGAAAGAATAAGCAAGTTAATAACAAATAAAATAATCCACCAGTTTTGGTATCTCCCGATTCCAGTCCAGATTAAATCTAAATGATGTCCAACTAAATGATTCCCGATTCTGATTTGAATTCTACCATGAATTAACATTTACAAAAAGTATAACCTATTTGTATTAAAACATAACATAATTTTTTGAAACCAAATTTAAAGTATGAATTAAAGTAAAATGAAAACACAGTAACCCTACAACGGTGGTCACACGTTTTACATATCAAATATTCCAGAACGTTTTTATTTTAAGAGGAAGCCACAAGACAAACATGTGTATATTCTCTGTATGCCTTATATCGACACGAATATAGGAAATGGGAATTAAAATCGCTTGACAAACGGAGTCTAGAAGTGCTCGATTTCAAGCACAAAAGTGGTTTTTTATTTATTTTGTTAACAATTTTATAAGAAAGCAAAAAAAAATAATCAAGGAAAACTGTCACAGATAATCTTAGCGATAGTAATAGTAAACCATTAATCGGAAATAGTGATTTGAAACGCTGTCAGGTAGCAAGTTTTCAGACCAACTGCCTGTATTACTATACCAAGATTAGCGGGCCACAGTTAATGAAGCTTAGTTTCAAAGTATTGAGCATAACGAGTTATTGTATAATATTATATTCCAGTATGGTATATACAACGGTTAATTTATTTATTGGTATACTTCCTGATACGTGCGAAGAAAGTGGTCGTCTTGGTCTGTAGGTGATTTATTGAAATCATGTTTAACTCGAAAAGTCACTTTTTATAAAAATGTAGTAAACTGAATATTTTTCAGTTGAACGGTAACCTTGAGGTTTATACATAGTATAATGATGTATGATTTTAGCTACGTACAACAACAGGCATCGAATTTACAAAATTAAAACAAAAATCTCTTCTTTTCCACCACTTACAATACGTTTAAACATTGAAGAAGATAAAATCAACAACTCTCAATGAAAATATGAAAGATAAGATACATACAATAAAAAGGTAACTCGAGACAGTTCCTTTAGTCTTACCGGAACTGGCGTCTCCACCAATTGAGCTATTGCCATCTAATTACATTCCGTGGTTATAGGAAAAATGTTGTGACTCTCAAATTATCGTAAGCAGAATGATCGTAATCAAATGATCGTAACTCTTAAATGATCGTAACTCTCAAATTATGGTAACTCTCAAATGATCGTAAGCAAAATGATTTTATCAAATGATCGTAACTATAAAATGATCGTAAGTAAATAATAAGAAAATGATTGTGAGCAAATTACAATAATAAATTACCATATTTGATATAATTTACCTGTAATCATTTATTTTTATTAGAAAATGTGAAATTTACGTTCAATTGTAATTTATAATCACTTACGATAAAATGCGCTTACAATCAAATGATGAACAATCTTTTACATATTTCTTTTGCTTACGATCATCGGATTACGATCAAAACGTCGGTAATCACATTCCGTTGTCCTTATCTATCTCATTATTTTATTAGGTGGCAATAGGTCAATTTGGTATGTTCACAAACTATTAATACCGTTAAAAATGTGTAGACGATTTAAGGTTTTTTTTTCCGACTTTATGTCCGGGTTAAATCTTCCCCATAGGAAAAACTAAACCCTTCCATACACTTTTCCACAAATATCATCTAGTCAGTCCACATTGTGCAAGTGCATTATATAAGCATAATAAATACAAAAACAACACGTCAAATCACCAGAGATCAAATGGGAAAATAATTTACCGACTCCAAAAATTTTCATATCAGAGGGTTCGGCTCAGTAGAACTTCTAATTGGACCTATAAATCCTACTGATCCCTCAATATAAATATTTAAAAAATCTTTCGTTATTCTACATGTATTTAATTTTAATTTTGCATTTTTGCAAATTCTTTGAGAGGTCCAATACGCCTAAATTTTGAATGAGAGAGCTAGGTATAATGCCAGTAGCCGAAATAACAAATGGTAATATTTTTATAGTCTGAGAATACCAAAATATTTTTATCTCATTTCCTAAATCTGTGATGATTAATTTTTTATGATTATGATTATCGTAGTAAAATGTACTATTTTCATTGTTAAAAAACGATCTTAACCGCACTTTCCAAACGGTTACAACTGGCTACAACGTCATTATGACATGATATCGTTAATTTCTGGTAAGACGGCTGTCGTGACCTAAACGCCGTAGAGTTCACGAATAAAAACACGGAAAATGGCACATTTAAATCTAGATAAAAATGGTTTCATCATCGTAATTTTTTCGAGAACAAATGAATAAGAAACAGTGAAAGAAAATTCTCACTATATAAACAATGATTAAATATTACAATGAGACTTACAAGCTTCAATAAGTTCATCTCAATAAAATTAATATATTATATTTGCTGTATTATATTATCCAACCATCTGCCTACTTACAAGTGATGATTTATTCATAGAGAAATTATCGCAAATCATTATATTTATGTGGCTAGATTTGGCAGAGTAACGAGTAATGTATGTATGTTTGCACGTGTTGTTTACAAAAAGTTATGTAATGTTAGATTTACGTCATGTGATACTCATTTTGAAGGAGGCCAATAATTGCAGATCTGATGAAAGTGTGCCGGAAAGTGCAATATGTGAGAGTTTTAATTTCAGGGCAAAAAACGAATCTTCTTTATTGCTGCAACTAAATTTGCGAGTTATTTACTTACGTAAATGCCACATCAATAAATAGAATTAGAAATAGATTTAAGATTAGTCATTCACAATCTTCCATAACTTTGTTTGTGGTTTCTAACAATATATATGGCTTTTCGTAGCTTTTAATATTTTTGTTTAATACGACTAAACACATCCGACTGTTTTAATAGTTTCTTGAATTGTAAACTATATTATTTTACACGAGGTTTTCAGTATTCTTACGCGGTCCCCTTATATCCAAAAACTTTTTTTTACTTGCTGAAGTATCTGGCATTCCCCGGCTTTATTCCGTTTTAAGGGGTTGGTGGGGGGTGGTTTTTCGAAATCTCACGTAAACATTGTTTACCCCTTTTTTTGAAGGATGAGCGTTCAAAATTTCATCAATCTATGCATAAAACCCAGATACCCTTCTTTATTCCATTATAATACGTTCTGAAGTCCCCGGAGTTGCCCGGGTTTTACGTAAAGTCTTGGAATTTAGATGTTGACAGTAATTTTCTCCATGCTTTTAACGTCAAAGTGTGCAAAATTTCATCAAGAAGCATAAAAATTCTGCTTTGAGTGGGAAAATGGGATTGGAGTGGTTTTTCGAAATCTCTCAGTAACGTCCCACTTTTTTTGAAGATCAAATGTGCAAAATTTCATCTATCTCGCAATAAAATGTAGATTTTCCAAAGCCCACACACACTTTTCTTCATAAAATATATTTTGTAAATATACTTAGATTGTGTTTGTATTTCCATCTCTTGTGAAAAATCAATAATAATGGATATCGTTATTCTATACATGGCATAAAAGAAATAGATCCAAAGATATCATTAAAAGCGTATGAAGAAATTTATTTTATAATGGATATAAATTATTAAGATCAACCAAAACCAACACATTTACACAAATATTGCTCAAGCGCCTTTATTACCGACGGCCATTTTCCTTTCCAACATTTCATTTGCTCAATTTAATCATTGCCCAACCATCAAATTTATAAATATAATTACCGCATTTAAAACTGAATCATATTAGACAATATCTTCAGTGGAATCGGAGTGAACGTGCCAAGCAGGCCATTAGGCGCTCGGAAGCCGTGTTTTGATTTAATGAAACTTAATTAAATGCAATAAAAATATTAAACGTTTAGATATATTTTAGCGCCAACAAGAATGCATATTATTGTCGGCATGTTATTTAAATATATCGCACCGCAAACCCCTGTGGTCGCGCTGAAAGATACTCGTTCTAGAACAATTTATAAAGCTAAAAATTCTAACATTGGGATTGGGAAACCGCCATTCGTAATTGAAATGATGCTTTTAATCGATTTAACTGTGTTTAGTGACTAGAGTTGTATCGCCCGGTTCCCAACCTTCCTCTCCCCCTTTCTCTTCTCTACTTTATTCGGCTTCCTAATATTCACCAAAAAGCGTCATTCCGAACAGTCTGGGCATTTTTGCACTATTGACCGATTAGTATCTGAGTAGTCCAAGGCAAGAGGTTTCCACCCAGATGTCTTGGGTTCAATCCTAGCTTAGTCCTCCTCATCATTGCACTAGCAACATTTTCCGCTTATAAGATGGAAGTAGAAGGAATTCAAACTCGATAACGTTCATAGTTCCAAAAAAATTTACCCCAATTAAAAAAAAAACTATTAGCTCTGTCCAAACACAGCGCTTCTTGCGTCGGTGTGTGAAGGCAGTTTCCAATCAACAACAAAAATAATTGTCAAAAGGGAAAACGAAATCAATTCTAACCTTAATAATAATATCTTCGGACATTACTGGCACTCGTACAGGCCACGCTTCGCGGTGTCTGAAGAAACTGATTGACAAAACTGACATTTCTAACGCTAATGAGAATGTACCTTAGACATAAAATAAAATAAAATATTTTTTGTTCAAGAAAGCGCTGGGCGCTGAGCTGTCATTAATAAAGCATCAGGTATTCTGCGCAGTTACCTGTGTCTAGTGAGAAGTGTGTCAAGGTCAATGAATTTAAGATTCATTCGAAAAGATTTTAAGAACGGAACTTATATAATTGGATGTTGCCTCTGTTTTAAAAGCGTATGGTTAGCCAACTATTTAAGTTAGCTTTTTCTAATACATCTACTTACTTATTTTTGCACTAATGGTTCTGTTAACAGTAGTAGTACCCGCATCCACAAAAGTACGTTACTAATTCTCTAATAAATTTAAAGTTTGTTAAATTTGTAAGTATGAACTTAAATACCAATTTACTTATAAACCATTAGCGTGCTTACGTTTGCCATATATTAAAAGTAAGACTCGCTTCAATAATTAAATGGATGCAGCAGATTTAAGAAACGGAAAACGGAACGTACGAACAAATTTACAGACAGATAAAAAACAACGATCCAGTTAAAACAGGATTACGCTGAGTTCAGTCAATTAAGGAATCAAAGGATATTTATACATGAATATATAAATTTGTTTTTGGATTAACTTTATGAGAAAAACCTCAATTTATAATATTTAATTATGGAGCGGCGCCCTGGCAAGTCCTAGATGCGTCCGTATCTTTATATTCTTAGAAACTTCTGTTTCAAAATTTCGTTTAAGAATCGCAGATATTTATTTATATATTATTGAGGAGTGGGTAGGAATCAGTGTGTCCAGGAGTGCCATACGAGTACGTTGAATTGAAATTGAATTCATCACTCCCACTGCGGTGCAAGGCGATGTTCCGAGAAAGACCTGTTGGAGAGGTCAAAAGATCTCTCTCAACCAGTCTCTCCCGATCTGGCCCGCTACCCAGTTGGTGGGCAGACGCGTCCGCCGCCATGGCCCCGAAAAACCTAACCCAATGAACTTGGGCACCCCTGCTAAGTCACCAAACTTAGCAAACTACTTGGGTTTATACATTATCAGATATATTATGAGCGCTCTATAGATTCTGTAAAAAAAATAAACGCATAGATAGATGATGGACTCTTTGCAGGATTGGGTTCCTTTACTTTTTTTTCAGGAACCGTGATTGTAATTGAGACGATCATCGTCATGGGACCGTGATTGTAATTGAGACGATCATCGTCAGGGACCGTGATGTCAATTGAGACGATCATTGTCAGGGACCGTGATGCCAATCGACACGATCATTGTCAGGGACCGTGATGCCAATCGAGACGATCATTGTCAGGGACCGTGATGCCAATCGAGACGATCATTGTCAGGGACCGTGATGCCAATCGACACGATCATTGTCAGGGACCGTGATGCCAATCGAGACGATCATTGTCAGGGACCGTGATGCCAATCGAGACGATCATTGTCAGGGACCGTGATGCCAATCGAGACGATCTTTGTCAGGGACCGTGAAGCCAATTTGGACGTTATTTTATTTTAATTTTTGATGAGACTTGTTGTTTCCAACTTATTCTGTTATGAAAATCAGATCAAATCGGTCTACATATTCATAATTTCCTTGTAAGGCAAAGGCATAATAGAAACGCCCATTTTGCCAAGAGTTTCCCTAGAATTATGCAGACTTCACTATTAACCAATAAAGTATGTAGTCTGATTAAAACAAATAATGAAAAAGACATCGTTAAATTGGTAATAAATTCGAGAACGGAGATTTAATTATGCACAAAAAGCAGCGTACAGTTCGATATACTCATATTTACAGTCAGAAGCATAGAATTAAAAAAAAATCTATCGATTTAAAAATTGTTTGTTCCTCCTTTGGCCACCTGCGACGTTAAGTGGATGATTTGTATTTGGCAGATTGAGGATTAAGGCTTCCAATCATGTAAATCCAATAAGAAAAGTGTGATTAGGATATATTATAGGCAATACAAGATTGATACTATCCGGCAGGTTATATTTAATGTTAGTGACACGCTTATTGATATATCTGTCTTACCGACGTGATAAAGAATTTGCAGGATTAAAGAAAAAAATTCAAGCGTGTAACAATGTACATCTGAAAGGACTAGCGCAGATCCGTGAAAAATCACGGGGTATTAGAAAAAATGTAGGAATGATAGTAATTGAATGAAAAATCTTAAAATTTGACTTTACTTGTCAAGATTAACCCAGATAAATTAAAACAAAAGAAATGCACATTTCAAAAGAGAATCAAAATAGTTTTCTGTCAAAAAATGTTATATCATATGTACTTTATCGCTTGTCTGAATTCTTGTCCAATCAGCTCTAATTTTGATAATGACAGTAGAATGCTTTTCTCATAAATTATTATATCATAGGTAGGTATTAAATACATTTAAATTCAAAATGCATCCGAGTTTATTGAACCAGAGTTTGCAACCACAGAGAGACCCACGACCGAAATCAATGTTTTTGTGTGATGATTTGGCTGACAATCGGGCACGTTTTTCAATTGCTGAATAGCTGATTTTTCTCGATTCGTTGTTTTACGCAGCCAATATTTCTATCGGAAATGTTCGTGTCTGTTCCGATCTCTTCTGGTGAAGCCTAGAACAAGTTGCTTTACTTTCAACTCGGATCTTAAAATATAGTAAATTTTAACCGAAGACCACATATTTCTTTGTTCTATTCTGATAGTATTATTATCTTAATAACTGTAAAGTTTAGCATTGATGTATACGGATGTGGCGCCCTCTGTTATTTTCAAAAAACAATCTTTGAAGTTTTCAATCCGGAGCAGTGGGTTTTTATCTGCTAGTTTAAATTATTAATGTGAGACTAGTTCAAACACATCTTCATTACAATATGTTGACAGTACATATATACAATATCCATATATTATAAAAATCCAATTAAGTTCTCCATAAGGATGTGCGGTAACAATCCCGAAGTTTATTTAAATTACTTTGTTAAATATGTTGGTTTATAGATTAACTTGATTATTTACTAAATGAAATATATATCTTAAAACGAATCTTTCTACCGTTTTGCTGTTACAAAATCTACTCGAAAACAAAAACACGTTGCTCAAAGATGATCTTATCTTTTATAAACGCCATAATAATATGTAATACCTGCGTATAACGTTCATAATTTCCAACGTTTTATACAGTAGGTACCTTGTAGGTGCTGAATGCTGAAGTTTATAAATATGTTTGGATAGTAGTTTGGTTATTATACAGGGTAAGGCAAAAGTAATCCCCCGATGTTCTTTTGCTGTAATTTTTTTTATGAGACTTTGGTACTGCTAGTTATTTCGCGTTCTTGCTAGTAAACCGATTTATGTCTTATCAATTGATATTCTGCGTTTGTTTACTTCACAAATGTCAAAACCGAATTGATATTTGGCGTCATTTGCAAAAGTTATAGCGTTTTCTAATAGGGTGATTACTTTTGCCCCACATGTCTTATAGATTTGTATTCTGCGTTTGTTTACTTCACAAATGTCAAAACTGAATTAACATTTGGCGCCATTTGCAAAAGTTATAGCGTTTTCCAGTAGGGTAATTACTTTTGTCCCACCCTGTGTATAACCAACGGTATTTTAGCGACTTGCAGTAACTTTTCGTTTCAATTGTAACAATGTACGGTCAGTTAAAGGTTGGTTGGGAAAGACGATTTATACTGGTTCTCTTTAATAAGTAAGAAATAATAATTACAAATAACGAATATATTAGCTATCAAGTAGAACCCTCTATTGAAAACCTTGCTGATGCTGTACTTGTTTTCTTCTTCAATCATCGTTTGAAAAATATTTATTTTTATTATTGAAATGGTTAAGCGTTTAATATATTTTTACATTAAAAACAATGTTTTTTTAAAATCTCAAGGTTGTGGACCCCTTTATGAAAATCCACTTCACCCCACTGATGAGGTTTAATTATATGAACCTTACAAAGTCTTGAACAAGTCTTTATACAGGTTGTTACTAGGAATACCTGACATACTTTAAACGGCGATGTAAGAAATGTAGGTGACATTTCGGCCTCCGGTAACATTGACAAAATCAATAAATATTTGATATTTGGGGTCGTGGCGTCGGTGAAAACTCGGCTGTGTGACAAGTGAAAAAGATATTTGTTTAAAAAAAAAGCCAAGAAACGATACAGCAAAAAAATCCACTGGTGACCAAAATTTTACTGCCATATTTTACTCCAAATAATGTCAGGAATCATTAGGCTAAAAGTAAATGTAAGAATAACTTCTCTTAATTTATTGTAATCAAGTTTATTTTAATTTCAAGATATTAGTTTAAATATACAATAACAATGATACATCTCTTAACACCCTGTGTAATAATCTAATATATCAAAGGCAATGTTCATATGTTTGTGAACTATAGATTAAAAAACTACCCGATAATATTATAAAGTTTGTTCTTATTAGCGCCATGAGTGTTTAGAGAGTGGTTTGAATGGTAGAAGTCGGGGACGCCCTAGGAATACTTAACGTCCAATTAAAGTCGATGTAATGTAGTTTTTTTTAACAGTAACATTGTGGTATACAGTAGTGAATGATGAAACAAATCGGAGACGCCTTAGAAAGACATTACCGGGTCCACTAATATATTAATAAATAACATAATATTTATTTTGTTTTTGATTATAAAATACTGAAAATCATGCTCGCAACATTCTAGTAACCAAACTTACATGTTCATTTCACTTTATCTCCCCATTAGCTTAACAGAGTAGCAGTCGTTGTTGTGTAAATGAGTGCGCCACAGCAGCGGGTAAAGCTGTCCATTGACGTAACGTGTTGCAAGCACTCACACTAATTATTTATACATTATGAAGCTTGCACCGATTAGTAGATGATTTTCAATACAAGAACTTATTAAAGTAAATATTGTTAATTTTCTTCATTTAACTTAAGAAGTTAGTTATATCAAAATTTTTATGTTATTTGCGTATTTCTAAAACAAAGCATAAAATGGGTGAAACATAACATATGTTACAATATCTTAATTGATTGGCTTGTTTTTAGATGGCCTGACAGTAATACTATCGGTTCATTATGTTTTTAACAGAAAATATCCCTTTTCCCCAAAAAAATCTTAATTATTAAGTTACAATGCTTCACAATGACAAGAATATGTAGAATGGTCAACTGACGTCAAGACCTTGATTTTTTTGGTATAAGTCAGAATGTTTTTTGTCGCTCACTATGCAATTGAGGATATTTTGTATCACTTTATTTTTAGCACGGTTTTGACTTGACTTGACACTTCTATTTTCTTATGTTTTCCCGGTTTGTCTCTGCTTTTATATACCATCCTTTACTCTTGCATTGTACATTGTCCCAAATCTCTTGTCGCTTTGTTATATATTGGACGAAGTCCGTTAATTAATTAATAAATAATTAATAAATATAAGATATGACTCAATAGAAAACATATTTTTTTATTGGACAGCATTTCTTTTCTATAACTTTTGAAAGTTATACCCAACAATATAATATATCATTGAAGAAGAAGATAATTCTGATAGACCTAAACTAAACACAAAACAGAACTAGACACAGAGAAATGAAAAAAAGATAACGGTCTCAACTGGGAATCAAAATTTAATAAAAAGAAAAATTGTTCCAATAAAGAAACATAATATTAAATATGACTTTTAGAAAAAGTCAATAGCTACCCCATAGAGACACTATCTAATCAATCAAAAAGATAGCTACCAAAAATATGAGAAAAATTAGTAGCAAGATGATATTGTTAATTCTGAATTTGAAATATAAAGTCGAAAATAGACAAAATAATTAGTTAATTTATTTACTTTTGAGTATTCAAAATTTTTTTTTAATGTTTTTTTTTGCTTTTGACCATCCTTCTATGCTCATTTCTCATAATGTACCCTCCGCCAATTAGAAGCGCCCGAGAACCGTAACGATCGGTTGCATAACATAACATGCATTGCGTTACGGCCAGCTCGGCCGCAACCGGCAGCGAGTGGCCACTTGGTCTACTGTAATAGAAATCGGATTACCGCTGCTGCATGTTATAATTCCTCTTAAGACTGTTTTACACTACAAGTATGAAAAATATGAAATAATAATCGTGTAGTAGGGCAACGTCGTAAAGCAAAAATAATATTTTAATCAATAGGGGATGACATTTTTATTGTTTTTATCTTTCTATGATATGAATACCACACAAGAGTCCCAACTGCTACCAACCGTCAGCCAATGAGCCAGTGAGACTATGGCATCCCCATGTGGGTAGTTCTGAATTTGAGACCACGATGAGACGATGTATGAATGTGAATGAGCCAAGGAGTGTGTGTCAAGTCTCTTTTTCAGAGTGTGATTATTTTCATATTTTTTCTAGAATTGCTGTCGTAACCTTTGGTTTCATGTAGGTGTACTTTTCAATTATTTCGGTGTTAACTTCTAGATTTAAATATAAAGCGTGGTGTTTTCTCTTTCTAACACCGTTGAAATCATTCCTCTCACAATGCCAGTAAGGGAGAGACAATTCTTTCTATTAGAACATCCGATCATAGTATGAGCTGTTCGCAAAAGCCAACAAATTGACTTAACGGATAATATCTATTTGTTCCCAAAACCGAACTTGTCCAAATATTAATTGACCATATTCATAAATCTATAGAGCACTAATTCTCAATAAGAAATATACTATATATTAGTGCAGCGCCCTCAAGGTGATTTAAATAAAATCGACGCTATTCAAATCATAAATATATTATTATTATTATTCGCACAAAGGAAAAAAGAGGTTTTAAAAAAGAACGCTCTACATTTTCCATAACTCAATCAATATTAAATATTTTTTCCGTTACTTAACGGTGTTTTCTGGTTCTATCACTCTGTTATGTCAGAAAATCTAGTAGAACGTGCTCTGTGTTTCAACAAACCACTTACTCACACACGCATAAGACCGTACAAATATGAAACTCACTCACACAGGTGCACTGTTTAATCCCTACTTTGAATCAAGTGAAAGTATGTACATGAAACTTAATATCTTCACTGCGGTAACGTTCTTATATATCAGAAAACTGCTTTTTTAGCCAATCGTAAAATTATGTTTTCAAGTCACTCTAATTCATTAAAGTAACATTTATTACTTTTAGGACGTCGGCAATAAATTTTCAATGTATAAATTTGTACAATAAATTTAATAACTGCATGTTCAATATTGGAAAAAAAATTTGAACCACTCATATTAGTTGCAACAATGTAAATAAATGTTGAATGCTACATAAATTGGTGGAAAAATCATAATGAAGTCACTATTGTATAATAATATATCGTCAAAACATATTCCGCTATTATCACGTGAATAGCAGTGAGCGGGGACCGGTTTCAAAAGTTTCCGGTCGTTCGGCGTAAGAGGTCGAATTGGTCTGATTGGAGGTAAACAAAATTTTGTTTTGGTTCGTGTCTCATCAAAATATATACCTAATGCATTAATGGGGATGGTATGAATTCTCGATTGTTCAGTTCCAATTTAGAAAAAGGCAATACAAAACATTTTCTGATAAAAAAAAATGTATTTTACGTAGGTACTTTATCGCTTTTCTTCCAAAAAACACTGACGATTTTTAAAATAATTACAATGGTTCAAAACAAAAGTTCTATAGTTCATTTATTTTGGCGGCTCGTGACTTTTTGTGTACTAGATTGCTAATATTACAAAAAAAAACAATTATTGACGTTTTTGTAGTCGAAAAAGTTTTATTTCGATAATTCTGTTTTTTGAATGAAGATTTTCAGGAAATGGTCTGCCGGATATTTCCAGAACATCTTCATACAAAAACATAACTCAAAAGTCATGAGCCGCCACTGTGACATTGAACCTGAATACCTCGGTACAATTCCGAAATTGGATATGAAATTATTATTATTTCAAGTTTGTATAAGACATAAACAACTCCCTTTGACTGGAAAAGCAACGTAGTATATATCTTATGCATCTTTCCATGAACTATTTTATGGCAGTTTCTGTTCAACGTTTCAATTGAATCAAACATTGATAACAAAAAAAAACATTTAAATAATTAGACAGAACCCTGTAGACATATTTTAACAGATTTTTTGTGTGTTTCTTTTATTTTATTTTAAATAAACACAACCCACAGGTTACGAATATGCTGGCTATATTTAATTTCTACAATAATTCTGCTAACTAGGAAATTAATTCAATAATGAAATATGCATTAATAAGGGTATTTTTATAGCAGATGGCACAAGGTAATTAATTACTTAGCGTGCGTCCGTGTTTAATATAATTGCATAGATCAGGATTTAGTTAAGTTAAAGTCGCTGTTTTTTTTAAGGTGTGTCAATTAAACTTTTAACTTGCTGCATATTTGGACAGTAAAAATATTTTTGTGAGAACTGTTTGTAGAATGTGCAGCTGATGGTTATGGTAACGCGTGTTAAAAAATAAAGACTCGACCCAAATTTTTGTGATCTATGAATTAACCTATACATTCTTAAACGTTACTTGCCTATAAAATATTAAATAACAAAATAAAACGTGTTTTCAATAATTTTCGGAGCTTAATTTGCGATTTTTTCTATCACGGGAATTTCATATAATTAACGTTTCGGCATAACAAATGTATAGATATTATCTTCAAAAATAACATATATTTTTTTGGAACTTAAAGAGTTAACTATAAACTTGTTATAAATCAGTAGTAAATTGGGCATGCGGGGGCTTAAGGATAAACGCGACGCTCATTATATTCTACGTCTTCATAGATGGCGTTACTTAATTTATTTTATTACAATACGCCTTTTGTAAGGTATTGCTTTAATTATTTGTTTGCGCCCGTACATATAATTTCGAGAAAGGCATACAAATACAATATTGTATTGCATTTCTTGAAAGAATTGAGATTTAGTTCAGACAAAACTATTTATTCGTATTTATATTGTACGTTCGCACAGAACTAGAATATTAACTTTGAATATTCAAATTCTGCGAAACAACCCGCCATAAGAAAATTATACAGTTTTTCAGGGAAGGTTCCAGAAACTTGGAAATGCAAAACGGGTTTAATAATAGATCATATTCATTTCATTTTCCTTATAAATTATTGAAAATTAATTCCCTTTTTGACAGCCATCCATTATTTCAAACGATTTGTAATGTAAATACAAATTTGTTTATAAACTCCCCTATCAACGCATACACACACAGCTTAGGTAAACAAATGCTGAAGCAGCGAATATTTATAATAGCACTGAAAGAACTTACGAAAAAAAAATGTCAGGTATTTTTAAAAAACAGATTTTAGTTTACATTTTAATATTCCCAATAGATTAATTGTAAAATATAGTTAATTTAATACACATTGATACGTTTGTACTGTATAATAATACATTTCAAGCAAAGTTTCAATACGAATGGTGTTCTTACACCAGGGCGATACTGAGAGAATCTTCCACTCTGAAACGTGCTGTAAATACAATACACATTATTTTAAATGAGAAATTTGTGAAATAACACCAATTAATTAAGTAAAATTAACTTGCGCATGCCGAGATTTTAATCTGCGACCTCCAGCTTGCTAGTCGAGAGCCTCACCCCTCGACCTCGGAGGACGAGTATTCGAAATTTACTAAAATTTTATCAGGAAACCCGTTAATTCATTCTTTGAAGTCCTGTAAATCCGTTTTTAACCGGATTTCAAATAATTTGAAGAGATTCTTTATAAATTAGCAGTACTCATTTATCTCCATGTATTGATTGAGGTTTTTTTAAATTAAATGCTGGACTAAGCAATCAAGCAGTGACACAGTTCAATTCGCATAACATATAACGCTTTTTTAAAATCATCCCATACATTGAACTGAAAAATGAACTCATATCTTTGGGTGTAATTGCTTTGAACCTTCCTGAGAAACTAATAAAACTAAACTTTTTATATTGATGAATAAACACATTTAAGATATAAAAATTACATACCATTTTCCAAATGATGGTTTTGCCTCTAGTACATTACAGTACACATTTGGAAAGCAAATTAATAATATATTCGTGTATTCCAGTTCACTTTTGATAATAGAGGCATATGAATAATAGGCAACCACTCTGAATGCATTAAATTTCACAATTATTATGCCTCAATCTCTTCGGTACCCCTTGTAGTGTGAAATAGCGTTCGTTAATTTAACACACTTATTCGTTTATTAGGAAAATAAGCAAGTTGTGGGTGCTTAGCAAGCGTGCCAACACCTCGGAGAGAATATTATGCTAAAGCGAACGATTTGTACTGTTTTCTAACAATTTAAAGAAAGGTAATAAATTATTTTTAGGAGATATCATTTGAATTTTTATGACATGAGTTTTTATTCACGATGTTTATAAATAGAAGATCCAATCGTCGTCGTTGTTGCCTGATTCACGTAACTAATTTCTGACTGTAATTAAAAGATTTTTAAAATTATTATTGTGTTATAATATAATATCATTTATGTTTCAAAAATAATCACAGGTAGCAAAACTTTAGAAGTCATACTTACGCCATTGAAATTACACTGACACCGTTTTGAAAGTGATATTTTGGTAGAATATTATAAACTAAATATTTGAAATGCTTAGTATTTTACTACGATATTAAAAGTACTAAATGCTTACTATTCAACTACGATATTAAAAGTACCAAACAAACTCACAAAATATTGTATTTTACTATTTCATTGTTTGAATGTTATTTATATTTAATGATAGTTTAAACACGAAAATAATTTAATAACAACCCACGAACCTCTTTGATATTTATTTTTAATAAACCAAAGGAATTACTACAGTACCCATGCATTATACGATTTGGTATACCACGTGAAAGACATTCAAATATATTGCAATTAAATCCATCACTTATAGAGCACTTGGCGTTGCCTCTTACGGATTAAAGTAACCTATCCTTATTAGGATGTAAACCCACACTGCGAAACAAGGTTTAACTTATAAATTGCTGGCATAAATCACTTACTGAAAATCTAAACTGTGGATGGAAAATTCCACTTTTAAATAATGATCTACGTTGTTTATGTAACAAACATGCCAAACAAAATACGTTTTATAGAACCACTTAATAATTATATAATACATGCAGTCTCTACCCTGTTTGCATGAGTGTAAACATGTTTTTTTCTTACTGAAAAATATTTAAAATTGTGTCAATGGAAATAATATTGCTACAATATTTGCCTTTATCACAAAATATCCATGCAGAATAGCTGTGAACATTTCATGACGACTCAGCTCACCGTTTGAGAGTTTTGCAGCTTTTGCAAACAAACTTTCTACTTTGTAGATGGGATATTGAATACGAGAGTTACAGTTTTTTTAAACCACTTTCATCCACTGGGTAAATTATATAATATCATGAATTATGTGAAACTTGGTCATCGAACTCAGAATTCACCTTAAATAATGTTTTAAAACAAACTGAACAAAATTTGACGTTTGCGTTTAAAAATAAAACCCGGGCGTTACAGATCTAACAAATATTTTTCCTCCTGATAAAAGATACATGACGCCAACGGGACTTGAACCCGTGTCCTTTCGATTTCCGGTCGACAGCTCTGACCACTGAGCTATGGCGGCTTATCTCTTATCCGCGAAATAATTCAATATATACTAGTGTTTCATTCAACAATTACTGCTTGTTACATTGTTGGTTGTTTTCAGGTGAAAAAATGTAACAAGCAGTAATTGTTGAATGAAACACTAGTATATATTGAATTATTTCGCGGATAAGAGATAAGCCGCCATAGCTCAGTGGTCAGAGCTGTCGACCGGAAATCGAAAGGACACGGGTTCAAGTCCCGTTGGCGTCATGTATCTTTTATCAGGAGATTTTTCAATGTGGATGAGTGTTTCAGGCTAATAATTATTGCTTATTAAAATAATTGTTACCCTTTGGGCTATGCATAAAAAATCTTGTCTTAAACATTAGTTTACCAAAAAAATAATAATAAATATTTTTCCATTTGAATTCTACTCAACCACCGGCCGAGTTCAAGCTACTAAAACGTGACATGTTTGTTCCAGGTTTCCATGAAGCTATCGGTGAAGCAGTGGCACTCTCGGTGTCCAGTCCTCGACATTTGCAGACCCTTGGGCTTGTCCAGAAGTCCATCAATGACCTGGCTCACGATACCAATTACCTGTTTGCAATGGCTATGGACAAGGTAGCTTTCTTGCCTTTTGCCCTCACAATGGACAAGTGGAGATGGGATGTTTTCTCAAAGGACATCAGGAAAGAGCAGTACAATTGCCATTGGTGGAGGCTCAGGTAATAAAACTACCATTACTTTGATTGTGTCTACGAGTGAACTTACAATATAGGCAACTAATTGGTTGGTTGTATTCTTTTAGGGAACAATACAGTGGAATCAAACCTCCAGTGCTGAGATCCGAAATGGACTTCGATCCCGGTTCAAAGTATCATGTTCCTGCCAATATTCCCTACATTCGGTAAGTGGATTGCATATTATTCATGAATCGGTGTTTTTAATAAAAATAATAAAACAATTGGACTAGGACCGAGAAAATAAAATTGCTGACATACGTTTTTCGTAACTTAATACATTTATTCACAAAGTACAGTTGTTTGCCTCGTATACGTTCGTTCTCAGTCTAGTAAAAATACGAAGGAAATATTTGGATATTCTTAAAACAAGTTAAATAACAAGATCAAAGGAGAAATCAATAGCCATGGTGGCTCTCCTCACCGCCATACCCTCCTTCCTCACCGCCGTAAGATCCTTCGCCTCCTCCGCCTCCATGGGATTCCTCTTCTCCTCCGTAGTGGGACTCCTCTTCCTTCTCGTGCACTGGGTAGGGTACCTTGACTTCATAAGGCACGCGCTTCTCTACGGTATAGGGAACATGCTTGACGACGGTGTATGGGACGGGGTTATCATAAGGCACCTTAACTTCAACGGGGACCTTCTTCTCGACAGGGTAGTGGACGATCTTCTCAACTGGGTAAGGGGCATCTACGGGTACCTTGACTTCATAAGGCACTGGCTTGTCTACATGTACTGGCACTGGCCTGTCAACGTGGACCTTCACGGGGTATGGGACCTTCTTTTCGACTGGGTATGGGACTGGCTTGTCAACGTGGACTGGTACTGGCTTGTCTACGTGCACGGCGATTGGCCTGTCAACCTTAACCTCTACTGGGTAGTGGACGATCTTCTCTACTGGGTAGGGGGCTGGGACATGGACGGGTACCTTGACAGGGTACGGAACGTGCTTGGTCACTGGGTAGGGCGCTGGTACGTTAACCTTCACTGGGTAGGGAACGTGCTTGGTCACTGGGTAGGGTTGGGGAACGTAGACCTTCACTGGAACGGGCCTATCAACATGGACTTTGACGGGGTAAGGGACATGCTTGGTGACTGGGTATGGCTTGGGAATGTGCACGGGAACCTTGACGTACTCCTTGACAGGGTAGGGGATGTTCTTGACCACTGGATAGGGGTGGGGCACGGGCACCTTGACGGGAACATGGATGTGCTTGGTCACTGGGACATGGATATATTTCTCAACCGGCACTGGAATGTGCACCTTCTTGATGGTAGTGAGGGTTTTCTCTAACTCTACATGATGTCCGTGGTGATATCCCGAATCGCCTCCGAAATCAGAGTAGCCACCGCCATGGCCGAATCCACCATAGCCGAAGCCGGATGCTCCTCGCTTGTCCTGCTTCTTGTCAGTGGCGGGCTCGACCTCCTTGGCGGCGGCGGGGGCTGCGGCCTGACCATCCGAGGACTCCTTTGTCTCCTCGGCGGTCACCGCTAGTGCGGCCACGCACGCCAAAACTAGAAAGCTCTGCAAACAAATTATAACCGTTGGTAAATATAAATATTTTCGTTAAAGTGGTTATTGTTGGATAGGCAGATCAAGTTTAGGTAAAGAAATCCAGACCAGCGAAACTGAAAAGGTGACTACTCCTAATGTAAATATGAAAAAGATAATTGAAGATAATGATGCAAATGCTTAAATGAAAGTATGAGTATGGAAGTATTTAAATAAATAAAGATGACGGGACGTTTGTAATTAGATGGCAATAGGTGGCTATTGGTAGAGGTGAGACTTCTAGAGGATCTGGGTTTGAGTCCCAGTTGCGATCATTAACTTTATTATTTTATGTGTTTTTTTATCTTTTTCGTTTATTGATATTATCTTTTTCAATGAATGAAGATTCCTCAATACCTCCAATTACGCATTTAACAATATGACAAACGTACGCGATCAGTACTAATGTTTTGAACAAAAACATAGATTCTCTCACAACGTCGTGGAAAGAGCCATTGCTAGATAAAAAAACGAATGTTTTGATTAATAGATGTATAAATAGATTGCCGTTAGATTTCAAATATTATCGAATGTCAACCTTGTTTGATGTTTGGTTGAAAAACTTGAGGTCACTCATTTTAAGATGGGTAAATAAACTGAATAAACTGCAGGCTATCGGATGGGTGAGAATCGCGAAGAATCAGCGAAACTGGAAACATTTGAGTGAGGTCCAGTTTCAAGAGAAGACTCAATAAGATGAAGTCAGTTTAGTTCGTGGTTGTATTCACTTCCGTAAAAATATGATAAGTAGGATCATACATGAACCATAGGTGTGCGAGTGCCATTTCAGCCAAAAGAGTGCAGTCAATTTTTTTCAGTTATGATTAATTATATAAATTTTCAAGCTAAGTGTTTTCCAATGCTCATGATATATAATTATTTTGCGTGCAACTTAATGACTTTGGAAAATGCACCGTCCACTTTCGATTGTTGAGTAAACAGTCTGACAGAAAGTAGGCACAAGTTAACATGCAATTGATTATTTATTGATCGTATAAATCGCGTGCTGATCGCTTTCAATAATCTACATATCGCTTCGGTGAATTAACGTGGTTTATTGGAATGTATTTCTTTTGCGAGAAATTGTGGTTTGACTTGGGAGGGAAATCGAAAAATTTGTTAAATCTTTGGAGATAGATCATGTAGTTTTTTTTTAGAAAATTACTAATACGAGTAGAATTTTTGGTGAAAGTGGATATTAGTCAATAATAAAAGAGAAATTATTATATCGTTAAATGAAGAATAATGTGTACAAAAAACAAAACAAATCTCTCACGATTAATTATTTAAAAAATAATTACAAGATGAAATATTATTCTTTCATACATAAAAGTGTAAGAATGATGCATTTTTGATGGTCTTTAAAGACAATTTTGTATGTGTTGTCATACGATTTGCTTAAAAATCCATTAAATTAAATAAAGAGAAAAAAAAATGTTGAAAAAAAAGGTTTGTGGCGCCCTCGTGTTTTTTAAAAGTTATTTAAAGATATATATATTAAGACTTACTAATTAAACACGTGCATCAGGATTAAATGTTTTTGTAGCCACATTCGTTAAGCTTTAAAAAATGAACTACAATAAACCGAAAGTTAAAAAAAAGAGATAAATGGTTTTTCTTTGTAATCATTAATGAGCATTGAAGGAATTGCGGAAGTAAAGCTTTTCAACATGAAAATTTGAAACTACGTTATCCATGAAGGCCGACCATTGTTAAAAGTATAAACACCTTACTGGAAAATTTATAATTGGTTTAAAAACATTTATAAATAAACACAACCAAGAAATTAAAATAAGGTAAATAACAAATGAATTCACTTTTCTTCACGATTTTCACAGTTTTGATTGTGGATAGAACGCTTAACTATATAGAATTGTTGTTTGTTTTCCTTACCAGCAATCTCATTGTTTCTCTTATGAAGGGAGCGGTAAGCAACGAGCTACTGATGCCAATTGCAAGCCCGGTCTAGTTTATATATCTGACACCTTCCCCATAGCTCCTTTCTACTGATCGCACATCCATTCGATCAGCCAATCGGGCTCGTTCGCTGTAAAGCCGTGAAAAGCGAACAAACTCTCACCCATCTTTCTCCCACGGTGAGCGAACCCCGTTCACCGGAAAGAGACAGAAATAACCCAAATACTGCGGAAATTGAACGCACTTTTCATTCCCCTCTATTTCATTTACTTTGAGGGGATTAGTGAAATAATATAGCGAACATATATATTATGTAAATTTATAGACATTTACGGAAATGTTCGTAAGTTTTTTTTTGTTGCACTGATGTCTTCTAATAATTTAATACATTTAAAAAGGCCTTTTCGTTAAAATGATACATAAAATCATAAGAAAACAGTATAAATACGAGAATATATGTATTGATACGAAATAATAATACAAATATAATAAACAGTTGGTAGATGTATTAATTATAAAGTAGAAATAAAATACATGAATGCCCATACGGTTTGCTTACAAAAGTTCATTATTTATTTCTACTTTGTATTTCAGTAAAACAATAAAAAAAAAAATTATTTTAAATTCCTCATTAGAAAAAAATCACAGAACATTATTTATTACCGCGGTTATGAAATCTCTGTATGAACGAGTTGGTGGCAAAGTTGGAAAGAAATAGTTGTTCATTAAATGGAAATAGGTACAAACGACAATTTTTTGTGTTCTACTAGGTATACTGAACATTATCAAAATGTGTTTCAATTTGCTAAAAAAATATACCATAATATCGTAAAACAATTCATTAAAGAACCGTTTTTAACAAATTGTAGTCAACTAAAATATCGAAAAAGAATTATTTTTTTTTTATTCCAGTAGTTACTATACTACTACCCCGGCTTGGTCTGTTTTTGAATTTAAGTAGATACAATACTACTACCCCGGTTTGGTCTGTGTTTTAATTCTATTAGTTACTATACTACTACCCCAGCTTGGTCTGTGTCTTAATTCTAGTAGTTACTATACTACTACCCCGGCTTGGTCTGTGTTTTAATTCTATTAGTTACTTTACTACTACCCCAGCATGGTCTGTGTTTTAATTCTAGTAGTTACTTTAATACTATCCCGGCTTGGTCTGTGTTTTTAAAGTAGCTTTTCGTGATTTAAAACTTTAAAACAAGAAAGAAGTAATGTAGCCACTTATTCTTGAGCTTTATTTAAATCTTCTTGAAACCTTGAAGGAAATTTACGTTGCTAGTTGAAATAAACAGGCCAACTTACTATCAACCGAACAACTCAATACAGAAAAAATGTGTAATTTAATTGGAACACCCAGTTTTGCTTTATAGTTAAGATACTCTGTGTCAAATGAAACTCATATTTTAACCAAAATTTAATCATAGATATAGAATTGTTTATTTGATAAAAAATATTTTACAATTGAAGATATTTCTGAAAAAGATAATAAACAACCTGTAGCCCACTTTCAAATAATTTTGATTAACAGCCTAGAAACGTTCTTCAATATCAAAAAAACATAGAATTGAATATAAGCAGCATGCAATATGAGTTCACGCGTGAACATTCATTTTTTCATGCTACAAAAAGTTTCTTTTACTTACTGACCACCGCGGCATTCCAACTAATTCATCTTACCCAACTCAGTATTTAAATATTTAGCACGCGTTACTTTTTGTCATACTATTTTTGCTCGTTTATAATTTTATTGGGGGCTATGGATAAGTAACATATAGTACCTAATATTTTTTTAAAATTTTATTTAATGGAATACAATTTCAGTTTATTTTTTTTCTTTTAAAGAAGACAAACATCCTCGGGTTACGAATAACCTGACAGTAATTTGAAAAATTCCTATTACCACCACATTAAGCGGAAAATTTCGGTTGTGTCGTGGAGGACATAGCCCGCCCAGGAACCGAACTCACGACGCTAGTACCCTTAAAGCCTTTAAAAACACCCAGTCCTTCCCGATCATCTCCAAAACATATGTTGTTTCCTATTTTTTCATTACATCATCAGAGGATCATGATTTCTCATTAACTCCAGTAAGTGGACTTTTGCAGGATTTACACACATATAAATAATTAAGGCTTCTATCAGCAAAGAAGGAATTGATTATTTTAAATATTTATGAGCAAATATTTAGCACAGGCTTGAATTTTTCTACACAAAGAAAAACTAACGATCGCGGAAATGCATTTTTGTTCGCGTGCTGAGTGAGTTCAGCTGCTCCCATTCAAACTAGAACACTTGAAGTAAATAGACGATAAGTTGAGAAAACTGATATGATTATATGTGAAGCACCCATTCTACTGCTTTGAAAAATACTTAAAAAGTCGCTCCTATGAACGTCCATAAGTCAATCCATCCAAAACATATAGTGAAGATATTACTCGATTTCACATCTCTATATTTAGAGCATTTTTTAATGATTTTCACACCATCAAAAAAATATTAAAATTAAAAATATATATTTATTCACGTAAGCTTTCGCAAAAATGAACCTATTTCTAATTGAGTTCGACGAAAAACGTCATGGTTGATTATGGCGCTGAAAGCTAAATTTGCTCTAGTAAAAATTTCACACTGAAAAATGGAGCTATTTTCATGGCGCCAGAGCTCATTGCTCTGCAGTTTACACTATTGCTTCTTTCTGTTAACTTCATATTACTCTTTCCAATTCATTTATTTATTTATAAATCACAGTAATTCTGAATCTACATAAAATTAATTATTCAGCATTTCAACACATAGAAAAAATATACAGATCTAACATTAATAGATAATAGAAACAATGCAGAAGAGCCATGAACTATTAATTGCATGGAACCGCGCGTACAAAAGTCTCGCCAACAAAATTCACCCATACTACTACAAATCATATCTACCAAGAGCGGCGCCACGCCTTTGTTTCAATACCGCGTTGATAGTCCGTGCAGTTTGGTCGTAGCTCGATGACGATCGGCACGCTCCCATGCCTATATCCTTTCGTTTCTTTTATCTATAAATATATCAATGACAACCCTTCGACTCAAAAGAAAATGCGTAAACTGAGAAAAATGAGTATTGCTGATTTATTAAAATCCTGTTAATAATGTGATGGCAGGCCATTTCCCATTAAAATATCAGTACATTCAGAATAAAAACACGTATTCATGCAGTTGCGTTTATCCCAATCATCCCTATAACACATTCGTGTTTTACCAACAGTTTGTTAGGCAACCTGTCAATTCATTAGTTAAAGGTCTGTAGTCCCGTTTTTAACAGGGATACGAATATTTTGACCAGCTTACTTAAACTTGCAATATTATAAACCGGTGAATTTTTTTCTTTGTAAACCACCACGCAAAGATAACTTGTTTTTGTTTGTTTGTTTTTATGTATTGTTATCAAGTTTAATGCCTTCGGAAAGCGAAAAGACGAAATAACCGATGTGCGTAATAATAATTGCAGAGCAAGATAAACAAGTGCTGTTTATAAATAAACCTTTTTTATCAAATAATAATATTATAACAGAGAAAAATGAGTATTGTTGATTTATAAAAAATCTCTTCAAATTATTGTTAATTCGGTTAAAAATGGGACTGCAGGCCTCTTCCTGATAAAATTTTATTAAACTCCTAATAATATCGGGACACGTATTCATGCACTTACGTTTGTCTTAAAATATATAATAACGATCCAACATCGTGACAAAACATTGTTATTTTACTAATTTATAAGGATAAAAATTTATAAGGATACCTATCAATTCATTCGTTGATGACCTGCGAAAAATTTCAAGAGATTCTTAATAAATTTGCAATATTTAACTTACTATCCAAGTTAGCTATGCATTCTGTGTATACAACCAAATTTCCCACCTGTTTAATTAAATTCTCCATAGATTTATTTTATTCATGCGATGCATTGCCATTGTATTCAATTCACATTTTTACACTCGTTCCGCATTTCTTCGTTTTTCTAACTCCCATACAAAGTTGCAAGGTGCAACTTGCTATTATTAGCGGTGTCAAGACTGTGTTACTTTCGTTCGTTGATCCGTCTTGTTTACGTTTGAAATAGTGTCGGTGATTAATCTCGGAAATAAACTCTGCCAGGTGATGACATCATACGTAGGTTCATCACCCTTCACCTTTTCACTTTCTTATTAGCTGATCTCTCTCTTTCAAACTCTATGTCAATGGTATACGGAATTCAACTCTCTTTGTTATGTCTGTGAATAGGCCAAAGGCGTTTATTTAAAACAAATATTACTTAAGTGTATCTATTCTAAACGTGTCTCAAGGACAAGGTAAAATGAAAATCCGAACCAATTTTAAAAACCTGTCTTATTTTAATAATATGATATGTTGTCATAAGACAACTTTTTTAATTTTTTTATTTATTGTTCAACAGAACATTCATTCCAGTTACAGTACAATTTTACATAAAGTAAAATTTTACATCATATCAGCATTTAGGTAAGTGACTCTTCAATAATTGTTTTAGGTCATTTAGAGAACAGCCACTTAAATCAAAATTCTTTGCTAGTTCGTTCAACAGTACCACTCCCCTCGTCATGCTATGCTTTGCCAGGACGTCGGTTTTGCCTTTTGGTACTCTGAATAAGTCATGGTATCGACTTCGGCTGTAGTAATCTGGTACATATAAATCATAGCATCCCAAGAGGAATGGGATATCAATAAAATTGTTCCAAATTTTGAAAGATATAATAGCTAGACTTGCTTTCCGTCTAGTTTCCAGACTCACAGAATTAGTTTCCTCAAGTAAGTCGATATGGTGCATGAACCTAGGATATGTTCCATGCGTCCGCATACAGACATACCTGAAGAATTTCTTCTGGATTTGCTCTAACATATCAATGTACTTCTGGTGGTACGGTCCCCAAATATAGCTAGCATACTCCAGCTTGCTTCTCAGTATGCCATCAAACAATGCTAACATAGCATCTTGGTTATTGAACTGCTTGCATGTCCTAATGACGAACCCAAGAAGTTTGTAGCAAGACTGAGTGAGCTGCGATATATGGCCAGAGAATTTCAGTTCGGGATCAAAGACGACACCGAGATCCTTTACGGAATTTACACGTGATAGTGTTTCGCCCTTTATCTCATAATCGTAAAGTATAGTATTTAGAGAACGAGTGTAAGACATAGTGACTTCACTGTACAGTAGTGACAACTTTAATTACAACCAGAATAAGCTTCATAAAATAAATGTTTTTCCTACATGTCTTTAGCGATTTTTTGTTATAAATTATGATTCTTTGTTTGTCCCCTATAGACTCAAAAACTACTGGACCGATTTTGCTAAAAATATCAAATTTGTTCAGTTTTTGTTTGTTACAGTAGTGAATGGTGTAAATCAGGGAAGCCCGAGGACGACATGGCACGATCAAGTAAAACAAAAACTTCAATTCTTTAGAATAATATAATTACCACCTTAAAATTATGAAGCAAACATCAACTGTGAACGGATGTTCCGCTCGTGTTCGTATAATTTCACGCACGTGTACCGGTGTACCAGAGATCAATGCTCCTAGCTGTTAAGGTTCGCAGGCTCCATTAAAATACCCGTAGAACAGACTCAGCATGACCACATTTTGTCTGTGCATTAGAGATGACAATCGGTCAGTTAACAATAGATCAGACGGACCGCCCTTCTTTGCACAGAATCAAGTAGGTAGGTTTATCAAGTATAAGGGGGTTCCAGCCCAGAGGTGGCTAAATCTCTCATTTACGTGCGATGAGATTTATTTATTGAATAATAAAAAATAACAAAGAAACACACATTTCCATGGTTACTTTTAACCTGACAATATTTGAAAATCTCGTATTACCTACCATCACAATATTTTTTTTTCAATCAGTATATACTTATTTACTTTTACAAATACACGTTGTTACGAAATTTGCCCAGTGGTGAGATATAAAACTAATTATAATTTTTTTGGTAAACTAATGTTTTTAAGACAAGATTTTTTATGCATAGCACAAAGGGTAACAATTATTTTACAAGCAATAATTGTTCGCCTGAAACACTCATCCACATTGAAAAATCTCCTGATAAAAGATACATGACGCCAACGGGACTCGAACCCGTGTCCCTTCGATTTCCGGTCGACAGCTCTGACCACTGAGCTATGGCGGCTTATCTCTTACCCGCGAAATTATTCAATATATACTAGTGTTTCATTCAACAATTACTGCTTGATACATTTTTCACCTGAAAACAACCAACTTTATTTTATATGAGAAAGGCATTGTAAGTGCTAACTCTCTCACTAGATGGCGTCGAGACAAATTGTCTACATTTTTAGGCGAAATACTTGAACTTGTCAAATATTAATTATAATTTTTTTGGTAAACTAATGTTTTTAAGACAAGATTTTTTATGCATAGCACAAAGGGTAACAATTATTTTACAAGCAATAATTGTTCGCCTGAAACACTCATCCACATTGAAAAATCTCCTGATAAAAGATACATGACGCCAACGGGACTCGAACCCGTGTCCCTTCGATTTCCGGTCGACAGCTCTGACCACTGAGCTATGGCGGCTTATCTCTTACCCGCGAAATTATTCAATATATACTAGTGTTTCATTCAACAATTACTGCTTGATACATTTTTCACCTGAAAACAACCAACTTTATTTTATATGAGAAAGGCATTGTAAGTGCTAACTCTCTCACTAGATGGCGTCGAGACAAATTGTCTACATTTTTAGGCGAAATACTTGAACTTGTCAAATATTAATTATAATTTTTTTGGTAAACTAATGTTTTTAAGACAAGATTTTTTATGCATAGCACAAAGGGTAACAATTATTTTACAAGCAATAATTGTTCGCCTGAAACACTCATCCACATTGAAAAATCTCCTGATAAAAGATACATGACGCCAACGGGACTCGAACCCGTGTCCCTTCGATTTCCGGTCGACAGCTCTGACCACTGAGCTATGGCGGCTTATCTCTTACCCGCGAAATTATTCAATATATACTAGTGTTTCATTCAACAATTACTGCTTGATACATTTTTCACCTGAAAACAACCAACTTTATTTTATATGAGAAAGGCATTGTAAGTGCTAACTCTCTCACTAGATGGCGTCGAGACAAATTGTCTACATTTTTAGGCGAAATACTTGAACTTGTCAAATATTAATTATAATTTTTTTGGTAAACTAATGTTTTTAAGACAAGATTTTTTATGCATAGCACAAAGGGTAACAATTATTTTACAAGCAATAATTGTTCGCCTGAAACACTCATCCACATTGAAAAATCTCCTGATAAAAGATACATGACGCCAACGGGACTCGAACCCGTGTCCCTTCGATTTCCGGTCGACAGCTCTGACCACTGAGCTATGGCGGCTTATCTCTTACCCGCGAAATTATTCAATATATACTAGTGTTTCATTCAACAATTACTGCTTGATACATTTTTCACCTGAAAACAACCAACTTTATTTTATATGAGAAAGGCATTGTAAGTGCTAACTCTCTCACTAGATGGCGTCGAGACAAATTGTCTACATTTTTAGGCGAAATACTTGAACTTGTCAAATATTAATTATAATTTTTTTGGTAAACTAATGTTTTTAAGACAAGATTTTTTATGCATAGCACAAAGGGTAACAATTATTTTACAAGCAATAATTGTTCGCCTGAAACACTCATCCACATTGAAAAATCTCCTGATAAAAGATACATGACGCCAACGGGACTCGAACCCGTGTCCCTTCGATTTCCGGTCGACAGCTCTGACCACTGAGCTATGGCGGCTTATCTCTTACCCGCGAAATTATTCAATATATACTAGTGTTTCATTCAACAATTACTGCTTGATACATTTTTCACCTGAAAACAACCAACTTTATTTTATATGAGAAAGGCATTGTAAGTGCTAACTCTCTCACTAGATGGCGTCGAGACAAATTGTCTACATTTTTAGGCGAAATACTTGAACTTGTCAAATATTAATTATAATTTTTTTGGTAAACTAATGTTTTTAAGACAAGATTTTTTATGCATAGCACAAAGGGTAACAATTATTTTACAAGCAATAATTGTTCGCCTGAAACACTCATCCACATTGAAAAATCTCCTGATAAAAGATACATGACGCCAACGGGACTCGAACCCGTGTCCCTTCGATTTCCGGTCGACAGCTCTGACCACTGAGCTATGGCGGCTTATCTCTTACCCGCGAAATTATTCAATATATACTAGTGTTTCATTCAACAATTACTGCTTGATACATTTTTCACCTGAAAACAACCAACTTTATTTTATATGAGAAAGGCATTGTAAGTGCTAACTCTCTCACTAGATGGCGTCGAGACAAATTGTCTACATTTTTAGGCGAAATACTTGAACTTGTCAAATATTAATTATAATTTTTTTGGTAAACTAATGTTTTTAAGACAAGATTTTTTATGCATAGCACAAAGGGTAACAATTATTTTACAAGCAATAATTGTTCGCCTGAAACACTCATCCACATTGAAAAATCTCCTGATAAAAGATACATGACGCCAACGGGACTCGAACCCGTGTCCCTTCGATTTCCGGTCGACAGCTCTGACCACTGAGCTATGGCGGCTTATCTCTTACCCGCGAAATTATTCAATATATACTAGTGTTTCATTCAACAATTACTGCTTGATACATTTTTCACCTGAAAACAACCAACTTTATTTTATATGAGAAAGGCATTGTAAGTGCTAACTCTCTCACTAGATGGCGTCGAGACAAATTGTCTACATTTTTAGGCGAAATACTTGAACTTGTCAAATATTAATTATAATTTTTTTGGTAAACTAATGTTTTTAAGACAAGATTTTTTATGCATAGCACAAAGGGTAACAATTATTTTACAAGCAATAATTGTTCGCCTGAAACACTCATCCACATTGAAAAATCTCCTGATAAAAGATACATGACGCCAACGGGACTCGAACCCGTGTCCCTTCGATTTCCGGTCGACAGCTCTGACCACTGAGCTATGGCGGCTTATCTCTTACCCGCGAAATTATTCAATATATACTAGTGTTTCATTCAACAATTACTGCTTGATACATTTTTCACCTGAAAACAACCAACTTTATTTTATATGAGAAAGGCATTGTAAGTGCTAACTCTCTCACTAGATGGCGTCGAGACAAAGACAAGAGCTGTCGACCGGAAATCGAAGGGACACGGGTTCGAGTCCCGTTGGCGTCATGTATCTTTTATCAGGAGATTTTTCAATGTGGATGAGTGTTTCAGGCGAACAATTATTGCTTGTAAAATAATTGTTACCCTTTGTGCTATGCATAAAAAATCTTGTCTTAAAAACATTAGTTTACCAAAAAAATTATAATTAATATTTGACAAGTTCAAGTATTTCGCCTAAAAATGTAGACAATTTGTCTCGACGCCATCTAGTGAGAGAGTTAGCACTTACAATGCCTTTCTCATATAAAATAAAGTTGGTTGTTTTCAGGTGAAAAATGTATCAAGCAGTAATTGTTGAATGAAACACTAGTATATATTGAATAATTTCGCGGGTAAGAGATAAGCCGCCATAGCTCAGTGGTCAGAGCTGTCGACCGGAAATCGAAGGGACACGGGTTCGAGTCCCGTTGGCGTCATGTATCTTTTATCAGGAGATTTTTCAATGTGGATGAGTGTTTCAGGCGAACAATTATTGCTTGTAAAATAATTGTTACCCTTTGTGCTATGCATAAAAAATCTTGTCTTAAAAACATTAGTTTACCAAAAAAATTATAATTAATATTTGACAAGTTCAAGTATTTCGCCTAAAAATGTAGACAATTTGTCTCGACGCCATCTAGTGAGAGAGTTAGCACTTACAATGCCTTTCTCATATAAAATAAAGTTGGTTGTTTTCAGGTGAAAAATGTATCAAGCAGTAATTGTTGAATGAAACACTAGTATATATTGAATAATTTCGCGGGTAAGAGATAAGCCGCCATAGCTCAGTGGTCAGAGCTGTCGACCGGAAATCGAAGGGACACGGGTTCGAGTCCCGTTGGCGTCATGTATCTTTTATCAGGAGATTTTTCAATGTGGATGAGTGTTTCAGGCGAACAATTATTGCTTGTAAAATAATTGTTACCCTTTGTGCTATGCATAAAAAATCTTGTCTTAAAAACATTAGTTTACCAAAAAAATTATAATTAATATTTGACAAGTTCAAGTATTTCGCCTAAAAATGTAGACAATTTGTCTCGACGCCATCTAGTGAGAGAGTTAGCACTTACAATGCCTTTCTCATATAAAATAAAGTTGGTTGTTTTCAGGTGAAAAATGTATCAAGCAGTAATTGTTGAATGAAACACTAGTATATATTGAATAATTTCGCGGGTAAGAGATAAGCCGCCATAGCTCAGTGGTCAGAGCTGTCGACCGGAAATCGAAGGGACACGGGTTCGAGTCCCGTTGGCGTCATGTATCTTTTATCAGGAGATTTTTCAATGTGGATGAGTGTTTCAGGCGAACAATTATTGCTTGTAAAATAATTGTTACCCTTTGTGCTATGCATAAAAAATCTTGTCTTAAAAACATTAGTTTACCAAAAAAATTATAATTAATATTTGACAAGTTCAAGTATTTCGCCTAAAAATGTAGACAATTTGTCTCGACGCCATCTAGTGAGAGAGTTAGCACTTACAATGCCTTTCTCATATAAAATAAAGTTGGTTGTTTTCAGGTGAAAAATGTATCAAGCAGTAATTGTTGAATGAAACACTAGTATATATTGAATAATTTCGCGGGTAAGAGATAAGCCGCCATAGCTCAGTGGTCAGAGCTGTCGACCGGAAATCGAAGGGACACGGGTTCGAGTCCCGTTGGCGTCATGTATCTTTTATCAGGAGATTTTTCAATGTGGATGAGTGTTTCAGGCGAACAATTATTGCTTGTAAAATAATTGTTACCCTTTGTGCTATGCATAAAAAATCTTGTCTTAAAAACATTAGTTTACCAAAAAAATTATAATTAATATTTGACAAGTTCAAGTATTTCGCCTAAAAATGTAGACAATTTGTCTCGACGCCATCTAGTGAGAGAGTTAGCACTTACAATGCCTTTCTCATATAAAATAAAGTTGGTTGTTTTCAGGTGAAAAATGTATCAAGCAGTAATTGTTGAATGAAACACTAGTATATATTGAATAATTTCGCGGGTAAGAGATAAGCCGCCATAGCTCAGTGGTCAGAGCTGTCGACCGGAAATCGAAGGGACACGGGTTCGAGTCCCGTTGGCGTCATGTATCTTTTATCAGGAGATTTTTCAATGTGGATGAGTGTTTCAGGCGAACAATTATTGCTTGTAAAATAATTGTTACCCTTTGTGCTATGCATAAAAAATCTTGTCTTAAAAACATTAGTTTACCAAAAAAATTATAATTAATATTTGACAAGTTCAAGTATTTCGCCTAAAAATGTAGACAATTTGTCTCGACGCCATCTAGTGAGAGAGTTAGCACTTACAATGCCTTTCTCATATAAAATAAAGTTGGTTGTTTTCAGGTGAAAAATGTATCAAGCAGTAATTGTTGAATGAAACACTAGTATATATTGAATAATTTCGCGGGTAAGAGATAAGCCGCCATAGCTCAGTGGTCAGAGCTGTCGACCGGAAATCGAAGGGACACGGGTTCGAGTCCCGTTGGCGTCATGTATCTTTTATCAGGAGATTTTTCAATGTGGATGAGTGTTTCAGGCGAACAATTATTGCTTGTAAAATAATAGATATAAAACTATTACAAAAAAATTTTACGCATAATAACATAATTTTTATATTTAGTATTCAAAGTTATTGTTTTGTTTTAAATTCTAATGTCACATTACGCAAGAAGCTGCTTAATAAGAAAATAGGTTTATAAGTAGTTGTACAAAGTAATACTAATGTATTGAAAATCTCTTCAAATTATTAGTCATCCTGGTAAAAACAGGACTGCAAGCCGCTTCTTGATAAAGTGTTGGAAAATTCTTAATATTATCGGAACACGTGATCATCCACCTGCTTTGGTCTCAATAATATAATAATAAATAATATCTCAATAATACTCACAATAGACAATATATATAAAAAATATTCAATTCTACAAATTTATAAAGAAATACAGTTAAATAACTTACAATTTAATTCATCAGCAAGATATCAAAAAACTATCAAAATCCCAAAACTTAATACAAAGCACACACAAAATACCTATCTCTATCTAGGTATAACATATTTTAACATCCTTCCATTATATCTAAAAAATATTGAAGATATTCAGGAATTTAAAATAAAATTAAAAAATTACCTAAAACTACTATAAAAGTCCATATCTTACTCTTATTATTATTTTCTTCAAATCTTGAAACTGTATTATTGATAAATCTTGCCTATTTCTTACTTATCCCTTTGGTTTTGCAAATATATTATTTTCTTACTTACATGATTCCATATAATTGAGCTAGGATTCACTCACCAAACACAAGAGCCTCGTCTCTTTATGGTGAGGAAAAGCTATTATTATTTACCTTTGTAACACTGTATAATATGTATAAATTGTATATAATTATTGTAAAAAACATACAAATATTAAATAAATAAAAAATAAAAAAATAAAAATATATATCGTGACGAATTGCATAAATCTTAGTACTTTTATGAACACGTGATCGGACATCGTCACAAAACATTGGTATTTTAATTCTTTATCAGGAAACATATGAATTCATTCGTTAACCTTTAACTTGACAAGGACAGGAATATTTAATTCAAAAATATTTGTTACATTAGGCATTTTATACGAAAATTTATTTCAGAAAATAAAAAAAATGTCATCGTATAACCATAAACAATGTATCTTTTTAGATATCGCATATCGAAAACAGAATGCTAGGGTGTTACGGCAGAGTACCTTTTTATGCACATCAAATTAAAAATCTTAGTTATTAAACAGTAAATATTGTTTCCCGATAAAATGTGACAGAATATTAACGTATGTTATATTTTTATAAACTCCAACAATATCTTTGTGAACTTATTGCGATTTTAAAAAATGCCACAAACTTCTAGAAATGAAAGGTGTCAAGTTTGACAGTAGTTAAAATCCTATGTAATTATCTGATAGATGAAAATCAGAAGATTATTTTTTTAAATAAAATTAACAGTAGTTCATCTCCACAGAAGAATAACATTAAAAAATACGAAGGACTTTGTTAATGAACTTTTTTTGTTAGTGCATTTTCAAAGATAAGACACCAAGTTAAGGGTTAATGGCCTACAATCCCGTTTTTAACAGGAATACGAATAATTTGAAGAGACTTTTAGTAAATTAGTTTTTTTATCAGGATGTTTTCTCCGTATATAATAATCAGATAACAACATCAAAACTTGACGAATAAATAATAAATGACCGCCATTTCATTTTAAGTTGAGTCATTCAAATACGTCTAGTATCAAATAACAATAATGACACGATTGGTACTTTTCTATACTGGAATAAAATGCTTTCTATGGTTAGAGATATGTTATCAATGCTTCATTACAATGATTATCCCGTTTGAGTTGGTCTTTATGCAGAATTAATCAAAATTCATATAATTATAATTATTATATGAATGATTGCATAATGAAAAGAAAGTATATTGATTACAATAAAATAATTATGTGCGCGAGTGTCCCACATTTCATGTTTTCATTAGCTCCTGAGCAAATCTTTCCGGTATCTCGCGGCGCGTAAGATAAAAAAAATGTTACGTATGATTGTTATTGTCTTGGAACATGGTTTTTTGTTGCTAATTTATATAAAACTGTAATGTCAATTGGCAATAGTTGTGTTGATTTCAAATGGTTTCATATTAATAAATAAATAGACTAAATATTTAAAAGCTGTGACATACTTGATATACGCCAATTATATATAAAAACCCTACTAAACTACATTTTCGACCAAAAAAACAAACCCCAACAAACACAAAATATCACTAATAGACCGGTCAGAAAAGCGTATAAAAAAAACATAAAAACTCCGACGGTAAACACTACCTTTGGACAAAGGCACCATAAATACCACGCTATTAAAGCATTCAACAGTCTTCCACTTGAAACAAAAATTGAGGAAAATAAAAATAAATTCAAACACAAAATAAAAAAATGGATTAAAGAACAAAAAAGACAATATTTCCAAAATTCTATAACATAAAAGAATAAAACATATACACGCAACACAAAAAAATATATAAAACACGCAACACGCACAAACACATAAATCATTATAAATGCCGATTTCCATTCTCTTTTATATAATTAGATTTTAATTTCTAATCTTTATTTTTAGTTTAAATTTATCTTTATTTTAATGTTGTTTTTTGTTTAAATGTATAAATTCTTATATTATAAAATGGGGGCCTCAGCACGGGTAAACAACCCAGTGAGGCCAACATTACTGAATTAAAATATGAAATACTGTAAAATAATGTGTCAATAATAAAAATAAAAAAAATAAAAAAAATTACCAAGCATTTTAAATGAAATGTTGTTTGGGTATCGACGAGGTAATTTTACAAAATCTTTGTGAAAAATCTATACTATCAGGTAAAATAATTCTTTTACGTAAAAAGTTTTCATATTCATGATTTTTTACGAAGGGCGACCATTTTGTCGTTATACATAAAATAAAATAATTAGTCTGCTTTTAAATATTTTTTTTGTTGCATTTCTCCTAGCTTTCTATAATTATTCGTTGATACAGGGTTTTACAATAAGAGGTATTATTTTGAATAGCCCGCTATTTCGGTAGATGTTACTTTTGAAGCTGTCATTTTTTGACATTTGACAAGTAGATTATATGAATATTAATAAAAATGGAACGATACACGCTTCAACAACGCATTGATTATTAAAATTCACTTGAGTGAATCAAATGCACATCATTTTGAGTGATGAGGCCCATTTACACCTCGGTGGCTTCGTCGACAAGCAAAATTGTCGCATCTGGGGCTCGGAAAACCCAAGAGTTATTGTTGAAGAGCCTCTCTATCCTCAACGTGTGACTGTTTGGTGCGGTTTATGGTCCGGCAGAGTCACTGGACCTTACTTTTTCGAAAATGAGGCTGGAGCAACAGTTACGGTGAATGGATTGCGCTATCGAGAGATGATTAATGATTTTTCATGGCCGGAATTGGATGGTATTGATCTGGACAACGTTTACTTTCAACAAGACGGCGCTACGTGCCACACAAGCAACGAAACCATTGATCTTTTACGATTGAATATCAAAATAACACCTCTTATTGGAAAACTCTGTAGTTTACGTGCGAAAACAGTTATTCGACTTATTTCCTGACTTGATACGATCTTTACAATGAATACGTTAGGTCGTCCTATTAGTAGTCGTTAGTCCCACATATCCAGGTAAATTATTGAAAAACCATTATTAATAGAACACGTTTAAATATTTTTGTTTCATAGTTATAATAAAGTTTTTAGAATTGGTTTGGAACACCCGGTCGCAGCTCCTTGGGAAAACTCCTACCCCGAAATGTCCACGAAATTCTGTTATTATGTAGATTCAGGATTCAATTCGAAAATATTCCTTTACTTTTTAAGTATTTAATTATTCAGCTTCCTAACAAAACAAAATAATTGAGCATTTAAGTAAATATATTTTTATCCATACTCTAAGTGAAATACAAAGCATACATACCCCAAGGCCGTAATGGGGTCTTTTTATTAGATTTACCGTACCTACCTGTGAAGAATTTAATGCTGAACATAAAAACTAAAACTAAAATTACTCGTACTATATTTTTATATGAAAAGATAAAATTTAAGGCTGCTATCGTGTAAGCCTATATAGAGATTACTAACTAAAAGCTCTTTATCGTAAGTTATTAACTTTTGTAGCCATGGAAAGGCTAAATGTTATGATGCACGGAAATTTTGCTTCCAATAGTATTTTTAAGTAAGTTCTCTGTATACGAAACAGGCAATGATAACATTATCATTCATCCTTTTGTTTTATGTTTTTAATAATTTATACATATTTATGATTAATTACAATTATTTTGCGTGTGATAGATAGATAAATCTGAGTTTATACAAAACAAGGACAATAATTACGATAAAATTGTCATTGAAAACTTTAGTAAAATGTAGTTAAAAATGTGGATTGAATTATTAGGTAGAATGAGAATTATTCCGGTGGTAAAACGCCTATCTCTCCGCTTATGTAAAACTTAGACTATAATGATACTCGTAATATCATGCCTTCTGCTGTGTGGTAGAGTTACTTCCTCCACGAGTGGCGGAAGCAGACTGTACTATTTCAGAGACAGAGTAACGCTGAGAAATTATTACTGTTTTATTGGTAATTATAACCATTAACTGAATACTATTTAAGTATTTATGTAAATCCCTTCTTTATTGTTTTGTATAAGATTCGAAATGGATCATAAATTAAACCATCAAAAATTATACATAACATATATTGGATTATAAAACGAATGTGTTTTCTTACATTTATCATTGATACACTATCACTTATACTTATCATTTACCCTTGCCTAATTTAAAATGTATTCCAATTCCACAAAACTCATTGTCACCAATACGTACTAGAAACTTAATATACCCTTTGATGTAAAAAAAATGTTTTTAAATTAGATCAAGTATTTTGGCCTCAAATAAGAATTTAAATTATGTATGAAATATTTCCTTTTAGTTCCAGTCCATTCATTCCTCAGTCAAATACATATTTGTTAGTGCCCATTTAAAAGAAAACGCTATATATTATATCCGAAAATCATTATGTTAATGTATATATATGCCATTACCTCACCCACTTTGCAAAATCTTAACTACATTCAAAGCAGATATGTAACTGAAATGGAAAAAGAAACACTCGAATGCTGCTTTTTTTCTATTTGAAATAGGTATATTATCAATCAACCCACGTTAGAAAAGTCCCATTAATCTTTTTTAATGTAAATATTCCCAGGAAATGAACGGTGATGAGGCTAATACATTACTTTATGGCGAATACCTAAATAAATTCTAGTATATTTTAAAAACTCAACATGTCATTCGAACAATTTCTATATTATTAATTAACTCTATAGGATTTTGATGTGTTGCACGTTGCGTAGATACCAACTTACCTAAAACGTCAATGGTAATATACGAGTATATTATGAATGCCAATATTCAATTTGTTTTCCCATCGTATTTAGAATACAATTTACAATTACTGGGTTAATATGTACAACTTGTGTGCAATAATGGTTTCCAATGAATTGCAAAAATAGTGTCTATCAATACGCGATAATCCGCTATTCGGTTTTACAATCAAACAGCAATTACTGTTTTCTAAAATACTGCAATAGAAAAGCTTATTTCCAAGATACGTATTAAAAGTTAACAACTTCTCACATTGCCTATTTCATATCTTTATGATGGAATTTTTCTCTATGTTCTAATACCTACCTTTTAGAAGTGGTGATAAATCCTGCAAAAAATAGGATTAAATACTTAAAAACGAATAGTGCAAAAATAAATTCAGTTGTATCGTTCCATCGAAAGAACGTGTATAATAAAAAACAGACTACAATATCAGATTCAAATAACAATTCGTATAGTCAAAGAGGCATACAAACCATTTTGGTGGCTCACAATTTTAGAGATTTTTAAATAAATTATAAAAATACAGCTTAAGGTCGATGAACTACGTCATGTAACATTTGGAATCGAGCTGCTAACAATAACACTCCTTATGTGGATAGCGATAAGGTTAACACCAGCCGCCTGTTTTGATTTACGCAAGTAGAAAACATCACCAAAAAATGTTGTATTTTATTTTGCAAAGTTCTGGCATAAATTATTAAATATTTTAGGGTCATTTTCTAAATAACTTAATTTGCAACATTCACAATAAAACCATTACCGAAAAGGGATTTGTAAGTAGGATATTTTGAACTTAAAAACAGATTTTATAAGTTTGTGAGTTTATTTTTATTTTTTCTTATAAAAAGACTTGATCTGTGATCTTTGACTGAAAAAAGTGCACGATTATTGAAAAGACCAATATTTATTCTACTCGCAGTATTCAATTACAGCATCTAAAATCTTTCTACTCGGTCAAATTTTCAAACCAAAAATACATCACTTTGCATTACCATATTCAGCTTGACCCAAATAAAAAAAAAATTAAGACGATTTCAACAAATTGATGATCGCTTGCCATAGACAAAATTCGACACATCAATGTCGCTTGCTTATTCTAGTCGAGAATTTACTGTCCATATTATATTTGTATACGTTCTCCAGCAATAGTGTTCTTGCCATCCCGTCGCACATGATTTTTTTAATTGATTTTGTAATTAATTTATACTCACCACATAGTAGGCTTTTACTTTTAGCAATCGAACTGGTAAACACAACTTTTTAGCTCAACGAGCGACGGTTGAAATATAAGATTGTAAAAAAATAATGTTTTCCTTTCGTTACAAAAATTAGGACCTACTTCAGTGTAACCACACATTTTCTAAGTAACGTAACTTCACTATGTCAATTCATCTAAGCGTTACGTTGCGTTTAACCTTAAGAGGAAGCTACAAGCCAAAAATGTGTATATTCTTGGTGTACCTTATATTGTGGGTAATAGGTATTGAAATCGTTTGAAAAATGGAGTCTAGAAACGTTAGATTTCAAGCACAAAACTAGTTTTTATAAATAATTTTATAAGAAAGCAAAAAGTTAATCAAGTGAAACTGTCACAGATAATCTTAGCTATAATATTGTATTTTTTTAAAGTTGTTTCCTTTACGCGTTCATACATTTCTATTGAAAAAATGTTTTTTTTTGTAGTTTAGATTTATATTTTTATTTAATATTTCAGTAATTTATTTTTTATTTGTATTCTACTCAAGCGAAACGATAGGAAAACCTTCAATTTATCTAAAGTTTTTTTTTTGGTATTCATAATGTACACCAATTCGTTATAAAGATTAATCAAAATAGTGATTTAGCATTAAGCTTCGCCTTAAGGTGACCCTTAAGGATAAACAAAAAGTTAAATTAATTATTTTTTAAAACATACAAATTGCAAGTTGTGCTTTAAAATATTAAGACGAATTATTTGTTTGCGCCCGTACATACGAAATATGAAAATGAAGCAATAACTTTGTCCGTATAAAAACTCAATTCTTTCAAGAAAGGCATACAAATACAACATTACATCGGTGATTTTATCCAATACAATATTTGTATGCGTTTCTTAAATTAAGAAGAAAAGTTAGTTTTTACAAGAAGAAAACTATTACGTATGTATGGGACTAAACAAATAATTCGTCGTAATATTTTGAAGCACGACTTGCAAAGGAATTTTTCATAAAATCTTTTAGTTAACGCCATCTATGAATGTTTAGATTATAAGTTTCGTTTAACTTTCAGCGTTTTTTGAGTTCAGTGGTGCAATTTTAATCGCTTGTTTAAATACATCTATTTGATTATTGAAGACAATATTAGCGATTTTATAACGATAATTTGAAACAGAAACGGTTACATCGAAGACATTTTCATTTTCGTTTTCGATAACGATTGAATGCAAATCTTGGAAGCGGAAATTGACTTACTTCTCGACATCCGATCAAACTTAAACTAGGCAGATGGACTCGCTGTCGATGACAATGCATTCTATCAACTTTTGATACCAATCACGTACACACGAGCTAACCTATATGCATTTCTAAAATATATGTCGGACCTACCTGATCGGCATTTGGCGAGGTTAGTAGAGTAGTCAATTCCAGTTTCTGGGTAGGAAGGTTCAATCCTTAGTCAAACCAAAAAAAAGTTTTAAAAGACATTTTAAAATGGATGTATTTTAGTAAAAATGTTTTATTTTTACGGGTTGATTTTGAATATGCTTTGTCATCGTACTAAATATTATAGGTACAAGATAAGTGAATATTCGTTGTCCACTTTCATATGTAACTTTTGTAATGGGCACGTCTTCAGTTTGAATGTTGCAATGAGGTTTACGAGTTTCGATAAGTTATCCCTGTTAAAATTATATGATTTGCTTCTTAATGAATGAAATTATTGTAATATGATGCGTCATCCCTGGGATCATGACTCTTATTTACTCTGCAAATTGCATAATTCCTATAGATTCTTCATAATCATTATAAAAGTTACTCAATCCTTGCAAATCAGTGTGTGCCATATGAAGACTACAGAGCCACTGCATTATTACTCAAGCCGCCTCTGATTGGTTGAACCGCTGGCCAATAATGAGAGCGGAACAAATATGCAGCCGATGATTATATTTTTGAAGAGGTTTTTTTCTAACACAATCATCGCATCGTAATCCGCAGGCCAATTTGAACTTAATTGTGCTCATTATTAAGATATAATTTGCTTTGCGAAATACATTTTTTGTTGTTTTATAAATATACGGAAAAATATAGTGTTTTTTCACAAGGAAAATCATCTCGATGACAGAATGAAAAAATAACAATGTTATTATGTGTTAATAAAAACATGTTATCTAAAATGCTATAGTACCTATAATTAATTCGACACACTAAACGAAAATCGTAATCTATGTTTAATTAAATTTATTTGGCATTGTGGTTTACCATGGGATTCGCTGCCAATTTGATAGAACAAATACTGGCAAAATAATACACTATAACAAACCATTTAGTTATATATTTATGCAGATTCTGAGAGAATAATGATTAGTTCTTCAATCTCGACTACTTTCTCATTTCTGTAACGCACCGTCTCCTACTAATAAAGGCGATGGATGCTATTTGTTAGTTTTTCAACCCGCCGCAACTCTGGCTAACAAATGTGATCCTTGGAAGACATGTCACAGCTGTGATGACCGATAAAATTTTATGGTTTAGCTCTAGAGGGCAAGTTACCTAACTTCAGCCACCTCTAGCAGGTCTGACTCGCGCGATGCTAAGTGAACCGTCAAACCCAGAGTGAGAAAATACTCATTGAAACCCTTTTGGTAAAATAACAAGGTTACGCTTCTTTGGGACCTGTCGTGTAAGTGTAACCTGTTCCTTAGTGAACTCATAGAGTGGTTGTTAAAGTTTGTTTCACTACCTTACTCGCAAATTGATTGTACCTAAAATAAAGGCTAATTGTGTTCACTGTTTAAATTGTACATCTATTGAATAATCCGGTTACAGTATAATAAATTCTTATTTTATGAGTAAAAAAGAAAGAAAGTGACAATATATAATAAATTATAGCATGAATATGTTTGAACTTGAAATCTTATCAATATAAAAATAACCACTATGGTCGTATTTGCAAAGCTTGTAGATAATGTAATTACCAACCCAACCATAAATTATTGTAAGATAAGTAATATTCGTGGTTGAGTGGTTACGAGCCTTGGCTACCAATTCAGAGGTCACGGGTTCAAATCCCGGCATATGAAATTTCCCACATTTTATTTGGTTAATTTGTATTTTTTCACAAATAATTCATAAAAAATAATATTACAGCATGATTGCGGCACGTTCAGTAGCAGATACTGGTGAAAGCATTGGTGAAAGACCACCACTCAGAATCGAAACGTTTCTTGAAATGGCTTTAGCCCTGTTTCATAGTCAGGTACTTCCCAACCTTACTCTACCCCATATCCTTACTCTCCTTACTACCTTGGAGATGCCACTCTCTCTCACTCTCCACTGACTTCAGACGGTTGAGAGCAGTTTGAAATTTTCTTTATTTTTACTCACAAAAGAAGAATTTGTTAAAAAATTTTGCCAGCAGATATCCATTTGTTGGAGTATTTGAATTGGCAGCAAATCAGTAAATCAAAATGTCAAATAATTTTAATTAAACATCAATCAATCATCGTGTCGTTCAGCAGAGAGAGTGCGACGCGAAGCAACACTGCTCGAATAAATTCCTTGCGTATTTCACTCGGATTCATAAATCTTTTCGTTCGCACTCGTTTATTAAATTTTAATTTATAAAAATACGTTTTCCTTCACACCGCTTATTCTGGACATGTGTGAAATTATCGCTTATTTTACCTACTTGTGAGTAGGTACCGCACAAGAGCCCCAAATGCTCTCAACCGTGAGATTGGCAACCCCAATTTATTGGAGTATATTATCAGGCTGAAGGTAGGAATGTTCCTGGCTATTATAAAAGTTTTATCAGAGTGATACTGAATTATTTACCGCTCTGAATATTTTAAATGAATAAAATCTGTAAAATTATATTTGCGCACCGTGGGATTTGAACCCGCTACTTCCGGATTCATAGCCGAAGATCACTACCACTCCACCGGCTACCACAAAATTATTAATTACGTGTTATTCAATTTTTTCACTCTAGCCGTAGAGTTAAAAATAATGAGAATTGCCTTGCGGGCGTGTTTCGTGATTTAAATATTTGCCCAATCGAAATTTTAAATGAAGAATTGTATTTTCGAAATTTGAATGGGATGGAGATTTACGATGTCAGGCGTGCGTAAGTGAGACAGAGCACTGGGATTTTGCGCTAAACGGAACATTTTTTGCCATTTAAAATATGTATGGATGGCACTTCTATGTAGTTCTCTTATTTATTCTAAGACTCTATAGCACTACATAAGAGACTGGATATGTAGGGAAAATGTTCACTTTGACAAGCTTATATATGTCCATTTACGTTAAGAAAACTAGCTGTGTAAAGATACTGTCGCATAACTTGAACGGTAAGTCATCCAAAACCATGTTCCTTGGCTTTCTCAGATGTTTTGGTATTTAAATGTATTATACATCTTCGTCGGTCGAATTCAACCCAGGGTATCGATTCTCCAATCCAGGTCGCTCGCAATTGCCGTCGAAAGTACATATATTGGTCGACATTCTTATTCTCGAGTCTCGTCGAAGTCTTATACGATAAACGTCAAAAGTCATTCCAGTCGAAATTTGAAATTCTGAAAATATCTATATTACGAATAAATCGTTTCTAAATATAATTTTACTTTCTTTGAATTTAGTCTGAGGAAACCGACCGTTTTCTGTTTACAAACGGGAACAAAGAATTTTCCAGGCATATTTGTTTTCCAATATTCACCGTTTAATTAAAAATACAAAATTTTTCAACATGGTAGAAAAAATCCAAACTTTGGTTTTATTTTGAAATAGGCCGTAATATTATTCACGGGAGTTCTTAGTAGGTTTAATTGAAGTACTAGAGCAGACGCATTAAAAAATCACGGGATATTACAATTTTAAGATTTTGTGAAGTATTTAAAAAAAATAATTGGCTCAGGATCACTACCTTTCAAAAAAAGAAATTTATGTACCGAATGTTAATAAAACTGAAAACTTACGTCATTGTCCAATGACATTATAAAAATAAAAGACACGTTATACTCACACGAATCGAAGAAAAAATATTACACCGCTTATGAAAATGATAAGCACTCAAATAACAGGTTATGTGCGTTGTGCATCTACCGGACGTAGTTGAGTGAAACCACGCGCATTGTCGCAGTGACGTATTAATTCTCTATTCTCTACTCTATTAATTAATCCAAACATTAGAACACAAGAAAACCGCATTTTGAATAAAGAATTACTAATTCGTAAAATAATGTTGGTACCAATGTTTTGCTTGTCTGATATGACAACTAGTTCCGATTTTGAATTAAAAGTTCACTGAACTTGAATGATGTTACGCATTACGCAGGAATATTTCGCATTACTTACTGACGAACTCGTGCACCAACAAACGAAATTACTATTTAAATTTTTTTGTACTGTGATCTACCGACTAATAGAATTTTAATAGTATTTTTTTAAATAAAAAATAGTATTTTTAAAAGTAAACTACTTTATTACCCTGACTTGAATATTATTATTTAATAAATGCGAGGCTGTACAATATTTCTATTCCTGACAATATATGTCGTTAAATATTAGAAGAAGGAATACGATAAAAATCCCAACAAATCTCATGGACGTATTTACGTGAAAACGAACCGTATTTTCCAGTGAAAGAATACAAACTTGTACATCAGAGTCATCTGACGGTAAATTTGAAAAGGAAATATTATATTTGTATTCTTTGTATCATTCGCAAGAAAACTGTTACCGTTAAGCGGCAAACTGTGAAATGTAGAAATTGTGAAAGTTGTCCGCTAGAAAAGTCAGGTTTGTGGGATACCTTTTAACTTGCTTCGTATTTCGAATGATATTTAATAGGTTGCGTTTGACATTTCTTAAAGAAAGATAAATAGCGTTTTTTTAATGAGTATTTAAATATAATGACTTTTTTAAGTAGTAAGTGGTAAATGTATCTACCGATAAAATTGATCATTTCGAAATCAATCATCTGGGAAATCCTTTGTACGCAAAACTCTTTCTAAGAGTGCTTTTTAAGTGGCACTACTTTTAAATTATGCACCATCTTAATATGAGAATAAATAGATTGGAAATATGACCGTTTTTTACACTTTACTTACTAAACAAAACTTACAGTTTCATAATTTTACTTGAAATATGCACTTTGCCGATCAATAATAGAATATGGAATTATTGCTTGGGGAGGAGCAACAAATTTGGCTATCGATTACATAGAAATCGAACAGAAAACGATCTTAAATATAATACTAAAAAAACATAGACTGACTGATACAGATCAAATATTCAACAGTTGTGACGTACTAGATATACGCCAATTATACGTTAAAACACTACTATACTACATTTTTGACAAATTTCAACATACACAAAATATCACTTACAGACCAGTTAGACAAGCCTACAAAAAAAAAACAAAATAAAAAAAATTTAAAACCCCGACAGTAAATACAAGCTTCGGACAAAGACACTACCAATACCATGCTATACGAGCATTCAACACACAAAACCAATATAAAAACACATCACTCACAAACACACAAGATTATATTTTAAATGTATTATTTTCTCTTTAAATGTATTATGTAGATTATATTTTTGTATTATAAAATGAAGGCCTCAGCACAGGTTAGCCACCCAGTGAGGCCAACATTACTGGTTAACTCTGATACGTAAAAAATATTGTACCAAAATAAAAATACAAATGTACGGAAATGGATTTTCAACTAAAACATAACAGTGAGACAAACAGTACGATTTTGATCTTCGCATCTCTGTAAATACCCTAAGTGACCAGTCCAGGCATGGTGGCTCCATCGAAGCCAGAATCAAGTTAGTCTCTCAGAAGCTGGGCGTACTATACAGGGCCGCAGATAGTGCAGAAAGTACACAATTGCTCACCCTGTATAAATCGCAAGGGCGCCGAACTGTTTAATTTGGCAGTCACCTCTGTACTGGAACTCCAAAATACCTTAAAAGAATCTGTGCAGAAACGGACGATCCGTTTGATATATTCATGGATTGTAATCTATAGAGGCGTCAGGTAGGTATGCTGTCCTGGTTCTACCGGTATTACAATGCACGATGCTCCGAGGGACTAGCGTCATTGATCCCTTCGACGCCGATGCATCGTCTAGAAACACGCACAAACGCGCGCCCAACATTTGTAAACGGTTGACATTTGTTACTTGAGAACGATTCGCTTCTACGAATCGTTCTTGAGTTTAACAGCTCAGCTATGGAACGATTTGCCGGCATCTGTGTTTCCTCCCTGCTAAAAAATGGGTCTCTTCGATACTCATATTCACTCTTCCCTCTCCTCAAAAAGACTCACCACACAGCATCCCCAAAGATGACGTAGGCCAGAGGAAAAATAATTTCCTGTAATTTTTCTAATTTTTTTTACTATGAATGCACTTGTTAAGTTTTCGGTTGACTTATGGGAGTTTTACACGATGTTTTTTTCGTACTAATCCTGTGTAGAAATCGGTAAAAAATATGAAAAGTATATCGGAACCCGTATGAAAAATCCTTCTTTACACGATCATTATTTTCACACCTACGATTTTATACAGATGACGATGAAAATTTTTCAAAACATATTGGAGTGAATTGGTTTAACTAATTACTCACTAATATAAGATTATAAATAAATTATACTAAATTTAAAAGAACAATAAAAAAAACTATTTCAATAGTATTTCTAAATAATGTAGAAATTGGTACTGTATTGAGAAATACTATTTGTTCGTTTACACATAAAAAAATAAAGAAGTATGTTTGATATAACGAAATAAACATGCAACATGTCAAATAATGGCAGACGATAGATAATAAAATATTGTTCGCCACTCAAAAATCATGTCCCGCCATTTTAAACTGTATGAAAATTGATAACTACGAAAATAGAATAATTTTTTAAACGCGAATCTATAAGAAAAGACTACCATGTACCTGAAAATAGTAAATACCACTAAAAAATTTTTTTTTACTAATTACATTCCTATACAAAGAACATAACTACATCATTGTTCATCAAATTAGACACACGGAAAAAAATGAGTATGGCTAATTTGTTGAAATTCTTTTTAAAATGTGATGGCAATCCATTTCCTGATAAAATATGAGTATTTTCCGAATATATTGGAACACGTGTTCATGCAGGTGTGTTTTTCCTGATACGTCGAAATGCGACAGTATTAGTATATTATGAACACGTGTTCCGCCGTCCTCATAACACATTCGCATTTCACTGAATTTTTTTCAGGAAATCAGTCAATTCATTTGTTAAAAGCCCGCAATCCCGTTTTTAACAGGAATACGAAAACTTTGACGAGATTTTTTAATAAATTAGCAATATTTCATATCAGTAAGTTTTCTCTGTGCACAGAATAAATTGTTTTCCATAAATGTTTACATTTAAAAAATATTCCAACTAATCGTGTTGTTTAAATAACCATTCAACAATAGTTTTCCCTCAGCTTTATATATGTATATAACTGTTGTGACCTCGAAAATGATTATATCATAGATTTCTATTTCACGCTGTGGCCTTGATGAATGAAGTTATTATACTTAATTTAAACATTTTGTCCGTCGAGCTTAATAAGTATTATTCCATTTTTCTTTCCACGACAAAGAAAATGTAATGGCGTGCAGCAAATCCCATTTGTTATTATTAATCTTAATTGAGTCACGTTTCTTGCCTTGTTTAGCCTTTCAAATATCAAACTGCGCAAGAAAACCACAAGCCAAGGGAAATGTACACTCGTATATTGTGGAGGTTTACTGGAGAACTAGAGACCAGAGGTAATAAATGCATGTTTCTGCTTTGTTGGTGACGACTCCCTCTGTCAACTGAATAATATTATTAGCTTTCAGTACCAAACAGACTCTTTAGCCATGTTCTCCTAGAAGTCAGACGACGTTTGAATCGTGGATATTTTCATAATTCTCGCTATAAATGTTTTTTTTAATAGTCATCCCATTTCAAATTTAAATGTAGCATTAGACTCGATCAAAATATTCCGAGAAAAAAAGTTCGTTGGTCGTTGGGTGAGGTTGTTGAGGACGTTGGTTGATGTCGGTTGAGGTCGTTTGTTCGTTGGTTCGTTGGTCGTTGGTTCATTGGGTGAGAAAGGAAACCAGTCTTGCAGCACAGGTTCTACCACTGTATCCCTTTTGGATCTACTCGACTCCACCATATTTTCATATAACACAACCCTGTGAGTCCTTAATTTAATTTTCAATGTCTTTTCCACATACTCAAAACCTATCCAACCTGCATCAAAACAAAAATAATAAATTCTGAATGTACCTATCTGATGTATACGGTGATAATCGTTGTAAAACGGAAAACTGGCGCATCTTCATCAAATCATTACAATGAATTAAAAAAAAAAAAAAACACTTTTTTCTAAATGGTTGAAAAACTTTTTGAGCCGATTCTATGCTTCGACGCATTTTAAAATACATTGAACAGTAGTACATATTAACAATGACCGATTTTTATCGAAATTTGAACAAAAAAAGCCGACCTTCTACTCGATTTACTCGAAAACGTAAGCTCAAATCAAAAAAGTTATACAACAAAATCGACCCGAATGTGATCCAGACTTGAGAATTTCCCGTTTTTAGCACGAGTTTCCGGACACCGTGTATATAGAATGTATTTCTTTACTATTAATCTGACACTATTATATTTTTATCATGTTTAACTAACTTAATATACTATACCTATTCTTCTCCTATTGTTACCCTATAATTGTATGACATGCATTATGTTTGTAAAAGCCCTACCAGTTTCAAGAAATAAATAATTATATTACAAACATTTTCAAATACCCGTGTAATAAAATGCGGAAATAAATCAAAACTTTTATGAAATAAATTTTATCCACATTATTTATTAATTTGAACAACAAAACACGCATACATTTATCGCCCTTTTGATTGCATTATAACGAAGCGTCTCATTCACTTTGCAGCCTTTTTAGATCTGAGTGTAGATTTAACGCGATACTATACATCGTATGCAAATAACTTTATTCTGACAAAATCATATAACAAAAATTATGAAAAAGTTCAAATTCATATCAAGATTGTTTCACAGAATTTTAACAATTCATAAAATTTTAAAATTAATATTCTATCATTGTCCAAGTACTGTGAAACAAACGGTCCGTGATGAAATGAATTTTATTTTTGAAATTTTTTAAATTCAGTGAAACAACCGGTCCTAAATAATCGTGGCAAAATAGATTTTTATCTTCATTTACGATTCACAAAATCATTTCATTTTCCAAATTATGGTAAACACAGTATAATCGTTTATATAATAATTTTGTCACTGTCACATTGTGTTTTGATAAATATAAATTGTAATGCATTTTTATGCAAGCAAGACCAAAATTAAATTAATTGTTGTGGTTGCCACATTTCAATTGTTTCAAGAATTACTTATTTCTACTATAAGCTTATTAAATTAATACGAATATGTACGTAACTGCATTCAACACGTTAAATAACATTAAACGTTATTTAACTACTTCCGGCTTGCTGCGTATTATCTAACTTCCGAATAACCTTGATTGTAGTCCGGTGTGCTGATTTCATAATTGCTTAAATATTTCCACCAGAACACAAATTCTTTAAAGAGGAAGTCGCCGTTTAAATCAAATTCGAATTCCGGAAGCGAAGGCTCTGACACTTCCGACAGGCAGACAACAATATCCCATTTTTCGATCTTCATTGTAACTCAAGAAATATGGCTTGAATATTTTGGACAGTGAGAGAATAGGTGGGATAAACTCAGCCTCTCACTTATTTTCGTGTAGGTATTACGACCGTGGGGAAACTTTTGTTAAAAAATTGCGTTTTCTTTACGTAATGAGCTTTGTAATTATTTTCCTTCCGTTTTGTGTAGCTGTTAATGCATGTGATTACGTGCAGAATTGTACGTCTTTATAATGCATTCCGTTCAAGATCATGCAGCATCTTTGTAGGGCAGTTTCGTCACTAAGAGAGTGCGTGAGTTACAAAAACTCCAAAATTAATGCTTAATTAGGATTAACATCGAAATTATAGTCTTCGGAGTTATTATGCTGTTTTTCATTACTTTTAAATCTTACTCTTTATGGTTATTAAATAAATAAAGAACACAAATATACCTCTTTTATTGTTCTTATTTTTTTATTATTGTATATCTTGTAATATGGCAGATTGAGTATTGCGTATTGCACCGGACAGAGTATATTTTATAGGTATCTTGCAATATGGCAAAAATCTATTTACTTACAAACTGGTAATAAAGTTATTGAATGTATTTTGATTTGCGTACTTTTCATGTAATACCAGCGTTGACCCATGAAAAATCACGAGATAAATCTCGTTACGTTATGAAGCGCTATTGTATATTTCGTCGAAACGTGTTCCGACGTTCCACTATTATCACGCGGGCAGTGGTGCGCGGGGACAGATTACACGGTAGAGATTCAAAAAATAAGAACCATAAAATATTAATATTATACATCAATAGGGATATTCTGAAATCTCAAAAAATAAGCTTCAATTTAAAAAAAATATATATGTACTTTATCGCTTGTCGCTTGTTTAAAAACTTACATTAAATTCGATACAAACGTTCCAGAGTTCATTGAGCCGGAGTTACAGATAGAGACACAACCGAAATTGGTATATTTAAAAAAAATATTGGTAATGCATACCATACCCATCAGTATTATCTATGTATTAATAATTAGTACGTTTGTTGCGCAAGTCGGGATTTGAACCCAAGACCACTGGATCTATTGCAACATTTATAACTGATAAACAAAAAATTGTTTTATTTTAGAATAAATTTTGATAAATTGCTAAACCTCAGAAAAGCCTACGGATAACAAACAAAAGCGATTTTAATGGAAAATCACATCGAAATAGAATAACTTCTTCTATAAGCACACTACGTTTGACCCACAAAACTGAAATACGTAGTACGAAAATAATAAACTGGTATCAAGTTTATATCGAAAAGAAAAATGAAACATTCAATAACTGTCACTCATCGCCTCCAAGTGCTCATATTGGCGGTGAGATTTTTGACCTAGCTATTGACCCCCTTAAGATGAAAGTAAAATAAGTCTCGCGTGAATAATCACATTATATTTCCATAAAACTTTTATTTACACCGAATTTTCGAGGAAAAAGCTTAAGCAGAACCCATCAATGATGGAAAAACTTTCGTTTTATATCAAAAAATATTTTTGCATCGTTTCTTTTGTACCAATTTTTAAAATTGTTTTGTGCGGCCAGATTATACTATGTTTACAATAAAAATGGAACAAGCAACTGACGGTATTTTGTTTTATATTTGGATACACATTTCAAAGTTCCATAGACAAAAAGCTGTGAAATTAAAATAGTTTTCTTGTTCTAGAAATTCTAGGCAACAAAATCTTTTATTAATTCAATAAACATTTGAAACACTTTTTCAGCTTTATAGTTAAGAGTCAATTTTCCTACCCCAATCTTCACATTGAGAACCATTGAACCCAGAACTATTACATTGAGAACCTGCATTAAATTACGCAAGATGAAATTACGGAAAGCGTATTCAATAACGCTAGGATAAGCGAATACGCAAAATGAGGACGTAATATTATCATTTTGAGAATAATCGCACATGAAACAGGGCATTATAATATATTTATTGTATAGTGTTACAAATAATTTGCAATGGAGTTCGTATTATATGGGATAGTAAATTTCTTACGATAAAGAAACATTTTGACAGTATTATTAGGATGTTTTCACAATCCTCTCGATAGTTTATCCATGGAATAACGTAGGTACATTTTTGATTTATTTATTTATAAAGTGTGAGTTTACTATTCGGTACCTACTCAAACCTATGGATAGTATCAATAAATATCTGATAAAATGTTATAGTGAATAATTTTTAGGGTATTATGTCAAAGTTTCACACATCTACCCTGATGACGGACGCTGTAATGCTGTCCGAAACATTGGCTACAGATGGAGGTAGCGCAACACGGCATAAAACAACAAAAATAAATCACCATAATACTTTTGACTGTGAGAATCTCAAATCACATCGCATAAAGTAGTATGAGTTTTCTACATATCACGAATATGTTTGTGCTAAGTTTTTTAGTGCGTATTCGAGGTTTTATGTTGGTTGGAGTAGTGCATATTTGTTGGTTAATGTAGTGCATATTTGTTGGTTGGTGTAGTGCATCTTTGATGGCTGGTGTAGTGCATCACTTTTGCCTATTTTAGACAAAAGATTCTTGAAAAAATTATCTGTTTAAATAAGAACTATTCGATATTCACGTTTTTTCTGATACATCAACTATTTATGACAGTTTGTTTTTTAAATTGTTTGTGCATATTTAGGTATTGATAATGCATAATGCTCACATTCAAATTTCACCATTTTGGTTGTGTGTGTAATCTGATGTCTAGCATCATCATCATCTAAATCTTGGATCCAGATACTGTTCAATGGTTGATTTAGCCTCCACAACTTGTATCTCTATGTCCACGAATGCTTTTCCTTGCCATTCACCTCTAGTCCTCGGGCCTTCCTTTTTTGCTCCAATCCTCTTCCACGCAGTCAATCCACCTCTTCCTCTGGGTCATGATTCTCGGTGTCTTATAATTTTGAATTCTTTTGCATTAAATTAATTCTGACTAAACGTTCCATCGCAGTCTTTGGAACCAGAAACACACATATTCATCTATTTTCCTTTAAACTAGGTAATTAGCTTTATTTTGTTAACCCATTTATTTTATTCAATGACCACCCCAAAATAACATCAAACGAAGGATATTATTATATGTATATAAAAAAAGTTTTCATTTTTCCAAACCAATATAATGTGTGGGAAAATATTGTAATGTGTGTAAAAAGTACAATAGTGAATGTATTTCTATATTTATTTTATTTTATATCTTACCAGACATTGGCGTTTTCTTCTGTCATAATGACGTTGTGGTCAGTTGGAACCGTTTCGGAACGTGCGGTTTTATATAATTTTTGTATGAAAGAAATAACAAAAATAATTATATTTCACGTTTTTAGTACAATAATCAAAATCAGAAAAATAAACTTTTTTAATCTTCCACAAATTTTAACGGTATTCATAGTTTGTGAAAATACCCCATTCGAAAATATTTTTTCCAAATTAGCTTAATTATTCATTTCTCAAAGCTTTATCACACCCTGTATTGTCTATTCCCATTTGAAAAATGTTTGATTACTAAAACAAAAACTTAACATAATGAATGACTTAATACAAATAAAGAAAGAAAAAGTCTGTACAAGTTTTGATATATTATTTATTTATCTCGTGTAACATGCAAAAGTGGCTCTACAAATATCACAGGAGTACGGTTTCAAAAGAAAATTGTGTAACAGTCACAGTTTTCTTCGAATAATAAACAAATGGCATAACTACAGCCACTTACACCAGCTTGAGACTTGTCATTTCCTCACTGCTACAAATAAAAGCTACTCTGTCCGATATATCGGCTAATAAACAATAATCTTCATAATTTCTCTTGACCAACATTGCGTCAGAGTGCGAAGTAAAATAAAAAACTAACTTGGTCTTGATTGATATAGAAAATAGAGATTGGTATTTTTTGCCAAACTCCAATTAGCAATTGTGATTTGATGTAGGTTTCAACTATCTTACGCAAAGTGTGTGTATCGCTTCAAAATATCGCTCTGTAGGAAATATAGAATAGGCAAGAAAATCTTATAATAAAAGAAATAGAATGTATGCAAAACATAGTGTTCATATAAAGATGCGATTTTTGTCTGTTTTTACCTCTCCTGGCGTTGTTATTGGCAAGTAAAAGAACTTGGGAACTTTTTGACAGCCAAATTTCACAACAACAGGGTATTAAACTCGGGTCAGTGGTGTTAATGGTGATTTCAATATTGTGAATTGCTATCCTGTAGTTGTGTATTGAATGGGGAGCAGATCAAGGGGAGATCAGATAAATGGGAACCGAGAGGTACGAGTGGCGGTATAAGCCGTTCAGAACTGATTTTAAATTCTAAAACTTAACAACTCTATCTCTAGAACTTAAAGCTTAAAGTAAAACACTTAGCGTACATGTCATAAGTGGTAAAAATTTCGAACGAATGACCCACGTATATAAGGCGTAGGGGTGATTTTCAGAAGTGCCCGATTTCTGAAAAAAAATTAGGAAAATTTTAACGAATAAGAACACAAAGCAAATAAAATGGATATGGGTTTCTATAAAAGTATGTAAATCTTTGAAACATAGATCACCAGAATAGGGGATATTAACAAAAAACAATAACATCGTGAACGACCTTCATTTAGCAAATTTTATATCAATGTCCTAATTTGTTATTAAAGCATTAGAGTGGATTAGTTATGTGCTTAGAACCAGTTGCTTACTTACTGTCGGTTAAGTATAAAAAACATTACAGCTACCTGTTCTAAAATCGGTTACTTCACATCCATTTAATACTGATCGCATTAGTTTCGGGTACTATCCGTAATCCTGCATTAGCTATTGGTACATCAACTGTTTTACTATTGAGATACCGCGTAAGAATGTTGTGTTTTGAAATGTACTACAAAACACGTATCAATATCAATATTTACGCTATTACCGCTTTACGCATTACAATTTGTTAGTTGGACTAATACCTACAGCTTAAAGCACTTGAACAAGTGGCTTGCAAGTGCTAGGTACGTCGAATTGATTGTACAATAAAATAATACGTGTGCACCACGATTCAGCATTTCCTGAGTTGCAAAACACTTGATGAAATTCACATATGCTGTAAAAACGCAGCGTAATAAGTAAAAATATAAAAGAAGGTTGTAGATAATAATTAGGTGGGAACTTTGATGACGAAACGAGATCGATTGACGCTACTATATGTATTATTTAGCTAAAAGTCTATAGTAAATCCAACATTTATTTGATTGATAGACGTACATTTTTTTTAGAAATCGATTTCAAAACCTTATTTCTTAATTACATACTTTAGCATGTGGATTGCATTGGTGATTGTGTTAATTGATTTAAAATATTTATCTCTTAGATAAAATACGATTTTTATAAGAAAAAATGCTGTTAAAAACCAAGTCAACATAAAACTATGCACTATATCTTATATAAATGTTATACCAAGCCAAAAACATTAGTATTCCTTGGGTAATATTTAACGAATCGAATATTTGATTCAATTCCTTTTTTTCTCTAAAGGAACGAACAAATGTAACATTAAAAGAATTCGTTCTTGTGGTTCGTAATGAACGATTTCTAATGATAGTAAAGTAATACGAAGAATCTAGGCCTTGCAATCTTCATTATAAATAATGAACAATACATAAAGCATTGACCGCAGTATTTTCCCAAACTTGTAGTGATTGCCAATCTTTGCCTTGGTTGAATAAGTTTTAATTCAATGTTAATACTGACAAGGTGCTGTTACTTCTTAAAACAATATAACAATGCATTTTCGTAATATCTGTGTAGGTTATGAGGGGGAAATAACAACATTAATTTATGTTTTGAACGACTAGCGTTCGTGTATTTTATTTCGTGTTACCCAATCTCAATCAGGATTCAGGTACATTTGAATGACTGCGAGAACATCCATTTAACAAACAATAAACTTAAAAAATAAAATGAACGATGGTTTATATTCAAGTGCATAACTTAACAACTAATTAATGGTGATTGGTTTTGTCGCAACGCTCTGCAGTTCCCAAGGCAAGTACTCCAAAAAATCTTCCAGCCTCTTTATTTCGAGAGAGGAACTATACATCTCTGAGCAATCGATTTTGGGAACGTACGGGGCAGTGCTATGTCCAAATTATCACATTCATGAAAATCTTCTTCTTCCTGCTTTTAATAGCTTCCATGATGATCACTGAAGTCGTAGCTGCTCTCTCCAATGTCGTGTTGTTGTTGTTGTTCTTGGTGATCTTGCACGTGCACTGGGTAAGGAACCTTAACGGGGTAGGGGATGTGCTTCTCCACGGTGTATGGCACTGGCTTGTCGATGTGGACGGGGTAGGGCCTGTCATAGGGTACCTTCACGGGGTAGGGCACCAGCTTCTCTACTGGGTATGGTACTCTCTTCTCGACTGGGTAAGGGGCGGGTACATGAACCTTAACTGGGTAGGGAACTGGCTTGTCAACATGGACGGCATAGGGCCTGTCAAAGTGTACCTTGACTGGGTATGGGACGGGCTTTTCTACTGGGTAAGGGACGTGCTTCTCTACTTCAACGGGATAGGGTTTGGGTACATGGACTGGATAAGGTCTATCAACGTGAACCTTGACTGGGTATGGCACCTCCTTGATGACGGGGTAAGGCTGGGGCACATGCACGGGAACCTTCACGGGGTATGGGATTTCCTTAGTCACGGGGTAGGGCTGTGGGTAAGGTACCTTGACTTCGTAAGGAATGCGCTTTTCTACTGGGTAGGGTTGTGGAACGAAAACTTTGACTGGAACTGGCCTGTCAACGTGAACCTTTACTGGGTAATGGACCTCCTTCTCAACTGGGTAGGGTTGGGGGATGTGTACTGGAACTTTGATGTACTCCTTGACTGGGTATGGGACGTTCTTGTAGACTGGGTAGGGTTGAGGAACGTGTACTTTTACTGGATATGGGACCTGTTTTTCTACTGGGTAGGGAATGCGCTTTTCTACTGGGTATGGGATTTTGACGTTCTTGACTACGGTGATAGTCTTGTGAGTGTCGTGAGATTCTTGTCCCCACCCACCTCCCAGAGAGAAGCCGGCATCATGGCCGTAGGAACCTCCATAAGAGTCTCCCAGGCTGTCGCTGGCTGCCCACCCATGATCTCCAAAGTTGCCGAAGCTTCCGAAGAGTCCTCTCTTCTCCTGTTTCTTCTCTCCCCCTACCGCCTTTGTGTCGGCTTCCTTAACAGCTGATTTCTTCTCTTCCTTCCCTTGCACGCCCAAGATGGCCAACACCACCAGAGTGGCCACGAGCTGTAATTAAAAAGAACAATTATTATAATTTCTAAATTAATCAAACTACAGAAGATTTGGTCAGTGATATTAAAAATCGTGATATTTCGAGAGGTTTGTTTTAAACGCATTATGACTGAAGGCAGAATTTAAACAAAGAAAAATAATTTTTATAAATCAAAACTATTTATATTTTGTATTGGTTTATCACTGATTGCACGAGAATCCATTATCACTGGTAACCAAATCACTGTTTATTTTTTCGATGTATTAAATCACTTTTTATTTTTAATAAACTAATCCGGTCGTTAAAATGAATTTATTGTTGTTATATTTTGAAACACCATCAAGCTGTAATTGTAGAACTGAAGATAAATAAACCCAAGCAAATTGATAGTATGAATAAAACACAAGAACAAGAACCCACCGTGATCTTCATGGTGCTTGGCTTATGATAGCACTGAAGCCAGTGAGTTTCCGAACGTGAATATACAATGCTAACCGGGTCGCCTCCTTTTTATACTAAAACGGCAACAAGAAACCCCAGTTACACTTTCGCTGCTACGTTCGCCTTCTTCGATACGTCTCGTAACCGACATTACCCGACTAGTTTAACCTCCCATCGTAATCGGAAGGCGACTCGATAAACCCGAGCCCGTTGCGTTTGGAATGCGAGTTGCCGCGTTCAAGAATCTGCGCACAAAACAGAGTCAAACATCCGTATCCGAAAATTTTCGTACGTAGAATTGCAACAGATGAAGTGTGTTAGTTGGTGTTTTCGCCATTTGCTGCGATTCCTGACTTTGTTCGCTTTTCCGTGGAAAGGATAATGATCGATAGGGTTATGTAAAGCAAGACAACTCGAGTTATGTGGGTGGTTAAGTGTTGGGTCGAGAAACTGGCTAACTTTGGATGTTGTTTACAAAGTATCTACTGTCCAGCGACTTGTAATTGTAGTATTAAGCTTAGTCCACATCAGATAATTCTTTAAAAATTGACTGGAAAGCATTTTAACTCGATAGGGGTTGGTGAAAAATGCTTACCTACTTTCTTTAATGAGACAAAGCATTTTGTTTTATTAACTGAATGAAAATCTCTGATATATCGGTAAGCAATGTTCAACAAAAATATTTCACAAAATTAACTTCTTTTCCGTTAGATTTGGCCTTTTTGGCTAACGTATATTAATTTTTTGAACAAGTTAATGTTTAACAATAGTAAGGCTGTCGGCATATTCTCCAGTTGATTTGTTCATATTGTTTTGTTAACAGTTACTGTGTTTTATCCTTAAATAAAAAAACGTAAATATTGTATGCATATATCGCCAAATACCATAAACGAAATAAATCCCCTTTTTTTAAATCTTTGTTGTGTAAAAAAGTCACAACTTCTTTGTCATATATATTTAGTTTTTCGTAAATTTACTCGCATGGTTTCGTCGTTTTAATTAAAGTTAATATTTATATAACATTACAATTATATAACATATAGGTATACAATACATTAAAAAAATCTAAGTATTTTACAAAAGTAAAATGCCCTTATTCCCTAAAAACACGATTTCATACGATTCACGATTCATCTAACGGCTACATCATTGTATTATCCTTTGTCTCAACGATCCAGTTTAAAATGAAAACGTACTGATATTATCGACAAAGGACTTAAATAATCTTTTATATTTTTCGCATGTAGCAATGTAATCTCAAATAAAGATTTATCTATATAAGTTAGCCACAAAAAATGTACATAAAAACGTTTTATTAGGTGATTTCGTTCAAAACCAACGACTGTGACAAAAAAATTAATAGAACTTAAATTGGGCAATCGAATGTCAAATAAATTCAATACCTATACATTTCAATGTCTATTGACGTTTGTTTACAAAGTTTTGCATACATAATACTTTAAAAATTAAACTTTAACTCAATATTAAGTACTAATTAACTGTGTGAAAAAACATAAAATAAATATGTTTTTTCTTATTTGGGTTATTAATGAACGTAGAGGCATGTAATAATAACAAATTAATCTTCATTTCGCAATGAGATTATTATTTTATTACCATGTAATTTATAACGCATCATTGGTTCAAAATTAAATTTAAGATATTGGTTGCTTAACTTCTTTACTTTTATTTTCGTGTGCTTCTCAAATAAGTGATGTAATGAAATTCTTTATGAAAGCCTCTCACCGTTTAATGTGTTTATTTTCCTGCCCGGAGTTTTTGACCCTATTGCGATGGATCGCTGAGTTTCGATCATGAATTGAATCAAAAACGTGCTTATCTATTAAATTATCCATCTGAAACAAAGAGATCGTCGGTCAAACGTAACTTTTTTACTACATAGCGTCATTGACTAAACAAAACAACATTTTTTCACCAATTTTCTTACGAATTATTACAAGCATTAATTACTTACCTGAAATATCGATACAAATTGAAAATATCTCCCAAGTAAAAATTAATGCCGCCGACGGGAATTGAACATGCACCTTCTGATGTCCGGTCAGGTGCAATGAACTACTGAGCTACGTCGGTTTATTCCCAACCGTCAATAATTCAATATATACAAGTACTTCAATCGACATCTACTGCTTATTATATTTTTTTCACCTGTAAACAACCAAATTTATTTTTGTAGGAAAGGCTTTGTTAGTGCTGAATTTCCAACTAGATTTATTTTTACTCGGGAGATATTTTCAATTTATATGGATATTTCAGGCGAGTAATTAATGCTTATGATAATTTGCTATCTTTGTAATATGCATAAAAACCTTGTCTTATGAATATGAGTTTATCATTAAAAAATAATAATTTTCTTACGCCTTCAAATTTAGTCATTTTGAGATGAGCACAGTCGAGGTGTTTTAAACTCTTTGACATTATTTGACGACCGTCAGCGCCATTTCGTATTTTAGATATTTGATCGTCTACGTTAAACGCCGTCGGGCCTTTTCAGTTTTGGTCAAATATGACAAGCTGAAAAAATATAAGATCATGACTGTAATGTTTCACAGCCGATCAAAAATTTAACAGATTAAAGTATCGATAATATGTGTTTGACTTGGACGGGTCATTTGTCGAAAATTAAAAATATCGTCGATTTGAAATGTTAGTTTGTATAACGTAAAAATATGCTATTAACCAAAAGAATATTGTGGAACACATTGTGGAATTCCGCTGCAGGTGATGAATTATGTGATGCTTTACGACATTGGTCCACTTATTTATTTTTGACCAGACCGGTTTCAACCCTGACCCACATATTGCAAATATCCAATAACAAATTTAAAATCTACCAGACTGAAGATGCCCATAACAGGGTGAAACCGGTCCAATAATAAGTACAAAAGAAATTTTATGTTTACAAATCGAAACATCACAGAAATAATACAATTTGGTAGCAAACAAGATAATGATTTGAATCATAACTTTTTGTGATTACTTCAAAATAGTCCCAGCTGCGCCCATTTATCTTTTTTATAGAGTCCCAATAATCAAATTCAGATTAGCCACATATCTCTCCCATCTCCATTTTTTATCCCGATTTTGGGATGAGGCCCATGTTGCGATTTTGCGAAGAGTGGAAATGAGAAGAAGATTGGGATTACTGCGGAGTATCTAAGATTATTTTAATGTGATTACCGTACAAGAGTCCCAACTGCTTCCAATCGTCTGGAGTTGGTGGGAATATGACCATACCCCATGTTGTGAGGTTGAAGGTTAGAGGGAGGGAGAGGATATTGGGAATAGGAAGGTGTAAAAGTACCTGTCCATTCTAATTTGTGATATTTTTGAAAGAATACAAGTAGTTTTTTGAGCAAATAACATAATGATTTATACCATAAAACTGTCACATTCTTGCAAATATTTATGAATAGATTAACGTATAATGTATATTCTTATAAATGTCCGCTTTGGATCTTTTGTATGGTGACCTTCGTGAGTAAGCGGTATGTTCCTTAACCCGGCAAAGTTCAAATATAATAAATAACAAAATTGTAATTTAAGTTTTCCGTTTGTTTTTTCTAGAAACAACAATTTGTCTTAACTTAGAATTAATTTGTTAATTTTCCAACAAGGGTTAAGTATATTTTGAGGAAAGAAAATTACATCCGATTTGCTTCCTGTTAATTGTGTGAACAGAGAAGGTAGTTTGGTGAACGAGGCATAACTTGCTTATCCCAGAAACAGTCATATAAGATTATGGTCTTTCCTCGATGTGACAGGTTCAGGTATTTTGTTTTGTAACGAGTTTATAGAAAAACGAGTACCAATCGGGAAGAGCCTTTGAAAACATGTCTTATTAGAATCGCAGCTATTCTGCAATGTAATAAAAGCGTTGCTAATTATTTCTTACTTTATAAACTATGCGATTTCTCAATCAGTCACAAACTTTTTGTACTTAGGATCATTCCTCAAAAACAACAACAACAAAATTGACATTAATAATTATTTAGGACGGATTATTTCAGAGAATTTGAACAATTCTTCAAATTTCAAAGTTAATTTTCAAGTTTTTCGAAAGTTCTTTTCAAGTTCTGTTATTCCTTGAGTTTTTTCAAATAACCAGACTATAATTATATAATTCCAGAACTTGAATAGGACTTACACAGAACCCGAAAATGAACGAAGACATTTGATGAATTGTTCAAATTCTATGAAACAACCCATCCATAGAACTTTGTCAACTTCTTTGTGAAAAACAAACGAGGTTTTAGATTTTATCGTGATGAATTTTTGGGTCACTACGACGTGTTGCGCTTCCTTCTTTTCCTTTGTCGAGGACACCTCTTCCCAACTGCTAGGAACGGGTGTTTGTGGAGAGAAATTTGGAAGTAATTGAAGTAAGGGGAGATTTCTAAAACCTACCCCTCTATTGCAGTACCATACATTTGATTGCTCATATTATAAGTCAGTGTTTTTACCTTGATGATTTTATTTACACACAATGTAGAGAGTAATTAGGTACATATTAAGATAGTGTTAAAACCATTTTCATGATCACTCTCAGAGGTAAAACCGATAACATAATTAATATACCAGTTGTTAATTATTTGCAGTTAATCCTATTTTTATATTTACGTATTTCTTCTTACTTCTTATTGCAACAATAATGATTATTTTATCGTTTAGTAGAATTGTTACCGAGCATTGTGCATTGACAAATAAAGGTAAGGAGAGAGGCATTGAACGATTTTCTTTACATTCCAGAACTGGTTTTCCACATATTTATATAAATAAAATTTCCCCATCTAACCACAGATACCAATCTATACAAACGGGTATTATATTATACAGATAATTAACAAATTTAAGCCTAAAGTGAGGATTTGTGATTTTTCTTAAAAGTTCCAACGTCTTCAGAGTATTGGGAGGTAAAATGTACCAAATACAATAATTCACTATACAACTATGAATGTGTGCAATCGAAAACCGACTATATTCTCTATCTTATTACTTTTTTAAAACATATTTTATTATAACCTTCCCTTGCACATTTAAAAAAAAACAACCTTTTAATTGTTGTATAGATACTCCTTTTCCAAAACCTTATTTTAAGTGGTGTACTTTTATTAATTACTTCAACAAAACTAGCACAAAACTTTTAATTTAACTTTATTAGATAAAAAGCCATTTTTATCTGACGTCGTTATTTATAGCGTTAAAGGTCAATAAGATCAAGCAGTTAAATCGCAGGAAAGCGTGGTGATAACAATCAGACTTACAATAATTGACAATGCTATTATTTTAATTGTCTCGTTAGGTGTTATTGCACAATCCAATTACAGCCGAAGATGCCATGTGACATTATTTTCTTTTCTGTTGAAATGAGCCGTGTTTTGTTACAAATCCAAGCAGTTATTAAGTTAGTGGCTCGCAATACAGGACATGTCGAAACGTTATACAAGGTTGATTTCAATAACCGTAATAATTTCAGGATTGCAATAATAATTGAAAATTTCAAAGTATGTAAATAGTTTAAACTAAACCCGTACCTTTATTAATTATTTAAATTAGCCTTAAGTTGGTTACATAATAATAATTTATTAAGTTATTTATGAACAGGTGGGCGTCCTTGATGGTTTAAATACCAGCGTTCTGATTATGGGGTCAAGGGTGTGATCCCATTGAATAAACGTAATGTATGGTAAGTATACTACCTTATGGAGTGTACCTACAAATATGTTGATTTTTCGTACAATTTTACTGTTTTCAGTGCTTGATTGAACACAATTCCCAACTCTTATTATCATCATTTTTATAAGGTTTCACAAAACTTGTAACTTTGAAATTTGATGAATTGTTCAAATTTTATGAAGCGACCCGTCCGTATTCAAATTATTTTATTTTTTTAAATGGTGTTGAAAATCTTATAATATTATAAGGGTGCAGAATGGGGCAAACATATTTATTGTCTCTAGGTGTTTTCTTTTTAAACGAACACAATCGCACAGTTTTAGTAGTGCGATTTTTAATCGTATTTTATCAAAAAACTGATGAAAATCTTATTGCTTGAGAAAGTATGTAAACGTGCGAATTTATTTCTTACGACTTAACAGTAATTTAAAACCTGTCAAATTTCTCTTGAAAAGTTAATTATTGCCGGCTATCATTTGTGCTAATTGCTAGGTTCACCGTCAGCGTTTTTGGTGCTAAATAAGTTTCAATTTTACGTTACTGATAATATCAGTAGATAATGGTAATTTATATTATTATAACCTACATAATTAATCAACTTAAATTAATGATTATAGTACCTAAAAAGTAATATTTCTTTAAAGGAAAAAAAAACTTTAAACGCCTATTTGAAGTCCAAAAAAAACCCAAATTTGAATTATTCCAACTACCTCTTTGCCGCAGAATGGATAATCAAAGGAATTAGGGCTAACAATTTGAAAAAAAACTAATATCGTCAGCTTTTGTAAATCCTTTTGCTTACTAGGATTCAGACACGAAAACAAAATCTGAAGTGGAAAATAATTTGATGTATGAAAATTTTTTAATAATTTTACAAAAAATAAGGGAAAATTGACATAACTTTGGGCACACCAGACACGCTTACAAAACACATCTGCTCTGTCACTTTATCTCTACAGATGTTTTCTGCTATATGTTTTATTTGAAATAAAGGCTCAGGTATTCGCCAGCTATGTACGTCTGTTTTCAAACGCCAAACTAAGCACTTTATTTGTACCTCGGCATAATATGTGTTCTTCCGTCGATATATTATTCTCAAACACACCTCCTGTCAAACTACGTCTACTTGTATCGAAAATTATCTTATCAATCAACTGATCCGTTCTTATTTTATAAATCACTCATTGAGATGTCATAATCGAGAAATTAAAGTTGAGATGAACGAGAAAAAACTTCAAAACGACCTATTATGATGTAGATACTCTCACTCCCGAGTACTTTCGGAAGTGCATTGTATGAATTTTAATTATTCAAAATAATACAATTCTTGCGAAACGCATCTTGTTTTTTTTAATGCAAAGTGTTTGCCAATTTTTTATAAAAATTCTCGCAGTGATAAAATTATTTAATAATTAACAGCTGTATGAGAGTTTTTATTATAAGAATATCAAATAGGTGTTGTGCGAATTAAAATCGTGTAACAATAAAGCAATTAACACTATTTATTCCTTTTTTAACAATTATTCTAATTTTATGCTTTAACGTGGTAAATTTTAATAGTTTATCTACTTATATATTTTTTCCTTTACATTTAAACAATGTAAATTGAAATATATAGCTTTATTTTAAAGTTTTTGTCTTTGTTTTCAAGAGCTTACTCATGATCACTTTCTTTATGTTTAAGGACTAATATATTTTTAATAAATCAATAACTTTGTATACATTAGTAATAACGTTAATTATTATAGTCTTGATGAAGCTTGGTTTAAGTGAAACCGATCGATGTGTAAGATAATGAGGATTGTGGTTAAATACTAAAGATAAAGAAATTTACATAACTGTTAAACACAAATTATTATTTTTATTTATTTACTTAATATCCACAGTATAAATAAACCATACACAATAATTACATATCACAGAATACAAGCATAATCAAACACTAGTAATAATTTAAACAAAAATAACAATTAACTGTGGCATTTGATCATAAAATGACTACAGATAGTATAAAATTTATACAAGCTCTAGAAAGAGATACAAGTACATACAAAATATTATAATGAAGCATGAGTAGATTTAGGTTTATTTAATAATGATTTAGAAGATATGATAGTTTAGCCTTTTTGTTAGATTCTGTGCAGTTTATCCAGTAACATTTAAACGAGGTTTTAGAAAGAGTAGCTCTTATGGGTATATGAAATTCAACGAGGTTAATTAAATCAAGGCTGTCTACACTAAGGACGGGTTGTTTCTGAGAATTTGAACAATTCATCGAATTTCAACGTTCATTTTCGGGTTCTGTGAAAGTCCTATTCAAGTTCTGTTATTATATCATTGTAGGCTAGTTGCTTGACAAAACTGAAATAAAAACAGAATTTGAAAAAATCTTTCACAGAACTTGAAAATTAACGTTGAAATTTGATGAATTGTTCAAATTCTTCGAAACAACCCGTCTGCAAAAACAAATAACTTCATCACTTATTTTTAACCATTGTTTTTAATTTATTTTATATTATAGAAACAAACAGTACATGATTTACAGAGATGGAACAATATACAGGAATAAGATACTTCATGTTGGGTACCTATGATATGTTTTCTTGTAATGTCTGCTAAGTGATATGTTTATTCCTTATTTACCAGGTGACGTGTGTAGTATATAGGTGTGTGTAATGTATGTGTGAGTGTGTGTGTGTGTGGGTGTGTGTGTGTGTGTGTGTATGTGTGTGTGTGTGTGTGTGTGTGTGTGTGTGTGTGTGTGTGTGTGTGTGTGTGTGTGTGTGTGTGTGTGTGTATCTGTATCTATGCGCATTGAACAGTTTAAATTATTGATATGATGCCACGTTTGAATTTGGGCAGTGAACCCGAAAAAGTATCAATGTTAGAGTTAAGACAAATATTATTTAGAGTATGAAGAGCTCGGTTAATTGGCGAATTGTCAATGTCATTGTTTACAATTCTGTGTATAATCACACAAGTCAACGTGTTTCGGAACCAATGAACCAACAATCAATGACAAATAATACATATTCAATTTATAGAACACTTCTTTAACCAGATGAAGGAACCATTGGTTTCAAAACTTGTTGATTTTTTTTTTTTTTTTTTTTTTTTTTTTATTACAAGATAATACATTACAAAATGATAACAAAGTAATAATGTATTATTCCCAATGAGTTTATAAAACTCATTTCGGGAAAGACAACATTAGAAAGGACAAGGCAAATAAATAAAATACATTAAAATAAATACATTAAAATAAATAAACGCAGATGTTATTATGGAGTTCTAGAGAAAGATTGTGTTAGTCATTAATGAAACTGTTAAGGAAATAGCTTTTAAGAGCTTTTGCCAGTGTTTTTTTGTTTGTTGCCGGAAGTTTTAAATTACTAGGTAATGCGTTATATTGTTTATGTGCAATGTATTGTAAGGAGTTAATTCCAAATTTGGTCGTGTAAGTAGATGACGATAAATGTATTTGATTTTGTGATCGTGTTTTGTGCTGGTGTATGTCAGAATTAAAAACTGGTTTAGTGTTGGTGTGTGAGGAGTGTTGAATTATTTGTAGAATGGCAGTTGTGATGTTATACTTTGGAAGGACTGTAAAGGGAAGTATTTGTGTCTGTGAGTATATATCTTTGACATGTGTATCCCATGGCAGATTATATATATTACGTACGGCTCTATTTTGAATTACTTGTATTTCCGAACTTTTTTTTTTGGTAATGGTGCCCCAGATACTAACTAGATAACTCAGGTGGGAGTGAATCATAGCATAATAAGTTGCACGCAGTAAAGATGTGGGGAGCACACCTTGGAGTCGATAAAGTACACCGGTTATAGGGGAAATTTTGGATTTTACATTCTCAACATGGGAGTTCCACGAGAGGTTAGAGTCTATGAGTAACCCCAAATATTTCGTTACTTGAACATGTTGTAGCTTTTCATTTCCAAGAATAATATTCATACCCATGTTATCTTTTTTACCGAAAGTAAGGTAATGGGTTTTTTTAACATTGAGGCTTAATTTGTTTAATCGAAGCCATTTTGCCAGCTTTGCGAGATCTTTATTCATTAGAGCTTCAAGTTCCTTCAGATTTTTACAATGGTAGTAAATCACAGTATCATCAGCGTAAAGTTGAAGTTTTCCCGAGATGCCACATTTAGTTATATCATTGATGTATAGTAAGAAAAGTAGAGGTCCAAGAATAGAGCCCTGTGGCACTCCACATGTGATTTTTCCAAAGCCGCTTAGGTTCCCTCCGATATCGACAAGGCAAAATCTATCAGCTAGGTAACTTCGGAGCAAATTTAAAGATTTACCTACTATTCCCAAATGTTCCATTTTCTGTAGAAGTATTTCATGATCTACCGTATCAAAGGCTTTTTTCAGATCTATAAATATAGCTGCCACATATTCGCCCTGGTCTATGTACTGCTGAATGTTAGAAATGAAATCGAAAGTGGCACATTGGGTATTGGAGTTTTTCCGAAAGCCATATTGCTGTGGTGTAAGGATATCATTGCTAGAGATGTATTTTATCAGTCTATCTTTGATAATTGACTCAAACACCTTTGAAAATACCGATAAAATCGATATTGGACGGTAGTTAGAAATACACTTCTTGCAGTCTTCTTTAAAAATTGGTATAATTTTTGCTAGCTTTAACTGGTTTGGAAATATTCCCGAGCCTATGGAGAAGTTGATAAGTTGGGTTAGGTGCCCCGCTAGTTCTTCTTTACAGGTTTTAAGAATGCACGGTGTTACTCCATCAATTAGTATTCTTAAAAAAATGGTGGTTCAAACTAAGTGTTTCATTATCTGTATAAATAAAAATGGTAATATTCGTTTGTTAAAAATCTAAAATCTCCAAAAGCTCTTGTCAAAAGATGTCACATTTTTTAACATAAACAGCACCATCTCTTGGACGTAAAAGCAACACGTACTATTGTTTCTCTATCTGCACAGACAGAATGAGCCAGAGCAATGCGTGGCGGGCTACAGTAGCAAAGGCAACCCGCTCACCGGGTAGAAAAGATTATCTCCTAATTTATGCACTTCTACCCCCAGTTGACTCAGGAAGATGGATGACGTGTTCCCTGGCACTATAATATTTTCTACAATACGATATATATTAAAATGGTTCCACAATATACTTTTAAAATAATTATTAAAGAAATGAAAACATATATTTTCTAGGTGTTTATATATACTTTAGTTACATGACATTATTTTTTTAAAATAAATAACGAATATTACGTTAATGATATATTGGGTACCTACTTAGCTTGAGTGTCATATTTTTTCACAGCCATTGAAAAGTTGTTAGTAGTTACACAGCGACATATATTATATATTTATGTATATGGGTTGACGATATGACTATATCAAGACCGGATAATTGCATAATGTTCATAAATAATAATGTTCCACCAATAAATAATGAATGAAGGTTGATAGCTTATTTTGTACCGTATTTTGGTAACATCTACATTATATCCGAGCCCTTTCTAATGTCGTCATTTGTGGTTATTAAAATGGCTTTAATTTTTAATTGGCAGGTGTCTATAACTAAATGGGTTATAATAAATATTTTAATTTTCTTGCAACACCTATTGTGTTATGTGTGATCCCACGTTAATGTTAATGATGTTATGTTATATCACAATATATTACAGACAATATAGACAACTATATATATATAATCGAAACGTTGCTTGAAATGACTTTAGCCGTGTTTTTTTACCAGATATAAATAGCCCACCTTCATCTTTACCATCTCTTCCCTTTTCAATACCTTCAGCCTCACAAAATTTCCCATTTGGGGATGCCATAGTCTCACTAGCTCCAGACTTAGGTACCTTGGAAGGTAGGTACTTGTGCAGTACCTACTCATAAAGTATTATTTTTAGTGTAGCTAAAACTTTGTTGTTTTCCATTACATTTAAATAAAATAATATTATTAATAATTCTTAGTCATGCCTCCACCCCCACTTCAAAATCTAATATTATGTGTTCAACCGTAATTTTGTAAATTTGAGTTATTACATATTTTTCCCTAAGGAAAAAAGGGTTGTTCCGAAACCGATAGGCGTCAATATAAAAAAAATATATATTTACCTAATACCTTAATTTTTATGCGGTTATTTCAAGTAATTAAAGGGAATATTTGTTACAATAACACCTTAGCGACGGAGGCAAGACGGACAGCAGGATTTTTTAAGTCCGAAATTCATTAATTTGTGGGGTGTATTTATTTTCTTTAAATGGCACCGGTCAAGGGCTGTGTATTGAAAAATCTCTCAGCCACTGAAATGCTAACCGGTACGACTACAACAGTTCTGAACCAATTTCCAAGTATTTTGTATTTTGTCGATGTCACGTAGTCTTTAATACTTTTCTCATATGAGAGAAGAAAGTAGACTACAATTAATGTGTTTTTAAAGTATTGAACTTATTTCTATAATTTAATCAATGATGCCAAATAACAAATATGTAATTTATGATTCATGCGCATGGTCGTATAGTCCACGATTGACTCTAGTGAAGCGTTTAGTGTATTTTTTTAATTCATCAACTAAAATAAACCCTCAAAACAAACACAAAGTAATTTATTTGTCTTTGTTGGAACGCTGGGTAGGAAGTCATATGGATGTTTTTTTGTGATTTCGATTTAGAATAGTACCTACCTATTATTTAAGTCATATGGATGTTTGTTTTGTGATTTCGATTTAGAATAGTACCTACCTATTATTTAAGTCGTATGGATGTTTGTTTTGTGATTTCGATTTAGAATAGTACCTACCTATTACTTAAGTCATATGGATGTTTGTTTTGTGATTTCGATTTAGAATAGTACCTACCTATTATTTAAGTCATATGGATGTTTGTTTTGTGATTTCGATTTAGAATAGTACCTACCTATTACTGAAAGCATGTGGATGTTTTTTTGTGATTTCGATTTAGAATAATCTTCCTAACAAATTATTGAAATTGCCACTAGACTGGACTGGACTGCAATACGCTTTTTTATTTTATGACTTTACTCTACAAAAGCGTGGTTTTGACCAGTTGACAAATATGTTTTTAAAAAGTTACAATGGGTTAATTTTAGTTTCTGATATACATATTAATAGCTTTTATAATATACGATCACAATTATGTCGGTGAGGAGACATCGAATAAAATATTAATGCAGAGAGATAAAACTTCAATAGCTGTCAAGAACCAGTTAGTTTATTCTCGACTTTTAAATCTTTTAAAGGTTATATGCATCAAAGTAACATGAATAAATCAAAACAAAAGATGATACAGAACAAGACATAGAATTTCTTCTTCTTCAATTACTAAACATTCTGTTCTGTTCAGACGTGCGTAATTGGGTGAAGACCTCGACATTTTTAATTGAGGTTTTTAAGTTTATTTATTTAAACTTAAAATTTAACTTATTAAACACGCATCTCAAGATTGACCTGAAATGCAAAAATCGACATTGAATCTATTTGCAATATTATCTTAGTATAATATAATTATTCAACTAAAAAATATACGTGAGGAAGTGCGCGATACCTAGATATTTAAAACATAACAATATTATTCTCAATGTGTTAAAAATATAGAACAATAGTTAGCACCGTTCACGCAATGCCACTTTTTATTAATATAATTAAAAAAAACACGGAAACTATTTAATTAAAACCAACCTATTCCGTACAATTCTTGAAGAGGAATGTTAACATGCTATAATTAGCGTATTTAATAAGCCGAAATTGCACTGCGCATTAATTTTAGGAAAAAAAATTAAAATACTAATTTCGGTTGTCGGTGCATGAGTGGATGCGTGATTTGTAATTGTATTCCTGAGTAATGCGTAAAGTTATTCAAGTTCAATGAACTTTTCTGTTTGGAAATGTAAATTACATCAGTCAACCGATGAATTAGGTACTAAAATATTTAATTGTTTATTTTTTGTTAAGATGTAACACATACTTGACAGAACTGATATAGCAACAGAACTCGCAAATGAACTTTGAAATTTGATGAATTGTTCAAATTCTATGAAACAACTCATCCAAAATCTGAAAAACTAATGAAATTAAAAGTTTACTAACGGTGTTCATTCGAAAGGTAATAATGGTCTTCTCTCTAATTATTTGTCAGCAAAAATATATAATTATATTTAAAAGAAAATTGGCAATACTAATTTTTGATGGGCGATAATCCTGAAGCAATTTTTTTTGAAGAAGTAAAGACTACAAATCTAAAGAAAACATGAAATAGAACAAGACACAGAAAAATAAAAAGCTAGTGATCTCAGCTAGGAATCGAACCAAGGATATCTGTCTTACTGAGACAATTCCTCTAACCATATATATTTTATAAATACTTTAGGCTTTACAAATCCTTCAATTATGACATACCGTGAATTTTCATGGGTTTTCGCTACTTATTCTATAAAAATAAATACAAAAATTTCGGTAATTAGGTACTCAATTTTTTTCTGATTCAAAAGATTTCTGGAGCTACCATAAAAACATTTCCATTAAAATGGGATATATTTTAAATTAAATTTACTTATTTAATTATTGTTACACACAAATATTTTAACCTTACTAATTCGTTTTTCAAAAACAGATCAAAAAATAGTTTATAAACGTCAAAAAAGTATATGATTTAATTTTAACTTTGATCATTCATTACATTCAGTGATTAAAATGTAAAGGTTATATTTGACGGGTGCAATTAAAAACAAAAATGGCCATCAAACCTTTCGTTTTATTTTAGACTTTATAATTATTAGAATATTATTGTTGGAAAATTAAAGGAAAATAAGTTTTCTACAGTAAATTCAAACCTATCCCCTATCGGAATTTTCCCGAAGCCGAAGAGTTCCCCATACTCGTATGCTGAAACGCATCGATAATATTATCATTTCACGATAAACACAATTCCATAATGCGTGACAAATAGTTGAAAACGAAAGTGTTTCTAGAGTCCGTTTATAGATGGTGTTTATTAAAGGCGTATAAAGGTTTCTGAACTTTTTTCAGCTACATTGAAAGTTTATTAACATAATGTTTGTATACATAAATATTATGATCTAACTTATGGACTAAAACCTAATAATAATAAAGTGTTTATTTCGTGGAGGGAATGGGGTGCTGGTACCTACCCCGATGTACGCAAGTGAGGCATGGAACTGGCGGAGAAAGGATGAAAGTTGACTGAATGCTGTAGAAATGAGATCCCTGAGGCGTTTATGTGGTAAAAGCATGTATAATCGTGTGAGAAATGTGGAGATCCGCAAAGAGTACAAGGCTGTTATAAGCGTTATTAGAAAGATCAAGAAAGGAACGCTTAGATGGTTTGCGCATGTAGAGCAAATGAGCGAAGAAAGGAGCGTAAGGAGAATATACGATGCAAAAGTGAATGGTAGAAGAAGTCGGAGACGCCCGAGGAAGACATGGCACGACCAAGTAAATCAGATACTAGAGTCGATGTATGAGACGATGTATAAATGTGAATGAGGCAAGGAGTTTGTGCCAAGACAGAGTTGTTTGGCGGTCCGTCATCTCTGCCTACCCCTGCGGGGAAACGGCGTGATGGTTAGTTAGTTAGTGTTTATTTCGGAATATGGAGAGGTTTGTGCAATCCTACACATCCCATAAATATAATACAATAATGTTACAATAATAACATCACATTAAGCCTCTTCGATGCAATATACAAAGTAAAAGCAAGGAAATCATTTTTATATTATCTTATATACGTAGAACAAAAGAAGACGTTAAACATTAGATTGACGGGGCTAATAACTTTCTTCAGTGTACTACGATGCTTGTATCTGGCGGTATAGGTAGGGTTATTTGTCCTCTCCTTTAAACCTTCTACCCGGGCTCTTATGACGGATACAAAAAGTGGTATGAAGCGCTGCAGTATCTGGGAAGGCTAAACACCATGCGGTAGGGATTGTTATACTGCACTTTACTTGTTATACTTTCCCTGCTGCTCTTCTAAAACAATATTTATTTCATTTTTCCGTTACCTTTTTTACTTTGGATAAAAATAATATTTTTTCAATTACTTTTATCTTTTCTTTTCTTTATCTTACCATTTCATAGGCAAGGGTGTGATTATTTATGCCCGTACAGGTGTAAACAAACGCAAATACAGGTGTAAACAAACGTAAATACAGTTGTACACAAACGTAAATACAGGTGTAAACTAAAGAAATACAGGTGTAAACAAAAGTAAATGCAGGTTTAAACTAACGTAAATACAGGTGTAAACTAACGTAAATACAAGTCAACATATTATTTCAGGTCGAACAGTATTATCAATTAATGTATCCAAGTAAACTCATTTCGTTGCTTTAATTGACCTTCACCATTGCTTTTGTAACACTTTTCATAGATGTTGATAAATATTAATTAGTTTTTAAATATTTTAAAGTGAAGCATTTTTATTACAATCGTGTTGATTATTTATTCATATATTCCTATGGGAAATAGTTCTTTGTGTAGAGTACCGAGATACATTTTGATCTATTATAACGAAAGCATACATTATGATATACCGTGCAGTCATGTAATTCATTTGCAAATATTAATAAAGAGATATATTGGGATTCCGTAACAACCTGAAGCCAGTCAACACATCTTTCCCATCTCTATTTTTTGGATCCCGATTTGGGAATGGAGGGAGATTGACATGACCAGGGAGGTTATATGAATTATTATTGTTATTATGCACTTTTTGTAAATAATGCTTAAATGTCCTAAAGTGCTCCCCGCTAACCAGATCCAGCGAAACTATGGCATCCCAAATTGTTGTGAAGAGGACTGAATGGTATGAAGAGGAGAATAAAGGTGAGAAAGTTCCTGGATATTCAGATCATGTCACCAAACATGGCTAAAGCAATTTCAGACAACGTTTCACTTCTGAATGGTGGACTTTCACCAGGTCGATTGATTTTAAGAGTATCTTGCATACTGGAATGTGCCGCAAGTATACTACAAATATATTTTTTCACATGACTTAAATATGAAAAAACCCAATTTAAATAAAAATTATTTCACGCGCTGAGACTGAACCCGCAATCTCTAGATTTTTAATAACGGAGGCCTTTGAGGAATATCTCTCTTCCTCAAAGTTACTTAACATAGCAAAAGTCGTTTTAAACAACATTTCGACATTGAATGGTGGTTCCTCGTCAGAATTTGTCTCAAACCTTTAACATTTAGCATTGCGTATTAGGCAAACAATCTACTTATGTTGAAGAACAGAAGAAAATTACTATACCGGAGTATGGTACGTACATGCAATGTCACTTGTTTACCTAAAACAACAAATATGTTTTATCTTTAATTCTGACAGAGACTCGTAATTGACTGAAATTAACTGTGAACTTCAAAAGTCAAGCACGTTAAAGTAATTTGATTGGATTTTAAGGATAATCTCATATTAGAAAAAAATATTACAATAACATGGAATGAATTTATTAAAAAAAAGTATATTACAATAAAATCATAAGACGCACATCTCACTAGGAAATTCGTGTTTTGATATGTGAAGCTTTACAATTATAGTAAATAATAAAATTGAAATAAATATGTGAACTTAATAAATATTAAAAACTAAACCTACAAAATTATTACAAAAATAATCACTACAGTTATTAAAACTAAAGTTGTAAGTAAATAATATTAGCACATTAAAGTACAAAATAATAATTGTAAGTACATAAAAACACATACGTAAATTAAGTACACCGGTATAAATTAATTATACCGGTCAGTGGCTGAATTGGCATTGCGTTTGGGTCCCACCCAGGCGTGGTGTGTTCAATTCCTCGGCTGGCTAAGTCTTCCATCACAACACACGAAACATTTTCCGCTTATTGTCGTTGTAGGAGTTTTTCAAACATTGTCAGGTTATTCGTAACCCGGGAATGTTTGTCTTTCTTTAAAACAAAAATAATTACCGTAAAATTAAGTAAATAACAATAATTATTAAATTGCATAGTAAATAATTATTAAGTTAACAATAATAAATAAGTTAGGTACATAATAGTGAGCAAATATGGATAATATCGAATATAGGGTTGCCACGCTGATTTATAAGCGACAACATATTTTATTTTAAGTTTTTTAGAAATAATGACAAACATTCCCGGGTTACGAATAACCTGACAATATTTTAAGGCAAAGCTTAGTGCTAAATCACTATTTTGATTAATCTTTATAACGAATTGGTATACATTTCGACTACCAAAAATATATGCTTCAGATAAATTGAAGGTTTTGCTATCGTTTCGCTTGAGTAGAATACAAATAAAATTACTCAATAAAAAATATAAATTACTAAAAAATATATTTTTTCAATAGCAATGTATGAACGCGTATAGGAAACAACATAAAAAATACAGTATTATAGCTAATATTATCTGTGACAGTTTCACTTGATTAACTTTTTTGCTTTCTTATAAAATTATCTAGAAAATAAATAAAAACCAGTTTTGTGCTTGAAATCGAACGTTTCTAGACTCCGTTTGTCAAGCGATTTTAATGCCTATTACCTACAATATAAGGTATATCAATAATGTATACATTTTTGGCTTGTAGCTTCCTCTTAAAATCTCCTACTACCACCACGTATAATTAATTCATGACCATAATACGTTATACAATGATTTGAAAAAAAACGTAATATTGCAACAATTAAATGTGTTATAATAAGGAAGTTACGAATCTAATTCGTTCAGAGTCATCAAATAATCTCACTCGTTGAATCATCAACAATATTATTGTCTAATAATATTTTTATTCCGTCTTGGTGTAATTTCACATTAAATTCTTTTTGGTTCTCTTCTTATCTCTTTGCACCATCCAACAAAGGAATTTCCAAGGCATGACAGTTAATAATAAATAACAACTTCCACAATATAGTCATTGTTACATGTTACGGTTGTTTTTACTAAACTCACGGAGTCTAAGCAAGTGGTTCAATGTCGCCTCTTTGCAATGATCGTTATATTTCATTGTTGTATTTTTTTATTTATGGGAAAATTGCATCACACGTTAAACATGTGTATTGTTTTAAAATTATTTGTGTGTCCTTTCTAAAGGACATTATTTGGTTTGTTTCTTTACTGTGGGATTCTGTGAGTTTTCGGATAATTAACAATCATGAGTGTAACGCATAAATACCGTTTGATATATTCCCCTATCTGGAAAAACGGTTTGTCACATGAGAACGGGTCATTTCTACAACTCGGCTGTGCAACGATTTTTCGGCCTCTGTGTTTCCTCTTTCCTACAACATGTTCACACATTCCTCTCTTCAAAAAAACCCTTCAAACAGCATCCCCAAAAATGACTGAGACCCTATGTCATTTTTGAAGTTAATGTAAGAAATTATTTTAAAAATTTGAGAAAAATGTTAAAATTTAATCAACATTTATTTTGTTTCTAATTTTTTTTTTAAGATTTTTTTTTTTTTATTTAGCGGCAATATAAAGAAAAGTGAAAAAAATACAATATTAAGTAAAATTAAAATATCAAGTGATGTAGTTTGTTCTCAGTCCTCCTGACTCCTGTGCCGAGGCGGACTGTAGGTTGTTGTATGTGTGTTGATCATGATTTCCTCATCTTCTAATTTGTTGGTTTTTTTTTTTGTTGAGATCGTTTTTTAGAAAATATTCTACAATAATAAATGTGTTTATTTTTTTTGATTGGTTTAAAAACAATTTAAATAGTCAGTATAAAAGATGCATTCAAAAATAGTTTTGTATCATTCTGTCCGCTCTATGTACCTTTTCGTAGATAAATGGTACTATGATTACTTCAAAAATAGTGTAGGTGACATGGTTTTGATAATAAATCAATTTATTTTAAATTCATTTCGCTTAACAATTCCTGTGAGTCGTCACATGAAGGCATGTGTATTTTTTGTCTTTATTACTTGAGTGTATTCTAAGGGTGTATAATACTATGAGTGTTAATCATCTCTGGGTTGTTTTTACTTTCATGCTATAGGTTGTTTACATTGATTTGAAATAAAACAGATTTCGATTAGTTTTTTCTATTAAAAAATATTTTATTTGTTACATCTTAAAAATAATGAGATGTACAAAAGCTATTTATATAAATATACAAAAGAACGATAATAATTTTGGCGACGCTTCCTTTGTAGCACTCTAAACAATGTTCCGGACCGGGAGTTCTATTTTAGCCGTTTCATACGATTGCGTTATTTACACGTGGTTCTTTCCCGCCCTCAAATGCCCTTCCTATATCAATATAATACAATGTTATGTCATGATGTTACCTATTGTCGGTTGTTCGTTCATGATAGTTTAATAATTTGGTAAGATTAAAGCTCAGTGGCTGTAGCTGTAGCTACCTCCAAGCCCGCTGAAGTGACTGTAGGAATCATGTCCTCCTCCGTACCCCTCCTGGCCTCCATATGAGTCCTGTCCGTATCCCTGGCTCTCTACGTGAACTGCGACAGGGACCTTCACGGGAACCGGGATGTGCTTCTCTACCGTCACTGGGTAGGGCCTGTCTACGTGCACGGGGTAGGGCCTGTCAACGGGGACCTTGACTGGGTACGGTACTGGCTTCTCCACTGGGTATGGCACGTGCTTGTACACGGCGTAGGGCTGGGGTACTGGTACCTTGACGGGCACTGGGTAAGGTTTGTCTACCTGGACTGGGTAAGGCCTGTCGACGGGCACATGTACCGCGTATGGCACTGGCTTCTCAACTGGGTATGGCACTGGAATCTGTTTCTCCACGGGGTAGGGTTGGGGTACGTGTACTGGGTAAGGCCTGTCGACCGGTACCTTGACTGGGTATCCTACGTGCTTGATGACGGGATAGGGCTGGGGAACGGGCACCTTAACTTCAACTGGGTATGGGACGTGCTTCTCCACTGGGTAAGGTTGAGGAACGGGGACCCTGATGTGGACTGGGACGTGTTTCTCGACGGGGTAGGGCTGGGGAACCAGAACCTTGACTGGGTAAGGCCTGTCGACGGGAACATGTACTGGATACGGCACCCTCTTTTCAACTGGATAGGGTTGGGGTACATGCACGGGGACCTTGATGTATTCTTTGACTGGATAAGGCACGTGCTTGATTACTTCGTAAGGTTGGGGAACATTTACTTTGACTGGGTATGGCACGTGTTTCTCAACTGGATATGGGATGTGCTTCTCCACTGGGTAAGGTACTGGGACTCCCTTGAGAAGAGTGATTGTCTTGAGGGTATCGGTGTGACCTCCGAGGATCTGTCCTTCGTTTCCTGAATATCCACCATATCCGCCGTATCCACCATATCCTATTCCCCCTTGAAGAGCTCCATCATCATAGCCGCCGTTTGAGAATCCATGGCTGTAAGCTCCTCCGGCTGAGCCGTGGCTACCAATGTACCCGATGTCCAGACCACTGATACCATATCCGTATCCCAGGTTCAACAAACCACGTTTGTCGAGTTTCTTATCCAGTGGCTCAGCTTTCTTTCCAACTGACTTCTTTTCATCGGCCGCTACCACGGCCAGCAGTACGAAACTGAAGAATATCTGCGAAATAGAAATAAAATTTGACATTAATCATTGAACTTCATTTAAACGGTTTACATCGAGAAACGTCGAGCGTAACCAAATGTGTTGCCTTGCAAATAGTGTTGAATGTGTTGGCAACGTTTTTTTACGACAATTATCTGCGGTATTTCTCATAAACGTTCAGTTATTACAGTATTTAACGTTGTTTTTCAAATCGAGTTTGATCTACAGAAATATAAAACTGGATTGTGTGAAATCACGCAATATCCGTCGAGTTAAAAGTATTTTCCAGAACGAACTGCCGTGTTGCGTCCGCGTTGATAACAATTTATGCAAACTGACACAAATACAAGAACCAATTAACGAATTATTATACAGAACGAAGGATTTTAAACTGGATTTAGAAATAAATACTGTTGAGCCTACGCACTTAGAGATTGTACATAATTATTATTAAATTTAATAGTAATTGGTGTGAACCAGCGTGAGTAGGTTCAAAGTTTGTCTCCACGGCCGGTAAGGTTAACTCTGTACTTAGTGTATAAAATAATAGTCTCGTAAGGAGAGCAAGTCTCACGACCTGTTGCATCGAGGGAAAAAATCCAGCGTCGTGAGCTTTGTTTGTCTCTGTAACAACCACCGAAGTCTTATGTAAGAATTACAGTCAGAGACAATTACTATTCAGAACAAGGTAGGCGGGGAAATTTTACTAGTTGCAACATTCGTTTAGTGCCAGAAGAATAGTGTTTTCCAGCGGCGGAAAGAAAGCGCAAGCAGTTTGACAAGTGATTGAATTTTAAGTTGTTCCTTGTACGATGTCTTCGACCAATCCAATCAAGTAACACTATAATTATAAATAATGCAATGTATTTTTATCACAAGACAGCTCACGAAGGCTTTACTTAATATGTATGAATTATATAAGAAATACATTCAAAATATCAACTATTGCAGGGTATGGAATCCGGAAGAACTTTAAGTGCAGATTTTTTTTAATACAAGACTATAAGTTCCAAATGAAAACTTACTGATATAAAATATTGTTAATTTAGTAAGAATCTCTTTAAATTATTCGTGATCCGGTTAAAACAGGATTGCAGGCCCTTAATGAATGAATTGATACGTTTCCTGTTATTATCGCTAAATCGGAACACGTGTTCGTAAAAATCTTTTCGCATTTTCTTATTATATATTTTGAAGGCAAATGAAGGTGCTTGAACACGTGTTTCAGTATATTAGGTGTGTACTAAAAGTTTAACAGAAAACCGCCTGCAATCCTGTTTTTAACTAAATTTTAATAAATGAGCAACACTCATTTATCCCCGTACAGGGAGTGGAGAGTGGAAGGAGTTGGAAAATACCTGGCTACTCAAATTTGATCACTAAACACGGCTAAAATCATTGCAACTTTTAGATTCCTAGAATTAATGAATTAAAATGTAAAAGAAACAGAATTTCCACAGTATCATTGTTGTTGTTGTCGAAGATTGCTTATTGCATCAATTTAACATTTAAAATGAGTTACTTCGATGGAGTTAACATTACCTACTGATATTTATTTGACCTTTTCTCTCTCGCGTATCGAGCAGGTTGTTAACTAGTGGAAAACAGTTGCGAAATTTTCTCAATCGGGCTTCTAAATTATCGTTTTTAGTCGTAGATTTAATTTTTTTTTAATTAACACTTTGATTCATATATGAGTCAATTACCTAGTTATCGAGTCTATCGGTTGAACTATAAAACTTTAAATATTTCTCATCTGATAATTTCTATTTTAATATGAATTTATGGTTACAAAATCATTTAAAACTCAATTCAACATATTTATTTTTGACCGGACCGGTTTTGCCCTGCAACAGACAGCTTCAGGATAGTCCGGTCAACAAAATTCATATGTGGGGCAGATGCAGTCTGAGAATATGACGCTAAAATGAAGTGTAGAAAAAGTCGGGAACTTCCGAGGAAACATGGTATGATCAAATAGGGTGGGGAAGATAAAAAGGTGAGGAAATGCCTAGCTATTCCGATCTAGTCAATAAAAACCCTAGTTGAAGCCATTTCAAGCAAATTTCCGATTCTGAATGGTGAATTTTACGTGATTTAACAATTTTATTATCATCTTAATGACTACACATTTTAGGATTTTTTTAAACGGAAGTGGTGCACTCTGTTATTTTAAAAAAGAACCGTTGAAGTTTTCAAACCGTGGCAGCGGGTTTTTATTTGCTAGCTATCAATGATTGTTAAAGCATCCGTTAAACTGTTATGTCTGTTTTGCGTGATAGCCAGTGATTTAACAAGTAAACCATAATCACCATTACGGTGTGATCTTCTCATAACAGCAATTTGCTGAACGAAAACGAAATTTAACGCTCACTTACTTTCGTTTGCGGCTCGCTCCGCTCCACAAACAAACTGGGTTAAATCTCAGGTAACGGGTTAACCGGGTTTACCATTCCAAGCGGAATCCGCAACAATTATTTAACCGGAACGTTGATAAGAACGTTATAAGTGTTTGCTTCACGGGTCAGTTAAGTTATTTCTCATTCTAAGTGGTTTATCTGATATTTTTTGCAGTTAGACTGCACGTTTATCTTTCGCACTACATCTAACGTTCAAATGAAGAAAGCGAGGGGGTCATTGTTATCATTTCTTGATTTGGAATAGTGCCAGTGATGTTAAGTTATGTTTCACCTATGTGACATGCATACATTTCATATAGATGCTTAGAGATATTTTCCACAGATCCGTTTAGAATAACTGAAATCTATTTGCTTGGGAAAACGGCGCAAATCAACGAATTCATCTGACCTCCGGAAATGTATTTTGTTTACATTGATTGCGTTTAATTGAATAGTTAATGTATGCATAATAATGAAACTAAAAACGATAAGTGGATTTTTAATATTTTCTAAATGAATGACATTTTAAAAATATAACTCATTGATTTGCACTGGGTTATATTTTTAAAAAGTGAACCAGTAAACTATTTACTAACGGGAAATCGAAACAGTTTCGATTTTATCAGTTTCAATTTTATCCTTGCGATTGCAGCTCTAATACGACAACAAACTTACAAATTTAAAAAAAAGAAGAAATTTATGTAAAAACAAAAATTACTCGTGAAAAGTAAGATAAACATTTATTTTATGGAGCTTGTATTCTAGTGTAATTGAAGGTGTCATTTTAAGACAAGATACCATATTATAATAAATATAAGACAGAATATATAATTGTTATCCATAAATTAACGCATTTTTTGAGTCTAAGTAAGAGGTAATGAGTTTAAATAAGAATAACAACAAAGAGCGCAGAATTTTGACAAATTAATCAAATTTTAAAATCTTGTCCATTGAAGCATTTCAGTAATACGCGGAAGAGGCATTTAACTCTCGTCTTCCTTGTATTATTTAGTAGCAAAAACTAGTATTATATTTCTCCGATTGGATATTTTGAAATCGAAATCATTGTGCAATTAATTTTTGATGCAACTCATGACAAATTGCACGGTTTTGCTAATACATGGCTACACATGCAACTAACCATGTCATGTTAGTGAAACGGCTATTTTTAACGGGACCATTGATTCGAGAAATAACCATGCAAAAACCGTAAATTTTCTCCTTTAAAATAATCACGAGATATTATAATAACAGTTTTTACATGCTAGTAGATAAGGAACATACTGAGAATACAACAATAACTGTCAAATACGATAAAGTAACAGCTCTCAACAAATAATAAAGTTACTTAATTGATTGATTATTTCTTTAGCATAAATAACAAAGTTGATGTAAGTACTCATAAAAAAATATTAATTAATTTAAAATATAAAACCATTATATTGTAACTTGGGCGGAAACATAATTTTCTTCTCAAACGTTATAAGTATTTCGACTGCATCTAAAACTAGACGAATAAAAAAATTAACATGTTCTCAATCGTTACGTAAAAATAATCTGATATTGGTAACGTATTGCCAAACGTCAGTCAACTGTTAGATTTGTCGTCTAACCATTAAGAAATGACATGTATCTTGGTTATTGGTCAAATATATTCAAGAAACAAAACGTGTTCGCAAACACACGCGAAAAAAATGCAATATTTCTGCGTTATATAACACTTTTATAATTATTGCATGTTGTGATTTATCGATAATACGAAATGTTCTAAATTTATAATAATTTACGATTCTATGCGAAAACCGTATTTTTGGTCGATTACTTAAATTTACGCCGGGGATTTGTGCCCTTGACAATCGAGAGATTTTATTCAGACATCATTCGTTACGTTTTGGTAGTTAATGACCATAGAATTGATTAAATACTACGAAAAATAAGTCTTAAATTACTGAATCGAATCGGAAATATCCCGCAAAATTAAAGACTACGCAAAATACCGCATTCTTAGAAAGTTTACTTTTACGGTTTGTATTCAAAATGTCCTTTGTCTTTATAAATATATATTTTTTAAGAAATGTGTTTTGTTTAAATAATAAAAAACGCACGGTTCTGTGATAAAAGAGGTGTTTCATGCACTATAATAATGTGGTACATTTTTGGTAAACGTTTGTTTATTTTTTAACACTGTAGAAATTATCGATGATTTTAAACACTTTTCGGATACGCAAAGGATAAATTGAACACACTTAGTATAAGTAATTAAGCCTTATTGAACACTTTTAAGATACGTAGATATTATTTGATACAAATGACTCAAAACTGTTTGTTTCCGCGCTGTGATATTATCGAAAGTGGTTGTAAACTGTATCTTCCCCACGCGTTGATGTCTCCCGCAAACACTTTACGTTTCAATACAATTTGAGGCTTTTTGGGTCACTTAGATAAATGAGGTGTCTCACCGTCGCCTTCATCGTGTGCGAGAAGGTGCTTAATAAGCGATGTCCAGGGAGTGAACTGGATACCATGAGGCTTGCGAGCCGTGCTTTTATACGGCGGACGGACATTCCGAGCGGCCGGGCGAGGCCACCCCTGGAGGGAGGTGCGCCGCGCGCCGTGGAGAGACGACGCCGACGCGCGACGCCTTCTTACGTCACGAGGCGTCCATAGCTCGTAAGATACATGGCTCACGGTATGTTCCGCACGTCGCACGTCGCATGGACTCTTTGTCAGAGCGGCTTCGATAATTATTGTTGTACGTAGTCCAAGTATAAAGAATACTTATCTTGGAAAATAAATATGATCATTTCGGAATATTTAGAACATATTTTAAGAAGTATTCTCATGAAACAATATTTTTATCATGCAAAAACTTCAGGCCATGTTTTTTTACGTATTTTGCTGTCAAATTTATCGTTGGATACATATTTTATTGCATCTCGTGTATTCAATAACTTCTCTGTCAAAGTTATCCAAATTCTGAATCAATTCATTATGTAACTCAAAATTCAAATTACCATTTTTAGACAGCATATACTTTCCCATCATGATTTATTTAATTTAGAAATATTAATTTTACTGAAAAAAAAAGTTTCCTCTTTTTTAACGGTCTGAAGGTAACTACCGGTAATCATTTAGTTGTTATAAAGGAATAAAGCTATTTTTTGGATTCGATGTTGAGCATTTGAGAATAACAAAACCAGATAATTTTTACCATGCAAAAACTTCAAGCGCTGATTTCTTTTACGTGTTTCGCTGTCAAATTTATCAGTTGATACATTTTTTTATTGTATCTCGTGTGTCCATTAACTTCTTTGTCGAAGTAATCCAAATTATGTATCTGTACCTGTTCATTATGTCACCCAACATTTAAATTAGTTTGCGTAATATGGTAAATATTTTTTTACCAATTACCCAAAATTTTATGCTTATCGTCATCTCTTATCGTTAGTTGTTTAATCCCTTCATCGAAAGATGACATATAACTTATTATAACTACGAGTAATATGATTGGATACAGGAAGAAAAAACATGTTGTTAGTTTATTAAATTTTAACTGATCACAAAATATCTAATTTCCATATTACGCTTTCCCAAAAGTATCCCACCTAAAAAACATTAAAAATTTATACTCGTATTATTAAATAAATTGTTTTAGCATAATATAGTCAGGATGCCGCTAGGGTTTGGATGCGATTGTGGAAATTTCGATAATCAGGTGATTGCTCTAAACCACTGAGCTATTAAGGTAAACAACTAAACGCCGTAACAATAAAAAATATTAATAAAAATTTAATTTAAACAAATTATAAAAATGTTTGTAAATATTGACTTTTTTAAATTTCAGTACATAACAGAGAAAAACTTTGTTACGTTTTTACAAAGATTTTTAATGAAAAATCTATTCATGTAAACTGTAACACTCAAGGGTGCATTTGTATATTGTATGTGTATGAACTTTGGTTAGTATATTATTTATGATTGTAATAGATGAATGATAAGTAGAAGGGTTCAAGTAATTAGTGGACATCGAACATTCGCTATTTAACTTCTATATTATTGTTCATCATAACAAGTTTTATATGCAAGGTGTGAATGGCAGATTGATTTAAACGTTAATTTTTTAACCAGTCGAAAGTAAAAGTGAAAATAACGGTTTATTGTTGATGGTCATATACATGGTTAAACCAGTTTTTGTTATTGTTTTTATTGTGTAGAAATGTTTTTAAAAAAAATTAAAAATATAAAAATAGGATTTATTTCTGCGTCCAGGTATTGAACTCGGAAACCTTCCGCTAATAGTTCTGTTGTAAATAATTGCAATCTTAGAATAATTTTTAGGGTTTCTTCTTAAATACTTATAAATTATGGTTGCCTATGTAAGGAAGACTGTCCCTAAGGAACAAAACATGATAGTTAAATACCAGATCAAGGTATTGGCAATTAAAATATGATATTTGACAAACTAACTAACAGTCATGCCGTTTCCCTGCAGGGGTAGGCAAAAGACAGACCGCCCAACAACTCGGTCTTGGCACACACTCTTTACGTGATTTACATTCATACATCGTATCATACATATTTTTCGGTTATTCTGAATCTTGACATGACCCGCTTAAGTATTTGGTTCATTTGATCGTGCCATGTCTTCCTCGGGCGTCCCGGACCTCTTCTACCATTCACAGTCTCCTTAGTATGTTTTATTCGATTGTTCGCTCTACATGCCCAAACCAACTATGAGTGCTTTTCTTAATTTTACTCACTACGCTTACATCAGCCTTGTATTCTTCGCGAAACTCCATATATACAAAGATCATACATGGTTTTACCATACATATTTAATTTATCACTTAATAAATACATTGTTACTGAGATAGTCTAGTTGTGTATAATAAATATATGCTGTATTAATATATGCTTTTTTCAATTTATTTGTAAAATTCCCTAAAAACGGCTCCTCAGGGATCTCATATCGACATTACACATTTCTACATATTCTTATGTTTGAAAAATGGAAAATGTAGGTCTCTTCATTAAAAATGCGTTGTTCAGCTAACAAACAAGAACACTAAAAATAAAATCCTGACCTTTGCATTCCACGGAATACCCAGAAAAATATATTTCTTGGCTCTGGACCCAGGGGACGATTGTGCAAAACCCATAATCCACGAACCCGTCAACTCATCTTCTTAACCTTCATCTTTTGTACTTGTCGATGCGCATAATTCGAAAAGCTTAAATCAGCATTATATTATCTCTGTTGCGACAGATTAAGCAAAGATTAAATCTATCAATTTTTTGCATGTCGACAACTTTTTCTAGGTGCTACAAAAAGCAAAACTTGTCGTATAGTTCACGGATAAATTAATTTAAAAATCTTTACATCTAGCCTAACGTTTTTTGTTGTTGTTTAAGAAAACTTTAACAGATTGTTTAAGAAAAATCACACAGTAATTCAAAAAAAATAATATTTAGATAGTTAAGTGTTCTTTATTTTAGTTGATAATCTTGAACATATGTCACATCCGATTGTCGTTAAGATAAAATTATTTCTGACTGGTGTTACAACACGTATTTTATTATTAAATTGATAAGTGCTTGATGATCAGAACTTTAATTCATAATTTGAATAAGAATAATGTCACAGCAATGAGTTTGAAGCGTCAAAATTAGTCTTTATCAATCTGGATTCCCTTGAAATAACATCTCACGCAGTAAGAAAATCGACAAAATTTAACTATTATATTTTTTTATAGGGACTGCTTTTCACAATATCACAGGAAATGCTTTAATCATGAATAAACAACCAAGCTTATCCGTCCAATCATTGCGACATCTAACCTTAATTAAAATTAGAAAATAGATCACAAGATAATGCGACTAATTTACGACACGTAAGTTGGAAATAAAATTCGCAGACACTTGCATTGTAAGCGTTGTCCTTCAACACTAAAAAAGTGATTTTTACACAATATAAAGGACAATGAAGTGACAATTATCTATGAGGAAGTATGGAATCGGGATAGACGATGTTGATTTCTTTGAGTCTTTGGTAGCGAGTTCGATTCCTGTCGCTCCCCAATATAGTCGTCAAAAGGTACTGAGCCGGATGTCCACATGGCTGGGTATCGGTACCGAATCGATAAAATCCTGAGACCTGCACAGGAATGTCCAACAATTGCTGCGCTGGAAACCGTAGGGAACTTTACTTTTCTGCGAAGACTCTCCGGTTTTGTCTATTCGGTACTGAAACCAAGCTAGTGGGACGACTGGCTAAGTCAGTGACGATATCGGTTTCTATTCAAATCTACATGGAAGGCATTTCTTTTTGAAGATGTAAGCTGCGTGCATTCCTCACAACCAAAATATTTCTATAGCCGTTTGGGAAAATAAAGTAACATGTTTGACTTCGTTGACGTAGAGCGTGACAAATATATTATAGTACTATAAAAGCCCATGTATTGGCTTAATCTCTCCCTCACATCCCAGCTTGCAACTAGATAGCCAGCATCCATAAGCTCTATACTGATCTCTGGGTAAACAATAACCTAAAGTAATCTAAACTAAGACTTTAACTTTGTTGGCGTAGAACGGGTCAAATATATTATAAAGCCCATCTTCAGCTAGCAACTAGATAGCAAGCATCTACAATCTCTGTACTGATCTCTGGTTCAGAGTATCGTTATATTAACAATATGACTGGGTTGGAACGCTGGTGACATAGAAATAGACAAATCAGTGTGATTCACCGATGTGTGTTCTGGTTAGAATCGGGTTAAGAGTTATCCAACGGACAGTAAGTTAACGCGCGTTACGTAAAGTAGAATATCTAACCTGTTAAATGGAGAAGAAATAAGTGGAGTGCCGTTGTCTGTTACAGTTTGGAAAGATGTATAGAAACGCTGTTTTAATCTCGTTTTCAATGTATCTCTAATAGTGTACCCGGATGGGGTTAACCTAATAGATGCGATTTAATTTATTTATAAATGTATGTAGTTACTGGTAAACCTTCAATAGGAGAGGCACAATAGTATTTTACAATATACTGACAATGTTCGAAGTTAATATTTATATTATTGAATATTTCTTAAAAACTTTTTTTAATGTCTATCGGTGAAGTGTCATCATAATGAAACCATAACTATCTCACAACTGTTTCATAACTGTCTCACCTAATAAGTAGGCAAACTAGTTCCCTTGACTATATTGATCCAATAGCATAATAAAGAGTTTTTTTAAGTGTCCCATAAAAAATATATAAATCCAGCGATTCGACAATAATCTGATGTGAAATTGTATAAAAATGATTCGTTTTTCTTTTATTTTTAGTATCAATAAATCACCAAATTGACGAAGTTAGATAGTTCTTCTCGATGTACTTATTCTCGTGTGGCGAAAAATCTCGTTTGTGCAAAATTTCTAGAAAAAAAAAGTATTGTTTTTATTTCTATTTTATGTAAATACCGCACAATAGTCGCAACTGCTTCCAATAGTACGGAGCCGGTGATACTACGGCAACCCCAAATGGGGTATGTTATGAGGCTGAATAATGAAGCGAGGAGGGGAAGGATGTAAGAAAGAGGAAAGTGGGAGAGCACCTGGCTATTAAGATCTAGCCACCAAACATCCTTAAGCCATTTCAAGCAACGTTTCGATTCTGAATGGTGGTCTTTCATACTGGACAGTGATACTGTCTCTTTCATTCTCGAATGTACCACAAATACACTAAACTATTTTTTAAATGCATAAATTGTGGACAAAATAAATTAATTAATAAATAGGATTGGAACCCGCGACCTCCGTCATCCTAATCAGATGAGAGATCACTTTACGCTTATTTTTTAATAATTAAAGTTCATATTGTGTTCTGCATTGAAAAGTTAACCGAGATCGAGAGTGAACTATGCTTATTGCAGACCGCCTGCTGTCTGTGAGTCTATGTTCCGTACTGTGCGGACCGCGGGGTCATCACGACTGCCTCTGTGACCCACATCCACCATGGCAACGTTCCACAGCAGCCACCACCGTATTCAGTAACAAATACAACCTCTTCCTAATCACTTGCCGATGTACTCCTAATGACCCCACTTAGTAGGTCGCCGCAAATCGTAGACTTTTCGGCATTCAATATTATTCAATCATTTCAGTACCTGAACAATGTTCCTTCTGAGTCGGTCACTTCAGTACCCAGACTACAGTTTGTCAACAAATTCTATAAATTTTATAAAATATAACTTAAAATTTTCATTACTACGACAACACCGAGTAATCTCCAAATTTAACATTAACTTTGAATGTATATTTCAATATTTGCACCGAAGGCGAGCAGAAACTGCTGTCCATAATTAGTTTTAAGATGACTGTTGTGTTCGCACAAACGGGTCTCCAACTCGTCTTGGAAGGAGTTTAATAATAAAATGGTTCTTTATATTAATCAGGGATTTATTAATACTCCACGTATTATAATAGTGACTCGATAGTCGACCTAACTAGAATCTTGCTAATTGGAATCTCCCACAGTGAGATTCTCTGAGAGCCTTCGCACTGGCCATGGCGACACTGTCACCATGTCTTTTTTTATTATTATTTATTATTTTTTTATTAATTCATTTTAGGTAAATAAACACTGATTTTAAAATACATATTTTTGGTGATATGTTTGATTTCCAAATATGACACGTTGATTCACGTACGGGAAAAATGACTAAAAATGGCTAATTTAAATTAAAGCACGATACTTCCTCATATTTATTTAGTTTAAGAAACTATTTTTTTACAGTTGCTTATGCTATGTTCGTCATGAAAAATATTTATGTTCGTCAGACAGCACCACAGCGATTTTTTTATTATATCATTTAAAAATTTAAATTATCGCAACCCCTCTATTTTTTTCCAATAATTTTCGACGGACTGTATTTACCGTGCCAATTTTATAATAATTGGCAACTCTTTGCAATAAATTATCCATCAATTCTTTTTTAAAAGCAAATATCTAGTTTTATTAAAATGTCATGCATAGAACGGGACCTGAGTTATGACTGAAAAAATGATTGCGATTTTGTAAGTATTAACTTTGAAGTGGATCTGGTTTTAAATATCATTCTCATTGTAAAGTTCACAATCCAAATAAGTGGTCGCGAATCTTGAATTTTAATTTTAAAGATGTTGCTATTTTATTTGATTTAAAAAACATGCTGATAAATATAATGTGAAACAAAAATATGGTGCCTCGAATTAATTACTGATGTTTTTTGTACATTATTTCCACACAATAGGCCCTGAAGAAAATATTTTTTCTCAGTGTGTGGAATGTATTTTTGAGGAGAGGAAGAAGTGAACATGAGTCTTAAAAAGGCTTGAAAAAGTCTTGAAAATGTCTTCAAAAGACCCATGTTGAAGGATGGAGAAACACCGAGGTCTTCAAATTGTTCTACAGCCAAGCTCTTGAACTCTAAAACGAGTCGTAGAAGCGACCCGTTCTCATGTGACAAATTGTCAACAGTGTACATATGCAATCCGTTTGTAAAGATAGAGAAATCTATCAAAAAGAGCGCCCGTTTCTTCATAGAGTGAAGGATTTTTTAGGTAGTTTGGGGGCTCCAGAATAGAGGTGGCTGCAAAATTCAACAGTGGGGCGCAATTACGATTTGTAGAGAGTCAGCAGTTGTGTACTATCTGCAGTATCTGCGTGCCTCGTGCAGTTCGCCCACTTCTGAGAGGCTAACTTAACTCTGGCTTCGATGAAACCCTCGTGCCTGAGCTGGTCATTTAGAGATACACCAACCATATCAATGGAAGGCATGTTAGGAACTTTGCTTTATCTTAAACTTAACTTATCAATCAATATATATTTGAATATATATTGATTGATAAGTTGATATTTCAAAGCTCTGTGTATGTATTGTCACGATAGAATTAGCCGAGCTTAAAATTGACCTGAAAATTTATTTAAAAATATATGCAGCTTCATGACACCAGGGCCCACCGTTCAAAAGTTTCTGCTGCTTCAAGCGAACCGATTTTCTGCTGTATAGTTATAATCAAAATAGTCATTGGTATGATATTATCAATTGAATCGAGTACAAATCAATTTAAGCCTTTATTTATGACTTGATCTGAAAAGTAACGCATCATGCATTACGTCATAGAACAATAAATGTTTGTTCCCTACACTTATAAGTCGTGTTTGCTTATTCTGTCTTGTTCACAGATTCGTTATGGCAGTAAATGCCCGCATTTGAATAAATTAAACTGATTTTACATTATTATCGAACCGACCACGCTTTACAGTTCATGTACGTAATACCGTCGGACTTGAAGATAATATCGTGTTACTAATGCCGTAATATTTATCTATCCAAATAATATATAGGTAATGGTTAACTATGCAGAGCAGAGGTTTCCAACCTTTTTAACTGCATGGATTACATTATTTATTTATTTTATTTTATTTATTTCTATACATATATTATAGTGTCTACCAAATATTTAAATTTGTATTATTATTATTTCAAGTATATTTTTCTTCTACGTCCCCTCCTCTGCTTCCCCTTTTAAACAACATTAACCTATTCAAAAAAATCAATCACAGCGCTTACAAAGAAAGTTTAAAAATGTGCAACAACAAAAATTTATCTAGCTTTAATTTATCTTGATTTTTATCGTTCGAAAAGTCACATTCCAAAGAAATAAATTGCTTCGACTTAACAAAAACAAATCTTAACAAAAAACGCGCTGAATTGTCTTTTTTTTCATTAACTCCACACAGGAGGCCGTGAGGAAATTATTTTCCATGCAGTGTGGTGGGTCTTTTTGAGTTAAGGAAGTAATGAACCATGGGTCTTGAAGAGACTCATGTTGTAGGAGAGAGGAAACACGGAGATTGGCAAATCATTCCACAGCCGAACTCAAGAACGAGTCGTATAAGCGACCCATTTCACCTCATCTTATGTGACAAATGTCTACCGTGCACATGTTGAGTGCGCTTTTTGCATGTTTCCCGACTACGCACCGTTGCCTAAGGGATCAATAACGCTAGTTCTTCGGAGCATATTCTATTGTAATACCGGTAGAATAAGGACAGCATACCAACCCGACGCTTCCGCTCTGAGAATCTATCTATCAAATCGTTCCTATACAGTCAATAGTAGTGTCTATAGTATTTATAAACAAGTAAGTGTAATACGCCTATCGCACAAAATCTTACTAAAATCGCTCCCAAAGTACTTTTAACCGTCGATCGCTCCTCAAGCGGCTTAAATCGCCCACTGGTGGGCGATATTGCCCATGTTGGGCATCAGTGGTATAGATAATCTGCATGTAAATGTATCGTTTACAAATTAATCCAAATTAAAAGAAGCATTGTTCTAGATGTTAAATGAAAATGACTGCCCTGAACGTAAAGGTTGCGAGTTCGATTCTTAGTAAAAATAAAAAACCTGTGCCTTATTTTTTCTTACGCACAGATTTCAAATAACTTATCATGTATATTACGTTAGGTGCAGCCGGTTGTGAAAAGGGGCGCCAAAGTGTCACTCGCGCCAGGCGCCGTTTGCCTTAGGGCCAGCCCTGGTTAGGGGGACAACCACTTTATTCTAGGTTCTAGGTTTCCTCTCATCTTGCATTGTTTCCACATGGTCAGCACATTGCAGTCCTTGAGACATGTATAATCTTGCGATGGCTTCACGCTCAATAATTTTTTTTAAGTTCATGGTTCAATCTTACTTATGTATTCTTCTTGGTATATTCCACGTGTGGTGGAAACGTGGAAGAACGTTGGTGGAAGTAATATTGGTATACAGAAATTATTCAGTCAGCCAATTGTATCGGGAGTCACTTTGTTAGGCACACATGTGCCTACGGTATACTGGTGAAGTATTCTTTTACAATTTATTATCTATTTAATATTAATTTGAAAAGTAATTTTAAATTTTCACCATGATCAATTCGTTCAGTCAGCATACAAATATTCTCGACAGTCGAAGCTGTCAGTGAAATCATTGTTTTCGATTAATCCTTACTACGAATCGCTTTACATCACAAACATCAAAAATTACGCTTTGGATAACTTGTAGCTTTCTTAACTTTTATATCTTGAAAATTGTTAAAAAATCCAGATAGTTAATCTCCTTGTGGAATTTTACATCCAAATAATTATATGGATAATTTGGGAAGAGTAAAAAGCTCACGGTTACCAACGAATTTAGCAAAGGAATATGATTAATTTAAAAGCAAAGGCTATGTATGGAGTTCGCTTGTTGTGTCTGGAAAAAATAAAATTTGTTCACAATGGAAAAACAGACATTCCAGAGTAAATGGTAAAAACGAATTATCTCAGAAGCAGAGTGAACTCTTTCCCACAGTAGGCAACTATTTAGCAATATGATTTTCTTATACCACTTATAACTAGGTACCTATACCTGCATAACAATTGTGTTCTGCTTTTGAGACTTTACCGTTTTGATTTATTATAATGCTAAGCGCAACAGATTTTTCCACAATAAAAACGATAATCACCACCATTTTTAACGCCCATGGGCCATAAAATGATTTTCTACTTTTCTTTTTACTGAAAAGAATGCGTTTGTGGAAATGCAGGGAATTCTCCACATGAAGATGAAAGTTGGGAAGTACTTATCTGACTTTTCAGATCTAGATAAACTACTGAAGCTTCTTACACTCGGGAAGAAACTACAGAATTGCATAAATTGTCCGAATTTCGGTGTGAAATTTTTATTTTATTTAGGTATTGTGTGCTTTCAAGATGTGAACCCTAGATCACAAAATTAATACTATAAAGTTTGTATATGTAATGTAAACGTTTTAATTCATCACGAAATGGTGGTTTTAATAATAGAATACAATCCCAAATCAGCAAATTCTTTAAACCAAAAACCAATTAATATAGTTTGCATGTAGCTTTTATTTATATTTGCTTAAAATGGTCACTGGATAACTCATCAAAAGGACAATTCAACAAACATTTAAAAAGCTAAATAAAGTCATGAAAAGTGATGAAACAAAAACCTGGTTAAATAGGTTATGTAGGTTAGGTTTATATGTTAGTTTTGATGACTGTATATCAATTTTAAAGGTGTGTTAAATTGACATTGTGTTGAGTTTTTGTTGTGATTTTCACTACAATTTATGACTGTTGAAGGTCATTAATTTACACATGGTAATCTAAGCAATATATTCTTTAGATACCTAATTGACTTTACACAAAACATACTTAGTATTAAAATTTACAAGAGCATCGTTACCTGTGTTTTAGCGTCGAGAAACAATCTACGTTTTCAATTAATATTAATAGCGTGTAAGATTAATTTGACGTCAGGATATGCTCCCAGCTACCGTTCATACACAGTAATAGTTTTTACTGGGATATATGCAATTAAAGTGGTTTATGATTGATGGTTTTCTTTATACCAGTCTCATTATGGTGTTGATATATAATACCACTTGCTGTCTCTAATGCACAAGGCTTTGCTTTACTGTTCTCTTTCGGTTTCATAAATGTAGAAGAAGTAAGTTTTGACTGAGTTTTAACGTCATGATAAATGTATAAATATCCAATAATTGTTTGATGTATGAAGGATAAAAATACACATAATGTTATGTTTCATAAAAATAATTATCATCTACAAACCTATTAAAATCTTACCTTTAAAAAGGAATCAAAGTTCAACAGGCAGTCCTTCAAAAAGCAAGGAAAATTGAAGAATTTACTCATAAAAGTCAAATCACAACATTAAAAAACTACTCGTATGTTTATGTTTCCACTTGAAACTAAATTAATTTGAATTGAATTTAACGCAAGGTCACGTAGAAAACCTTGGTGAATCGTACGATATTCGATTAGTTCTCATAATATTCTGTCGGTACCTAATGTCTAATGGGAGGTGGATACTCCATACCAAAAAAATTGAGAACTATGTTTACATATTTTTGTAAAAATCTGCTCTTGAAGCAACGGCTGAATTCGTCACCAAAACTATTTCAATTATGAATGTGACATGTCTCGCAAAATAGCTAATTTATAATTATTGCCTCACTTACCGGAATTGGTACACATACTTACACACTTTAGTTACTAATTAAGCACCATTGCTCTGATTTTTATCGAACTTTAATATCTGACTTAGCTGATTTCCAGACAGCTTTTCCATACTAAAAAAAAGAATAACAATGGAAAAATTAGACGAAAATTTACTGCTTAGTAAGCAGTTTTTGATACCTGCTAAGTAATTGTCCACAAACCAAGACTAGTTTTTCTTAGACCAATTACGCGATTTATGTTTTAGTTTTATTCATCATTTCCAACTACATAGGTTGAACAACCATTAACAATCTAACCCTTGTAACCGTCTGGAAATAAGCGTTATATTACGCTCACATTACTTTCAATGAGTTTTTTTTTATTCAAGCAAGTATTATTTTGTCAATACTTATCACTGCTTGCCTTTCCCTGCTTTATGACTGAAGCACATTGTGACTTCTTCCCTTTCCGTAGTTGGTAACAACCGTTATTAACGTATGTAATATGTTAGGGTTCCTGTCACTTTTTCTGGGTATAGACCGCAGTGTACTACAGTGATCGGTATGTATTATTTTCTCTCTTGTAAGGTGTTGTAAAATCCGATCGATTTCCACAAGATAAGTTTACGTTCACATCTCATTCTTAGGTTTAATCTCTGACCAGCATCACGCAGAGTAGTCGACGTGCTCTCCGGTAATGCAGCTATTTCTGAACCGTATCTCGTGTGACGAAGGCCACCGGATGCCACCAAGTCGTATTTTCATTGTGGCAGAGGATGGAGAATGTCTATAACCGGTAGAGTTATTTCTCAACACCGCCACTATAGCGCAAACCTGCATAAACATACTACATAGGTTAATTACACAATGCGAGGCATAAAGCCCAATTATTATTGACAAAGAAAGGATATGTCAAACACTCGATATGATTATGTTTCCTCGTTAGTTAAAAGCAAGTGACTATAATAAGCAGCTCTTGAAATACAAATCAAAGGCAATGAAACTTCATATTTTTATTGGCTTTAATCAGCTTTGAGACTTTGCAATACAAAATCAAAGAGTTTTCAATAAATGATGTTATATATTTCACACAATGTGCTTCTAAAATAATTCCATCGTTATCATTGCGATTGGTAATAGACCAATAAATAATATAATGATATTTTCCCAGCAGATCAAATGTGTTTAATAATAGTTGGTTATTATCATTTGATTGTGTTTAAACAGTGGTTTGATGAGAGAGTGCGAGGCACAATGGTTCAATTACCTAATATGATATTAACCTAGTTATTCTAGAAATACTTAAAAGGATACTTGCATGGAGGAAAACGTATATAATTTGAATGGTTATATAAATCTACGAGACAAACGTTAATTTAATGCTATTAAAATGGATTATTTCACATTCATAAACTTAACTCAACCCATCATCATGGTTTGCTACAAATTGACTACTAAAATTATAAAATACGAATACTTATAATAAAGGAGACCATTATTTGGTATTAGTGACAAATTCTTTGTTCTTTTTGGTTCTACTTCTAGACAGAAAATCAATTCAAAGTATTTTTCCTATCAAGGGTATATACATATGTATACTTGATAGTTATTAAAATTTGAAAGTCACGACTACCGCCGCCCCTGGAAACATTTATGGATAACCAATATCTCTGCACCCCAATTGGTTCACCACGTTTGGTGACTTAGCAGGGGTTCCCGGGTTCATGGGGTGAGGTTTGTCTAGTTCTTGGTGGCGAACACGTCTGCCCACCACTCCGTGGGGGGCCGGATCGGGAGACAGTAGTTGAGGGAAACCCTTTGACCTATCCAACAGGACTCATCGCGCATCGTCTTGCAGCGCAGTGGGAGGGATGGATCCATACGTCCGTCACTCCTGGACACAGAAACCTACCCACCCCTTATACTTTTTCCTTCCTACAACTTCCTCTTCTTTCTTTCCATAAAAATTCCCTCCACACAGCATCCCCAAAGATGACTCTGAGGGCTTTGAGGGTGTTTTTCTTTGGGCCTTCAGTGTGGAGCTAATGTAAAAAAAATCTTTTTTTCACTGAACTTAAAATGACAAAGGGCAAAAAGGGCGGTATTGAAGGATGAACTATTACCTATGACTACCATTCTTAAAACTCATTTTTATGAAACAACACTTTGATTCAACTTAACTAACTAACCATCACGCTGTTTCCCGCCGGGGTAGGCAGAGTGGACGGACCGCATTGATTAAACTTATTTTACAATATATAATAAACCACTATTTCACTTGTCGGATATGGGAAATAATGCATAGCTATTTCGTTCAAATCCAAGTTATCATTCTACTTTTTTAATATGGCGGCCATCTATCATGTTGATAGAATATAAGCAATAATTAATAATTACTTTTTTTTATTAATAACAATGTTTTTTTTTTAAATTTATTTTATCTTTTTCAACTAAACCCAAACTAAGAAATGACGAACCTATTTTGATAAATAGGTTTTTAGTTTCTTAGTTTGGATTTCTTAAAATAAACATTGCTTTTGGTTATGAGTATTATGTGTAAAATCTTACAAAGTTTAAGTAATTATTGATGACACGATTTATTTGTATTTATTATGGTGTGAGATATGTTTTATTACGCCCGATGAATGCCTCCAAAGAGGCTGTATCAATTAAGATTAATTTATTGAGCATGTAATCTTTTTTAAATTGTTGTCAGGAATTTGTCCTCAGGTAACTTTTTCTATGAAATTGAAGTTACCTTAATAGTTTTTTTTGTAGTTTTGGAAAAATTTCTACCATCAGCAATTACCACCAACATCCATTGGACAATATTGAACAAAAAATTTAATATTCATAAGGTTTCCGTCACTGAGAAGCCACAATAAATTTCTGTGGATTTATTCTATAGACCCAGTTAAGAAACTAAAACCATGATAATACTTGCGAAATAATAGTTTTTTTTCTACTGTGCGTAATTTGTTTAGCGGTTTTATCAGATTATTACAAACGTGAGCCAAGTCGTTCCATCGCCATCCTTACATTATTCGTTAACGTATCGCCCAAAAACATCTCAATTACAGAAGCATCCCAACCTTTGTACAAAGTTATACAAAAAGATTAGTCGTTGAGTTAACGCCAATACCGGATATGGCGCGACCTTCTGAACACGTTGCCCAATGGCTAATAACACCATGCTGCTGGCGTACCACTGTACTGTATTTCCACCATCTACTCTTATGTGTTTTCTACTACTACAGTGGTGAATTCCTTTTTTTAAGTATTAATTTCATCATTCATTGTGATTGAACAGTGTGGATTAAATTACAAATCATGAAATTATCGTAATCCTTTATTAATCGGAAATGCTGAAACGTGTTTGAAACCAAATTCCTTTTTCAACTAAACAATAATTACATTTAAAAAATTGATAAAATATTTAATAGTCTTCCCGAAGAAGCAAAAAAAAATTATATTTAATATTCCTGAAAACAGATGAAATTCTTTTTAAAAAACTATACAACCGTAAAATCGTCAACAAAAAGAAGTAACATCATTTTAAACTATTTTTAGATTTTTTAATATGAAATTTCAGTTATTAAAATATATTATTATATACTCTATTACATTATTTTAATGTAACTGCTACTCCAAACTAAAGAGACAATTCTCTTTATTGGCGTAGAAAAACTTTATTAATTTACATTTCACTATTTTTTAGTATTATGATTAATAATATAACAACGTCAAAATCAAAAAGAAATATTGAAAAAATGTATCTTTGACTAATTTTCTCACTCTATTAAAAAGATTTTCATATTTTTATATGCTTCCGATTTTGTTGTCCGGGTTAAATCTTCCCCATAGGAAAAACTAAACCCTTCCACTCACTTTTCCACAAATGATCAGCTTGTCAATCAACACTATGCAAGTGCATTATATAAGTAAAATAAATACAAAACAATACAAGAACAACAACACGTCAACTCACCAGAGATCAAATGGGAAAAAAAATTCACCGACTCCAGATATTTTCATATCAGAGGGTTCGGCTCGGTAGAACTTCTAACAGGGCCTATAAATCCTACTGATCCCTCAACATAAATATTTAAAAAATCTTTCGTTATCCTACATGTATTCAAAATGACCGACTTTTGCATCTTTATATATAAATTTTTTGATAGATCTAATACGCCTAAATTTTTAATGAGAGAGCTAGGTATAATGCCAGTAGCCGAAATAACGAATGGTAATATTTTTATAGTCTGAGAATGCCAAATTCTTTTTATTTCGTTTCCTAAATCTGTGTATTTTCTTATTTTTTCGCTAACAGATTTTTGAATATTACAGGAATTTGGAATAGCGACATCAATGATATAAGATATTTTTTTAATTATTATTTTTTTTTAGTAAACTTAATGTTTTGAGACAAGATTTTTATGCATAGCACAAAGGGTAACAATTATTTTACAAGCAATAATTGTTACTTCAATAATTATTCAATATAAACACTAGTATATATTGAATAATTTCGCGGGTAAGAGATAAGCCGCCATAGCTCAGTGGTCAGAGCTGTCGACCGGAAATCGAAGGGACACGGGTTCGAGTCCCGTTGGCGTCATGTATCTTTTATCAGGAGATTTTTCAATGTGGATGAGTGTTTCAGGCGAACAATTATTGCTTGTAAAATAATATTTTTTTAATTTTGTCATGTAAAACTATATCGGGTCTATTAAGCGTATACCACTAGGCCGGCGTGGTCTAGTGGTATACGCTTTTGACTACAGATCCGAAGGTCGCGGGTTCGAACCCGGCGTGCGCAAATAAATTTTATTTGATTAATTTGTGTTATTTGACAATTAATTAATTTAAAATAATATATAGTATATTTGCGGCACGTTCCAGAGTGGAAGATACTCTCAGTATCGCCCTGGTGTAAGACCACCATTCAGAATTGAAACGTTGCTTGAAATGGCTTTAGCCGTGTTTGGTGACCAGATCTGAATAGCCAGGTACTTCCCCACCTTCCTCTTCCCCATCTCCCTCCCCTCCCCAATACCCTCAGCCTCACAACATACCCCAATTGGGGATGCCATAGTCTCACTGGCTCCAGACGGGAGCAGTTGGGACTCTTGTGCGGTATTACTGTAAAAAAAAAAAAAAAAAAAAATTATGACTAATCGTTCGGTCTGTTAGTATAGTTTTATCATAATATATTTTATAAAATTCGTTTTCTAAAAATGAATTTGGTTCGTATTCATAATATGGTACTATATTACGGCAGTCAATCAAGTTATGTTTAATTACCAAATTTTGGTGAATTATTTTTAAAACTTGATTGTGCCTAAATGTATACTCGGACGGTGCTAATATAGAACATCCCGATATAATATGTTCTATAGTTTCCGGAAAAGCCAAACATTTTCTACACAAATCATCAATTTGAAAATAGATAGATAGATAGGATTTTTATTAAGTGAATAATAACATATTTTATTTTCATTTTAGAAAAAAGTAAAAAAAAAACAATAAATTTTTTCCAAAAGGGTATTGCAATGATTTTGATGTGCTAATGTATTTCGTGATTTATTAATATACCTTGGAACATCCCAATCGTGTCATCACGTGTTACATGTTTAATGTGTTCAATTTATTTTTCTATGGTCGAATCCATACTCAGATATGGCATACGAACTTGGGGGCACTCAAGCAATATTTATATTAAATATATACAAAACTTACAAATTGCTATAATAAAAAAAATTGTACCACCGAATATTTACAGACAAAGAAGTAATCTAAAACTACTGTATGGTTCTGAGGGCCTACTTCCAATAAAGGGTCTTCTTTGGTACATTATTATAATGGATAATGAGGGAGATAGCAAATATAAAAAGCAACCGGTGCATAATCACACAACAAGATTCACTGAAAATAAGGGCCTCATTATTCCAAGAGTAACAAATAAGTATGGAAGCCGAACGCTTAAATATTTAATACCAGAGATTTTCAATAAATTTAATAATTCTTTTAAACCTCAGAATAATGAGAGACCCTGCCCCAAAAACACTAAGCGTTGGCTAATAAGCGACGAATCAATGTATCTCTGAACTTTATTATTGATGTATTCCTGAACATCTCAACCTACCTGCCTAAATAATTTGTATATAGGTAGGTACTTTGAGATATATTATTTTGTGATATTGTTTATTGTATAATTTTGTGTCATACATGTATTAAAAATTAAAAATGTTTATATATATTATTTGTAGAACCTACAGACAAGCCGTCATGTGTGACAGCTTTGTGGGACTGCATAAAACTTGTATCTTTAAAAATTTATAATAAATAAAAAAAAAAAATGGTCATTTGTATAAGAATAACATATCGTTATTAGCAGAGACGGTGGGGCTAAGCTTAATAGTACTTGATATCCGGTACCTGACGGCTACATCAAAACTAAACGCTGAAAACCACATTGATTCAACTAATTATTATACCGAAATACTGACCCTATGAGCATTGACGTGCGCAAAACGACATCATTTCTAAATTTATAAACACCACTTCACCACATTCTACACGAGAAGATGGACACTATAACGTTGCCCGCAACGTTGACTACACTAGGAGAAAGCGCAAAACGGTAAAACCCAAAAAGTTATCATGATAATATCACAATATTTTTTCTTCAGCCATACAATCCTATAATACGAATTTTTTGTAATTCAGAATAAGTCGTTAATAATATAATAATACCTGTCGTTAAAAAATATAATTATGTCGTTTCTGTAAAATAAATAAATTGTCATTAATTAAGAAAAAACACCGTCATGCTATTGAATATTTATTATTTATCTGAAAAGTAATAAAAAATCTTAGCATTTAAAAGCCACCGCGATCATCAATAATCATTGTAAAAAAGGTCACGTCACCGAAGGATTATTACCAAATATTTACAAATAGATCAATAATAAATTAAGTTTTCGCAAGGTCTGTGAAGTAGCCTGCTCATTAATTTGATACAATTTGTCTAAAATATGATTCAAAGTTTTACAATTATTAGTTATTTTATGTATCCGTATTTTTGGCACGTTCCAGAGTAGAAGATACTCTCAGTATTGCCCTGATAAAAGACAACCATTTAGAATTATTGAAATGTTTCTTGAAATGGCTTCAGCTGTGTTTGGTGATTAGAACAGAATCACCAGGTACAACCCAACTTTCATATTCCACTCGTCTCTTTCCCATCCCCAATACCTTCAGCCTCACGACATACCCCAAATAGGAATGCCATAGTCCCACTAGCTACAGAAGTTTGTAACATTTAGGACTCCACGCATAAAATATAAGTGCCTATAAATAAATTCAATATTTTTTGATATTTGAATATTTATTATTTTCATATTTGACCGTTATATTGTTCTATCGAATACCTTACAAAGTTAATATTATTAATTTACTAATAATACACATTTATATATAACTAACTAACTAACTAACCATCAGGCCGTTTCCCCGCAGGGGTAGGCAGGGAGGACGGACTGCCAAACAACTCGGTCTTGGCACACACTTCTTGCCTCATTCACATATTATATAATAATGTTATATATATATAATACATTATATATTATATTAAATAATAAATAGTTTATAAAACCCGTCAATTTATTATATTACTTTTAGATACAGCGATTAAAAAATTGCAAATTTTACGTGATGTAAACAGAAAATGCACATTTTTTTCAAAGATGGTTTTCACCAAATAAATCCAAACTTCTCAAGACAAATTGTAGGTACCTACCTATTCGTATTCATCTCATAATTAATCGTTAAACATTTTTACCATTTTGCCTTCAAAATTAATTTTTTGGTTTTTCTTTTTCCACTCTTCTCTAGATAACGGAGATTAGTTAACAAATGTACCATCTTTTTTTTTCCTCAAAAACAGTCGTATTTTGTATTTGTCTGATTTAATCTGATTCAACCAGCTTTATTGACCTTTCACGGAATAGCTTTATCGCTACCATATATTACTCAGAACTATTCAACTATACTACAGTACTATCCCGTAACCTGCAGTTGGCTGGCTAATAGGCAGTTGATATGTAATAAACGATTTCATTAACACACGCCCTAAGGCAAACGTAAAGATTTTCAATATCAACAACCAACGTGAATCATATAAATTACTTTTATACTCTTATCTCCTTTGAGTCAGTACTATCAACAGAAATTTATTAAATGATTTACTTTTAGAGATAATTTTGAAATGGCTTTAGCTGTTTTTGGTGACCATATCTGAATAGCCAAGTACTTTCAAAAGTTATTCTTCCCTGGTTCTTTATTTCTCCCACTCTATTGCCCCGAACTTTGCGAGTCGTTGGGACTTGTGCGCAATTCAAATATATATTTCAGTCTCTTCCAGGTTAGGTGCATTGTTACAGTATTTTATTTTACACTGTTGAAGACAATTTTTTTTCGGGTAATTTTCCTATATTGGTTATCTAGGAAAGACTTCATTAGCAATTTAAAAAAAAAAATTTAAAAATTTCGGTCAAGTTTTATGAGAAATTAAACGGTAAACTACATAAATTTAATATTCTAATTCAATAAATCATACGATAATATTCGCTAGTAAGTTTTTAATCAAGATGATTAAAGACTCCAGGCTAATATTCGTATTTTGACATCTCTAGGTCATTTTGGCTTAAGTGAATACCTACTGGACTTTAGCAAAAAATCTACATAATGATACACCGTGATTAATTGGCCATACATTTGTATGAGTAACATTGCTAAGTATTACATTACATTTTATAAAAAGAGAAAAAGCGCATAGGTAAAATAATTACTCACATTTTTAATCTGACATAATTAAAGAGAAAGAACGTGCGAAACTTAATATTACGAAGTTATTTTTAATTGATTTTGATTCTTAATAAATGATTGTGTTTATTAATTGCTATTTAGAAGGTGAATTTATAATTGCGAAGCCATCTTCAAAAACTTTATATTCCTGGTTGGATTTTTATTTACTGTAAAAGGAGAAACAAAATTATCTGGAGTACCTACTATTATCTCTCAAATGGTGAGCTTTGGGAATATTAATTATGCACATCTTTGCACATCATCAACTTTAAGTTCGAAGACTTTAATAATAATAATAGTAATAATATTTGAATGATTTATAATGTAGATATAATATACAATAGAGATAATATACAGTACCATACTTACCTAGGCAGGTCACTTGAGATTAATCCTAATTGTTTATTAGTAAAATTTAGATACAGCATTTAGGACATAATTGGAAAATTGGATATAATTGGACTTTCTCTCAGGAATGGTATATTTATGACTCGTTTCATATGATGCTTTAAAATGACAATTGAATTTAAAAGGCTTTTATGGCGTTATCAACTTTATTTTTTACTGCCTGTTATATTATAGTTAAAAAAGTTTACCTCAAAATTGTGCAAGACTCGGGCGAAGTCGGGTGGTAAAACCAATAATTAATTTGGAGCATTACACGGAGAAAAATGAGTACTAGTGATTTATTAAAATCCTGTTTAATACGGGATTGAAAGCCGTTTCCTAATAAACGTTTAGTACATTCATAATAAATCGAAACACGTTTTCATCCACCAGCGTTTGTCCTGATAATATACAATGACGAAATGGAAAAAAAATTACAATTTTCACGAACACGTGTTCTGTAACTAATTTGTGTTTTTCTGAAAGTTTATCAGGAAACCTGTCAATTCATTTGTTAAAAGCCTGCAATCCCGTTCTCAACCGTATTACAAATAATTTGAAGAGATTTTTAGTAAAATATTTGAGTTAGTTTTCTCCGTGTAACGTTGTATTTTATGGTGCTTATATTATGTAATTATAATCCTTCCTATGGTATTATAACTTCTCCGTCCTCAAGAACATTTTTATTATTCAACTTCACCTAGACGAGGTCAAGGTGAAGTTGAACACTCTCGACATCAATAAGGGTTCCGGTCCAGATGGTATTCCTCCCCTATTCATTCGAAATTGTGCAGATCAACTTGCAGCACCTTTACACAAATTGTTCGTCAAAAGTCTGAACGAAGGAGTATTTCCAGATCTGTGGAAAGTTGCCCACGTCATTCCGATCCATAAGTCTGGCAGTAAAAACGATGTAAAGAACTACCGTCCTATCAGCCTTTTATCTTGTTTTGGCAAAATATTTGAGTCCATTGTATATAAAGACATGTTTAATCATGTAACACACATACTTAGCCCTTTTCAACATGGCTTTGTAGCTAAACGATCCACAAACACTAATTTAATCGATTATATGGACTTTCTGTGTAAATCAATGAATAAAAAACCACAAGTAGATGCCGTATACACCGATTTCAGTAAGGCTTTCGACAAAGTTAGTCACCCTATCTTAATGAATAAACTGGATAAAATCGGCATACACGGAAATCTGCTTCGTTGGTTAGAATCATATTTATCAAATAGAAGTCAATTAGTTACTGTTAACGGTTTTAACTCTTCCCCAATATTAGTTACGTCGGGCGTTCCACAAGGATCACACTTGGACCCTTGCTTTTCTTAATCTTCATTAACGACCTTACATGTAAACTCCACTGTAATTTTTCTCTATACGCTGATGACCTCAAGATATACAAAGCAATTAAATCTATGGAAGATTGTGAACTCTTACAACAAGACCTTAACACATTATCTACCTGGTGTATTGACAATGAAATCGAATTGAATATAGCTAAGTGCAAAGTTATAAATTTCACCAAGAACACCAACAAAACTCTATACTCATATAGCATATGTGGTCACAATCTGGAAACAGTTGGATCGATCAAAGATTTAGGAATTATATTTGACAACAAACTAACGTTCAACCAACACATAGAATACATTGTAAATAAATCAAATAAAGTACTAGGTTTTAAGATCAACTAAGCTGTTCAAGAACTCTAATAGCCTAATAATTCTATTCAATTCGTTAATCCGTAGTATTCTTGAGTACGGGTCAACAGTCTGGAATCCACATTACATTACACAGGTATCCAGACTTGAATCTGTCCAAAGAAAATTTACCCGGATTTTGTCTTATCGATCAGGTGTCTACCATCTTCTAAATGGGTATGAACAAAGACTTACATATTTCAAACTAGAGAGTTTAGTTAAAAGACGAAATATAAATGACCTCTTAATGCTTTACAAAATTGTGAATAATCGTGTTAATAGTAACTTAGTCAATCAAATCAATTTTTACGCCAGGCCCAAATATACTAGAAATATGAACATATTTTGGACCGAAATTTTTGCCAATAACACTGGTTATTTTAATCCTATGTCTAGAATGTCTCGATCATACAATGATCTTGCTAAAACACACACTGTCATAGATATTTTTGCAAATAATATAACTTGTTTCAAGAAATATCTCCACGATTTCTGTACTTAGATAAAAAATAAAATAAAATAAAATAAAAAGAAAAATAAATAAATAAAAAAAATTGTTTAGTGGTATAGAATTTTTTTAATATATCCTCTTTAAATTTTTCTACTTATTATGTGCTTCATTCTTTGTAATTAAGTTTTAAGTTTTGTATATAAATACTGTCATTGTTTTACATGTTTGCTTATGTGAATGTGCAAATGTGCTTGCTGCAGACACATTAGTCTAGGGATATTTATAATTGTATTTTTTTTTTTATTTTGTAATCCATAATTAATGTTTTTATAAATATCCTGTTTGTGTCTCGAATAAATAAATAAAAAATAAAAAAAATAATTAAAATAAATAGGTCCTTCCTATGGTATAATAACCTCCCCGGCCTCAATACCATTTTTATAGTTCCTTCCTATGGTATTATAACCTCCCCCGCCTCAAGACCATTTTTATAGTTCCTTCCTATGGTATTATAACCTCCCCGGCCTCAATACCATTTTTATAGTTCCTTCCTATGGTATTATAACCTCCCCCGCCTCAAGACCATTTTTATAGTTCCTTCCTATGGTATTATAACCTCCCCGGCCTCAATACCATTTTTATAGTTCCTTCCTATGGTATTATAACCTCCCCCGCCTCAAGACCATTTTTATAGTTCCTTCCTATGGTATTATAACCTCCTCGGGCTGATGACCAATTTTTTTGTTCCTTCCTATGGTATTATAACATCATCGGGCTCAAGATCATGTTTCTTACTTGTAAACTTTTTTTGACTATTTTTATAGTCTCTAACATAATATTTAGAACAATTTTTTTTATTATTTTTAAAATCACTCGGGTTTAAATACCACTAATTGTTGGTATATAAATTTAATGCGATATTTCTCTCGTACGCTTTTTAAATTGATAAAATTATTAGTACGTAATCTATATCGTAATTCCGACAAGGAGCTTAATAAAAATAACGGCAATCAAGCGTAACAAAGCATTGTCTTTAATGGATGCTAATCTATGAGGTAACAAATATTTCATTATTCGTATACAATACTCGCTCCGCATCGAAGGAGTACAGTCGCGAAATTTTGTAACAAGTAAATCAAAAAATATAGTTTACATTAATAACTCGCCCACCTGGGCGCTCCATTCCATCCAATATGGAAACTCAAGAAATTATTAAAAACATTAAAGAATTAATAAACAAGATCACTTCAGTGAAAGACTCAAAAATAAAATTAACACTGGAACAGAACATTATATCACTGGAAGAAAAAATTCAACATGAACTAATAAACCTACAAAAAAAGATTATAGAATTACAAGAAACTAATATTAAAAACAATCATCACTACGCACAGAAACTAGAAGAAATTCATAATAATAACAAAAGGACATATGCAAATGTATTAGGTGACAATAAAAACTTCGTGAATACAAGTGCACACATCCCAGAACAGAAGCACGCCATCATAATTACATCTAAAAACACCTTGAAGGCCGAAGATATAAAAATAAAAATTCAAAAAAACATTAATTTAACTAAAATAAAAGTTGGAGTAAATGGAGTAAAAAAAATCGGAGAGCAAAAATTACTGATTTCATGTCAAAAAAAAGAAGATGCAGAAAAGTTAACCGAAGAAATTAATAAGGTAATTGGAAAAGAAATATTGGCCGAAGAAATTAAAAAAAAAGAAACCGTGTTTAATGTTGAAAAGACTGCAATGCCAATTGACTGAAGAGGAAATAATAGATGGGATTTTACAACAAAATGAAGGATTAACCCTGGAAGACAAAAACAACATCAAGCTTATCAAAGAATTAAAAAACAAATACAATGAAGGAAAAGAAAACGACACCACTAACTACATTATTGAAACAACCGGTAAATTAAGAAAAACGCTACTAGAAAAAAACAAAATAAACATCAAATTCCAAAGAGTATACATAGAAGACTGTAACCCGCTTACTCAATGCTACCACTGCCTTAAGTTCGGCCACACAGCGCAAAGATGTCTCGCCAGGACGCAGCCCCCCATTTGCCCTCACTGCACAAAGGAGCACATTCTGTCTAAATGTGAAAATAAAGAACAACCTCCAACATGCAACAATTGCTGTGTTCAAAACAAAAGATTTAATATGAATTATTCTACAGAACACAGAGTTGATAGCATGAAATGTCTCTATCGGCAAAAAATGCTTCAACTAGCTAGAGAGCGCATCGACTATGAATAATACGGTAAATTTCATTTCTTTAAACTCTAATCTAAAACTTTAAAAATGAATGATTTTTTATGTAACGCATTAGATAAAAAAATGTATATTGAAGAAAATTTATGTCAATCTATGAAAGATTTTAACTTAATTTGCACTGAAAAAGGATTTACCCTATTTCATATAAATATTAGAAGTTTAGAACGAAACATGGATGAATTAGTTATAACATTAAAAGAATTAAATTTTTTCCCGGGCCTGATTGTCTTAACAGAGACACACTGTGCAGGCGAAATCAATTACACTATTCCAGGCTACACATACCATGCGACAATAAACAAAATAAACAAAAACTCAGGTATCGGATTATTTATTTCTAACCAGTATAATGTTCTCAATATTAAAGAAATAATTAATGTTAGTAATGTTAACATATTAAATATAGAATTTAAAGACGTAAATAAATATTACAACATTATTGCTATTTATCGCACGCATACATCGATAGTACCTCAATTTATAGATGAATTAAAAAATATTTTGTTAAATTTTAGAAATAAAAATACCATTATTGTTGGAGATATGAATTTAAATATCGCAAACGACTATTCTAGTAAAGATAAAGACACATATCTAAATATGTTAGCAGAACTCAATTATTTATCGTGCATAAATTCTTATACTAGAAATGTTAAAGGTCAACGCCCCTCATGCTTAGATCACATTTTTACAAATATTCCTGATATCAAAAATATAAAATCAGCTGTCATTCATACATCTATCACTGATCATTATTCATGTATTTTTAACTATAAATTAAGCAATCCAACTTTGCCATTATTTAAACAAAATAATTACTCAAAAAAAGTACTTAATATGGATACATTAAAACACCAATTAGAATCAGAAAATTGGAATAAATTATTACAATGCAATGATGTCAATATATGTTGTAAAATGTTTGAAGAAAAAATATCTAAATGCATAAATGACTCGACAAATAATAATATAATAACCAAATCCAAAGTGTCGAACTTGAAACCTATAAAACCATGGATTACTCATGGTTTAGTAGTATCTGTACGACATAAGCAAGCTCTTTACAAATTAACTACTCAACAACCAAATAATAAAAATTTACTAAATCATTTTAAAGCATATAAAAACAAACTTTCATATATTATAAAAAACACAAAACAAAAGTATTATAAACAAAAGTTGAATCAGGCTGAAAATGATAGTAAAAGAGTGTGGACAGTTATAAATGAAATAATTGACAAGAAAAAAAACAAGAATAACGACATCGCTACTATATTTCATGACAACATGAAAACATGTTGTAAAGAAAATCCCTCAAAAGCTGCAAACATATTTAACACCTTCTTTGCGAACGTAGGGGAAAATCTTGCCAATCTCATTCATACTGACCCAAATATAACATTTCCAGACTGTAGTATTGATACTGACAATAATATAGCAACATTCCAAGTCACCACAGAGAACGAAATAATATCAATTATAAACGGTATGCAAGGAGGTTCTGCCCCGGGTTTTGATGGAATAACAGTTAATATTTTAAAAAATATTAAAAATCAAATTTCTAAACCGTTAAAACACATAATAAATGTAAGTTTCCAAAGCGGAGTGTTTCCATCAATCTACAAACAAACTACCATTACTCCAATATTTAAATCTGGTAACCCAGAAGAAGTTAGCAATTACCGACCCATATCAGTAATCTCGAACATAGCGAAAATTTTTGAAAAGATAGTTAAAAAAAGGATAAACCAATTTGTAAAATGTAATAAATTAATTAATGAAAATCAGTTCGGTTTTATGGAAGGTAGAAGCACTCAGGATGCAATTGCAAAATTAACTAGTCTTGTTCATAATTCATTAGATAAATCATTAAAATGCATTGGAATCTTCATAGATCTTAAAAAAGCTTTTGATAGCATATCACACGACAAACTTATAAGTAAATTAAGAAACATTGGATTAAGTGGTACAGCTATAGAATGGATAAAAAGCTACCTTTTCAAACGCCCTCAAGTCGTAAAAATCAACGATGTACTTAGTCAACAAAAAACAAGTCACTTCGGCATACCTCAAGGTACAGTCCTGGGACCGTTACTGTTTATCATTTATGTAAATGACATATTCAATCAAAGATTAAATGGAAAAATAATATCTTATGCTGATGACACTGTCATAATAATTGAAGGTACTGATTGGAATAATGTTAATAACTTAGCAAATAGTGATATTAATATACTGAAAAATTGGTTCGATAAAAACCTCCTCTCATTAAATACTGAAAAAACAAAATGTATCCCATTCTCTATCAACAAATTTAAATCAATACCAGAATTAAAAATTATAATACATCACCTTAAATGTAACAGAACTAATTGCAATCAAGAATGTTCTATACTTAGTCTAACTTCTGAAATTAAATATCTTGGTATATATATAGATCAACATTTTAAATGGAAAAAACAAATTTGTGAACTTGTAAAAAGAATTAGAAAATGTATTTATATATTTATAAGACTTAGAAATATTCTTAGACTAGAAAACCTAAAAAGAGTGTACTATGCAATTGTACAATCTATATTACAATATGGTATTATTGGCTGGGGAGGAACTTATAACAATATATTAAATCCACTTAAAATAGTTCAAAGATTGATAATTAAAGTAATATTGAAAAAACCATCCAAATTTTCTACTGAGATTCTCTTTTCAATATTCAATGTATCCACAATAGACAATATATATAAAAAATATTCAATTCTACAAATTTATAAAGAAATACAGTTAAATAACTTACAATTCAATTCATCAGCAAGATATCAAAAAACTATCAAAATCCCAAAACTTAATACAAAGCACACACAAAATACCTATCTCTATCTAGGTATAACATATTTTAACATCCTTCCATTATATCTAAAAAATATTGAAGATATTCAGGAATTTAAAATTAAATTAAAAAATTACCTAAAACTACAATAAAAGTCCATATCTTACTCTTATTATTATTTCCTTCAAATCTTGAAACTGTATTATTGATAAATCTTGCCTATTTCTTACTTATCCCATTGGTTTTGCAAATATATTATTTACTTACTTACATGATTCCATATAATTGAGCTAGGATTCACTCACCAAACACAAGAGCCTCGTCTCTTTATGGTGAGGAAAAGCTATTATTATTTACCTTGATAACACTGTATAATATGTATAATTGTATATTTATTGTAAAAAATTTACAAATATTAAAAAAAAAAAAAAAAAAAAAAAACTTATGAGTAATTTCTTTAGTACTAATAAATATTGTTTCGAACAACAGCTAATGTAAGATGTAAGGCATCAAACCTAGCGATCAATATCAAAGAACTTTGAGCGGTTGCGTAAACAAATGGAAATGCAAAACCCGAATATATTTATTTTACTATACGAAAGATTCATAAATGATCCATTTACAGTATGCACAAAAATTTCTTATTTTAAAATTCGTAACATTTTGGAAGTCATACGGAAAAAACTTACGGATATGAAATATTGTTAATTTATTATTAAATCTGATCAAATTATTAGTTTTCCGGTTAAAAACGGTACTGGACGCCTATAACGAATGAGTTGACAAATTTCATAACAAAATAACAGTACAGCACGAAAATGCTCTCGTTACATGTACGGTTACATTTTTCAGGCATATCATGCACGTTATAAGTGTAAATGCTAAATCACTATTTTCGAGTAATCTATATTAAGAATTGATTTACATTATGAATACCAAAAATGTGCTGTGGATAAAATGATGTTTTTTCATCGTTTCCTTGAATATAATTAATATATTATTATGAATAGCTCAATAAAAAATAAAAATCTACTACTATAAAAAAGTATTTTTTCAATTGATATGTATGAACGTATAAAGGAAACAACTTTAAAAATAGACAATATTATGGCTAAGATTATCTGTGATAGTTTCCCTTGAATATTTTTTTTCTTTCTTATAAAATCGTACACAAAATAAATAAAGACCACTTAAGCGCTTGAAATCAAGCGTTTCTGGACTCCGTTTGCCAAGCGATTTTGATGCCTATTACATATATTGGTGGCGATATAAGGCATACCAAGAATATACACATTGTTGGCTTGCAGCTTCCTCATAAGGGGAATGGGCTATCGATAGAGTTATGCTCTATATTAAAACTAAGTTTTGCAAGATTTGCAGTAAGTCCATACGGCGCATAAACCTCCGATATATTTCATGCGTCCTGAAGATATTTTCTTATTGTTCCTGCATATTTATATATATTGAGTTTGGTGCGGAGTTCACACTCCACTAAAATACTATCTTTCTTATTATAATATCATCGAACATGGTTTATGTTTTGCCCTGCGGCTTGGCTCCAACATGGATCTTGAGATGGGTTTATATGACATTAGCTTGGAAAATGAGAATGAAAATGAGAAACTATTTGCTCTCATTTTTATCTCTCCTTTCTTGTATCCATATTTGGTACAAACTCTATTGCGTCAATTCAGAGTAAAGTAGGTATTTTAAATATTATGAAATTGGATATATCAATAAGTGTTTTGAACACGTAACCATTTACTTAGAAATTCGGAACAGGGCTTCATAGAAAGCATATTATTAAATGTGTAAGGTAAAATGACCTTAGGGCAACGATATTGTAAGTTCTAGGTAGGTTCACTTGGCCTAGTGCATAACGGAATGGAACTAATTCTGAAATAGTGAAACTTACGAGTGGTCGGTACCTAAATTGGTTTAACTAGGTTCTTATCTGATATACGCATAACAGGTGTTAAGACATATAATGTACTTCTTGCAACCATTTTCAATTGGCTTAGAAAATTTTGTTCAGAAAATACGAAAAATTATAAAAATATTTTTTTTTCTAAATACATTTTGAAACGTATTTCTACACCGCGAGGTCACTATATGAAAAGTAAGGCCGACTAGAGTATAGACCTGGGCGCGTGACGGTTTTTGAAGCGTCAATTGATCAATTCAGTTCTATCGATGAACTTGTTGATACTCGTTATTACTGGTTATAGGTGTATTTTTTTTTAGCTAGAACATATTAAATAAACAGACTGACTTCTTAATTTGGTGGTACCTAAATAATCTTTAGTTGAGAGCACGATTATTATCATTATTTTTTTATGTTTTTTGTACACATATTTATTTATAGATTTTAAAAACTAAACTTTTCTACAAGTGGCAAGAAAAGAGAAGAAAAAAAAATTATCAATGAAAAATATATTTTTTTTAAATGTGAATGTTAGTCTTAACTGCTCCCAATCGTCTGTGAAAATGGCATAGTGAGACAATGGCATCCCCAATATTTGGGGTAAGTTGTGAAGTTGAAGGTAGCAGGGTGGGGAAGGTGATGATATGAAAAAATCTTCCAAGAAAGAATAAATGCTGCCGACTGGAATTGAGCTGGTCAGCTGCTCTAACCTCTAAGCTATCGACAAAAATAAAGATGTTGTTTTCAGGGGAAAATTTTTATTTTTTATTTATTTATTTTTTTTAAACATACAACAAACGATGTTGTATTCCCATGAGTTATTAAACTCATTAAGGGATCGCCGATTGGTAGTTTTGAAATAGAAGGTAAAAAAATTTAAAAAAAGAGTTTTGTACAGAAAAATTAGATCAAAAATTAAAAATAACCAACCCAACCCAATGTGCAGACACAATGTATGAAGAAAACATTTACAAAACATTTCACAGAAGCAACATACAGACACAACATATGAAGAATCACTTTACAAATATGTCACAAAAGAAAAATTGTCTTATAAGACTTTATGAATTATTATAATCACTCATTTGATTTATGTACTGTTGGTGTCAAAAAGTTGAAAAAGTATCCTCAATGATGGACTATATAAATGCATAAAAACAAAATCAGGAAAATACATTAAAAAGTACGGGCTCAAAAATAAACAGACCTAATACAAGATGTTTTACATTCAAAATACATGAGAAGATTAAAAAAGCTCATCATCTCTGGATGTACAAAGTTTGGTATTTGGAGATAATTAGGACGGCTATCAGAACAGAGTTTGTACCTACTTATGACTCGTTTTCCAAATAACATTTGAAAAAATAGAATTTCAATATATCGTTTCGAGATTTGTTAGAGGCATATATACCTGTCTTAATTCTTCAGGCAATTTGTTATAGTTAGTGTAGGCAATATATTCTAATGATTTCAATCCGAACTTTGTTGAGTGTATTTTTGATATATGTAGTTTGTTGTGTTGTCGTGTATTATATTGGTGAACATCGTTGTTATAGTTCAGTTTTATATTTATAATTAAACAAGCAATGATGTTTTTAAATGAAAAATAATAGTACATTTTGAATTATTTGGCGGGTTCGTAATAAGCCGACGTAGCTTAGTGGAGAGAGCAGATGACCAGCAATCAGAAGGGTACGGATTCAATTTCAGTTGGCGGCATTTATTATTTTTTGGAAGATTTTTTTAATTTGTATAGATATTTCAAGCGAATAATTATTTCTTATAATAAGGGAGAGTATGGTATATCGTACCACTTCGCACTTAACTCTCAATACTGTATGATCGAAATGGGTTAGAGAATTGAAGTAAGGTTCAAATTAATACTTATTTTATTGGGTACGATATTTATTTAAATCATATTTTACAGGCATCTGGAATGTTTTCAAATTAAACATTTTATAAAAAATGGTTTTCGGTACGATTTAACGAACCGGTACGGTTAATCGTACCACCGGTATGGTAAATCGTACCTAGACCATTATTCCAATTTATATCGAAGAAAAAATGGACATTTTTAAGGCATGCATGTGTCGCAAATGTCTGGGTTACTGGTGCAAGCTTCATGCACCCATTGATGGCAACGAACGCACTGGATCCAGTCTTCTTTGGGTCCTGCCTTTTCAAAATAATTGCCAAATGATAGGTGGCATACGTTTTCTTTATCGTCATCATCAATATCCGTGTCCGAATCATTCAAAACGATAATATTGTCAGCATCTTCACTAACTACTTCTGCAATTGGCTTTCTTTCGTCGAAGGTTTCGTTCGTGAAAAGATGTCGACGCGTTTGAATTCGTTTACCCCAATCCAACTTTTTGAACTGCATCTGGTGGTGAAAAGGAAGACTCTGACGAGGTCACTGGTGGTGGTGGTCGCAACAAAGGCTCTGAACAGATCTCTGGTGTTTGTTGTACTGAACTCTTTAATTTAAAACTAAAAAATAATTTACTTAAAAAACAACTAACAAATTACGGTAAATCGTACCGGTACGATTTACCAAACCACTTGTGGTACGATTTAACAAACTCGAGTACGAGTTTTTATGAAAAAATGACAACAAAAAATGTAAACGACAGGTGACAATATGATTTTGCAATCGTTATTTGCAGAATACAAACAAGCTAAGTGAACTTAATTTGAGAAAAAACTAACATACCTACCTTTGAACACGAAATCACCTTACGCAGGAGCCGAAAAAATTATATGAAAATTGTAAAAAAACAAAAATACTCCACTGCCAGCGCACGCACGATCCAACACTAAAAAAATAGCGGGACAACTATGACGCTTCTAACGGTTGGCAGAATATTATCAGGATTAAAAAATAGTGACCCGTAGCAAAAATATCGAGGTGGTACGATTTACCGACCGGTACGATATACCATACTCTCCCCTATTATTTGTTAACATTTTATTACATGGTTTGAATTCAATATCGCAATACCAATCAATTCCTCTTTGTGGTTGGAATGTTTATAATAAACTTCGGTTTTCCGCCGACCGAAAGAGTATCGGTACGTTTTTGCAAAGGCAATTAATGACACTTTAAACTACCTAATATTGGCTGAGATTATTTTAATTCATTGGTGAAGGTTTACCGTTTTAAGATTGAAGGAGACAAATAATTTTCACGCTTGAGAGACCGATAGACCGATTTTACGATCCAATTTAACAAAAAGTATTTACAGAAAACAATTAGTTAACAGGAGTTAAATTAAATATGTTTTTGTATGTATCCTGTAAAACTTGATGCTAATGATGCTTGATGATGAAGATTGGTTGGTAAGTTTTTAGCTATTTATCCATCATTCTGGAACGGGGCAGTACTTAAGTTTTTTTTATTGTGAACCAGCTGTACCCCGCCACAAGTTGCTGTGGCTCAGTCTGTCTGTGCAGATTTTATTTTTATTTTTTGTTATTTTTTTTTTTTATTAATCAATATTCCGTAATTGTAAAAAGCATTCACTTTGTGGCTCATCATAATTTATAATAAAAACACATAAATTTGTTTTTGACCACGATAGTTTTATTTTCACTCTACCGGTTTCGGAAGATCCCTTCCTTCGTCAGGAGAATATTTAAAACTAATCTACTACACAAAATATTGACACATAAATACAAAAATGTTAAGTGTTTGAGGGAGATGTCGACAAAGTGGAAGGGGTAATTACGGGAATTCCAGGAAGAACAGAGCGGTTAACTGGAAATATGTCCAGAATAGGACTATAAGACAGATTAATTTGGTTATTTATTATACTGGAGTTATTATTGATGGATTTTCTGATTTCAAGTGCTTCTAAATTATCTAATTTTTTGCCTTTATTACTACGGTGAAGAATTTTAACCCCTGTATCTTTATTAAAAGTATGATCGGTGGAAATGAGATGATTGGCAAACTCCGAAAAATTATTGTTATTTAAACATCTTAAATGTTCGGTGATTCTAATATTTATATTTCTAGTTGTCTTACCTATGTAGAACGATTGACAATCATTGCAACATAGTTGGTAAATGCCTGAGTGGCTAAATTTGTGATCTTTATCTTTAGTATTTTTAAGTAATTTTCCCAAGCTGTTATCAGTATAGAACGCGGGTTTAATGTTGGTAGGCAAATTTTTTGTACTAAGTGAAGAAAAATTGGATATGTATAAGATTTTACGCCATTGAAAGGGATTTATGATTTTATTATTAGTTTCAGGTGTACCAAATAAAAATGGGAAAAAAATATAACAATTTTCAAAAAATAAGTGAAAAATTTTTGTAAGTTTTTTCAGTGCTCAGAAATATCCGCTACTTCTCCATATTGGTTATCGAAGCTGTGCATGTGCAGTGTAAGGGAGTTTATAAAAGAATTAGTCTTGACATTATTGCTGCAGTGAAAGGTATTTTTAGTGTGTTTGGGGATCAGGAGAGAGGCACGAAATGAAAGAAAGTTGTGAAGGTCACATGTGTTTATTGGTGAGTCAGTAGCCGTGACGAGGAGATGATGTAGGACAAATGTTGAATACTCCGGTTGCTGCTGTGATGTGTTGGCAGATCAAGCGCGGGTCAGTGAGTCGACGCCGGGCGCTGGTGACCGGGACTCGATGACTGTCAGGCACTGGCGATCTGGGGAATCAATACTCCAGTGCTGACGGAGGCCGAAGGTGCGGCGGACCTTGTAGGCGGTTGAGCGGGAACGATGTAGACCAGTGAGGGTGCTGCGTGTCCTCGTGGTGGTCATGGTAGCGTGGAAGAAGCGCTGGTCAGAGACACTGGAACCAGGGCGCTTGTAATCCGAGTAGCGCTGGCCATGGACGTGGCCGAGGCGCTATGATGGTGTCCCGATGGAGTCCATGATGGTACGGGCGAAGCCGGGAATATTGTCCTTTGCGCTAGTAAAAGGAGCGCGAATTATCACTCGTGAGATTTATCCACTGGCGGCAGATTGATGACTGACTGACTGACTCGCTGCGTCGGGCTTATTTATACTACACGGCCGATGGCGACAGTAGGTAGTAAATTGCAATTAAATCGAGGCCACTCGCTCGGACTGTGTGTTTCGGGAACCTTCGACATTGCGGCGATTATGCATAGGCCGTAGACTCGAACCTTCTGGCGAGTTCTCGTAGTATCCCAGACGGACTGCAGTATTATTGTCGTCGATAGACAGGTAGGTACTTGAAGTACGTAGGTTGCTCTGTTTACGATGCGAATTGGAATGCAGGTACATAATTGGGGAGTAGGTACTAAGTAGGTCGAGCGGTTTATTATTAATTAGTTAATCTAGATTTTTCTCGACGCCACATGTGTATTGGAAAAATGACATGAAATTAATTATTATTGTAAGGGGTCTGTCATTAGGGAATCAATGATTTTAAAAAGAAAGATTACGTCAGATACCAATCTTCTGTCGGACAACTTTATTAATTTTAAAGTTTTCATTAGACAGTTTAGTTTAAACCATTTTCAATGGGAGTACAGTTTATAATTTACGTCTTAAAAAATTCCAGGTGGTTCAACAGTTCATATTTTTTTATTTTGTATTTGTTTATTATTTGTGTTTTTTACAATAAATATACAATGTTTACAAGTCATTTTATTTTAATTTATACTACACTTCCATCAAAAGCATTTGCTTGTGGATGGAAGAGGAGTGTACATTTTCGAAAAAATAATATAACTAGGTTACAAAGTAAAAAAAATTACAAAATTAAAATCCATACAAATTATAGATAGAGTAACAATAGCGCGCTTTGCTTTTACGTCCAACAGATGACGCTATTTAAAAAAAATGTACATGTCACATGTGATATCTATGTAATCTAAAAACACACGTGTATTCAAATGCAACGTTGGGTCAAAATATCAAAGCAATCGGTTAAGACCTTTATGAGACTTAAGATTTTGAACAAACGAACATTTATATTTTGATTTATATAAACAACAGACTGCATCAATTTACTAAATATATGAACGGTTAGAAAAACATATACAGTAATTTCTTATTTCAACGTAAAAGTTAACCAGAATGACATCAATTAAGATACATTATTTAAATCTATTATTCATAAAATAAGAGAGATGTTATTTAGCAGCACCATTCCAATGTTGTGCTGAGCAAACACGTCTGTTCTGTAATGTAGTATGCTTATCAGATCGTGGTGTCACCATTGGCAATTGTTGTTTGGTACAAACCACTGTCAGCGTTCCAGTGTGTATGGACTATCAAATTATGCATATTTTTACATGATGTTACATTAGATAAAAACAATAGTTTTTTTATTGTTTTTTTTCTCGATATTTCTATCTTTTTACAGAATAAATTATCTGCCACTCGGAAATTGGTTTAAAATAACCTATATTTTGACAGAAATAAGTTTTTGTTTGTGAATTTACCCATCTAATTTTGACCGCATCTGGACTTACCGTTCTGACACAAAGGTCGTTAGTTGTTTAAATTACTGTGTTACCACTGTTTTTCAACTGAACTGTAAAACATATCATGACAAACAATATTTACGTCAATTGACCTTTACCAGGATACAAAAAGTGATAATTGTCACGACTGAATCGACAGAATTCTACAATTTATGTAAGAAGTTTTATAAACAAATCAATAATAATAATAGGGACCTTCCGTATATGACAACTACACACTCTTAACAATAATAGTACATTATCTGAATCAGTTCATAATAATATTATAAAATTTGCAATACACATACAATCGTACTCATATATAATATAGGGGGATAAGAACGGGTTAGTGGAAAACTTTGCTCATAATCACGCGTATGCGTACTGCGTACCCAATTCACAACAGATCGCTCAATGACATTACAAATGTCATCTGAAGAAACGTGAATTTAGCAAAAATATGCAAAATGCGACGATGATTGTATTTTTGAGGTTTGGAACAAAGTGGTGCCAGTCAAAATTTTTTAAATATTTATTTGTATATAATTTAACCCGACCAGTATACAGCCTTCTTCATCGAATAGCTACGCCAACGCTGCAGCGGCGTATTAGGTAATCTTTATAAGTAAGACTGAGAAGACTTGGTCGTCCAATATGCCATTCAAACATTATTATCTTCTATTGATTTTATTTAAGACGTTTCGCACATTTAAGCGACAGGTAGTTATGCTAGCATCCTGATTTTATAATAGTTTAATAGTCCTATAAATATTTAACATATTTATGTAGGTCGAAGTTGCACATCCACAAATCGATCCGTTTCAGTGGGAGATAATAACTGTCCATTTATCAGAATAACTGTAAAGTATAACTGATCGTAGCCAGCAGCTTCTCAGAGATGGGGCAATTTCTGAGATAAATTGCATAATATTGTCACCAGATTTATAATTTCTCGTGTTTAACCATAATGAAAATACATATTATGTGGAAACAATATTCTTATTAATAACGTCGCTTCACTTACATGTAATATTACGCTGTTATTTTTCCACGTTGCCAGTATTTTAGAAAGAAAGACAAACATTTTCAGGTTCCGAATAACCTAACAATACCAACACAGTTAAGTGGAAAATGTTGATTGTATTGTGATTGAGGACTTTGAGCCAGCCGGAATTGAACATACAACGCCTGGGTGGGACCCAAACGCGATGTCAACTCAGCCACCGACCCGTCAATATATAATCTTGAACAAAATGTTTGATTTTCGGGATATTTGATGACGGTGGTTCTTTCGACTTTCCGAATATCTTCATTATTAAGTTCTGATTTCGAAAAAATATTTTGAGCTGTATTTGTTCCACGAGTACCTATAAGATAAAAACTGTCATCAAACATTATATTTTGAGAGTATCTCCTATGATTTACTGTGAAGCAATTTCTTTGTTTTATATAATATTAATTTAATTAAAAAGCAACCTACATGAAACAACAGAAGTCTACTTTATAAAGGAAAAGTATGTATCCTCCATGCGCTTAGATCAAGAATAGTGTTCTTGGTTCTAATGAGCGCCGGTTACTAATTACGGCTAGATAGCTACGGAGAGTTGTTACCTTCAATGTACTGTGTATGCAAATACTGTATAAAACTACCCATATCTCACGATTTGGATAAACGGTTGAGTTATGAAACGACACCCACGCTTCAGCTTGCTGCTCGGATGAAAAAAATATTTGCCAAACGTTTGCTAGTAGGTAATTAACATTGTATCTAATTTATTTGTGTGATTTAGCCTTAAGCACTATATTGCAGGGTGAACAGTTCGATAATTATTTAGCATATTATTTTCAATTTGGAATTAAGTCATCCATCGAGTACATTTTTAGATTTTTAATGGAACTTTTTAACGAATTAATTTGTAGCTACAGAGCTTTGAGGTGATTTTTACAAAAAACGACGCTATGCAATATGATTATTAATATTATTAGGTGTGTAAGTTCAAAGAAATATTTACCTTATAATGCCCAGTGTCGTGATTGAACCCTCGATGGTAATAATGGCAATATTGCATACCGGTTGATTGTCCATAATGTTAATGGTTCCAAACCTCGCTTGAACAATACTCGTATAATTGTTTGAAATAAGATAGGACAAAAAATTACCTTTTTAGTAGTAAACACTATTGAGTGTAGTAGAATTCTGTTTTGGTGGCAATTACGTATACACACGGACATATATACATTTCTCTGAAATTGGATGACGTTACAGTAGTTAATATTCGAAATAAATGTCAGTCCTACCCGATCGCCATTTGACGAGGTTATTAGTCCAGTTGACTCGAGTCGCTGAGAAGGAAGATACAAATCATCTGTCACACCATTTATTTAAGTTTTAAAAGATGCATTAAGTATGTTCATGGAAAATATTCGACTTTACCCGCTATCGTTATATTTTTTACGGTTCCATGATAACTCAACACAGTGACAATTCAACACACCTTTAAAAAGTGATACAAAGTCATTAGAAACGATGAAAAAAAATTAAACCTAACCTAACCTACTTAACCCAGTTATTAAAGTTTTTGTTTCATCACTTTCCATGACTTAACATAACATTTAGTGATGTGATGAATTATCATTTTGATGATTTATACGGTCACCGTTCTTTTACAAACATAAAATTTAATTCAATTACCATCCCGAAGAATAATAGTTCAAGAAACCCTGAAATATATTACAGTCACAACCTTCATAAATTTGTGTATGAATGCCAAAATACTGTCAGATAACATTGCTGAAGATTTTTTAAATTTTTTGAAAATCAGATAAGTAGGAAAAAACATCGAAACGAAATCAAAATGTATGAATTCGACCTGTCACTAGAGATAAGAGGTACCTACCGTATAGGAGTTATAGAGGTAGGTACCTACTGTATAGAAGTTATATAGGTAGGTATCTACTGTATAGAAGTCATAGAGGTAGGTACCTACTGTATAGAAGTTATAGAGGTAGGTACTTACTGTATAGAGGTAGGTACCTACTGTATAGAAGTCATAGAGGCAGGTACCTACTGTATAGAAGATAATATATAGAGGTAGGTACCTACTGTATAGAAGTTATAGAGGTAGGTACCTACTGTATAGAAGTTATAGAGGTAGGTACCTACTGTATAGAAGTTATAGAGGTAGGTACTTACTGTATAGCAGTTATAGAGGTAGGTACCTACTGTATAGAAGTCATAGAGGCAGGTACCTACTGTATAGAAGATAATATATAGAGGTAGGTACCTACTGTATAGAAGGTATAGAGGTAGGTACCTACTGTGTAGAAGATATTGGAATGTATATAAGAAGGTTCCTATCGGAAGTTAGCAATTATCAAGGAATCATTCCCCTGCAGGTTGCACACCGTAATAACACTGCGGAACTGCAATTGTTTGAATGATGGTTAATTCTGATATTTATTGATATTAGAATGTTTGTTTACTTTTGCGAATAAAATTTATTGAAAACATTAAAGAATCATATTATATGGACAAGCCTGACCTACTCTGCGACCAGACCAATTAAAGCCTCACTCTCCATTAAAAACAGAAACAGGAACCTTTCACCCGCGCTGAACCTTTTACTAAATGTGATATAATAGTGTTAACCAATACCGAAACGAATGGCCGAACCTGAAAGCATTCTATATTATTATCAATCTGACATAATGCATGGAAAAATAATGCAATAATATTAAATAATATCACGAAGCACCGCTGTGGTTCTGCCCCTGATTTCAAATGAGTCGGTTATTTGAAAAACCCGTTTTGTTCACCTAATCTAGATTTTTTAAATTAATTATGCGGACCTTACCATGGCACCAAATACTAATTCAGCGTAATATCTGACTCTGAATATAAGAGGAGAATAGAACATGAACACAACACTAGGTTCACAAAGAATGAAGGCATGCTTGTTTCAAAATATAACAATAATTAGGGATAGCAAGTATATTATATTGGGCCGGTTGAAGATATCTTTTGACCTCTCCAACTGGTCCGACTTGCGCCGCAGTGGGAGGGATATATTCATATGTCCGTCACTCCTGGACACACTGCCCAAGATTCCTACCCACCCCTTATACCTTTGTCCTTACTAAAACTTATTCTCCTTCCTTTCCTTAAAAAAAACCTCCACACGGTATCCCCAAGATGGAATAGACCTTGAGGTCAATTATTTATTGTTAAAAAATAAAATATAAACTATCAATCAATTAGATTTAGTGTTATTTTAGATATAGTGAGTCAATAATAATTATTTGTACATTTATATTTATTGAAAAATATGCATATTTATATTTGATAATAACATAGTATATGTTTAAAATAAGTGATATTATTATATTTATTTATAATGAGATTGAACATGTACATCCTGTTGAAAAACTGCTTAATTACATTTTAAAGGAATAATACTTTGAAGAACAATAAATAAAATATTTAAATAGAATTTTTTCATCCTTTTTAATGAGACCTATTTAAATTATTTGCTTTTAAAATTTTGTTGTAGCAAGAAAATACAATTATTAAATCATTTGGACATCATACTGTATATTTGTACACCATACTATATATTTGTACATCATACTGTATATTTTTGTCTGCAACGAAAAAGTTTCAGGCTCAATAGGTTTCAGGATTAGGTTAGGTTATGTATATTATTTGCTGATGAATATCGTTTTTTTGCTGACCACAAGTGGCTGCTCAGCTGACTACGAGTATATTGCCGGCAGAAAACTTTTTGAAGCTGACCAGAACTACAAAATAATTCTGATCATTAAAATGGTGGCAACGGCTTACATTTTACCCATTAAATTTTGTAATTTAATTAAGTTTTTACATTTAATTGGACTGCCGTTATCTAAACATAAATCTGTTTAGGAACATACAAATAATATTACCACCATCTTGTGTCCATTGACAAACAACATGTTTTATGTTTCGAACATAAAAATATTGTGTTTGGGATAAAATACAAGTCTAAAAGTAATATTCGTTTGAGGTTTGACTTGTTTCACCCGTTTTGGCATTGACAATCTTTTAGTTTTAGTAATAAAATCGCATTTATCGGCAAAATTAAATTTGTCAATTTTTTTTATTGAAACACTATTTTTATGTGAATTCCGCACAAGAATCGCACAAATAAAAATGTGAGATTCAAACCCCACTGACTAAAGTGTTAGTGACACTGAGTTAGTGGTGTTTTTCAAATAAGCGATTCAATTCTTATGTCGTGAAGGAATTTATGAGTCTTTTGTGAGTCTACTGGGAACTGTGTGTTTAGTATTTTACCTTTACCACAATATATAGATCACTATTAGCACATCTCAGCACAAAGCACGTCTCGTTTTCATTTATCTTTCGAGGTAATTTATAACGCATTGTTTAGCAGTGCTCCGAATTCTTTTCAAAGTGTTGAAAATGCCATTATTACACCTTATTCGACAGCTTCCCTAGGGTTAATTTAATGATTAAAGTTATTACGAGACAACTCGAATATGGTTGTCTTAATTATTTACGTGTTCAAATAATTTTACTGTTTTTTTTTTAATTCTTGCGTCAGAGTCGTTGCAAGGTTGTGCTTTAAAAATAATATTATGAAAACGAACATTTTGCAACAAAATTTAGTGGAGCATTGAATAATAGAAATATGTAGGGCAATTATATTTTGAAGGTAATAGAATAATTATTTAGTCGTAAGATACTATTTTTTGCTTATTTATTGTTATTAATATGTGCTTGAACTAAATTGAACTCGTGTTGGTTGAATTAATGCATAGAATGAAGATATGATACGGATGTTTACTTTATTGAATGTAAATTTGCACCCAACTTCAGTATAGCTGTTGATTAACTCCTTTTGCACAATAGTTTTGTTTTATTATCTCGAAGAGATTAGGTAGATATATTAAAGTAGTACTGAATTTTTTTATAAACAACCAAGGAACGTAAAAACGAATTGCCGCAGGACCAAGACCAAATTAAGAAATTATGTCGTTTTATTCATTTTGAAATATTTGAACACAAAAAAATATTTTTAGTTAAATTTTGAACACTGAAGATGATTCTATCAAGCGAAACCAGTCAACATTTACAGTTCGTGGTTTTTAAACATAGTGTTTTATTTATATTTAATAAAAAAATACTTGTAATTTTCGGCGGTTAATTCAAAGTACACCGAAAAATGTTTGTTGCAAAACCGTTTCGTACATTGTTGTACAGATTTTTAACAAGACAAAATATAAATTAGTTGGAGACCCGAACGATTGCTAATCAATAAGAATTTTTTTAAAAACTCTTTTTTGTTTTTTTACATAAATATGTTTTCCAAATTACGTTTTCAGAAACATAATTTGGAAGTTTACTCTTATAAAACAAAACCCATAAAAACATCAATCATGGTAAGGACAAAGAAAGCGCTTTGGGAAAAAATGCTAGATTCAAAGACAAATGAATCAATAAATGCTGTTAATTTTTACAATTTGGAAAAAAAGTGAATAATTGCATTTTATAAAACGGAAACCTTTAAAATGCATCACACATAGATCTCATCAAAGAAGGTAAAAATTATTCATGTTCATTAAGTTGAGCGGCTGATAGGCTGATCAACTTTGTAGAAAGACTAAAGTTTTACGCTAAAACCCTTTACAAAACAGAACAGAAACCGTTGAATATGTTTTAACGCAAATTGTTGGATATTTTATTTAGCTAAAAAGGTGGGCTTTGCGAAACGTCTCGCGGGCCGTACGAAGTGGGCACGCTGCGCTAGCTGCATGCGACCCGCGAACCGCGTGTTGCTCATCACTGGGCTAAAGAGATATTTTTATTATTGCAATCTGAATACATGCGTTAAACACACTTACTCAATTTGACTGCTGTGTATCCATTTAGTACCTATAAACATCGAGTAAAACCAATTTTTATTATACTGTACAAACAATTCGTCGATTATATAAAAGGTATTATGTATTTTTATCACTTCAGTATGGATACCTACCTACCCACTAGAATTAAAAAGTTCAACTATGCATAATTTGTGTCAAAAAATATTATTCTGAGCAGTAAAAAAATTGTTAATTTGAGCTTAAAAAATGTTTTTTATACTGTAAGTACCAAAGTATATAACCTATATATAGTATATAACATTTTACTGTGTAAAATACAATCAGGTGACATAAAAAGGGGGAATGGATATATATTAAATTTCTAGTGAAAAGGTTAGGAAATTATTTAATCCATCACCGAAAATATCTGATATATGTTTAATACATGTTTATAAGAATACATAATTTCAATAAATTTGACGGTGATTGTTTAAACCCGGGAAGGCTTTAAATTACCGTTGCTGTAAATTATGACATTTTTATGACGGTGTTGTCGTAAATTTTCACAATGTGTAATGAAATGTCTCACTCCATTATTTTTAATGAATGTGGCGTATGAATAAAGAAATTAACACAAAGTGTTATAATATGCGAACTGAATTATTTTATTCAGTGAAAATGTAAGTACCTTGGCGATATCCATTTTGCAATGACAACTAACAACAATTAAAATAATGCATTTAATTTTTTTAATGTTTACACTTCTTTTAATATAATAAATTTACTTAGAGTATCCAACCACTTAAATATTTATATTAATTACTGATCGAATTAGATATAATTTGAGTAGCAAATATTGCATTTCTATGATTTTCTTGAACGAATTGAGTTTTTATAAGGACAAAACTATTTATTCATATTCATATTCCGTATTTATTTTTAATTTAACTCTTTGATATCATCCAAATTCTTTGCTCTATAATACCATGATCCTAAAATATTTTAACGTAAAACTCAAATTTAATATAATTTTTTATGGTTATACGTTATACTATTTGCTTACAAAAAGGCCTACTACTGGCCGTCAGTTAAAAAACTTTTGTTTTAAATCAGTATGTCATGGTTCATGACCTTTAATAATGTAACGAGATAAAAACGAGTCAAATATGTTAGGTCATTTGGAAAATCTGCCCTTTTTGTTAAAAATTATTCAACAATTCCACTGTTCAATTTCCCGCAAATGATAATAAAAAATGGCTGACACAACGTTGCCAGCAAGAATATATAAACTGATAGAATTGTGTTTTGAGCGGGTCCGCTGGCCAAAGTTAGCTCAATTTGTCCTTACTTCTGCTAAAATTGATCAAATAAGTAGTGGATACTATATGAAGCGAATGGTAGAAAAAGTCGAGAATGCCTGAGGAAGATACGAAAATAATTATTTGTGGTAAGTGATGAAAAAATTATGTAACGAGAATGTATGACGTGGGAGGGAATGGCAGGAGAAGTTGATGACCCCCGAGGAAGACGTGGCACGTTCAAGTAAAACAAATACTTAATAAAATACAATAATATTATTACCACATTAAAAAAATGCCCCAGTTGTAAGGTACTCTAGAATTCACAAACTTTACCCCTAACCGTTTGTAAGTCCCCGAGCAATGTCGGGTAGTACTTATCTACATATTTTAAAAAGTTGGTATTCCAAAAAAAAAAAGATTTAATAAAATAAATTGCGGTATCAGTTTTCTTTCATGGCGGTACGTACCGATAAATAGATCACGATTCTAGAAATTGTCAGTTCAGTGGTTGCCAGATTTTATAAACCAGGTAGAGACTTACCTAACTACCTGTTGCTGTCTCACAGCCTTGACCTACCTATCATAGTTCTAAAGTCCGTCAGTTTTTGTGTCGTGTGAACGCCAAGTTTTATATTTTGCCTCAATTAAAAACTACTTTCACAGTCTCATTACGAATTCCCTTAAAGATTGCGCTCCGAATACGAAATATTATTTAAGTAGTCAGAAATGAGAACAGAATGAAAAAAACACATGCTTCAGCTTAATGACAAAAAATGCTGTCTGGGAAGCGTGGTGAATAGTAAAATATTGTGAACAAGACGTTAATACGGAATCCATCAAATAAGTTCTCCGATATCTTTTTTATCAGTAAGAGTCCTGATCAATAGATACTCTAGTATCTTACAGTATCTCCCTAATCATTATTATCGAAAAGCTACTTCAAATGGATTTCGCTACGATTAGTCTTTTCCTTTCCCAACGCTCTCTTGTATCGTAGGTATCTTTGACTACCTTCGTTGTCGAGGGTTAATGCTTTTGACTGACAATCCGGGGGTCCCGGATTTAAATCCCGGCATACGCAAGTAATTTCATTTTCATTATTTGTTTTATTTCAAGATTTAATCATTTAAAATAATTTATGTGTAATCGCTGCGCGTTCCAGAGCGGAAGATACTCTCAGTATGGTGAGAGAACATGACTGTTCAGTATTGAAGCGTTACTTGAAATGGCTTTAGCTGTTATTTTACAAGCAATAATTATTCGCGTGAAACACTCATCCACATTGAAAAATCTCCTGATAAAAGATACATGACGCCAACGGGACTCGAACCCGTGTTCCTTCGATTTCCGGTCGACAGCTCTGACCACTGAGCTATGGCGGCTTATCTCTTATCCGCGAAATAATTCAATATATACTAGTGTTTCATTCAACAATTACTGCTTGTTACATTTTTTCACCTGAATCTTAAACATCAGTTTACCAAAAAAAATAATAATTAAGACTTTAGCTATGTTTAATGGCCAGATCTGAATTGCCAGGAACTTCCCCATCTTTCTCTGCCCCATTTTCTTCCCTCCCCACTACCTTTAATCTTACAATATAACACAATGGGTCGGCCACAGTCTTACTGACTCCATGCGATTGGGAGCAGTTGAGACTCTTGTGCCGTATTCACTTAAAAAAGAAGATTAGCTTTTTCAAATTATTGTTGAGTTTTTATGTGTTATTCATTAACGGTTCAGTAAAAATCAGACGATAACTATTGCAAAATAAAAAGAAGTATTCTAAAAAAAATCTGCTTTGGATGTTATTTTGACAATTTTGTATTAAAAATGCGAATGTATTATAATATAACCGAATCTTGGCAATAATGATGTTTTATGAAAGAAACACGAATACATTACTTACCAATAGTTATGTTTATAAACCAATAGATTGGTGATCATTGTAAACCTTGTAATAGAATGTACTCGAAACCTTGACTTTTGAAAACGTTCTGCGAGAACCAATGTTATTATCGCAATAGACTCATTTGGTATAATGTATAATGGAATTGAAATGGACACTGAGATAGATAAATCTAGAGGAGGTATTTGATATTAGGTAACAACCGATTCAATTGAGTTCACTAATATAAACACGTAGAGGATTAAATTATTAAATGGTATGTAGCCTTCTTTAAGTATCATGTGTTTTTTAAAGGATCGTTGCAATTGTAAAATTACTACTACCAAACAATTGAGACCATTTTAAAATATTTACTAACTGGACGCAGTGAGAGATAAAGCACACGGAATAACATTGACAGTAATAAAGAAAAAGTATTTTTAATTTTGAAACCTTCATTTCATGGTGGAATAAATTCCATCCTATGGATTTAAACACCTTAATAACATTCTTAAACTTTTTTTAATTAATAACCGGGCCGGTTTCACCTTATGACGGACATCTTCAGACTTGTGATTTGAGATTTTCACGGCTAAAAGTACTATAGTGATTTATTTTTGGTGTATAATGCCGTGTTGCACTACCTCCTTATTTAGCCAACGTTTCTGAGTTTATAAACTTAGCTGTTCAAGATGTGACGAGGTTTATATAGGACAGTAAGATAGTCGATTTCCAAAATGATGTCAGAACACTTTCGAGCATGTAAGCTCAGCCAAATCGGCAATTGCCGAGCATTTAGTTGAAACCGGCCATTACTTTGGATTTGTTCCTGAAGTCGTGGGAAGACCCAAAACGAATAGAGCACGCCTAATTACGGAGGCAATTTAAAATTGAATTCTCATCTACATACATAAGTACACACTTTACTACAATATTCTATTACACATCCACTCTGATGGGCACTGTAAATTTGTAGGTAGTGAACGACGGCATATTACCCGAAAAATAAATAACTATAATCTTCAGACGGGTATAATTTGAACTAAATCCATGGCATATTTAAAAAGCATGTATGTAAGGTGTGAACGTTTTTGGTTCTAAGCTTTATGCAATATTGCACATTTGTGATATACATTATTTTATTCTGAGTGATTTTGTGATGATCTTGCCGACTACACCAATTTGTGGTGACTGAGACTTAGTCACTTTTTAACGGACTGTTCCTCTTTTTATAATACCTTGTGAATTCTTCTGGAGAGATCAGTGGATGATCTCGTATAATAAATTATGAATGTTTTACAATAATAATACAGGAGTGTAGGTACACTCTTACACTTTATTGTCGCACTTCTGGTACATATTACTTAGAAGAAATCTACTTATTGTTTATACCTTCTGGAAGATGGTTTTCATTGTGTTGCGTTGTGTCAATTTTTTTTTTCATTTTTTCATTGTTGTCAGCTTTATTTTTAACAGTTGACTATATCTGGTTTAAAGAGCTCATTAAAAAAGTCACATTTTCTTACTTTTACAATCAATCGACACATTACACAAAATTTACTTTATTATATACCTCGATTTGCCAATAGTGTCTTTACAAATATTCGCTAAGGATCAATTAAACATACCAATTATCTATTTTGGTGGTCCAAATAAGATCCGTTTACGCAATTGTTAGTTGTTCTTCGTCTATCAAAAATGTTAATTTTTATACTAAAAACGCCAACTTTTGTATAAAAAATCTATGAGATTACATTGTTTAAACAGTAGCAAGCTAATCAAACAGGTTATTAGGTACTAGATTTAGCCGTCTTTTCGGTAAATACATACTTAATTATAACTAATGGTTTAGTATGATTGCTGTAAGATACTAGATACAAGGAGTATGTATAAATCGTTCGCAATAACACGCAAATATTACTAAGTATATAATGTTTCTCCGTTATGATTGATTGGATAATGACTGTAATTAAATTTAATTTGGGCGGCGGCCTGATAAATAATCTATTAGACAAGTCGGTAGCTTTGTTCAATCAAACAATGTTATTTTTCAATCTTGTTCATTAATTTAAAAAACACATTCAATGACTAATAATTATTTCTAAACGTTAAAAAAAAAACGCTGTAAAGTTGTGTAGGTGGGTAGTTATCTGATAATAATATAAAAATGCGTTTTTGTAACATGTGCAGTAATTATTGGATGAGTAAATACAAGCATTATGTAATCGAAAATGTAATTATTGTAAATTAATATTACTTTTTATATTTTCAAAATTAACAATGACTAGTACCTTTGTACAAATAAACATTCATTCTTGTAGTGATTTATTTTTGGAGTATTATGCCGTGTGCACACATCTGCCCTGGTGATATATACTGTAATGCTGTCCAAAACGTTGACTAAAGATGGAAGTAGCGCAACTAAAACCTCCTAAGTTTTGGCGCAACACGGCATAATATCCCAAAAATAAATCACTCTTTTCGGTTGTGAAAATTTAAAATCATACACGCTTTCATTAGCTTTATTTTTTTCATAGGCATTTATTATTTCTATGCGCCCAAGGGGCATATTGGGGATGTTGAAATGTTTACAATTTCGTACATAAGGGTAATTAACTTAGGTGGCACAAAATAATTTCTCACATTACAGTGGTTTACTCGTACAATCAATAAATAATAATAATAAAATTATCATAAACTGAATGTATGAGAAATAATTTATTGACATAAACAATGTGTAAGTACTCGTATGTAACGGTGACCGGATTATCATCACAATTATAATTCATCACATCTTTAAAAAATTATATAAAGTCATGGAAAGTGATGAAACAAAAACTCTATTAACTGGGTTAAGTAGGTTAGGTTAGGTTAAAAAAAAATTTCATCGTTTCTAATGACTTTATCTCACTTTTTAAAAGTGTGTTGAATTGTCACTGTGTTGAGTTATCATGGAACCGTTTTAAACATATTTTATTTTTTTATAATACAAATTTTAATATCATTGGTAAATTATATAAGCAAGGAATTGGCGAGTTTGCTACATAATATGTTTTGTGAATGGTGGCTTCGAAATAGGTCCTTATTCCTCATGTGTCGAGTAGGTACTTTCAAATTGACCAGACTCTAAAGAGAGAATTTCACCAGCTCTGAATTTACAATTTTTAAATAGAAGCATAGGTCCATAGGTCATAGGCATAGACAAAATAAAAATATCTAAGATCATGGGCTATAGTTGCTAGACCCTGCTAAAAGCTTTTGTTAGACTCACACCCCGTAAATTGACACTGACAAGACACTCGAAATCTTCATCAGATATTTTTTTATTTTCATGGCAAAAAGAATTATGGCGATTAGTTTTTGGATTATTATGTCGTATTACGCTTGCTGCTTCTTTAACCAACTTTTCGTACGGCATTACAGCGCCCATCATGAGGGCAGATTGAGGTTAAGGTTTTGCTCATGTATGTACAAGTGATACTATATTGCGCACATCGATCCTCTTACGGCTGGGTATATCACCATAATTAGTTAAATTATTGTGGTTTATGGCGTTTAGTTTTGGTGTAACCGTCAAGTACCGTACTCCAAGAACTATTAAAGCTTAGTCCCGTCGTTACTGTAAATATTTGGGTTTTTGGATAATTTCAATTTCCCCGAAAATTAGGCATGCTCGATTGGTTTTGGGTCTTCTCAGGACTTCAATAACTAATCCTACGTTGGGCAAAGAAGGAGGAAGTGCAACATGGCATAAAAACCCGAAAATTAATCACCATAGCAATAGCTGTGTATAGTATTCCAATCTTCCTCTTTACCCCAATATTGGGGATGTCATAGTCCAACTTATTACTGTGCATTATAAACAAAGCTGTCAGAAACCCTTTACCATAAAACTTACTTTCCAAAAACCTTGTTTTCTTTAATAGAATTTGGCTTGTCACCTGTGTTTTTGAAATTTTGGGAAACCCGTTGTTACAGAAATCGGATGACACCACTGATTACATCCAAGCTTTGGCATTGTCGCGACGAAGTCAATATATTTCAGCAATTCGAAAATGCGAACCATTAATCATTTGACCTTCTTTAAGCGTTGTCCTACAGAGGCAAATGGAGATAACATATTATTACCACAAGATATAATCAAGAGAAAGTATCTGAGCATTCCCCACGTCTATTGATAATTAATATCAATATAAAATAATTGAAACTTTGATACGCCAAATTGAATCATTACAATATTAGAATTTAGCCACCGAATATTCTATCAGAGCTAAATACCAGGCTTCACGTAGTTCATTGCCCAAGACTTTATTTATTATAATGGACAATGTATTATGTTATGAAGCTATTTGAGTAACCAAACATATCATTATTGATGAAGAAAAAAGTGGTTAAACTCGTGATGTAGGCCGAAGTGTTTGCTTCCTTATATGAAAAAAGTTATTTGACCTACTTTGCAGTATGGAAAGGCGAATAATGCTTTATAGTCGTCTGCTCCGACAAAATTGATGAACGTTAATCTTTGGACGTTTCAAATCCTATTTTATGACAATTAAATTGACCGTCAGTGCTAATTAGAATTCTCGGCCCGTTTCAAGTGTCTGTTTAATTGTGTAGAAGATTTACATATTATTTTTCTGATTCTGTTCATTGTATTGAAAACGTGTAATTTTAATGTTTTCTTTCATAATTATTGCTTTTAAACCGGTCCAATATCGCACATTCCGAAACGGTTCCAACTGACCACAACGTCATTATGACGCAGCGACGTTGGCTGATGTCACACGGCGTCAACGCCGCCATATTCACGAATAAAAACGAAAATGTAGTTTTGCCGGCAAATCGAAAATGGGGAATTTAAAATCGTTGTAAAATTTATTCGTCAACATGAAAACAAAATAATAATGCTTTCATTATAGTAACGTATTTAAGAGTAAAAAAGTGAAAAACCCTATTGCAATCGTTCTTCCAAATTGTAAAATAGACCTTTTATAGCTGCCAAAAATTAAGATGAAGACAGAATAAAATGAAAGAAATAATATTTGGGACAATGTTCTTTATCGTTCACCTTCAGCAGTCAAAAAAAGAAAATTCGAAATTTCTTGTAATAAATATCTCACGTTCGTTACAAATGTCCAGAACAATGTCTAACGCATATTCTTGATGATATGCCATTTTTACAAGGTTTACAGAAACGTTTATTTTATAGTATTTCAAATTCATTTGAATATATGCAAAAAGTAATAAAAAATTGCGTGTTTGATATAAATCTATAGTATAATGATGCAAAAATTCGGAGATCAAAGTTGATCAAAGTTATTCATTCTTAGATGATGTAATTACGCAATTATGTTGATTCCTTTATCATTTAAGATTTAATTTGTGATTTGTTTATCTTATAAATATTTCAATATGAAATCAAACTACGACCAAATACCAATTATTCTAATAGCCATGTTAGATGTCTAAAAATGTGCGACAACTTGTTATTCTAAATTGTGTCAACGATTCGAAAAAACTGTTTTTAAAAACCCTGATGTGTCGCCATGTTTAATTATATATGATATTATATTATGGGGATAATAACAATTAGATACCATTTTCCACTAAAATGTTCTGCAATCGTTTCCAAATATATTGATCAGTCCTTATCATCGTTTTCAACAGAGTCTCAATTAAATAGCTCTTTATTGTTACAAACAGATCAAAGATCAGGGTTTATTTACCAATGCCGGAAGATTTTTCATATTTTCATAATTTATAAAAATAGTTATTTAAATGATTACTATGAAAAAGATACTAAAAATATTACAACAACAACTCTCAATGAAGAATGACAAAAATGCACAAAAACGAAAAGGTAGTTTTACCGTGACAAGTGTCTTTACCAATTGAGCTATTAATTACGTTCGGCCGTTTTTTATCGATTTCGTTCTACATAGGTAGGTACATAATTTTAAAATTCTAAAAATACAGAAAGATTTTTTTTTTTTTTTAAATATTCAAAAATCGTAAATGCTTGAATTCTGCAAGTGAAAAATGGCATATTATGGCTTGCAATCACTCAAGATGTTTTGCGAACTCGGCATATTATGCCAAGTTTGTCGATTTATATTCGAGTAGTTATGGTCCATAGTAATCCTGTATATAAGTCCTGCCGATAAAATGAGCTATGTCAGAAATTGGAATGAAACATTAGTTACATTCATCAATCAACTACCAATAATCTAGATTTAGAAATTTGGCAATTCTTCCCAAACCGAAAGAACCGAGTGTTACTTTCTTCGTTCTCGTATCGCGCACTAGTTGCTTGAATTATTATTAGTTGTGCAGTGACTGTAACTCTTACGCTCGGGTTTTCTCGGATATTCTCACTGAGCGAAGGCCACCTATTGTTTAATTGAAAATTGAGAAGTCAGTCATTGAGTTTTACGTTATTTACTGTACATATAATTTATCATCGATTTTTTAGCAAATAGGTGTGAGGTAAATTTTCCCAACTTCAGTGTGCAGATATTAACGATGTGAAAAATTATTACGGATTTTTATGTTTTGTTTTCATGGCATTTCAGCATGAATACGTAATTAATGTTTTCCTTTCATCAAAGAATTATATAAATAATTATTATTGAGGTTAGCGAAATAAATCATTACCTACTTTGAATTAGCAGAAATATTTAAATGTTTATGATATAATTGTCTGCGGTGAATAACGAATAAATCGCAGTAGTTCTTTGTGCGTGAGGTCGTTTTTTTTATCTTAGTACAATATTTTACATTTCTTAGTACAATTTAGTATTGTTGGCCTCACTGGGTGGCTTACCCATGCAGACCTCCATTTTATAATACAATAAATATTCATAATACATTTAATGAAAATATATATAATGTTGGCGAAGAAAAAAAAAGATTAGGATAAATTTAAACTAAATAAATAGATTTAAAATTAAATATAAATAAATAAAATTAAATAAACTAAAAAATCGGTATATTTATATTATATGTATTGTGTTTGTGACTGATGTGTGTTTGATATTGGTTTTGTGTGTTACGTGGAGGTTTTATTATTTTATGTTATAAAATTTTTGTAATTGACTTTTTGTTCTTTAATCCATTTTGTGTCTGAATTTATTTTTGTTTTCCTCAATTTTATTTTCAAGTGTTAGACTGTTGTAAGCTTTTATAGCATGGTATTGATAGCGTCTTTGTCCAAAGCTTGTATTTACCGTCGGAGTTTATATGTTTTCTTTGTACGATTGTCTAACTGGTCTGTTAGTGATATTTTGTGTATGTTGAAATTTTGTTTTTTTGGTCAAAAATGTAGTTTAGTAGTGTTTTAACGGATAATTGGCGTATATTATCTAGTACGTCACAACTGTTATCCAGTATATGTCTTTTTTAATGTAAATACCGTGCCGGCACGAGAGCCCCAAATGCATCCAATTGTCTAGAGCCAGAGATTGGATTCAAAGGGGGTAGAATGGAAGGAGATGAGTAAGAGGAAGGTTGAGAATATCCCGGCTGTTCAGGTCTCTTTTTATAGAGTTCCAATTGCTCCCAACTCTCTAGTTCCAATGAGACTATGGCATCCCCAATTGGGGTGTGTTGTTATTCTGAAGGTAGAGGGGAGGGGAATGAGATGAGGAAGAGAAAGGAATGGAAGTATTCAGATCTGGTCACCAAACACAGCTAAAGCCATTTCGAGCACTGTTTCAATACTGAATGGGAGTCTTACAACAAGGCAATGCTGAGAGTATCTTCCTCTCTGGAACATGCCACAAATATACCTTATACTATTTTAAATGATTTATTCGTGAAATAACACATATTAATCAAATTAAATTTACTTGTGCATGCCCGGATTTGAATCCGTGACTCCCTGATTATCAGTCGAGAGCATTTCCTTTCGACCACGGAGGGCCTCACTATGGTCAATAAACACGGCCAGAGCCATTTTAAGCAAAGAAGTTGAAAATAAATTCAATGAACGAAATTGGAAATCTGGATTAAACCACTAAAAATAATATGTTATATCAATACTAGGCGTTAAGCCTGAAGCCATGGTGCTTAAAAAGTTCAAGTGCTTGAAGGATTCAGCGCTTGATTAATTTGTTTCTGAAATCGATTATCTTAATGTTTATTACACTTGCTTGTCTATGGATGGTGCTCTATCTTGATTAATACGTAATGCATTTGGAATCTGTTTATAATACATTAATACCAGTTCTAGTGAAAGTAGATAGATAGATATTAATCTATACTAATTGTGAACAGTAGACTAATTAGGAGGCTGTTTGAAATTAGTAACAAAGCAGGTTTATTTGAGAGATTGGTTCGGTCTATATAATATAGTCTCATCTTATTAAATCTCTTATGGCTGGGAATTATTTCATTGAACGAAAAGCGAAGAAAATTATTAATTGACTATTATAAGCGAATGTACGTAGTTTATAATAATATTTTTTTTATTTCATAATACAGTCGCTACTAATAACTGACAGATAGATGCTAGATTAACGGGAAAATTTATTAAGTAAGTTTTTGTATGAATGAGAAATCACACCTTATCGTCAATATACTCACTAAAAATTTAAATCAGAAGCAATGAAAATAAAAATGTTTACTTGTTTTAATTTCCGAGATCATTTTAATGCATTTCGGTATTGCTACCCTCAAACTTCATGTCGACTAAAAAATAAGAGTACGATGTATATTTTACGATTTATAAATTTTAAACAATGTATACCAATTTGGGAGGTTGGTGTGGGTACCGCCGCCCCGGGAACCATTTATTGGATAACCAACTTTGGTTTGGATTGGTGACTTGGTGGCAGGGATGCCCGGGTTTATCGGGCGAGGTGTATTCAGGATACGCCTACCCACCAGCTTTGTGGCGTGCCAGATCGGGAGAGGCTGGTTTGGGGAGACCCTTTAACCTCTCCAACTGGTCTCTCGAGCCATCGCCTGGACACACTGATCCAAAGATTCCTACCCACCCCTCATAACTGTTTCATTCCTAGAACTTCCTCTCCTTAAAAATACCCTCCAAACAGCATCCCCAAAGATGACATAGACACTGAGGGAAATTATTTTTTTCAGGGCCTCCTGTATGGGGTTAATGTAAAAAAAATATTTATACTCACTCTAAAATTTAAACCTATTAAAAAACAGATCTTTTTCACGTGTGTAATTCGGTTCCTTGAATTACACACGTGTTATCAATTCGGTTCCTTGATAACACGACACAATGACAACAAACATTTAAAAAGATTTATAAATTCATTAAAAGTGAAGAAAAAATCTAACCCACATAATCTATTTAACGTAGTTTTTGTTTCATCACTTTTCATGACTTTATATAACTTTTTAAAGGTTGATTGATTTGTCATTTTGATTTGATTCGATCACCGTATATTTCCAGAAGGTGTTATTAAAGTAAATGTATTTCTTTCCGTGTGTAATTCGGGCAGTATAATATTGGAACGCAAAATCTACGCTTGTGTACATCCGATATAATCCGAGATGCGTTAGGTAGTTATTATGTAAATTTATAAAATAATTGTTCCAAAAAATTTCACAATAATCGAAGATGATTCTATCATGTTTATCGGCCATATATTTTATGTAATTATATTTAGCAGTTATCCAGTGATAGTATGGCGCAAGAAGCGATGGGCAGCAGCCCCATCACTCATTATCCTCGTTTACCACTTATGTAACGGCACCTATAGCCTAGAGGTCCACCTCATCTCACATCCCACTTCTTACCCCGGTAGACCTTGCCACTCTCCATTACAACTCACTCCTATTTCGGAACACATTGTGAGAGAAAGTAAACCCATTCGCGGGCTATGGTCAAAAATGTAGCCTGACTCTTTGGGGAAAGGTAACAAAGTTTTTTTGTTATTTGTTTTTGGGGTGTTATGCCGTGTTGCGCTACCTCCTTCTTTAGCCAACGTTTCGGACAGCATTGCAGTGTCCGAAACGTTGGCTAAAGAAGGAGGTAGCGCAACACGGCATAACACCCCAAAAACAAATAACAAAAATACTTTTGGCCGTGAAAATCTTAAATCATATGTAACAAAGTTTATTTAATAAATTTAATAAGTTATTGAAGTAGAATATAATACTAACAAATCTCAAGGAAACATTAAAAAATATTACACAGAAAAATAAAATTTAACTGTTTCAACTGTAAATCAAACCCAAGATCTTTGTCTTACCGGGACAACGTCTTTAACCACTCGGCCATTGCGACCTAATTATTATACGCCATTTTTGTAGATCTCGTACTTCAAATTCAGAATAAACAATGCTATCTCGCTATATAATAAGAATTGGTTTGTAACCTAGATAGTATCACGGATAAATTTATTAAGTATTCACACAGCGTACAAAAGACACCGAGGATGTGTTAAATGACGTCTTCCGTGGTCGAGAGGTAAGACTCTAGAACTCTAGATAATGAATCTGGAGGTGGCGGGTTTAAATTCCTGCGTTGGCAAGTAAATTATTTTTTTGTTATCAAATTTATTTTTCCTAAATCCATTTTTATTTAAATTTTTTTCTTTTATATATTCAATAATATTAGTATTCCGAAAATTAAAAAATGTTTATTTATAAAGAAGTTCCGCTGTGTAATTATTATTATGCTTGATTCTGTTATTTACTAATTATATTTAGTCAGTCGATATTATTTATTGTGGAAAAAACGGTTAATCCAATTATATTTCACAAAATTCTCTTTAAATACATTCATTACATCAGTTGATACGCAGCTTCGTGTTAAAAAATATGTATTGCAATCTTGATGTCACTGAAGTTTAACTGAAAAATGTCTACCTCAGAAGAAAAGTGGTTTAAGAGTCGTTAGTCATTCTTCACAAAGATATGATCATTGGTAGGACGGTCCTGCCAATAATCAGAGATGTGCTTTATTTCAAATAAATCCATTTCAAATGAAAATGCAAAATGCAAAATGGGTATTTTGCATTTTGCATTTTAAATGCTTTTCTAAAAACCATTTTGCATTTTGCATTTTAAATGCTTTTCTCAATGCATTTTCCATTTTAAATGCTTTTTTGCAACATTCTTCCTACTATCTCCACTCATCTTTTTTCATAAGCCCCAAATATCAGTCGGTCCTCAACCTCGCTATGAGAGATAATTTACATTTGTTAAGTTGCTCCCCGGTAGGAGCCCTGGCAATTGAGTGATATCATACAAAAAATACTGATTCAAATACTGAACATGGGGCCATGACGCTGTAAAATTAAATGTTAGATAGCAGTTTCTATGTTTTTAAGTTGGCAACATTAGTTCCGCGCAAATTTTTTGTGGTTTCATAATCTGTAGTCGTGGTGTTTTTGGATTTACCATCATGTAATATGTTTGTTCTACATTGATGTCCATTATTAAATGACAAAATTGTTTAAAAATTCTATAATTATTTTAATTGTTTGACCTGAGAAACCATTTTGCATTTTCAATGCATTTTGAAAATAGGTATTTTGCATTTTGCATTTGAAATGCTTTTCTAAAAACCATTTTGCATTTTGCATTTTCAAATGGAAAAGTTTTGACCCATTTCCATTTTGCATTTCAAATGGTTTTGGGTACCCATTTTGCACATCTCTGCCAATAATAAATAAATGCATTCTAAATAAATAAACAAAAACGAAAGGTTGTTTTAGATTAACTAGCTAACAAAATTAGATTTGTTACTATAATCTTTTTCTTCAATGATATATTACATTGATGGTAATAAACTTCAAACGTTAAAGATAAGTTGATCCCATATAAATAAAAAAAATATGTTTATCCGAGACACTATTTAGGTTACAAACAAATTCTTTAGAACCTTGTTACCATTCTAAAAGATAGCTGCCAAAAATGTGGGAAAAATTACTTGTAAGAATTGTTAATTCTGAATTTGAAATATAACGTATGATAATCAGGTCCCAGTTGAGACCGTTATGGTTTTTTTCGCGTTTTGTTCTGTTTAATGTTTTGTTTGGATTTGTTAGTATTTTCTTCTTCTTCATTAAAATAAAAACCGTTTCCTGAAGTTAACCGTTTCAAATGTTCTCCCGAATCCAAAGTGTTACATTTCATAACACAGCGAGACGGCCTTGCGTTGGGAAACTGGATCGGTTTTGTAAAGAAGACTTCGGTTATATCAGAACCAGTAAATTGCCTACTCGCATTTCAGCTCATCAACAAAATAAAGTAAAAGAAACCTCCAATACTTATCTTAATGATTGCATAATAGGACAGTGAGTGAACGTTCATACATCTTTTTTATTTCTTAGTTCGCGTGAGATATTTTTAATACTCCTCATTCCGAGGCCGTTTCTTCTAACAAGTAATTTAAAAAAAACCGCTTTAATTATTGTGTTATAACTCGATTGATTACGCAAAATTTTCCATCATCAAAAAGACTTGTGCACTGTTATTTAATTCATGACCTTTGGCCTCTGAATTGATTAATGACTTACACATCCACTATTCTACATATAACAAGGTAATTTTTCAAGAAATTTATCACGAGCAAGCGACACGAAATTGTTGTATTAATTCATCAAACAGTATTTTGGGTGATGGACGACTTTCATAAATGTCTTCTGTTCAATTTAATTACTGCATAGAGTTTCATTTTGCACCCCGACTTAAAAATTAAAATTCTCTAGAAGGTAAAAGTTTGTTATCATATTCACTTAAAAGGAACGACTGTGCGGCCTTTTTCATACAAAATTTAAATTTGGCTTTGAGGCCAAAATACTTGACCAAACTGAATAATTATTTTTTTCATCAATATGTAAACATAGATAAGCAAATATGTAGAACGGATTCTCTTAATACGCTTCTTTATTAGACAACATTCACTTGTTGCGCTTCCCTTTAAGGTAACATTCGCTTAACGCTTCTGAATAAGAAAATTATATCTATATCCAATATTTGCTTAAGAAGCTTCTCTTTAACAAAATATTATTGGCAGTTTTTGGCTGTCAGTGAATGTGGATGTTCACGGTTACTTAATATTTAGCGAGAAACAACTCAAAGAAAACAAGTCGAAATATCAATAGTTCTCGCATAGGTATGCATTTGTACGACACGACAGCAGTTAACATATTAAATAAATGGCTCGGCATCTGGCCAGGTCGGTAGCGCGGTTGACTTAGGTCCCTAGGAAGGTTCAAACCTCAGCCAAACCAATGTTTTTGTTTTGAAATTTTAAAAAAACATTTAAAAATGGATGTTTCATTGTAAAAAAACATTATTGTATTCATCAAATTTAAAGTTGTGCAATATGTCGGTATTATTTTACATTTTGTTAATGTATTTTTATAATTGAAAGATATGTAACTAAAAGCCGATTTTGCATTTTTAACTCAAAACACTACACATACTTTATAAGTCGACTCGTCTCTGAAAAATGTCTACTTCAGGAGAAAGGTAGTTTAAGAGTGTAGTCATTAGTCATTCTCCACAAAGACATGATCATTGGTAGGATGGTCCTGCCAATAATAAATAAATGCGTTCTCAATAAATAAACAAAAACGAAGGGTTGTTTTGTTTAACTAACAAAATTAGATTTTTTGGTATTATTTTTTCTTCAATGATATATTACATTGATGGTAATAACCTTAAAACGTTAAAGAAAAGTATTTTCCAATAAAAATTGAATATTCACCAATATATTGTAACTATTTGGAAAGTTTTTTGATACACTGTATAGGATTCAGTTTCTAGAGTTGTTCTTCCTGCATGTAATTAATTATTATTACGCTTGCAAAAGAATGTAAAAAAATAAGGTGAACTTCATTAATTTCACTTCCTACTCATGTGAATTTCTTGATACATCTTGCCGAAAATAATTTAATTTTCCAACGCAACAGGTTGACTTACATAAAATCACATAATATTTAAGAAATTTAAAATCATTGCAATCGATTAAAAAACTATTTGGACGGTTGTAACTTTGCACCGAAATCAAAACCACTTGGCCAGTTAGTTAAAAGTGGTTTAATCCAAGAAAATACACATTTTTTAATTACTAGAAACCCAAAAAAGGCAAATTTGAAAAAAAAAAATTTTTTTTCATTTCAGGCCTCGTTACACTGTACACAAAATTGGATACTTAACTAACTAACTATCACGCCATTTCCCCGCAGGGGTAGGCAGAGAGGATGGACCGCCAAACAACTCGGTCTTGGCACACACTCCTTGCCTAATTCACATTCATACATACTCTTCTATTATTCTGACTCTTGACATGGCCCGACTGTTAAGAGTCACTTCATTAATTTTGATGATTAGGAATACTTGGAGCAGGTGGATGAGTTTGTGTATTTAGGGTGTACTTTTTCGAGAGATGGGAAGGCTGACAGTGATATTGAAACAAGGGTAAATGCATTAATGGAGGACTGAACGAAGTTGGCGCTAACAAAAAATTGACCAAAGAAGCGAAGCTAGCAGTCCACAATGGTTTGCTGGTACCCACCCTACGACTAGCAGTCCACAATGGTATGTATGGAAGTGAGGCATGGAAATGGCAGAGAAAAGATGAAAATAGACTGAATGCAGTTGAAATGAGATCCGTGAGGCGTATGTGTGGTAAAACAATATATTGGATACCTTTTCCTGTAAATACGAACTATATCTTTTTTGCCAAGACAAGAGTTAAATATATATATTTCTTACATACAATGCTTGATTTTCTTGAAATATCTGACTGAGGGATGTAATTGGCCTATTTAAAACAAACATTTTAAATAAATTTTTAAAACTAACATTTTAAATGGATCGGTATTGGTAACCTATAAATAGACATATGTAATACATGTTATAAAGTATCTATCGAGACTTGTAGTGATGTAACACTGCTTCGCTATTAATCCCACCTTTATTATAAAATAATCCACTTAGACGTACCTGCATAATGTAATAAATCAAGTGCTGTACCAACCCAGCCAGTCTCATTCCGGAAGTATTCAATTTCGGTACAGATATGTATCTGTTCGATATAATTCTGTACTGGTACACGTTACACACAGGGTACATTAAGGTGGCCAGTTAAAGCCTTTTTTGAATTCATATATGTCGACCAATGTCGCTGAAAATTTCAAAGTTTGTTTTTATTAGTACCAGGAGGAGTGTTTAGAGATGTTTAAATGGTGGAAGAAGTCGGGGACGCTGGAGACATACTTAACGCAATATCTGCACTGGAATGAGATACGGAGTCGAATTAAAGTCGATGTAATGTAGTTTTAACAGTAACATTGTGGCGTACAGTAGTGAATGATGGAAGAAGTCGGAGGCGCCCAGGAAAAACATTATACATTAGACTTCTTCTATCATTTAATAATATAAATAATGTATATATATATATATATATATATATATATATATATATATATAGAGGGAGAAAGAGAGAGAGACAGAGAGAGGGGGAGATCTACCTACTACATCGGCTTTGATAAGTCCGTCAACTATCTGTCGCCCTATATATTGACAATCAGCACACACCCAAAATGAATAAGTTATTATTTGTCTTTTTGAGTGTATCTTTGTTTCCAGGTGGAAAACCAGAAATACTGTTTTATCACAGTATTATGTTATTCAGTCATCAAACTTATAATATGTAAACATTATTATTTATTATTTAATCACGTAGTTAGTATTCAAACATCGGTAAGGGGGCCAAAAGAACCATTAAAACTGACAATTAAAGATGTGATTAAATATTTACGTGTATCTTTTGAGATCCCAATTTATTTTTTTTACGCAAAATTAAAAACATCTTTGTATATTGATGGCCCACCCTGTTGTACCTGGATAATGTACGTGTTTAGGTGTGCGTGTACATAGATGTACTTGTGGTTATTATCAGTTATGCGGTCGCTCATACAACAATAATTGATTGAGCAACACACGTGTTGGAACATTTTAATAAATTAATAATATTGTTTATTGTGATCAATAATCTTGTATCGATTAATGAATGGGTTCGCCTTTGTCAAATAAAGCATTAAACCATCCAATCGTATTTTGTTACATGAAGGTATTTAAATTATTTAAAGATATATTAGAATTATTATAAGTATATATTGAGTCATCGGATTATAATTGTTTTAAAAATACAGAAATATTATTTTATGTACTCTCCAAATTACTTCAAACGATGTTGGCCTTTTCCGAAAATATAACTTGAAGTCACTCTCCTGACCTCATTCTTTCAATTTTTCTCAATCGTTTGCCATTATTATAAGACATAAGATATTTAAAAAAAAATGATTGACTTAAAAACCTTAATATTCTAAAAATATAATTGGTTATAAACTTAAGTATTTCAAAGATCATTATTTTTGTATACCCAAAGGGTCATGAACAAAAAATAAATAAATCACGTGAAAATTAGCCAGAACAATCCATTTGCGAAAACACAAGGCACGAATGTAAGAGTAATTTGCCGCGCAATTATGATTCCTTACAAAGAAATATCAATTTGTAGACCTCCAAAAATCTACAATAAATTGTTATGCAAGATTGCATTCATTCTAAGCCCGGGTTCGTGGACTGGTAGATAATGAATTATAACTGAAGGTTTTCTTAACATATTACATTATCTTTCATCAAAAGAAATACCAGACTTCGGATAGAATGAAAATCTACAGCATTGAATAAAATAAACAATAATTCGACGTTAATGATGCGGCGTGACTCAAAAGTATTGATTGGTTTTGGCAATAAACAAAAAAGATAGACAGAATAACAAAAACATAGAATTCTTCAATAATTGCAAAAAGTTTGGAGTGTTTGTCTGAATGCAGTTTGCAAATTCTGTCATTCAAAAAGGAGTTTCATGCTGCCAGAGCCCTGATCTTCCCAATTTGTATGCATGATGTGTCAACATTGACACTGAAGCGATCAAAGCCAGCAAAAATAATAGGATAGACTTCCTGAAAATGTGATATTGGTGAAGAAAGCTTAGGTTTGACATATTTCAACCATACAACGATTATGTAAGATTATGTAAGGCAACTAAAACAGGCTGTCGACTGTTGCTTGCTGAGTTTGAGCAATGTATACTAAATCAGAATATTGCTTGGCAAACTCACATCTCTAATTAATTTCATAAACGCTGTAAACATCATCTGTTTAGAGCAACGGGGAGACTCAATACTAGAGAGGGAGACTTTTTGATAAAGACTATAATGAAGGCTTAGTTAAACAATCGCATACCATACCATACCATTCTAACAAGAATAATATCTTCAACTATGTAGTAAAGAAATCAATTTTATAATAAATGAAACAACACACTTTGTAATACACCACTTTTAACAAAGATAAAAGTGTTGTATTACAAAGTGTGTAATTTCTTTTAATATATAATGTCACACCACAAAGTATTTGCTTCCTTCGAAGAAATCAATTTTACACTAAGTACGTTTTCTTTTTACAGTTCTGTCAATGTCATCAAATTCGAACAATGAATGTCAGTAGCAATATTGCATGAAAGAATATGAAAAAAACATTGAAACTTTTCTCTCTGCGCCACTGTTTGAAAGGTACCCAGAGAATGTCAGATTTAATCGATTTACATGGTTTAGTGATATTCAGCTAATGAAAGGAAATACACTTCCAAAACCATTAGGCACGACATTTACAATCAGTATATCCTCACCAAAATCTTTCGTATGCACATCCATTAGCAATGTTTATAGTTGATAATTTACACTACGAACATGCTTTATTCGTTAGAAAGTAGAAAATATTGTTATGTGAAATATACACAGACGCTGTGAGCTAATTGTAATTGGGTTTCAAAAACAATAAGTTTTTTATGATAAACCTGTTTATTCCACCATAATACCCATACTGAATATTAGCTGACAATTTATTTTGAGATAGCAGTTATGATGAACGGGCTTGTTGACCAGGCACAAATCTACCATTTTTTTATTTGCCCATAATGTCGTATCATTATGCAAATATTTTTTATTGATTCTCTTTAGAAGCGAAATTATTCAAATGTGTGATATCTAGATTGCGTTCGCAGCTTTTACATAATCTCTTAATAGCTGACAGGTTCACCTGACAAACGAGAACAACTGTTGAAATACCGACTTGTTTACTGTGGGATGTATCTCGCAAAACATTAAGCAACGGTGAACATCCACATTCAGTGACAGCCAAAAATTTGAAATAAAATGTCCGCGTAAAATGTATGTGATTGACAGCAAAAGTTGACATTTATATTTTTTCATCTCAACGAATCTATCTGCCGAGTTTCAGCTCGATCGGATTTTGGGGAGTGCGTTAATTTCATCTTCCAAGATTTACATTAATTATCAAAACCAAAAGTAAAATTCAAATAGGTGTATTTAAAAATTATGAAGATTATTAATTTGTTTTTCAAAAGATTAGATTTACATTCATTAATAGATTCATTAATTAATAGATTTATTAATTCATTAATAGATTTATATTCATTTTATTTTATTAATTTAAACATCAGACAGAGGGTTAACATAAATTAATTACAAATAAATAATAACGAATAAGCATAATATAACAAGAAGTAAGTATGTTAATAACAACAGTAAAAAAAAAAAAACAATGGACGATGTACTTTTAGTTAAGTGAAGTCAAGTTATAACAAGAGATTTAAAAAAAAATAATTATCATTGGGATTTAGCTAAATTAATGTAAAGTTTTGGGGGATATAGCCAAATTAATGTAAAGGTCTGGAGGATATTGCCAAATTAATGTGATTTCCTCTTTGAAATTCTCGTATACATTATAGGTATCTTGTAAAATACATCTCTGGTTAATTTTGCAGTTGTTCATCTGTACATACATATTAGTCTCCTCAAAAATTATCCGACTTGATTTTTTCTAGCTGAAACAATGAAGAACGGGCGGTATTTACCATTGGTCCAGTTAGTGTTAGTATTAGGTTTAGGATAGATTAGGTTATGTTAAGTTAGGTAGGGGTAAATCAATGCGCAGTACACATTCAATCAATGCAAACAGATTTTTGATTGAAAAACGTACATTATTTTTTACGTTTTCTAATGTTGCACAATAAATTCTTGAGTGCGTTCGGGGTCCATGGGGTTAAGCGAATCACGAGGCATTCATTTCATTGCAGTATTTTGGTGATAAATTATTCCGAAAATGATGTCGTGCCGGCATGGCACTACCAATCTCCAAGCCATTATAAATGTTTTCAAGCGTTGGACAATCTCCTTGTGTTCCTTTTCAATAATGGTGAATGTTCGCTGTACCACATCGGAGTCCTTTCGAAGACTGCAAAATATAAAATATAACGAATAAACTATATACTCAGTACACTAAATATAAGGAAAGGTGTACTAAATTTAATACTCAGTGGCGTAGCAACCGACTTGACAGCCTGGCTGAAATGTTTATTCATTTTTTTACGTGCGATAAACCTCTCCCTATTCTTTATTTGTTCTGAATTAAGAATATCTTTGATTTTTTTACATTAACTCCTCACAGGAGGCCCTGAGGTAAAAAAAAATCCTTCAGGGCCTATGTAATCTTTGGGAATGCTGTGTGAAGGATCTTTTTAGGGAAAGGAAGGAGAGGAAGTTCTGGGAAAGAAAAATACCTAGACAAACCTCACCCCATGAACCGGGGCACCGCTGCTAAGTTACCAAACGTAGCGAACCACTTGTGGTGAGTTATATTTGTTATCCAATAAATGGTAGTCGGGTCGGCGGTATCCATACCCGCCTCCCAAATTGATATTTATGTTGGGCATGAAATTAATGTTTCCAACATGCATACGATGATGACTTTTGTATTGTAACCGTCTACTCTATACTGCTTTAAGTCAGAATATTATAGGTTTGATTTCTGCCAAAGCACAGATTTTGACTCGGATGTTAAAAAAAAACATAAACTGAAAGACCTTTTAAAAATTATTAATTGTTTTCTAAAACCTCGTTTGTGAACCGGACAATTTCGAAACTCGCTAAGCCACTGATAGTACCTACGCCAAGTACGGTTATATGGTAATGATAAAGTACTGTAATGCACTGAAATGTGGTGTTCCGTAAAGGTGCTGGATGCTGTACCTACGCTGGCCGTACTACTAAGCACAGTGTGGTGTACCAAGGTGCTGTATGCCGTACCTACGCAGGCTGTACTACCAGTTACTACGTGTATCGTGTAACGTTGGGCCGTTATGAAACACTGCACCGGTATCTGATAAACGCGAGCATATTATTATACAGTCCGGTGCCAATAAATGAATCATTTAGTCACTCGACTCCGTCTACCTGCATCAGATATTCGTATAAACCACATAATAAAGTGGGATCCTGCAGCAATCACTTATTTTATTACCAAATATTAGTGTATCTTGTCCAGAACTGTTATTAAAGTTTAATTATGACGGTTGAGACAGTCTTTCTTCACGCTTGCATCGGTGGGAACAGTTGCATTTCATTTTTTTAAAGCAGGTGTTAACCCGTATGATATTTATCTTTACAGTGTAAATATTATTTAATATTTTTGAAGAAAGTTATGCTTGTGAGAGTATTTTCAATTGATTTTGTATTATATATAGTAGACCTTTGGGTATTTGCTGATTATTTCACACTTTTTATAGTACCGTGGTTTTACGGTGAACACTGAATTAAACTATAACTTCCCTAAACTGATTTTAAAATTGTAAATTAATATAATATCGATGTGGGATCAAAAATGTAATCCTCCTCCATATATGCTTTCCACCGTCTATGGTCTCTCACCATTTTCCTCCAGTTCTCAATCCTTCCCGTTCTGTTTCTATCCTCTTCCACGAAGTATATTCGCCTTTTCCTCTCTCTCTATCTGGGTCGCTTCCACAGGGTCATCACTTGGTCATCATTTATATTGCCAATTGAGACAATGTCCCACTTCAGTTGGAATATATTGGATCATGGTTTTTAATTAAGCTTCCTAAGTAAAGAAAGTGACTCAGTTTGTTTAAAGTGGCGGAAAACGAGATTGCTGAAGGCTGTAAACAACAGTTAGCGCATTCGTCAACCTAATCCAGTGGTTGTTGGTTGCCGGTTGTTAAATGAGCCGGAAGTGACGGACTTACGCAAGATATGTCGTATCCGATCAGGGTGTGTTTGCCGCGAATCAATGCTTCTCAATGCGTGAAAAAACGCGTTACCTAATGGCGTTAATCGCTTACTCTGCGTATGTTGTTGGCACACTTGTAATCGCGTTCAGGTAAATTGTTATTAGAAATTAAATACAGTGTGCTTTTAAAAAATAAAATTGTTAACATGGGTTACATTTGCCCGTACAAGAAACTTAATTCTAACAAGATTAGGAGATTGAATGATTTTTTAACTATGCTTTTGAAAACATTGAAAAAAAACTTATTATGCTTAGTAGTGAGTAAACCATATTGCAATTCAAATAGTATCTTACCAAAACTACGCACGGTTCCGCCAAAGAATCTATCTTTCTGATTCCCCTGAAATTTGTACATTACTCCAATTCTCTTTTAAATTCATTTTCTTGGCTCCTTGAATTGTGCTTTTAATGGCATCGAGGTTGAAACCTTGTATTACATATTTTTAGTTCTTCCAAAACGATCCTCTTTTTTTATAGCTTGGTCTGGAACTGACTTTCTATATTTTAACATTAGTTATCTCTGTAGTTTCAACATCTTTACATTCCTGGAAATTGGACATCGCTCCATTATTTATGAAGTGAAACGCCCAAATGAATTACAGTTTCTGTCGAAGTCATTTAACTCTAATAGCTACACATAAAATAGAAAATATATAATAAAAATAAAACTGCAAAGTGAACCCATCAATTTCGACTTTTTTTCTTTGCTAAGTGGAAAACTTGTACCACATATTTTTGGTTTTCCTACTCTCAACAACTGTAAACACGAGGCATCCTTTAACTTTTAATTAAATGTACCTACATGTTACCTTTATTTCGTACTTTATCTATGTTAACTAATTTTTTTCAAAAATTTTAATCGCTTTTCCAATATATCGGTTTTTGTACTGTTTTTGCAATTTTAAAAAAAATCTACCCTTTTTTATTTCAATCGTGGTCTAATTTGTTCTCCCTCCTTTCAAAATTAAAAGTCTCTTCGGTGTAAACGTCTTGCTTAAAATTAAAACGCTTCTCTTTTCAACCCTTTCCTTTATCTTAAAGAGTGAAAGCCATGTGTAATTACTTCTAAATCTACATTTAGAAACACCATCTGGTAACGACATAAACTAAGATGTCAAATTTTACTTTTCCTCTTTGGAAATACACAAGCAGATGTTCTAACTCACTTCATATAGGCACCTACTATTAGATTCATTAGAATTACGATTCGGACCAGTAATTTTCATGTGTTTTATCTTTTTCGGTCTTAAAAGAAACGATATTATCATTTTGTTCTTACATGGACCTTCTGCAATTCAGCGGAAAACATTTTTTATGTAAATTAAGGCTTCGAGTGTCTGGGTTGGTATGATTATTTAGCAACATTATGAAGTAAATGGTTTACTTCGTTAAAGTGACTTACCTTCATACTTGCAAATTAAAAGTACGACTACCGGTGTTCTGCAATACAGGTGGCGGTGGCAATAATTAATTTGTTTTAAAATACCTGCATAAAATTTACCGGACTTTCTCATAAAACCAACACGTTATTATATTTATAAAATTTTATGGAATTATTTAAAATTTAGTTTTCACTTTACGTTTATCCTGACGAAGAAAGCATTGGTTTTGAAACATGTCGATCCTTTTTGATCAAATAGTGGTGCATGGAAAATTATCTTTATTATTTAAATTAAAATGACGCCACCAAATGATTTTGCATTATGCTTATATAATGCACTTGCATAATGTTGATTGACTAGATAATCATTTGTGGAAAAGTGTGTGGAAGGGCTTAGTTTTTTCCTGTGGGGTCTTCCCATAAATCTTTTTAACCCTGAAATAAAGTCGAAGAAGAAGTTTATAGAAAGCCTCATATCCTAATTTTAGATGATTCTTTATGGTTAGTTGTTTAACCTGAGGATTACTTGTTTTATTATCTGTTTAATTTATGTACTTATTATTATTTCCTTTTTATTATGTGCTCTATGTATTTACTTGCTATTATTTACTTATTATTATTAACCTGTTCCTAATTCGTTAGTGAGATGAGCAGCTAATGATTTTATTGTAATGTAACATATTTTTAATAAATAAATACCTAGTCTAAGACAATGGCCCAAAAACCAAAAAGAAACAAAGCCTTTTAGATTATTGAAATGAATGATTCCGTTCCGAAGTATCCGATCTGAATTTTTCCAATTGATCAGTGTTCTGCATTGTTGTCTAAGCCAAATTACATATTACAGCACAACTGTAACTTATCAAAGACTGAATGTAATGCATTTTCTAATTGAGAACAATGGCTCCTGATAATATCACATAATGGTACAAGAGAGAGAAACTATTACCAGCTAATATGGTCAGCGGTTAAAAGTGAACATCCTATTACGATATCTTTTTATCCATGTTGCAATGGAGCAATAAAATCAAATGCAAAAAGTGCATTGCTTTTGAATTTATCGTTAATTTGGTTTCCAAAAAACTCCAGCAACAAAGAAATATCGTTTAGATACTTACTTACTGCATTCCATAAAATACTGATAGATAAGCCACAAGTGCTACCATGCATCAATCCTATAAAGAGTATAAAATTGCAAAGACCGCCATCCTGGTAGACGACGTTTTGAGCGGATTAACATAGCGTCTATGAGCAAGGATTTGTTAATGCGATTCTTGAAGTGGATAGACCTTAGACTATATCTACTCTTTAAATCCTCTAAGGTTAACTCCCATTTCTTTTATTTACACTGATTATCAGTTTTTTCAACATATTCACATCGTAAATCCAAGCCACTGTATGAATTAAATATGTTATAAATTATGAACAATTATGAACTCTGGGAAGGAGAATCCAAATTTGAGTGTATAAAAAAACATCTCTCACACAACATACTGGAGATATTTATATATTTCAACTGTTTTGAGTTTCAAATGTTTTATTTCGAAGTAATGATTTATTATAATGATTTCTGTTGAAGGAGGTAATATTTTGGTTTTAGACAATCGATATATTAAATCATTCATATCTTCGACATGTTATTTTTATAAATGCACTTTCTTTGGTAAATTGATTTTAATTGTGACATATATTTAGGACAAATACAAGTCTATTTGTTCTTAATCACCTTGGCACTCTTGACAGACCGATTTTCTAACTTTCTTCCCATGTTCTATTATATTACTTAATGGGTAATAGTATAATTAAATTAATTCTCACTGTCTACTCGTACTTGTTTTACTCTACTTCGTATTATCTATCTAGTTTATTGGGTAGTTGATAGTTACTGCAGCGTAATAATGGCAATATATTTATCGTCAGTGTGCAGTGAGAAATGTTTACATGGTAATGTATATGCTATTAAAGTCATATGTACAACGTAATAGTGGATTATTCGACTTATCTCTGAATTCGGATTTATTATATAAATTTTAATATTTCCTGTTATTTTGCTCAAAAAACGTTTACAAACATTGATGCTTTGCAAGATCGAAAAGTCCTCGCGGTATTAGGGTAAGTCCACACTGTTTTTTCTCATTGAACATTAGATAATATGGAGCAAACACCATCAAATCGTATTTTTTTTATAAATGAATATATCAAAGCTCTATAGCTCATCATGCATGTTGGCAGCGTAATATTTCATTTTGACTCAATTTCCATTCGGCGGGTAAAGCCATATCAAAATTCATAACAACAAAGTTCATTTTTTTAGATAACACATATAATTTAATTCTGTGACTTGCTTCAATGTATATGTTGCGATTCTGCCTTAAAATCTTCTGAATTCTAAAAGAACTTTTCGATTTCGAGAAAAGATTTTTCGATTTTCGGGGGCCAATGTTACACTAGAAAATCTCTTGTCAATAGAGAAAATTCTACATAGGCGTCTTCAGATGCACACAACAGATTTAAGACACGCAAAGATTTTCATGAAAATAAAACAATTTTTTATAAAAATCGGATATGTTTATCCGAGACACTATCAAAGTTACAAACCCATTTATTTAGAAACTTTGTTTTAATTTAAAAAGGTAGATGCCAAAAATGTGTAAAAAATTAATTGCACGATGATATTATTAAATCTAATCGGTCCCAATGGTGAAGTTGGTTAAGACGCCTGTCCCAGTACCATTTATTAGTATTATCTTCTTCTTCAATGATATATTATTGATGGGTATAACCCATCAAACTAAGTTAAAAATAAAATGTTGTTCCTGAATACCTTTTCTACCAATCTCGATCATGCTCAACTAGTAGGTGCAATAATAATTTGATATTTTACATGTTCATAATTTTTCCATTGAAAATTAGTTTTTTATAATATATCTTCTCGACTTAAAATATATTTTTCCTTTTATATACCTACTCTTAAGCATTTACAATGTACCTCATCTTTATGTTAAGGAAGTTAAGTATTATTATTTTATAATTGCAATATTGTATTAATTACAGGATCTCATTGTTTTCTTCGTTATTTACACAAGCCTCATTTAGACATCTTTTCAACTTGAAATATACTTTACTTATTATATACATACCCATAAACCTTTACTGTGTACCTCATATTTATCAGTGGCATATAATTTTTGTACATATTTGTTGGAAGTCCATTATTATATTAATAAAAAGGGATCTCATTTTGCTTTGTTATTTACACATTACGTTCTTAAGTTCTTTTTACCATCCTTTGCATTTTTACACGCCCATAACGCCTCTTTATTACGCAATTCTAATTTCTTCGCGTTAATGTTTCATACTGTAAGTTATACTATGTAAAATATAAAAGGCGTTAATGATATAAATAAAATATGGTGACTGGTTATGGTCTTCTCGCAAAGAACATTTCAGGATTCAGGGAACAAACGAGCCGTGTCCGCATTATGCAGTTTAATGCACTGTCTACGTTTTGCAAACTGCAATTTTATCTAGTGATTGTATAGGAACAGTTCCACTGTGTCTTTGAAGTGGTCCAAACCGCTCTAAATGAGGCTCTAAATCACACGAAGCCGCTACATTCTCTCCATATCCCAATACTAGAAACACGAAACCATCCAAATTGTCGACTTGTTCAACGCGCTGCCCACTAGCGGCAGCTACTGATCACTCTAATTTAAAAACAGTGTTGGATTAGGCACGAGGCAGACAAATGCCAACGAGCCCACTTTTTGCTAGGTCCCGCTAGAACTAATAAAAAAAATTTCAGTGAAACTTTCAAATTTTCCATAAGTTTAAGAAATTAAGTCGAGTCACAATCAATCAGATGTATTTTTCATGTTCAAAGTTTAGGCCCAATTTATCCTTACTATTAGCGAAATTGTAAAAAAATATTTATAAATGGACCATTTTCTTGAACAAATAATAAACTATCTATGCCTTTCTGGAGTCTAGCAGTCTAAAAATTATCTTTCAAGTTGCTATAAGTAGGTAACATCATTATGAATTTTATTTGTAGTCCAAAAAATATTATATTTTCACTGTATCGTTATTGGGTATGGTAAATTACAAAACATAATTTAGGCTTCCCCCAGGAAACATTTAAAACTTTTATGGATTTGTTTTTTCTTCAATAAACAAAAAATTGGCCTGCGGGGCTTTTATCACGAGTTAAACTGCCCTAGTTATCTTCTTATTATTTTCAAAATGAGCATATGAGTTTATTTATAAACTTTTTTATGTATTTAGGTCCGGCAATAACGAGGAAAAATGTACTAACGAACGCTGTATGCAGGGACAATGGAGTTGTCGATTGTCAATTAGAGTCGTTAATAATAATTAAATGTAGCTTTCGTTGTACAACGGCGTGTACAAGGAAAGAGGTAAACAACGACGTGTACAACGAAAGAGGTAAACAATCAGTTTTCTTATACCGTCGTTGGGAAAGTGGTGGGGCCCTTCTTGTACAATTTTCTTAGAAAAGAAGAAAATTTGTTGAAGGTTACGAAAAAACTTCGTTGACTGCCTGAGGTCCTCTAAAGGACTTTTTGATTTCGTTGCAGACATCCCGGACGGATTTTTTTTAAACTAACGAGTCTAGTTCGGCACTGTTCATGCATGCCTTTCTATTCACAGTATCTGCTCTGGGATCTTGTCTAGAAGTCTACTGTTCATTCTAGAACACACAGTTTACTAGAAATTTGCATCTGTTCCGAAATATAATGCATGCGAACCTTAATCTTGCGCAAGCACCGCCGCGGCATGTGATCCAGTAACGCGTAGCAAAAACGCTGGAAACGCTAAATAATTGCCCGGAATTCTGAAATGCCGAAGACAAATTATAATAATTTACGTAGTCGGCAATAACGATTCTATTCGGGTTTACTCTAATCGTAATCATTAGTTTAAGCACAGTAGAAGCATGCCTGATGGCTAAACAGATGTCAACAGAAGATAATAATGGTAAAACGTTCTTATAAAAATGTTTCGTTATCGGGCATAAATTACATTTTTGCAAACTTCTACATATATCGTAATGAGGAATGTCTTTAACCCTGTCCTATTAAAACATGTTTAAAACCCGTAGGTATGCACACTGTAGTTGGTGGCTCGGGTTCCGATGACGACAGAACGTCCGAGCGTTCAGATATCTACTGAGTTTTGATCAATGGAGTTATTTCACACTTTTTTGCAATGAAACTAAGACCTTAGTGTAAACGTAACGGGTATTGTGTTAGTGTAAAGAGTTTCAAATGACTAAACCGCAGTTTGTTCCAAAAAGTATAGTTTTTTATTAGAATTCAATGTTTGCAATTTGCAATCTTATGCATAAACAACAATAATTAGAATGACGTAGTCTGCAAACCTCTCGAAGGCGGGGAAGTAATTTTACATCATGGCGCTGCAATTTTTAACCAGACGCATCACGATTTTATTCGCAGGAATAATTTATTACAAAATATTATCAACCACGTAATATATTCTCAACAAAACGACCACGATACTGCATAGGTTGAAAGTTTAAGAGCTTGCTTCGTGATCACGGAATTGCGGGAACAAGAAAAATTGATTTCTTTCCGATCGATAAATATCTTGTAATGAGCGAATGCTATTATTGTTGTTAATAGACGTATTGAATCATAAAAACGCGTGCTCGTTTATCGACTGACTTAATTTTTACGATATTCAAACACTGGCGTAAGAAATGTTATTCATTATGACGATGATCAATAAACATTTAGTATCTACATACGACAAACTTGTTTATCGTTTTAGGTCAACAAATAACGATAAATGTTAAATTGTAATTTTGTGATTTTACTTATTTTGACATAAGGCTAGATAAATGTATTTATAATACCACTCAATATGTTCATTGGTATCCCAGAATGTTTTGTTCTTTATGTAACTAACCGGAGCCAGACCACAAGGAGAAAAAATAGTATTTCTAATTTATTTATTTGTTAATTATTTCAAAATTATTGGTAATCCGGATGAAAACGGGATTGAAGGCCTTAACCTGTTAATTCATTAGTTTAGCCTGCAATACCGTTGTCAACCGGATTACTAATAAATCGAAGAGGTTCTTAATAAATGAGCAATACTCATTTTTATCCTTGTATCAGTGGGATTTGGTGAGAATGAAGAAAGTGTGAGATTGGATTAGCAATAGAATAGCACGTCGGTAAGTACCTGGATCCGAGAAGTAGATCGGATCACTAAAAATGCATATCGAACTATTTTTGGATTCTGAATATTGGCTCTCACCAGGGTGATTTTAAGACTACATTCGACTAATTATCCAAGGAACTGTAGTAACTATAACTATAACGATGTCTCGTGCACGCGACGAGATTACCTATCCACCAACCAATAATTTAACCACAGTAAATCAACTATTTAAGCTTATTAATTTATCTACCTATAACTACGTATTACGAAATCAACAAATGAGAAAGATTTCCAATGAATGACGACCGTTTTAAACGACTGAAATAATTGAAATTCCAAAGATTTTCCAATACATTATTGTGAGCTTTGCTGAACTCGGACTAAAGTTAAATGCAGTCCGTAGAACAGTAACCGTATAAGAGAAGACACATAATGTCTACGTCCACATATGCACTTCATACGCAGTTAGTCGCTCTAATCCCGTCCAGTTGGTGGGCATTGGCCGCGATGCATTTTTCTTCAACACTTTCTTCAACTTCATCGCGCAACACACTTTATCTAGATGTGATGTATTATAATATATCCGCATTGCTGCGTGTGTTGCATCACTGATCATTTTTACTGGTCCATTCTGATGAAATTACTTTCGAGAGGTGAGATGACGGCCGGTTTGTGAAATTGGATTAATTATTGATTAAGCATCGTGATTTCCTAATACTTGGTCTTGTTCCATTTTCAAAATGCAGGTACTTACCTGTATGATGTTGAAATACTCGTACAGAACATTTTCATAGTAAATTTCTTCTTTCTTTCGTATTTTTAATAGCAAACCTTAAAAATACAAAATCGTTTTTGTCATATGTTTGATAACTTTTTTTACTTGTGCTTTGTTGAGTCACTAGAAGTGATATTTTGTAAGAGAGGGAGTGTATTGCATGTAAAAACTACTAATGTTTCAGTAATAATAAAATAATTGATTTTTTATGTTTCATTCTGGCTGTGTCTCCTAAATGTCCACCGACGACAATGTTTGCCCCGTGACCTACTTAAATATTATGTATCTCTAAAGGGCCATGAAATTCTGACTTTTGAGGAATTAAGCTGTATTGTGCTCCTTCCGTCTTCTTGATCTTACGTTTCAGATATCCTTGGTGTATCCGTCTTCAGGGCTGATGTGGCAAAAAGGAAAGAAATAATAAACACTGCTTAATACCCCAAATCAAATAATATTACAGTTAATAATATTTTATGTTCAACCTGAAAATGTGTGCGTACCAATTCCAGTCTTATTGTATACATATCAACCTTTCCACTAGTTACGTGACAAGCTTTAAAAGCACTCATTTCCTCTTCCTACCAAAGAGTGGAAACGTAGGCCGACATTTCAATAAGTGGCAGAACACCAGTTTGCCCACATTTGATCTTCTGAGGTGTGCAGCAGGTTTTCAATACACGTAACACTTTAATGATAAATAATAACACGGTTTCAATATCTTATTTCGTTGACATATCCATTGACGAAAAACAATGTCCATAATGTATGACGTAAGCTGAATTGTGCACTACCAAAATAAGATATGCTGTAATATTTGTGTTGAACATTTTCAATTAATATTTTGAATAGTGTTTTAAATATTTATCTAAAATAGATCTGCTATTTAAATTAGCCAAAGACTCTAGTAACATCAGAATCTTTTTACCACTTACGGGATGTATCTCCTTTCCTCAGACTGATTGACTTTAGTATCATTAGAAGCTTTTTCCCACTCACTGGATGTGTCTCCTTTCCTCAAACTGATTGATTTCAAATGCATTTGACGTTCTCTCTGAGATATTTCAAAGTCTAGCTAATAAGGTAAGAATGCCTTTTATGCAACTTGTGCGCGTGTGCTAAAATTGTCACTCATTGGTTCAAATGTGGTTCTGACACATATGTGGAAATATCATATTACCTGAACCTAAACATATTGAAATATTGAAGACAATATTTGCTGATATTTTGAATATTTACTTGACTCTTAAACGAAAATTTGAAACAGACAAATCAGATAAAGATTCGTTCGCGTCTAGGAATTGAAACCGGGACTTCAGCCTTGCCGGGGCTTTGCTCTACCACTGAGCTAATCCAACCCTATCCTCTTCGGTAGAGAAACAGAAAAAAAAAATCAGTGTAAATTTTACTAACCACCTGTTTTGTTTCCGAAAACATGTAAAAAAACTGACCCATCAACATCTCGTACCTGTAACCGGTAAAAATTATTATTGTATATATAACATTTAACAGCAATTGACCTCAGCCAAACCCACTAAACCAATACTTTGACCTCTAAACTTTTACTTTACACATGATTTTACCATGATTATGCTTTTCTTCTTCGTTTCTAATTGCAGTTTTTCTTTATTTTAGGTATTTCGTGAGCACAATCCTACAGTTCCAGATCCACAGAGCCATGTGCAAAGCTTCAGGTCAGTACGTAGAAGGAGACGTTGACAAGCAGCTTCACAAGTGTGATATATACAGGAGCCCAGAAGCTGGACGAGTTCTCAAGTAAGCTAACTGACTTTTCTTACCGTAAAAATGCAATTAAAGAGATGAGTAGTGTCCAAAATACCTACCCAGTAATAACCTGTTGCCACGTCATCCCTTACAAAAAAAAAATTGGGTAAGACGTTTAAATATAACACGGTCAAATTATTTTCATTAGGGGGATGCCTTTGAGCTTTTATTGAATTGACAACCGGAGACCCGAAAAATCACGGGATATTATAATAATTCTAAAAAATTATTGCAATCTTTGGAGCACAGCCGTCAGGTAGGAATGCTGCCCTTGTACTACCGGTATTTGTATGGAAGATGCTACGAGGAACTAGCATCATTGATCCATCCCTTCGACACCAATGCCTATGCATTCGGGAAACACGCTAAATGGACGCCCAACATTTGGACATAGTTGACATTAATCACATGAGAACGAGTTGTTTCTACGCCTTATTCTTGAGTTCAACAGCTCAGCTATGGAACGATTTGCCGAACTCTGTATTTTCTCCCTCCTACAACATGAGAAAAAATCGTATTTTTTCTTTACTGACATTGATAAGAATGAAATTGAATAATAAAATAATTTTGTAGGAGTTAATTGAATAAAAATCTTTGACGAATAGTTTCAAACGATATTGTGACTTGCAAACTGCTGGATACCATTATCTGCAGTATCATAACGGAACGATATCATTATGAGCACGATAACGAGGTGCTACCGAACGAGATTTATATGAAGGTGTATAACTGTCAGATAAGCTGCCGATAGAGTTATCTGACGAACAAATTATTATTTCTATAAAGGCAAGGTGATTGTTTGGTTTAGTAGTTATGCTGACTTAGCATTAGCTATGTATTTTATTTGATGTAATTATAATTATATATCTAAGAATTAAATTTATTTGTGTCACTAGCTGACGTGTACCCAGCGTTGCTCGGGGTTCTGAATGGTTGGAATAAAGTTTTGAAGTTATGAATCCTAGTGAGCGGGAAAATTGGATCCATTTTTAAAGTAGAAAAAAATATTGTAAATCTTTTTAAATTCGGGCGTCCTTTATCTACTTTCAGTTCCAAGTCATACATTCTTCTTATTCCCCTCTCTTCGTTTATCAATTACGTCATATTTTACCACGCATAAGTATTTAATTTTGAACAGTGTTTCTTTTAACAATTTAAGATCCTAAAAAATATTGGAGATAATATCTATACATTTGTAAAGTCGAAACGGCAATTTTGTTAAATTTCCTAAATAGAAAAATAATCGCAAAGTAAGCTCCGAAAATTATTATAAACACGTTTTTTCTGTCATTTAAATGTCACAGGTATGAAAAAAATCACAGTATATCTTTAATTGCAACTTAAGTATTTGTCAAGAGATTTTTGCTGTTTTTCAAGCGAGTCGTATTTTATTAAATATTTTCATCATTTATTTAATAATAAGCTCCCTCTAACATTCGTATTTACATATCTCCATTTCAAACTATTACTACGGGGCCTTAAGGATATCATCGAAGTCTTTTGAATAGTAACTAACATTTTTAAAGGTTCAAACACAGTCATCATTATTTTGATAATGGTATTCGATAAACAGGATGTCGACGTCTTTAGACAAATATAATGCTGGTGTATTTTTGGATTGCGGGAATGAATAATGAATATTAATGAGAGAACGGTGCTATTTTAACGGTAGGTGAGGTAGAATATCCTTATTTTCTGACATTTAAAGAGGTAAATGTACCGTAAAAAACAGGTGTCAATCCGAAAAAAAATAATTCTAAATAAATTAATTTAGTAATACCTAATCCTGATTAAGTATTGAAGATTTACTAACGTAGTCATTTTTTAACCACTAATATTTATTGAAATTACGAAATCCATATTGGCCGGACGCGCCCAAATGCTGGTGTGCACAAATTTTCAAGTTATTGTTTTACAAAATTATCTTTTAATTACTGTCTGTATCTGTGTTTTCTCCTTAAATAAATAAAAACTTTTCAGTGATGTTCAAATATGCATTTTTTAAATTCATGTACATTTTATCGTTGATACATTTTATGTGTAGCTAAAACTCCTTATAGATTTCGAATTTATTTATTTTTTACAAATATTACAATTTTTTTATTACATTAACTCCCACACGGGAGGCCCTAAGGAGAATAACTTATCTTAGGGCCTATGTTAGGGATGCTGCGTGGAGGGTGTATAAAATTGAGTAATTTGTTTTAAAAGTACCGTTAATACGTAGTACCAACAATCTTGTAGACTCACTGCAGGTTTCGAATTTTATCATGTTGTACATAATATTACAATGTAACTGGTTACATAACATTTCCTAATCGGTTGCAAAAGTACCGTTGATGCATTTTTTCCAAAGCCTACATATTAATTATAAATCTTTTCACCCATGGTCACATAAATTGTCTGCTTGCTATTCAATGATACATACGCTTACTAACATCCCGTTAGACAATAAAGCATACGAGAAGGAAATAAATACCATTTTAACCATTGCTTAAAATAACGGTTTCAAGGGTAGAGACAAAGAATAAATAATGATTCATAAAAAACACAAAAATAAAGTTAACTTAATTTACCTAGAAGTTTATAGTAAAACTAATAATAAATTTGGGTGTTTAGAATTCGTCGGACCTAAATCTAATAAAATTGCAAAAGTGTTCAAAAATTGTGACTTAATAATTTAGGATCATTTCGTAAAAAATCAAAACTAAACTAAAATATAGCGGCATTTATAAGCTGCAGTGTGACAAATGCAACGCTGTATATGTCAAACAAACCGGTCGGTCCTTTAATACGAAATTCAAAGTAATTTAAAATGAACAAATAAAAATAATTCGCCACACCTAGATGCATTCAAACCGAACTTAAGTATTATAGAACATTAAAAAATAATAATAATTCAATGTAAAAGAATGCATAAAACCCCCCAAGTCACCCAAATTACTTTTATTCAAATTTAAACATTACGATAATTGGGGGTAACTCTATATGGTAATAACTATTAATATTTTCCGATACAAAGTCGGTAATCAATAATTGCGTAGGTAATAAAAATGAAATCTATTTGGTTTCATTATAAGTAGTAAGAAAATAATATACCGTCTGAGAGTGGCTTCACCACAGTTTGAAAACGCCTTTAGAGGGCGAAACAGCTGTCACGCGTAGTAATAATTACACAACACAACTTGTTTAGTAATAAAGTGTTTTTTCTTAAATTTAATATGATAAATGAATAAAGTGTAAAATAAAACCAAAAAAAAATGCATTTGATCCAGTTAATTTGTAGCGCTAAAGACCTTGTAAACTCAGGTCTCGAATTTATTTATAATCATTTTGGCTGTACATAATATTAAAAAAAAACATCACAGGTTATATAAAATTACCAATTTTAAAAGATTTTAAAAGTACCATCAATATATTTTCAATTCACCGTAAGTTTCGAATGTAATTATTATATTCTTCTACAATCTATATAATGTTCAAATATTCTCTCTGTCTACCCATGCGCAGCAATGGTTTCAATGCTAGATAGTTAGTTTTCCTTAAAACGCGTTATTATTTAATTATAACTATTAAATATATTATATATATATTACACTAATGTGTAATATATATATAATATATTTAATATTATATTTAATATATTTAATTTTGTAGTATAATTTTAGTTTTTGTTTTGGTGAAAATCGTGGCCAAAGTTGGGATTTTTTGGGTCGAATTTGTACAAAATAGGCTTGGGGAATAATGTCAGCTGTTCAATGTCTTTTAAAATGGGTCGACTGTAGACTCAGCTACAAAACATTTTTAACCCTTCAGTTGTCCGAAAAAAATCGAAATGCTCAGATCAAAAAAAGTTGTTTTGGGTGATGTAGATAATAGTATATTCATTGTCCTCCTCACCACACGGAGAAAAATGAGTATTGCTGATTTATTAAAATCCTATTGAAAACGTGATGGCAGACCATTTATTAACAAACTATTAGGACATTCAGAATATATCGGAACACGTGTTCATGCACTTAACATATGCATGCGTATAAATATAATGACGAAATGCGAAAATATTTTAATTTTTATCATCCGCTAGGACATTCTCATAACAAATTCGTGTTTGACTGATAGTTTGTTAGGAAATCTGATCATTTAGTTCGTAAAATGCCTGCAGTAACAGGAATACGAATAATTTGTCTGGATTTTTAAAAATAAATTAGCTATATCTCTAATAGTATAAACAATGTCGCTATCCGCGTTTGTCTGTTTTTTTAGAAAACAGGGTTTTCAGGGTTATTTAGAAAATTTCTTCCGGAAGGTTTGCATATAATAAATGCGTAATATATGTATAAAAAGTAGAGAAAAGTCGATGTTTTGTAATCAATCGTAAATAAAATATTGTCAGGCGCTTATATTGCTAACGCTGTCTAAACCTTGTGAGATAAATCAAAATAATTTATTGCGGGATTGTATACCTTGAAAAGTTCTACAGAAAAGTCCAGGATGGCATTTGTCATTATATGATTAGTAGATAGACATTTTTACCTTAGGTTCTCCTAAGGAAAACCCCCAGCAACGCCGGGTACACGTGAGCTAATTTTATATAAGTGAGTTTTCTCCGTGTAGGGATTCTTAGTTTGTTCTGTTTGTGTTAAATATATTTTCCTAATCTCATGTTTGTTGACTGGTTGTCGTGTTGATACTACTTAATAATTTTCGGAATTTCCTCATCGTCATGTTTTTAAGCCATATCTTAATGTTGTTTGGAACTTGTTTATCTCCATGGAATTATCAATTTAATTTGGAAGAGCATTGTATAATTTTTATTTCATGGAATTCATGGTTTTTCTGTCCAAAAGATGCATTTAATTTTGCAATTTTAAAGTTTTTGTCCCTGTAGTGTAGATAAATTAGTCAGTAGGGAACACATTTTTTTGAAAATTGAGTAATTTAAATGTATATTTCATTATTGCTACATCAAAACAAAGTAAAAAGGTGTCTACACGTGTGTCCATTGTACCAAAAAGTATCAAAAAATACCAACTGGACTGTTATTTTTTCAGATTAAATAATGGAAAACTGTTTTTACTAAAGCGTATTCATTATTAATTAACAACACTGTTAGTAATAAACCCATGGTTCACATTATTGACGATTTAATTTAATTAAAACTGAACAACGGCAATAAAAATAAGAAAAAATAGCCAATGTCCACCAAATTTACTTTCAAATATTCTTAAAGCTTTTTTAACATGTCTATAGACAAAATGATACGATTACTTCAAAAGACCCAAAGACCTGGACTATGAAAATGACATTTCGTCGTTCGTGACCGTGAAATTAGGCACAATCTGTTGCACAAGTTTTTGTTTGCTTGTTTATTAGATTTTAATTGAAAGGTTTGTTATGCCGATCTAAGGTGTAGCAACATTTATTAGTTACTTTTATGATTGCTAGTTTTACAGCCCGGTTTCACTGTTTCAAAACCATTTCTTCCTTGAATCGACAAATATCTTAAATACAGAGTGGCTGTTTATCTAACGACAGTTGAACAAATTTTTCAAAGATTCTTAATGAAATGTGATGCTGGGAGATAAAAACTTTTTCCTGCTAAAACCAGAAAAACTACCTGTGCAATTTTATGGACTCAATGGCTCACCTTTAACTGTTACCATTTTTTAAGGTGGACGCATGTTAGAGTTTTTATATGGGCAATATAAACAAATAAAAGATATTCAAAGCAAAAGAGTAAAATCTATGAATAATATTTACTAGACAAATAATAATCATAAGTACCAAATTAAATCAATTTCCGTTATCATAATTGTATAATGGAAAAATTATTATATCAAATTATTATTTGTGATTTTTTAAGCAACGAAGAAAACATGTCTGCCAACCAGCTACACAATTTTACAACTGTTTTACAAAAACACTAAAGGTTTTCTACTGTATTATTGACAATTGACAAGTATTTTAGAATATTCATTTATTTTTTCATTTTTTTAATCAAAGCTCTGGGAAAGCCGTAACTCTGATTTGGATTCCCGACAAAAGAAGAAGCATTCTACCCTTTTGATACCCTTATAAACCATATTCCCATATCTGAAATTTTTTCCATCCTCAAAGAAAGATTTTTTTATTTAATTTTTTTTTAATTGTTATTAAGTTTAATTTGTAGAACTCCATTTTAATTTTTATTTTTTATATATTCAATAATATTGTTATTGGGTTTATAAAAACAGTTTATTTTTAAACAAGTTCTGCTGTGTAATTATGATAATGCCTTCAGAGGGCGTTTGCCTCCACAGTTTGATAATGCCTTCAGAGGGCGAAACAGCTGTCACGCGTAATAATAATTACACAGCAGAACTTGTTTAAAAATAAACTGTTTTTATAAACCCAATAACAATATTATTGAGAATATAAAAAAAAAATTAAAAAAAAAAAAAAAAACGATTTTTTAATTTTTTTTTTTATTTATTACATTACATTAGATACATGTTTATCGTAAAAATTACAAGATAATAACATTGCAATAACTGTATAAGTATATAAAAAATAAGTACAAGTGTTATTATGAATTGTAAGTCGATATTAGTTCCAAGCTAGGCAGATTGCCCGTTCTAAGGAACCAAATGCTGTTAAAATTGCTAAAAATTTATTCTGTAAAATTAAAGTATTGTTTTTTTTTCCAAATTGAATATATATTAAGTTTTTTTTTTTAAATGAGCCATTAATAGGTAACCATGTAAAATTTTAAGTCACATTATTTAATAGTTTTTCAGATCCCGCAATGTTTGGTCAGAGTATTGGCACATTCTTCTCATCTCTTCTAAGTCTGAATCCGACTCCAATCTTCCATACACTCAAACTAATTTTGTATAAATTTGACAATTTATACAAAATTAATATATAAATCGACTTCCCTCAGTCCATAATTTGAACTAGTGGATTAGAACACTCTTGAAGGATGAAAGCCAGAAACATTTAGAAAAAAAATCTTAGCTGATGAATTCAACAAAGACATTCAGATGTCGATATAGCCTCCATTTATTTGAAAATCATTGAAAATAATCTTTAGCCGAGCGGTAGCGTTTATCTTACAAAAATACATTTGATGTATTTAATTTTGATTCTAAAAACTAAGAACATACTTTTTTATCATTGTCGAAAAACTATTATGAATTGTGAAAAGAAAATTGTCGTTTATTTGTCAGTTGAAAATCTTTTTTTTACTGTAACATTGTGAAATAATGTACTTTTTAATACTTATTAAAATTTTGTTTTTTGCTGTTCACTTTTCTAACATGAGTTAAAATAAATGTGATTTGTCAGAGCTGCTATTTTTTAACAGTGAAAAACAATACATTTATTTTATCAAACTCAATAACTTCAATAAAACAATTGTATTAATATTCGATACTTCAATGAAAGTGGAATAATGTTTCCTAGGTATCATAAAGTAAACCTTAATAAATGTTTACTTTAACAAAAGTAAATTTTAACAAATGTTTACTTTAATAAAAGTTTACTTTAGTAAAAGTGTAATTTAATTAATTTTTACATTTTATAAATATTAATACGATGGAGTTCCAGCAAGTATTAACAGTTTAAAAATTAGACTCTCAAATAACCTACTATTAAACCCTTTTTCCAACTGCTGGTAAATGTCTCACAAGTTTTCTTAAATGAATTCGTTTACCTTCTAAACGTACACCTCATATATTACAATCATTACTAATTATTATTTCCTCTGTGATTAAAATGAATTTATCTTAACCCTTTCTCAACCATGATCAGAATCGACACAATACTTATTTAAGTAAATTACGAACAGCCAAGAAAAATATTTAAAAACCGATACTAGGTACCGTCGTTATTAGCAGAAGAAGGGGCTGAGAGATTGGGCGCACTGTTCAGGGCCCGCAAACACTTAATCGTACACAACTGCTGACCCTGTACACATCGCAAGTGCGCTATACTGTTGATTTGGCAGCTCCTCTGGTCTGGGGTCCCAAAATACTTGAAAAAACCTCTGACTATAATGTGCAGAGACGGGCGGTCTGTATGTCAGATTCCCATATCTTAACAGACGGATTGCAATCTTTAGAGTACAAGTGTCAGGTAGGAATGATATCCTTGTTTTGCCGGTACAACAGTGGAAGATTCTCCGAGGACCTACCGTCATTGATCCCTTCGGCACCAGTGCATGGACGGTTAACATGCCAAACGCGCACTCAACACATGTACACGGTTGACATTCGTCACATCAAAACGGGTCGTATCTACGACTCGTTCTTGTATTCAACTGCTCTCCTCTCACCCCTGTTTCTTCTCCCTTCTTCAACATGGGTCTCTTCAATCCTTCCTTTATCAAACAGACCCTCCACACAGCATCCCCAAAGATGCCTTGAGAGGCTTGAGGTATATTATTTTCCTCCGAGCCTCCTGTGTGGAGTGAATGTTTTAAAAAAATAACCATCGATTTGCGACGCCTGGGTCGAAACTATACACATTTTGTCATCTCAGCCATTAACTTTCTTTAGTTATTTTTCCGGTTGTTTTTGGTATTTTGCATTATATATGTAATAAAACAAAAACAACAGAAATGAGTTCTCATCGTTTAACTGTAAATTGTCGACTGTCAATTGTCATCCGTCATCTGTCAACTGTTACATTTTTAGTTATTTTTTAACCGTTCGGCATATTTAATGACACCGTAAACTTTAGTAATTAATTCATACGAGAAAGGGTTAACGTTAAAGTTACGGGTAACTAACAGAGATTGCATATACTTCCGCGTTTAAGGTAAGCAGACACAAGTAATTGTAACGATATTACCACGAATCCGGGAACCCATTTTCCAAGGGCAGTCCACTTCGCCTGCGCTAACTATCGATCCGTTCATTTCTTAGAGTTTGCAATAAAAACATTTTTGATTAAAATTCAACGGAAATAGAACGTTAAGTTATTAAAACTACTTTTAATTACAAAAAATCAGCCTAATACTTTATGATTTAATGAAAGTGATACTAATATTTTGAATAAAAATATAAATTAGTTCGGAGGCAGTTTTTTTACGTTCAGTTCAACAAATTAATTATAAAAAAAGCTTCCGAATTGAATATTAATATCATACAAAAATGCTATGTTTGAATTTCGCGTTTTTCGAGTCATGAAGATTGTTTGTATATTTTTTCGTTTTTCTGTTTTCGCTTCATTCCACAAAGCATTTTGTCATAAATGATAATATTATTATAGTCCAAAGTCCTGTTTTAACTCGAAAATTTTGCATTTCATCTGTCTGTAATTTTTTTGTTACGTTTCGGCTCCGGTTTCATTGTGGAGGCCGTTATAATGGTTCAGTGATAATTCTTTTTTCAAATGTGAAATCGTCGTGTTTATTTAAGTAGGCAGGTACTTAAGTACCTACATACATCTTATGTTTTAAAATAAAAGCAAATTAGTAACATACTTTTTTGGATGCCAGGTCTACTGTTCACAGAACTACTGGTATATTTTTGGATCATTTGAAAACGTGAAAACCTTTAGCATCACCAAATTATACAACCTAAAACAGTGCTTAGAAATGGCAGTTTCCACGATGTAACTTATTATTATTTCAGTACTTAACTAGAATGAGATATAATATTTTTTCAAAATTAGAATATTTATCAATGCGAAAATTCTTTTGTCTTGAAATTATCACTGATCTAATTCATGAAGAAATCACTCACATCCAGGGGGGTATAACTCCTATAATCCACCAATGAAAAACTCTGAAAATCTATGGAATAAGCTTTCAAAGTTTTTCATTGGTGTATAGTCTAATAAGTAGGCTCCGAATGATAATTTTATTGTCTATATATTGGCATTTCTATGGTTTTTTAGGTTCAATTTGTTCCATACAAAAAGCCCGAAGGTATCAATCTGTAGAAGTTGATTTGTGCTCACATCTTATCTGACCGATTATAAAAAGGAGCACCTGGTTCCTAGAACTGTGTGAAGATATTTAAATAAAAGTGATTTTCGAATTAATAAAATCAAAAGAAAGCAATAACAAAACAAAAAAGACATAATTTGAGATCTGAAGTTACGACAAACAGTGATGTGCAACCTTTTTAATAATATGTTTAATTTGTTTTTCCAATATTTTTGAAAGGTTAGATTACACCTTTTACCTAAATACCGATCAAAAGAATAATAACAAACTCTGCTCCATTTTGTAAATTGTGCCGCGGGTTGTGCATCACTGATGTCATACTTATCTCTTAAATACTGGACCAAGATTCTTTGCAAAATTTATGTTTTTAGATTGGTTAATAAATTATTTACGACAAAACGAAGATATATTTTATTTAATATATGAACAGATTACAATGATTTACAAATGTAGATATTTCGCGGCTAATTGGGGAAAATGATATTTTGTTACCCTTTGTACTATGCATAAAAAATCTTGTCTTAAACATTAGTTTACCAAAAAAATAATAATTAATATGATATTTTTTTAACGAAACTGCCCAACTCAATTGAAAAATTATTTCTAGTTTTTGAATTGAGGAGTGGCGTCATTATGGTTTATAAGTTGCAAAATTTCGTTAATTGAGGTACATAATAGTTGTAAACTTTTCAACCTGATGATAAATTTAAATAACATAATGAAAGTAAGAAAGATAGTTACAACAACAAAAAATACAACTTAAATAATATAATAGTTTTTAAACTTAGAAAACATAAGAAATAGGAATAAAAAAACATGTTAACTTTTAGGTAGGTAATTATAGAGCTGGTTGTAAATTGTTCATGACAGAACTGGCAATATTGTAAGAAAATGGCTACTTAATAAAATGCAACAACAATAAACTCGTAATAATAAAATCAATAACACTCCTTATTATTATGATGTTATTAACCGTTTAGATTTAGATGTATAACAACAGAACAGTCAATCATAATTAAAGCATAATAACAAATCATTACCACACTAACTAGGTTACAAACCAATTCTTTGGAACTTTGTAATCATTCAAAAAGATGGCTGCCAAAAATGTGGCAAAAAATGGTTGCAAGGTATTATTGTTGATCCTAAATATTCAATATGAGATTGACACAGATGACGTATCTATTAGGTACCACAGTGATTGTGTGGTTAAAGACGTTGTCCCGGTGAGACGGAGATTCTGGATTCGATTCCCAGTTTAGACCGTTATTTTTTTATTTGTCTGTGTCTTGTTCTTTTTCATATTTCGATTAGTATTATCTTCTTCTTCAGTGAAAAATAACCATGTTATTTACATTATGATGGGCTTGAACCACAATTTGTGATTTGCAATCGATACCACCGGCAATACCTACATATACATCATAACAGTTAATCAATGCAGAACTTTGTTGACAAATACGTAATGATGGTTAGATAAAATATTACGGTATCTAACTGCCTGTATTTTCTGGCCACTGTCCAAAGCATTCCGAGAGCCAATCGATCCATATCATCATTGTAAAACACGCGATTAAATGCCGTACATCATCCATAATAAAGTCCACTTTCCTTTGAGTGCGTTTTATTGAGATAATAAAATTTAAGGATTAATGTTTGTAAATGTTTTGTTTCCGGCAAAGGAAAGTGTTCCGCGTTGAGAAATATAAGCGCATGGAACGCCTTTGTTACGTAAATTCTCCTTTAAATTGATATAATAGCATTGCTGCATTCGCCTACGAGTAGATGACTAATACAGCTAGGATGCAATAAAGGTACTGCATCGGCTCGATAAGCAAATATACAGATCCGGAAATAATTCCAATAATATTATTATAACGATCGAAAGGCGAACTGGGTCAGCAGATCTGGTATTCTGTATCTGCTAGTTATATATAATTTAATACTGTTGCTTTGGGCTTAATTAAATGTTACAACAGAGTTTAAAGTTACAACTTACAAATATTTAATAAAATACCACTCGTTTAAAATGGAGCGAAAATCTCTTGATAAATGCTTAAGTTACATTTAAAGATATACTGTGATTTTTTTTCATACAAATATCATATAAGGTAACAAAATAAAATGTGTCCTTAATAATTTTCGTAGCATAGATACTACCATTTTTAATCTGCCGAGGGAATTTCATATGATTACCGTTTCGACTCAACAATTATAAACATAGATATTATCTTCAAAAACAATAAATATTTTTTGGGAACTTAAAAACTTATAGTGTTAAAGAGATGTTTGTTATAAATCTGTATAAAAACTCAAAGTGTTAAAGAGATATTTGTTGTAAATCAGTATAAATTCTGAATGCGGGGGCTTAAGGAGGCTATTAAATTGGATTTATTTTAATGGAAGTTAAGTCAAATGAGCGTATGATATGTTTCTTTAGATTTAGCCTTAGATTAACTGCCTAATATTATTATGTTTATGAACAACAACAAAAAACAAAATAGCATAACATTCATAAATCATCTGCTGACTATCGATTGGTTTGTATGTTTTAAGGAATCATCGGTCACACCCTTTGTACCTATAGTGTTGTTCTATCTCATTTCATATATTTAATCTTCTGGTAATATTCATTAACCTGGGCCTTTAACAGACTTTTACTTATCTATCTATCTTAAGTTAGACCATATCGTTGTAAGTTCTAGTGTTCAAACATATATAGGGTTTTCCAATAAGAGGTTATTTTGATATTCAATCGTAAAAGATCAATGGTTTCGTTGCTTGTGTGGCACGTAGCGCCGTCTTTTTGAAAGTAAACATTGTCCAGATCAATATTTTCCAATTCCGGCCATAAAAAATCATTAATCATCTCTCGATAGCGCAATCCATTCACCGTAACTGTTGCTCCAGCTTCATTTTCGAAAAAGTAAGGTCCAATGACTCCGCCGGACCATAAACCGCACCAAACAGTCACACGTTGGCTTTTCAACAATAACTTTTGGGTTTTCCGAGCCCCAGATGCGACAATTTTGCTTGTTGACGAAGCCACCGAGGTGGAAATGGGCCTCATCACTCAAGATGATTTGAATTTGATTCAATCAAGTGAATTTTAATAATTTCAATGCGTTATTAAAGCGTGTGTCGTTCTATTTTTATCAATGGCGTAGTTTCTACTTGTCAAATGTTAAAAAAAGACAGCTTCAAAAGTAAAAACTACCGAAATAGCGGGCTATTCAAAACAACACCTCTTATTGGAAAACCCTGTACAATTCTGATATATTTTTGCTTGCGTGTCCGTATATGATACATTTGTATCTCTTGATTTGAAGAAATACGCCAATAGGGTTCCAACATCTAAAAATGAATTTACGTAAGCATATGATAATATGTAACCTTTATCTAATAGCAAAATTGCCCCTAGGTATCGAAAATCGTTGGACTCAGCTTGTCAACGCTGATCGAAGAAAACAGCCATAAATTAAAATCGTTGGTTTCATTTGTTAGTGTCACGAGCGTTGGTCATTCCATCTGAAACTAGTATTTCCGCCTTTTGATCCGATCTACTAGAAAAACAGTGCCTGCTTTTCTTGTCCGTAGCTAATAAACTAATAAGTCAAACCCTTCACGTCGGCACACTTCCTCGAATGGTGAACGTAATGCTGGTGGTATGCGGTGGCAGAAAGCATATTGATGTTGATTATATTTTTTCTTACATATCAGACATACTTTGTGATTCACAGGTAACAGTAACAGTAACAAGGAAGCACGAACACAAAAAAAAACATAAATAACCTGTCTCTGAAAGAATGAGAGAAGTATCACACGGTGAAGAGTTTTTTCGCAATAAAATAAAGTGTTTTCTTCTTCAAATATGTTCATCGGAAAGTTATTCGTTTACGTGGACAATATTTTAAGCCAGAACTTCTTAATAAATGTATTTTAATATCTTTTGAAGGTCACATATCAATGTAATGTTTAATCATTTCTCAATATCTTGGTGGTTAGAGCGTTGTAAGACAAAGATCCTGAGATCGGTCATTAGTTGCAACCGTTACAATTTTATTTTATTTATTTATTTAGAATTAACGGGACAAATGCCATTTACATACACGATAGTTGTTGACAGTCATTCTACAATATAGAAGAAAAAAAAATAGTATAATTAACGTTAGTGAAAGGAATGGAGAAAAACAAAAACTAAAAACATGTTGACCTCGTTAAAATATGCGTTCCTCAAATGTTTAATTATTATGTACAGCTTTTTACTTCAATATAGGCATATTATATACATCAGCTAACATAGCATAAGAGTTAATAATGATGTTTAATTTATTAACAACAGAATTGTAGCCTGTAACGGTACTATAATTGTCACAATAATACATACTAGACCTTGATCTAATGGTAGGAACATGAAAGTGAATCAACATTAATATATCAGGGCTATCCAACTGATATTTTCACAATTTTATAAAAAGAAATAACACATTATATTAATGTACCTATTTTGTTAAGTTATAAGTTTCAATTGCATTTATCAATATTATTTTATTCTAAACGATGAAATAGAAGTTTTTTTAAACTTCATTTACCTTCAATATAGGGTTAAATAATAGTTATTAGTTTTTCCATGTCTTACTAGTATTGCACTACTCTGTTACAATAATTTGTATCTGGTGGTCTGGAGAAGTGACCCAACTGAACTCTGCGCTAGACAATGGAAAATTATATATTTAATACTAATTACTACATAACCTAAACTGAATTTCAACACTCTAACTTTCTAAATTTAGAGATTATTTTTCCTTCTTATTGAACAATGGAGATAAACAACATGGCGTTTTGCCTTATTGGCCAGTTAAAGAATTCATAGCTCCATAGCTCACAATAGAAATCACGTTAAGACTTGAAGTTGTATTTACCTAAAAATTCAATCTAGAAAACTATTCAAATTTCATAACGCCAGAGCCCACGTTTGGAGAGTTCTTTTCTACTGCTTTATATAAACTGATTTCTGCTCTGTGGTTGACACAAGTAAATGTATTGTATTTGGTCTTCTTCTTATTAGAGTTTAGTTCATTGCTAATTCTCGCCAAAATGTGAAGCTACAATGTGTTGGCTTAGAGCCATCGAATAAAATTACTTTGCTCTTACGTATTGAATTACGTCCAGTTTTACAGTAACATTTTGAAAATGTATAGGACTGTGGTCGTGGCTCCGCACTTGGCTGAAGAAATAAGCTGACGCCAGCAGCCGCCTCTCTATACGTCTTTTATTGACAGAAACTACTTAATTACATGAACTAAAAATACGCAGTATATCGTAAAAATCCCTCAACGCACTACACTACGGCTGACGAAGTTTATCTTCATTGAACTCCAATATTGTTTCATAGAATCTAGCCTAAATCCCATCGCTCTCTGTTGAACTCCAATATTGTGTCATAGAATCTAGCCTAAATCCCATCGCCCTCTGTTTAACTCCAATATTGTGTCATAGAATCTAGTTTGAACTCCATCGCCCTCTATTGAACTCCAATATTGTGTGATAGAATCTGGCCTAAATCCCATCACCCTCTCTTGAACTCCAATATTGTGTGATAGAATCTAGCCTAAATCCCATCACCTTCTGTTCTACTCCAATATTTTGTCATAGAATCTAGTCTGAAATCCATCATCCTCTGTCAAACTCCAACATTGGGTCATAGAATCTAGTCTAAACGCCATCGTCCTCTGTTGAACTCAAACCTTCATCAGCGATTTTGGGAAATTCCTCCATTAAGGCAATGGGCAGCTGCTGGTCAATCAGTGAATTCAATAAATCATCATGTTGGTGGACATTCACTACTTAAGTTCAATGAATTCGGTACAACAAAGTGCTTGTACACCGAATTTTTATTGACATTCTAAAATGTATTAGATTTTAAGAATAAGAACATTATTTATTCAACCCCTGTTTCTTCCTTCCAGGAATCTGATGAAGCCAGGATCCTCCGTTCCATGGACCAAGGTGCTGTTCGACGCCACCAGCGACCTGAGACTGGACGGAGAGGCTCTCAGGGAGTACTTCCGCCCCCTCGAGGAGTGGCTTAGAAACGAAAACCTCAGAACTGGAGAATACGTGGGGTGGACTTATGATGGAGACTACTGCAAGTTCAGGTAAATAAAACCTATTTAACCTAGTTTTTGTTCTATCACTTTCAGGACTTCATACCACTTACATAAAGGTGTGTTGTGTTTTGCGGCTACCGCTAAAAACATCACAAAAATTAAATATATATCGTACTTATGCACTTTCACACAAAGTTTGAAAGTGGAAAATAAATTCAGGTAAGGGACACCACTAACAAATGATGTATTGTCTAAAATGGCTTTAGCTATATTTAATTACCAGATCTGAAAAGACGGTTACTTTACAACCATCCACTTCTACTTCCTCTCTCCACATATTTTAGTCTCCGATAATACGACGGCTACCATAGTTCCACCAGCTTCAGGCAGTATCATGCTATTCAGCTGGATCATTTAAATTTAATATCACATTAAAATAAATTGTGTGTGTAATGAGGGTAATAAAATAATTAAATCACTGCCCATAGTACATATTTTAATATCTATAAATTTGCAAACATTAACTACCCAACAGTCAAATCTCAACGCTTTTAATAGCAAGACGACGCCGACGCAACGTTCAAACAGAGTCATGTAATAATTTAAACATATGGGTCATCCTCTCTACACGATTTGAGACAGATCAAAGCGCTTCTTGCTGACATTAATTATTATTATTGGTACAGTTGGGAAATTATTTTTATTGCCAGTCACGAAAAGGTGAACCAAATACCAAAGCAGATAGATAAATTATTGGCTTATCTTAACGTGTTTTATTGCCAGGTGAAGCATATAATATTACCAACGTAGCTCCGATCGGTGAGATGTTCGATCGACATCCAATAGGAAATATTACACGAATTTATCAAATGATGGAGTGCCATCTACACGGTATATTATATACGTCTATAGCAGGGCGCAATATCTTCACCAGAATATTCCTGAAATGTCGCATGAAATCGAGACTGTTCCCAGGGCTTTTTAAAAACAAAAAAATCTGAAAAACTTGCAAATTAATTTTACAACATGTTTATATCGCTGGCGCTGTGCAAATCTGTATAAAAAATGATAACAAATATTACAAAAACATTCAATTTTAGAAGAATAATTATTACAAAGAGAAGAATTACACCCGGGGATATAAATGACTATGAAATTTTTTTAACCGGATTACAAATAATTTGAAGAGATTTTTAATTAATTAGCAATACTCATTAGTCTACGTGCACTTTACAAAGAATCTTTATGTGAATATATATACTAATAGGATTATGGCATCCGGGTGGAAAGGCAAAGACATAGAAAAGGGGAAGGGTGGGAATTAGGCACCTAGCTACTCAGATTCGGTCACCAAACATGGCTTAAGCCATTTCAAGTAAAGTTTAGATTCTGAATGGTGGTCTTTCACCGTGGCGATACCTATATATGCCGCAAATTATTTTTTTTTTACACTTTTAAAATGAGTCATTCCCAGCTAACGTTTGGATTCAAACTTTTCTGTTGCGTGCTAAAAAAGATTCCTGATTTTTTTCTCTCTCACTTAGAAAGGAGATTATCTTTTCAAAGTTTCTATTAATTTGAGTAATTCACTCACTGATCAGATCAGACGGCGTATCCCTGCTCTACACAAACCATCCACGAACTCTAAAAGTGGGTTGCATTCGGCGAACATAATTTATTACGGTTTCATAGAAAGAACAAGTAATATACACTATTTACCCGTCTTAGTTTGCTGTTCCTTGTTCTTGGACTAACATATTCGTGTATTAGGAACATAGCATTATGACTAAGTTATGCAATGGTTATAATTTATGTGCTTCGCAGTTGCAGGTTGTAAAAATATTTAGTATAATCTATATCTCCGATTATCTGTAATCTGCAACAAAGATTATTATTTTCAAAGTTCCCCAAAAATTTTCCGTCAGTGCAAGAATTTTAAGTCTTTAGGAGTATTTGATTTTTTCAGTAATTTAGGTCATTGCTTCAATGGATGGATTTTAACATGATTGAATTGAGCAAATTTCAAAATTATATGAAAAAGTCAGACGAGTTCAGACTTAGAAGAGATGGAAAGTTGAAAGGATAAGGGTAGGCAACTTTAAACAAGACTTGGCAGAAACAAAACTTTTTGTTTTTCTCCATAAATTTTATAACGACACAGAAAAATTGACTTATATTTTATTATATGTATATTCTCTCAAATGATAATGATGCTTGTGCTTATGAGTGGAGAACTTGTATATTACTACATACTACTTGTGTCAAGTTATAAAGTGAAAAATTACAAAGTGGAGTTTTAAAGTGAAAGGTCACAGAATTAATTGAAATATGCTGAAGTTAGTGAAATTATTGTGAAAGTTAATAACTCGCGTTAAAAATATTTTACTAAAACAATGTCCTGCTCCAATAACACCTGCATGAGACCTAGCCTGACGTCCTTGACGACATCATATCATATTTGGAAATCCAAATAGAAATCCATACAAATAAATAAATAGCTAACTAAATATTATAAATATAATTTCTTGCGGTAGTATGTTGAGTCAATGTGTGTGTGTTTTTTATAATATTGACTGCAGTGTGGTAAAGTTGACGAACTCCTGTGAAATGATTGCCCCAGTGAGGCCGCACGCTCGCGCTCGGTTGCCAATAATCTGTGCAGTTAACCCTATGGAAGGCTTGTGGGAGAATAGCCACCACATTATTTTGTCACCATTTGCAAACCGTGCTAAAGCAGTATTCTTTTCACAAAATTTAGACAAAAACCATAGATATATGGTCAAAAATGCCGGTTATGTTAAAAAATAATTAGAGAGACGGTTGTCAATGTTACTCTGTATCGGTTGCAAGAAAGAGTAGGTATTGTAAGTTTGTCGTCTTTAATCAAATCAATCTTTTGAAAGTCAACCAACATTACGGCCTCCGTAGACGAGGGTTAAGGCTCTCTACTACCAATCCAAAAGTCACGGGTTCAAATCCCGGCGTGCAAAGTAAATTTTATTTGATGAATTTGTGTTATTTCACAATTCTTTTGTTTTAAATAATATATCACATTTTTGCGGCACTTTCCAGAGTGGAAGATATTCTCAGTATCGCCCTAGTGTAAGACCACCATTCAGAAATTAGAAACGTTGCTTGAAGTGTATTTGGCCGTGTTTGGTGACTAGATCTTAATTACCAGAGCCACCTTCCTCTTCCCACCACGTTCCCCTCCCCATTACCTTCAGCCTCACAACGTTCTCGAATTAAGAATGCCATAGTCAGACTGGCTGCAGACGATTGAGAACAGTTGAGACTCTTGTGCAGTTTCACAATTTTTTTTATATGAACCTTCAAAAGTAGGTACTGGTAGGTACTTGAAAAGTGATTATGAAAAGAATGCAATCATATACATACATTGAATACTATTTTAAAGTAAGGAAGGGTGAAAAGCAAAAGTGCATATCTATAGGTATTTTTTTCAAATTTTTAATTTTATTTTACCACCTTTTTGAAAAGTGTTGTGGTAAATAATCTCCCAGAGCCCGGTTAGGACCTGTAATTTTTTAAATAGAACAATAGATTGAAATGAAATAATTCTGATTATTGCATTATTTCATTTCATTCTATTGTTCTATTTAAAAAATTACAGGTCCTAACTGGGCTCTGGGAGATTATTTACCACAACACTTTTCAAAAATGTGGTAGAATAAAATTAAAAATTTGAAAAAAATACCTATAGATATGCACTTTTGCTTCTCACCCTTCCTTACTTTAAAATAGTATTCAATGTATGTATATGATTGCATTCTATATCAGGGCTTCCAAAGGGTTAAATTTGCGGGGTAACATAAACATTGCGAGGTTAGTCCATTCCTCATGCCACGCGAGAATCAATATAAAATAGATCACAATCGATGGGAACTCGCGATTACGAAGAAAATTACTATACACTACCTACTAGATACTACGGGTTAAATCGAATAAAACCAATAAGAGGTAAAACGAGGGCTTGGTAGAACGTAAACTCGATTCCATGTCAGAGGTCCCCAAACTTTTAACTGAAGATCTTAAGCATAAATAAAAAAATAAAAAATAAATGCAGCTACGTGAATACTTTTTCTACCAATTTTCATAATTTAATTTGTAACTCTTTATGCCCACAAAATATCTCACTAAGCAATATAATTTCAGTTGAGTGTGCGTAACATTTTACAATTAAAAAATACACAATTCTTATATTTTCAAAACAATGAATTTATGCCGCCGTTCTTGTAACAATTGGCGGTGTAATGATCAGCATGGCTGCGCTCCAATCATTCTCAACTTCAATTCTCGGGAAATACATTTTTTTTTTAATTTCATATCCCGTGATTTTTTATGGGTCTGAGTCAGTGCTAATAATTTGGCTTTCTGGGAAAACTGGGAAATATTATGAAATATAATAAATTTGATAAAGAGATTGAAACATTATTTTATTTTGCCATCTCTTCCTTCATATTTCCCATCTACTTCCCCTCCCCACTCCCCTCAACCTCACGACATACCCTTCCGTCTTTCTCATAAACGACGCATTTAACAATAGAAAGAGATGTAACAACGGACCTCTCAGCGGCTAGTCGGTAGTTCAATTATTAGTTCTGCCGCCGATGGGGAAATATCAAACATTAACGACATCTTGTGATAAAGTTCCTAATGAATACAGTTCAGCGATAACCCATAGATGGCGCTAGTACAGTAGTCAATCATTCTATACGACAAACAAAGTATTAAAATAAGATTAATATTATACAGTAATCAATTATTTTGGGTGGGCATCCAAGATATTTAATAAAATTGTTATAAAAAAAATGTTCTGTAATTATCTGAAATTATTATTAAACATAAAAATTGCCCTTTTTGCCTGTTTTTATGGTAGGTAGGTATAGTACTTGAAGCTTGAATCTCCTTGAAACTTCATCAATAAAATTATTTTAAGTTTGTTTTCGTAGTGTTTTTAAAACTTTCACTATAAATCTGTAAGATATGCATTACGCGTAACAGCTATATCTTCCTTGCAATATTAAAATATCAAAAGGCGTCTTTTAAAGCAGCTCGTCGTAGGCAGTGGCGTGCATTGCTCTATGGCTAAAAATAGACTGCAATTTTATAACATTTTTTTTTAAATTCGAACTGTACAATTTTTTTAAATTTTGATAGTAATATTTAAATAAGATCTGAATATGGCAATAATATGTACGTAATTGGAACCCTATTTTGAAACATTGGTGGGGGTGATAAATACTTAAAAAAACAAACAAACAGTTTATGAAACTATCGAAAAATGGTTGTAATCTTATAATACCAATAAAGCGATATGATAATATTCGATATAATTGGTAACATTTTTCTTGAGTAGGGGTTCTGTTTTTAAAAATTTTATTCTAAAAAACTAATACTTTATGAAAACGGTAAATCGTTTAGTATAGGTAAGATTATGTCCTCAATTTAAAATGATCATTTTATATTGTACAGAAATTACTAGCAATAATACTTACTATTTCACAGCTTTTAGTGCAAACAGTATGGAGATGTGTGGCATTACGCAAAAAACAGATTGGTGAAGTCAATATATCAGAGAACATATAAAAGTATGAATTTGTCAAATAGAAACATTTTATCAATGCAGAATAATTGTAGCATAATTTTTTTTACAAAATTGTGGAAAAAAACTTTATATTAGAGGTTTCACATTTCTTAATTTTTTTTTCTTCGGATAGGCAATTTCAGCTTTTATGGACTGCACTCCACTGGTCGTAGGTCGTAGGTGGTGTTGATTCTTAATACACATATAGAAAAGGGTTAAACCATAAAGACCAATACAATATAATACAATAAAGAACAAAACCCATGCATAAGTGAGTTATCATTTAGTATTATTTTGATCCATCCTCCTTTTTAACTGCAGGCAATAAATTAAATAACGTATGAAAATAAAACACTTTATGAAAAGTTCTTGATATTTCTAGATTGTTCTTACCCAATTCGTATAATCAATCAGAACTTTTTACTAATGTGCCCTGTTACTTTCGATTTTATTGACCTGATACTGCGGGACCGTCATATTATAATGCGGTTATGGAAACTGGAGCAAAACACAACTCTCATTCGTCGCATAACCTTTTTTTATTACAAACAGTAAATAGCACGATGTAAAAAGTTAACAGTCCCTTGACTCGGTCACGAATATTTGGCTTATAGATCATCTAATCTGTTTGTATGGTGTTCACCTTTTAACTGTGTGTTTACAATGGTGTGGTTTGTTTTGAAGACGTTTGAGGCGTCAGTCGAGGAAATGCCCGTGTTTAGTTCATATAGGGTTGCCATCCGTCCGGGTTTCCCCGGATTTGTCCTAGTTTAGAAGGCGTCCGGGGAGCGTCCGGGCGGGGTTTCATTTGTAGTCCGGGTTTGCCAATGGTTTGCCAACGTGGAGAGAATATTCTCATTGATTTCACAACAATGGACAAAAGAAAGAAATTTACTAAACGTAGAAACAATCTCGCCAGTAATTAAAATAAAATTCAATTTCCAAGAATACAGCTGCATTGATTTTTACAAATTCCTTTTAAAAAGGGAAGATATTCTAAAAGCTATCGGAAAGAGTGATAAATACAAAAAAACTGAAAAGTAAAAAGGCAAGAGGCTGAGGAAAAATCTTTAATGGCTAGATAATCAAATAATGTATTTACAAGTGCTATAATTTCTATTCATTTTTGTAGTTAAAGTAATGATTGTTTTAATTACGTAAAAGAAATGTAGAATTTTAATTTTAATTTTTTATTATTTCATAGATTTTTTTAAATTACAATTGTTATGTTTGTTTTTACAACCATACTAGGCTAATGCCCGTGTTAAGGTAATATGGCTGTTGATTAAAATTTAAGGTGATATAAATGAGATTGGATATTATATGTTTTAAAAAAATAATAATGTACTTAACTTACATTCCAGTAAGTCTAAACTTTAAAAAGGGTCAGTTTTGTTGCTTAAGATTTAAGAAGACTGAATTTAGTTCATATTATGTTAAGAGGTATTTTGTTGTGTAAATGGCTGCTGATACAAATTTAAAGAAGATAATTATTATTCAGAGATTATTAAGAGTTACCTCAAAAATTGTAAGACTGAATACTAAAATGGTCTCAGTATTTTTATGATTTTTGTTTAAAAATTTAATTGAATTTTGTTAAGTTTAATATGGCTTAGTTTTCATAACAGTATATTAATAATTTTTGTTTTATTTTAAGAATGAAAAAATTCTAACTGATTATGAAAACAATGTGTAACAATGTGTAACAAACTGTAATAAGATTCTGTTGTGTTAGGTAATAGGTACATTTAAAATGATGATAAAAGATGACAAAATTCAATTTTAAGGTCTGAAAATAAATAAAAAGGTGATTTATGACATTTTAAACTGTCTCTTGACATGTCCGGGTTATGGGATCTAAAATCCGGGGTTTTCACGCTTCTTGTCCTGGTTGCCAAATTTTAGAGATGGCAACCCTAAGTTCATAATATGAGGTATTCTATTATAAATGTGTTTATTGGTCGTGATCGCCTTTCGATTCGTTAATTATGATTTCCTATTATTACGTACAATCTGGCAAACAATTCTCTCAATTAATATCATAAAGCAAGATATTTATGTCAGATGAAATTACATACTTATCTCCTTACCACCATATCTTGTCGCCAGAAGGTGACACTATAAAATATACTTTTTTTTTATATAAAACCGCGCAATAGTCTCTACTGCTCCCAACTGTCTAGAGCCAGTAAGACTACGGCATCCCAAATTGGGGTATGTTGCGACGCTGAATTCAGTGGGGATGGGAATGAGATGTGTAAGAGGAAGGCGTGGATGTACCTGGCTCTTAAGATCTAGTCACCAAACTCAGCCAAAGCTCTTTAAGCAATGTTTCTGTCTTGAATGTTAGTCTTACACCGGGGCGATGCTCAGAGTATCTTCCAATTTGTCGCAAATATACTATATATTATTTTAAATGAGTAAATTGTGAAATAATCCAAATTTGAACACGCGATCTTCAGCTTGCTAGTCGTAAACAAGTAACCTACCTGATAATAAGATGTATACCCAAATTTTGTAACATTCTTTATGATGCACATTTTCATAGCTGGAAAATATAAAAATCCTCAAACGTACCTACATAATAAAATTGTTTTCATATATATTTGATTACACGTTTATAATTAATTATGCCGGTAACAGAGTGAAAATCAGGTTTGAATTAAATTGGTATAACTGGTTTGTGATTCGTTCCGCTATACCGAAATTGACCGGTTGACTCCATTAACCAGCGACCACTTTAACCGGCCGCGGCGCCTACTTCAGTTATATAACTATTCAAATTTGCTCTCTTAAAGAAAGTCCAATATAACGAAACACAATGTATGGTATTATTGTTCAATGGTGCAGTATTTCATAGTAAATCAATTAAAATGCCCGATTAACAGTACCGGATCTAACGTAGATGCAAATGTAACGTGTAACCAGGGCGATAAATATTTTCGTTTAATTTTGGCAATACCATCAACACAAAGCATACTCTGAAAATTGTATATTTTTAAAAAACAACTGACATCCGATACGTGTGTGCCGTAATAAGCGCATTTCTTGAACCTAAAAGAGCTATTCGAAGACAATTTGGAACAAGGAGAAAGGTGTAAGAAAAGTGCCAAAACCTAGTTGAATTTTTTATGAGTATCCCATTCTTTGTCTCTTCAAATACTCAAAATTCATTGGCCAATATAACTGCATTAACCACATAAAAATATAATAGTTCATTATGCACCACTGTCCATTTAAAAAATAGCCAGCCAATTTCCCCTCACCCTAAATTTGACGACAATACCATTCATACAAAATCGCATTAATGCTCTGTCCATAGCTTTAGGTCCATGATTACCCTTCACCCTAAATTTGGCGACAATACCATTCATACAAAATCACACTAATGCTCTGTCCATAGCTTTAGGTCCATGATTACCCTTCACCCTAAATTTGGCGACAATACCATTCATACAAAATCGCAATAATGCTCTGTCCGGTGCTTTTTATGTCCATGATTACTCTTCACCCTAAATTTGGTGACAATACCATTCATACAAAATCGCACTAATGCTCTGTCCATAGCTTTAGGTCCGTGGTGCTTTTGAAATGATGTCTATCACACAATGTTATCTTTTTTAGCCGTTCTCAGTTTCACAGGTTAGTAAAGGCAATATTAGGAGAAATAAACAAAAGTTGCACTGTACAAGCCTTTTAAGCGTAATTTAATGTCTACGTCGTAGATCATTTGATTATATCTGATAATTAAAATTGTTTTTATTATTTAATTTCATATTCGGGGTGTTAGAGCTACTGGCAATTGCGTTGGTTTTTTAAAATATTTAGTGGTTGAAAATAATTTTAAGGTTTATTTTTGTGTATTTATAGTACAATAGGGCGCAAAATGTCGTAGGTCCGGCCCAGCCGATTAAGATAAGCTCGTAACAACTGTGCTTCCGGTCAGTCCGGCTTTCATACGTTGGTTATGTTATGACAAATAAGTATTATTGTTTTCTTCGACAAATAATATAGTTTTGTTATGATATGGTACAGTTATTTGGTAACAGACACGTTCTGAGAGAATATGCAACTCAAAACAAGCGATTACGAACGTTTGAATTGAATTATGTAAAGTTATTTAGCGTTGAGATTAAATTATCAAGGCCGACGTTATTTGATGAGATTCATAAAAAATCATTTTAGATTATTAATTATAAACAAAAAAAGTCTAATATCGTAATTATCTGTTTTCGAATTATCATTTTTTAATTATATTTATGTACGCGTTGCAGTTTGTTGTAATTAATTATTTTTTACTCAACAAAATTAAACACGTTTTTTGTATAGACAACCGATAAAATCTTAGGAAATATTATGTAATTTTTTTTTTGATATTAAATAATTTTTTGTAAGAGTAAAAATGGAGAGTGTGCTAATTAAATTAATATAATGTTGCAATGGGGAAATCAGCAACGTATCGGCACATTGGATTGAAGAAAAGGAAGAAAATAAACACGACCCGAAGACCTAGACAATATTCTGGTTAAATCATCACAAAGCCTAATATAATCATCAGCATTGTCTGAAGAAGTCCTCACCGAATGTAATAAATGCCTCCACCCTCACTAACTGGCCTCGTGTATCTTATTTCCAAGAATATTGTCACGTTCTCCACGCCATCCAGCCACCTATAGTTTTGGTCTTCCAAACCTACCTCTTGTTGTTTTAAGGAAACTTTCTTCGATGTTTTGTTGTCTGAGCAATTATGAGCAATTACCAAACACTATTTATCATGACAATACTGATTTTTTTACATTTTACCTGTCTAATTGTTATGTTTTTTTTCTTTCAGTATCGAAACAGCCGGCCTTCAAGTATACGGAGGTTTTTACAATGATGCCATCACACACTTCAGCGCCCTCAGCTTCTGGTCAATCTTCATCTCTTCCTTCATCTGCACCATCCTGTTAGGAAGAAGACATTAACACAAAGGATATTAACTTAACTTCATAGATAATAGAATCAAACGGAGATGTGGCATAAATGCGTGCCGTCTTTGGACGAACTACGACCAAACTGCACTGACTATCAACACGAGGCGCGGCGAAGCCAATTATTAAAGTGATGCGTTTGGTGCGGAGGTAGAAAGAAAACGCAAAGATTTGCAAGAGTATGGACGGTTTTGTATTGTTAAAGGTTTTTGGCCCATCTCTCTTATTTCTTTTATCAAAGCTTAACATTAACAGAGATGAATCTCATGTGTCAATTCGTTTTTTTATGAAGTACTTTATATTTTAATCGAATAAAAATAATTATCTCCAATAATATATTAAAGAATTAATAATAAAAAATCTATAATATGTAATAATAAGTTACTTTAGGGAGTTATGTAGGGAGTCTTAATAGAATATTTAGGTGAAATGGTTTATAATCTAGGTAGGTGCGTATTCGTAGGTACTTATTTATTCATGAAAAAATATTAAAAATTGTTACTTTAATAATTGAGAAGCCCATTTGTAAAGCTTTTTAAATATGCGAAAATGTAATGGCAATATATTTGATTTCTATAATTTTTATAACACGAGAAGTACGAATTTATTATAAGTTACTAGTATAATACAAAATTGTAAATGAAAAGACAACTATATAATTTTCATCTGTGTGTTCAACAATTAATGTTTTTCAATATCGCGTTACATTATTTTTCATTGTGTTTTATAAAAAAAAACAATATCATTTCCGATGCACCTGTGTCCAGGGCCCCGACACATACTCGTACATATAATAACCCTATCTTATTCAAAATAACATTATATTAAATGACATTACCGTGTCACGTTTTATTTTCATTTTCATTTTTTTCTTACTCAAATTCTTTAGAAAAAAAATGCTAATCATTATGTTACGAATATCCGTCTTCGGCTTTGAGTTATATAATATGAGTATATACCGCCATGACCTTTTGGATTTCGGTCTTAATTCTAAATGCAATCCTTCCAAATAATATCCATAGATTCTGTAATTATCTTATAATTATATTTAATACGGTAATGTATTTTAAATAAAATAATATATTTTCTTAATAAATTATTATAAGCAATAATTTGTCGCCTGCAATATCAATACAAATTGAAAATATCTCCCTAGTAAAAATAAATGCCGCCGTCAGGAATTGAACCCGCGCCTTCTGATATCCGGTCAGACGCTCTGGACCACTGAGCCACGTCGGCTTTCTTATAAACATTAGTTTATCATTAAAAAAAATTATAATAAAATATTTTCGGTTGAAATTTGATGAAAATAACACATATTTTTGTTTTTATTATATTCATGTTACCATGTATTAACCAAATATGTTTCGAAATATACCTACCGTTGAGTTGTGTTTTCTTAACATTATAATTATGAAATCTTTTTGTATATAATTTCAATAAAATTAAAAATAAAATTAACGTCCTTTTATTAGCACCCCTGCCCTATTACCCAGTATCTGCTAGTTTTTTCTAAATAAATTTCCCACAAAATAAATCACAATAAACCCATTACTGATCCAAGTTAAATTTAGTAGAATAAAATGGCCGTTTTACCGGCAGTTTTATGAAAGCATTTTTTATTGCATCAGTTTAATAATTAATAATATTGGGATGGTTTATATAGCGCCGTTTTTGTGCAAAATCACTTCAATCAATCAAGAGCGCTGTACAAATATAAAATACACTTCTACAATGATCTACTAACTATATATGGAGATAATATGCAGTACAATACTTACCTGGTAGGTCACTTGAGATTAACACTTAATTAACATTAACTAATTGTTTATTGGCAAAATTTAGATACAGGATTAAGGACATAATTGGAAAATTTAATATAATTGGAGTTTTTGTAAAGTATGCAAGTCATAAAACAATATTTAGAGCTTCTCTCGGTTTCCTGAAATAATGAGTTGTAAATTTACAATATCTTTCAGAGCGATGCGGTGAGTGGAATTATGCATTATATGAAAATGTACCCAATATTTTCAATAAGGCAGGCTGAGTAGGCATCGCGTTTGGGTCCAACCCAGGCGTCGTGAGTTCAATTCCTCGGCTGGCTAAGTCCTCCATAATAACACAATCAATTTTTCCCGCTAACTGTGGTGGCAGGATATTTTCAAATATTGTCAGTTTATTCGTAGCCCGGGAATGTTTGTCTTTCTATAAAAAAGAAAAAAAAATTAAACTCAATTTACGATCTTCAAAACTTGAAACGACGACTTGATTAATTAGTGAAAACGTCTCGGTCTATTGAAGAGAATTTAAAAAATAAAATCATTGTTAAATTATTCGTTATTATCATCAAAATCGAGTGATTATAATCCATTTAAACAGATTTTAGGCTCGGTGTATAAAGCCAGCCGGTCATGTCTTAGAATATTTACCGCCTTTGATACTTGGATATTTTTTATAGCGCCGTTTTTGCGAAAAATCACCTTAATACAAATATTACTTCCTAGGCTTTATCTTATTATGTACAAACATGTCTATAGAAATGTGTAAATATAATGTATTTTGATAAAACATGTTCGTGTAAAGAAATCTATTTTTTTTTAAATGAATACACCTATTTTCATTTTCATTTCCGACATCCGATCAAGATGAAATTCAGCAGATAGACTCGTTTTCGATGACAATGCATTCTATACACACGCGAACACATTATACGCATTTCTCTGAAATGACATTACAGCAGTTTTTTTTTCTTTCCTTTTTTCGTAAAATATATTTGTATAAAGTTTTTTACATGCTTTTCGACTACCACACTAGACACATATCCGTATTATGGTAGTCGAAAGTTAATATACGAAATAAATTACGGTCCTACCCGATCGATATTTGGCGAGGTTAGAGAGTTGCCGACTCCAGTGCCTGAGTAGGAAGGTTCAATACTCATTCAAACCAAAATATTTAAATTGATGTATCATAATAAAAATCGTTGTTTTTTGCGAGTTGAGTTTTTGATGTTGTTTATTTAGTATATTTTATGAAATAAATTGTTGCACTTTCTGATTCATATCAGTTACCTAATGAAGGTAAGTTTGATTAAATTGTGTAATTGTGTACCACTGTAATCTTGAAAACCAGAGCACCATAGTATATATTATTAGCGACGCAAATAATATAAAGTTATTATGTTCCTTTCATTACCTGCCGGGCTGGTGTAATATCCGGATCAGAGAGCAGTTTCGCTGCACCTAAGTAAGCACTCAGTACAGTCAGATAATACCTTAGTTCTGCTCTCAGCAGATCATCTGTCCCCCAGTCAACATTCTAATTTAAATATGTGTACAGATGCGAAGTGCTTAACTCGATCAAAACACAGCGGACATGCGGAATTAGGGCAGGAAGTTGTTCATTGAACGGGCCCGCCTAAATACCCGATACTGACACATTCGCATGCATGGCGATGTGACTACTTGATACTGCCAGTACACCCATTGGCAAAACACTGAACGCATTATCACAAGAAGTGTCATTAATACCGGTTTGAACGCAAACTGGAGGACTAGCACAGCCACGTGTGACACCTGAAATCGACAACTAAACAGAAACAATAAGACAAAGTAAGTTGTAATTCAATCAATGTCGAGAAAAATAGCGCAAATCAACAGATTTTATCCATGGCATTGATATATTTTTTACAAATAATTTTATTTTTCAAAAAACGCTTTTGGTTAAAAATTTCATATTCCAATTTTAATATTTTTGTTTTCTGACTGATGGGCTGCGCCAAATAAGATTTTAGGCTAAGAAAAAAGTCACTTATCGACTAATAACCGACTTTCTTTTATCGAATCGACATGCCAGGGCCTTTGACTATCGCCATGACTTATCGACTCCTATACCCTCATGTATGCCTCAATATGAATGTGTCATCAATTTTAGCAAAAGTAAGAAAAAATTGAGCTTTTTTATAGTTGTACCACATCCCAGGCCCTGAGGAAAAAAATAATAAGGGCGTTTGTCATCTTTGGGGATGCTGTATGGAGGGTCTTTTCAAGGAAAGGGAAGTTAGGAAGTTCAGGGAAGGAAAAACTTATGGGGTGGTGTGAATCTGGGGTCAGTGTGTCCAGGAGTGACAGACGTTTGAATCCATCCCTCCCACTGCGGTGCAAGGAGAAAGGGTCAAGAGAGTCCTGCTGGAGAGGTCAAATGGTCTACCTCAACCAGTTTCTCACGATCCGCTCGCCACACAGTAAGTGGGCATCCGCCGCCAAGACATAGAAAAACTTCACCCCACTAACCCTGGCACCCCTGCTAAGTCGAACGCTTGGGACGATCTATGGCAAAGGTGTTGGTTATCCAATAAATGGTTCGCGGGGCGGCGGTACACATACCCGCCTCCCAAATTGTCGATCTTACTTCTGTCATGCGGATATGCCCACTGCCCACAACACACTTCTAACTGTATATATATTCAGTGGTGAAAATTTGCCACTTGCGATACAACACGATACACGATGATTTATGGAAATGGCAAGTGACTATGAAGAATGGAAATATCCAGTGGCTAGTTGGAGGTTAGAGGGATTAGCCCACGACACGACCAACGACCATGTGTCAAAACGCAAAAGTCATCTATCAGTGAACTCATCTACGAGTAAAACAGAGCTGCGACTCTAACGCTACTCCAGACACCGTCACCCTGTCTATAAATAGGTCTAATATTTATAATAATGTATATGCCAATCATTTTATTTATATAAGATTATTAAAAAATTACATAATTATAATTTTTTATACTTCTTCACCCGCTAAACTGCCAATAACCAGTTTGTCAGCAGGATAATTCCACAATATTAAATATAACACTAAAACACACATCTAACGAGAAGCCACAATATAGAAAATAGGTACAGAAGAATAACATTTCAAGTGACAACAACACAATGTCATAAAATACATATACAGATAAATATAACTCAGTTAACAAGTCAACATGCTCATAGACATACACATCCTCAAAGGCTCACAACATACTTAAGCACATTCATATTCATACAATTACATGCGTGCAATGGATACTAAATTATTTATAAGCAATATCAATATTTAAAAAATCTTGATATATTACCCATTTTTTTTAGTTCAGTGGTCCAATTTGATTCGTTTTTTGTATGAATCTTATTGAATATAGAAGTTACAAGATAAGTGAACCTTCATTTTAAAAATACATAAATCTTGTTTTGTGTGTGATCTAATTATTATTTATATATGGAATCCGACAATTAATAGTTTTATTTGTTTATTTACTGTACAATTATCTACCTTTAAATGCAGAGCAAAACTTTTAAAACAAAACAATTATACATGTATATATATAATCACTAAAATTTACAATCAGGCAATAGGAAACAAAGTGACCTACCAGTGGCTGAAGTGACATCGCGTTTGGGTCCCACCCAGGCGTAGTATGTTCAATTCCTCGGCTCCTCAGTCACAACACAAGCAAAATTTTCGGCTTACTGTAGTGGTAGTAGGAGATTTTCAAATATTGTCAGGTTATTCGTAACCCGGAAATGTTCGTATTTCTCTAAACAAATGTTAACTATATATTTTTAAAAAACATATGAAATAGTTTTGTGTAAGCTCTTTCATGGCTATTAAAAATAGCTACTTCCGCATATTAGTTAATTAAGCTATGCATACGTGGTATAAGGGAGTTTATAAACCAATTGGTATTGACCTTATTGTTTTTTTTTATTTTATTTTATTTAAACGCCCATAGGGCTTTTACATACAATGCTATTATGTTTTTTAAATACAATAACAATAAAGAGTTTACATAATATATAAGAATATACAGATTACATAAAATATAAGATTGAACAATGCATAGGTTAACAAAATATAGGTAACATGAAACAAGAGTTTACGAAACGTAGGTAACATGAAATTTAAGTAAATGAAATAAAAATATATGATCTGCCAATATCCTCCAAAACAATTGAATAAAAAAGGATGAAATTGTTGTTCACATTAGCCTATAAACTATGTAACTCTAATTAATAATCTCTATTACGCAAGATTAGGATAAGAAACGACAAAAAGTCTAATAGAAAAACATTTAGTTAAGTATTATAATATTAAACCAAGTATCACAATATTAAGTCAAGTACCACAATATTAAACCAAGTATTATAATATTAAATTAAGTATTACAATATTCAGTCAAGTATTATAATATTAAACAAAGTACCATAATATTAAGTTATATTAAACTAAGTATTATAATATTTATTTATTTAAACGTAATTTGTAGAGTAGTGGAAATAGTTCGCACATACTCCGTTTAATGTTTGCCAAGTTCATATTTGACATACAGATTTAATAATAATGTGTTTATAGGCTGATAGACATTCAGTACCGTTAGTGTTCACGCAATATTTATTCCCTGCACTGTGTAGTCGGTTCATTACTGAATTTATTTCTGCTAAGGTACCTGTTAGAGTGAAAGATAGTTTTATTACAAGGTAATTAATGATTTTAAAAAGATTTTATGCAGACATAATAAATTAATAAAAGATAGTTTTATTACAAGGTAATTAATGATTTTAAAAAGATTTTATTCAGACATAATAAATTAATGAAGAGCGTCTGCATCATACAACTATACGATAATAAATAAGTAAGTATATATTGGCTGCTCGTAGATGATTTTTAATCATTTTTGCATTCAATTTGAAAGTATCTTCGCGGCCCAGTCTCATAAAATATAATTATTTACGTATGAAACAAAATCCATACAATTATTTTTTTAATGTGAATACCATGCAAGTGTCTCAACTGCTCCCAACTGTCTGGAGCTAATGAGACTATGGCATCCCCAACTAGGTATGCTGTGAGACTGAAGGTAGTGCGGGGGTGAAAAGGAAGGTGGGGTATCATCTGGCTATTCAGATCTAGTCACCAAACACGGCTAAAGCCATTTCAAGCAACCTTTCAATTCTATGGTTGTCTTACACCAGGGCGATACTTAGAGTATCTTCCTTTAATTATTTATAATGGGTACTTAAACGAGTAGATATTTCTATTCTAGTCAGTCATCTGTCAACATTCATCAATCATCTATAGCTGAACTCCGTAATCTGACCCCTTGAAGGTCAGCCCCATGCGGGCGAGCGGCACAAAGGGCGTACCCCGAATTTATACAAATAATGCATCCTGCAGTTATAATTCAGTAAAAAATCATATCGAGCCAATAGTGCGCCTCGTCGCCCGTACGCTCAAAAACTTGAACCAGTCTCCCAGGGCTTAAAAACGTAGAATATATTTTTATTTTCAACTAATTATTGAAATTGTATTTATGTACCAACATATACACGAGTATTAGAAAAGTATGCATCACAACGCATATCCTAACATTACAAGAGTGCTAACAGGCACGACTGAATCCACATTACTGTAAATATGAAAACATTTTAGAATGTTATCTTTCAAATGTGGTCTACCTAATTGACCATTGTATATCATTAGACGTGCGTCTTGAATACTTCAACTTAGAAATCAATTGATTGATTTAATATGTTTACATAAAATAATTCACTGTCGTCTCAATACTACAAATACATATTTTTAATTCCGATCGTTTGGCGCCATAGCATGTTTCACCTGAATACATTAAAAATAAAATGGTCTACTTTAGCCTTCTGGCCCAAATGTGTCGTATTTGTAATAATATAGAGTGTGCTGAAGTAGACATTTTCGTCGATCATTTATGCAGTTTCATAAAAAAAATTACCTGCTCAAAAATATGTAACAATTGTTTGGCTAATGGCTGCAATGTGTCAATTGAAAGAGATAAAAAAAAAGATTTTGTAATTTGTATTACTTATGTATAAATAAACTCCCAACTCTTTTATAAATGGATTTCACTCTAATAAGTGAGAGCGCTCTGTAAGAACCCAGTATAAATTACTTTTTTAGGCCCGTTCTTTTTACTATTTACATAAATGAACTTTGCAGCATGAAAATTGACGGTGAAATAGTTAGCTATGCTGATGACACAGTTTTACTTTTCAAATCTAAGGATCGTAATAATGTATATAACATAGCGAATTTGGGAATCTCGCAAGTGAAAACATGGCTAGACTCAAACATACTTACACTTAACATATCAAAGACAAAATTACAGTATAAATAGCACGGGACAGCCAAAAAACAACACAAACACCATAAAAATACATGAATGTTTAAACACCAACATCTGCGATTGTCCTCCTCTAGAAAAAACAGAACAAATAAAGTATCTAGGAATCGTAATTGACCATAACCTTAGATGGATACCTCACATCAAACAAATCACAAATAAACTTCTCAAAACAATACACATTTTCCTAAACATAAGAAACATATATAAAATAAAACAATTGAAAACAATATATTTTGCACTCTGCCAATCAATAATAGAATATGGAATTATTGCTTGGGGAGGAGCAACAAACTCGGCTATCAATTACATAGAAACCGCACAGAAAATGATCTTAAAGGTAATACTAAAAAAACATAGACTGACTGATACAGACCAAATATTCAATAGCTGTGACGTACTAGATATACGCCAATTATACGTTAAAACACTACTAAACTACATTTTTGACAAAAAAAAAATTTCAACATACACAAAATAACACTACCACACCAGTTAGACAAGCGTACAAAGAAAACATAAAAACTCCAACAGTAAATTCAAGCTTTGGACAAAGACACTACCAATACCATGCTATAAAAGCTTTCAACAGTCTAAAAATTGAAAGTAAAATTGAGGAAAATAAAAATAAATTCACACACAAAATTACAAAATGGATTAAACAACAAAAAAGACAATATTACCAAAATGTCATAGCATAAAATAAAAATAAAACCTACACGTAACGCACAAAACCAATATAAACACACATCACTCACAAACAAACACACAAGATTATATATTAAATGTATTATTTTATCTTATATTGTAGATTGTATTTAGATTATTTTCATATTATTTATTTATTTATTTATTTATTTATTTATTTAGACGCCGTAAAAGGCTTTTACAATATACATGATTTATGTTTACAGTGGTTCACAGGAGCGAAACAGTATTATGTTGAACAGAATAATTACTGAGAAATTATGTTGAAAATTAAACAAGAATAACATCTGGTATACATAGGTACAATAGCATTTTTATTTTCAATCCGTACAGTAATTTAGTATTGAGGTTATTGTTACCTTCAATATTGAATTTGGTTGAATTTGCTGAGAACTAAGAGTTAGCTCTATTGAATCAGGGCTGTCAGTAAGACATCTCATAACAATTTTGGGAAAAATTATAGTTTTGATTAAGTATATAACACTCTTCTGTCTGATATCTGATGTAAGTGCATAGTTTAGGTTCTGTGATAACTTATGAATAGAATGGTATTATGCCTAATAACATTGATAATTACGACAGAGGTATGTTATTATAGCCTTCTTATAACTATATTCCGTGCAGTTGAACACATCTACTACTTCTGAGAAAGCATTGCCAACTGCATGCAATCTAGGTATAAGCGAGTTTCTAAATGACTCAGTCCTGATATTGTTATTGAAATTAAAAAGAATTTTGGATCGAGTGGTTCTAGTGGGTATATGGAAGGTAATTAGGCTTAATATATCAGGGCTGTCTATAATACCATTGACAATTTTAAAAATAAAAGTCAAATCGGAAATAAGTCTTCTATCTGAGAGTTTAAGTAAGTTTAATTCTTTCATCAAGTGATAGTAATTTATTGATTCTATAGGTAGACCGAGTTTATAGTTAATGTATCTTAGGAATTTATGCTGAATTTTTTCAATAGAGTCGGAGTGGATTTTAAAGTAAGGACACCAAATAGGAGAATTATATTCGATTTGACTTCGAACAAGTGAGGAATATAAGATTTTTAGTGTTGAAATATTTTTAAAGTCTCTGCCATTTCGGAGAATGAAGCCGAGCATTTTTAATCCTTTGTTGGTGACTGTTTCTACATGTGAAAGAAAGTTAAATTTTGAATCGAAAATAATGCCGAGATCGTTAATTTCACTTACAGAGGCGAGAGAAACATTATTAATTTTGTATTGATAGTTAAGGGGTTGTGTTGTTCTGAAAAATCTTATAATGTGGCATTTACTAATATTGAGATAAAGTTTGTTAGTTTTGCACCAATCTTGAAGTTTATTTAAATTTAATTGAATTTGAATACAGTCATTTATTGTTTTTATAATTTTAAATAGTTTAAGGTCATCGGCAAAAAGTAGCACTTCAACATTTTTATCAAATACAGTAACAATATCGTTTATGAAAAGGAGAAACAGTATTGGGCCTAAATGTGACCCTTGGGGTACACCGCTAGTAGCTATGAATTTGTGTGAAAGGTTAGAATTATTTTTTACTTGTAGATTTCTATTTGTTAAATAGCTTTTTATCCATTCCAATAGTTTACCCTCAATTCCGATTTGACTAAGTTTATTGAGAAGAATTTTATGGTTAACTTTGTCAAATGCTTTTACAAAGTCTGTATATATTGAGTCGACTTGGGTTTTGTTTTCGAGTGAACATGCTATAAAATTTTCATATAAGGAGAGATTTGTTAGTGTGGATCTGCCTGGCATAAATCCATGTTGATTAGTTACAATGATGTTGTTAATATGTATGGAGATTTTATCGAGGATAAGTTTTTCAAACAGTTTGGGGATAGTTGAGAGCATGCAGATGGGTCGGTAATTAGTGACATCATGAATATCGCCTTTTTTAAATACAGGTGTTAGATAGCAATTTTTCCATAGGTCGGGGAAGCAGCCAGAATTTAATGATTGGTTAAATATATGACATAGTGGATTGGCTATTATTGATGCACAGTTAATTAGAAAGGCAGGACTAATTTTGTCAGGACCCGCTTTTTTCTTTAAGTCGAGTGTTTTTATTTTGCGTATAACATCAGGAACATTTATATGTAAAGCGGGAATGTGGACCGATTCCTTTGGATGAAAGGGTGGAAGTTGAACATTTGGGATATCATTATCGTAAACATTTTTGAAGAAGTCGGCAAACAAATTAACGATGTCATTAGTATCACTACTACTTTTCCCTTCGAAATACATGTAGGTTGGTAGGCTAGGTTTGTTTTTTCTTAGTGAGTTTACATGTGTAAAAAAGTTTTTGGTATTTGAAGGAATAGACTTAGAAGATGATTTGAAGGAATAGACTTAGAAAATGAAGGCCTCAGCACGGGCAAGCCACCCAGTGAGGCCAACATTACTGGAAAACTTTGAAATGTAAAAAAATATTGTACCAAATAAAATAAAAAATAAATTTAAAAAACGCCGTATTTAGATTGAAAGTTAAAAAACTACCTACTCATATGCTAGAAAAAGACGTTGTGAGCCTTTTCACTCACATTATCAACAAGGCATGCCTAATAGATGTAAAATCAGATATCTCTTTGTTTGCATGGGTGCATGCACCTGTTTTCTGGGAATATCTCAGAATCGTGGCGGCCATCGAAGGTTTGAGATTGGGATTTGGGAGACCCGAATTCCTTCAGCGAATCTACGACTTCAGTGACTAAAACATTATTTTTTTTTAAATTGCGTCTAAACTTTGTCGATTAACAGCGTATGATTTTGAAATATTACCGTGATGAAAAAGCAATTTTTGTTGAAAAAACTAATGTTATAACAATTATTACCCTTTGAAAGTCGATAAATTATATAAAATCACCGGGTAATGGTTGAAAAGGACTGTTTCTGCTACGTTGACATAACGACAGTCTGATCTGATCTGCATAGAGGTCGAATTTATGATTATAATAACTAATAACTGATGTAAATCATTGCTAAATACTACAGTCAAATATTAAGATTGGTGCGTACAAAATAATCTGTTTTTAAATGTAGACAAATGCAAAACCTTAACTTTCTGCAGAAATAATAATCCTGTTTTAAAAAAAAGCGCACGTGAAGGGGTGGTATTGTATATTTCTTATAAAATAGTTCGCTTACAAGTTACAAGTAAGTAGCCACCACCGGTTATATAATTATTTATAATCTCTTGCTCATTAACAGGAAGTGCGTATTATTGTGTAGTGTCCGTTAAAAATATCAGTCGTAGAAAACATTGATAAAACTTAATGATAACTGCAGCAATTACGACTGGAATACTGTCGATAGTCTAGCAAATACTGTTATTAAAATATTGAAAAACTGGGTCAATAAAAATCTCCTCACCTTAAACACTGAAAAAAACAAAATGTTAGCCATTCTCTATCAATATATAATAATAATAATTAAAACCAGAAATAAAAATACGCCAAAGTAAATGTAGCAGAACTAACAAGCATGTAGTAAAACTTACAACATTACATATCTTGGTATATGTATATATATATATCAATATTTTAAATGGAAAACACATGGTTTTGAACAAGTCAAAAGAATTAGGTAATGTATTTATATATTTATAAGACTTACAAATATTCTTAGACTAGAAAACCTTATTACAAAGCACTTTCGAAATACCTACCTTCATTTAGAAATAACTTATTTTTACAACCTTCCTTTAAATCTAAAAATAATCCAAAATATTCATTCATAGCCATTAGCAATGTGCATTTTTAGAAGCTGAAAGGTCAATTCTTCCGTGCTACTTTGTGCTTTTCTCGGTCTAAGATTATCAACGCTTGTTTGAACCGCTTCATTATAAATCTATTCCCTTGTTATGCAATTTTTTTTATCAGGTTTTTTCAGTTCAACTTTTTCAGTTCAGGTCCAGATAAATTCACCAATTCAGTAATGGTGATAGGTTTATTCCTTAACGCAGTTTTATAGACATTCAGCATCTGGAAATTCTTTTCGACACTTCGATATTTACAGTGATGTAAGCTACCTTCATTTCCGGTTTAAATTTAACATTTTTATATTTCCGCGTATCACATACAACGTTTTATTACGAAAGTTTCAGTAAATATAAACAGCTGGGAGTATCAATGATCTGTGTATGCCTACTTAGTGTTTCGTTTAATTATTGCTGGGGATGGTGACTACCGCCAATAACTGTCCATTCATCATGTTCAAATGCTGCACGGAGAGCTTTGGACACAGGTGTCCCGGAGTCTCATGAAATCTGATCGCTTGTCTTCTTTTGCTTTGCCTGCCTTCTACTTTACCAGTGACCATGTGTTAGTTTTTGGTCAGTCGATAGAACAAACATCTGATTTGAATGCCCAGCTCTTCCATAGTCGATATATTGGTAATTTCCACTGGCAACGGTGTGACAGTGATGTGATGTCTTGGGAAATTTCTTAGGGGAGAAAAATATTTTTTAAGTAAAGGGGAAATGGCACAAAAATCTAGAGAAAATCTAAAATGTTGACATAATAAGGTAAAATTCTAGAGAAATTTCCAATATTCTAGAGAAATTTTTAAATATTCAGGTAAAATGTCGAAATAATAAATCTTATATCTTCGACACACCATAATAATATTTAATATTTGGCTAATTTATATAGCGCCGTTTTCGTGAGAAATCACCTCAAGGGCGCTGAAATGATGACCATAATTCGTTAATTATTTTCTCTTTATAGATTGGAAGAGATCAGTGAGCATGTTTCCATACCGTATAGAAATACAGGGAAGATCGGAACAATAATAATTACTGGATAATTTTCATACCCCAGTTTTTTTGTAAATAATCGCCTCAAGGAAGAACTCACACATAATAATGTGTCATGTTTATTTACACGGTAAAGGTTATACTTCTGTCAGACCATACCTAATATTATATATTGCTTTCAGCCCATGGTCCTCTGTTTGAATATGAATATGATTTATTTTGTTTAAAATTAGGTACACTTCACTGTGTAACAATTAGGTGGATTGCGAGTTATATTTGAGAATATCAACAATAACAATGACAAAAATTTCAGTGCAAGCCTGTAATGAAACTTACTTACACTTAATCTCCATACATAAAAGAGAAAGGAAGCAATTAAAGTATAGGATATTACACTCGTGTCATATAAAAATTAATTAAGTTATCCGCCGGCACAATTGCAGCAACAAGATTACTGTCCATACCATCATACTTCAGATCCTTACAATATAACAGGTCAGTGCTTGTCAAATTTTACACCCCTGCAAATCATAATATTTTTGAAGCCATTTTTCCTTATAACACACTCCAAGCTGCAAGCTCCAGACCAAATAATAAACTATGAAATGTCTCCAGATTGGTCAATTCTTGTAGGATTGTTTTAACTACCTACATAGTTCATAAAAATAAGATGGGCGAAAGAGTGACACCTGTGATGAAATAATTACAAACTGAACCTATTACATTGAGGAACAAATATATATGTAAGCAATATTAATATGACTAAAGCATAGTTTGAAGGTTTGCAAAGTAGGTACCCTAGAATTCGGATGATTTTTTTTAAGTATAAAAATGAACACTAAATTTAGTGTTCCAACCGAATTTTTTAACGAAAACAATGGCGTTTTTTTACCTAATAATTATTATCAGCAAAATTGCTAACAGTACAATAAATAGTACCACCTAGGATTCTTGCTGCAGAGTCTCCATCTTCTATATTCGGGTCACCTGTTTCTTCATCACATATTCCTGTACTTCATTTTATTTAACTTAATTTCACTTTATTTTTGTTATATTTATATTTTTTGTAATACCTGCATCAACTGTAAAGCGCCCCTGAGGTGATATCTCACAAAAGCGGCGCTATACAAATTGTCCAATAAATAAATAAATACATATATGCTTGCAGTTTTAATTCCACATTTTATTATATAAATTTTATTTATTTAATAAATGACTCATAAAAGATACTCAAATGGCTTAATATTACTTCTCAGTTATGTTAAGCTACATAGTTACTTATGAACGCGGAGAACGATGCATTCCTTTCAATCTGAAATAAAATTCCTGTCACGATTAAGTTCTTTTCAAGCACTTCTTATTATGATCTGAATGACTGCATGAATGAATGAAAGATATTGCATTATCATTTGTAGTTTGAAAGCTCTGCCAAGGACTGGGGACTGGGGACTGGGGAGTGAAGACTTGGGATTGGGGAATAGGGACTAGGGCCGGCTGCCACGGTGGGGGAGTGGTGACGCCAGGGCCGTATTAAGGCTTATGCATCCTAGGCAGCTACCTAATGCGGTAAGTTTTAGGGACGCCATTTCGCTGAACCTCTAACTATTATATCATTTCAATATTATAAGTAAATATTTAAAAAGTACAGAATTTTTATACACACTTGTACTAATCATGCTCAAGTAAAACTAGTATTTACTTAATTCATTGTTGAAATATAAATTAAGTTTCAAGCATATTTAACACGCTGCGATTAGTGATGTGAGTGTGTAATAAACCTCGTTGAAATATCTCTAAGGTGGTTTGTGAGCTGTGAGTTTTTTTTTAATCCTATAAATAATATTTATTATTAATAAATTATCGATTTTTTTTTTAGGTAGAAAAAAATGAGGGGTTTCTTAAAACCCACCTCACCAACAGGGTAGTATTTTTTAACTTATCTGATGCCGGTTTAGCAAAATTCATGCAGTATATTTTGGTTTTTAAATCGTAGAAATATGTATTAAATTATTATAATACCCACGCGCAGTCTTTGGAGGTTTTCTTGTTGTTTACATTTTTTTAAATTATTTTATATTTTTGTATTTTCATTCTATATTTTATAACTGTTCCAATGTACTTTCACAGTAAAAATATTATTTTTTAAGGAGGAGCACTTCTGAAACTGGTAGAAACAAATGTATTTTGTTTATAATATATGTAATGGCGCTGTTCTTTATCTCTACCACAAATTCATTCGTCAACTGAGATAGGTAGTATTGTTTAAAATAAAACAAATAGCTTGTGAGCCATTACGTATCCGTGTAAAATCAATCTTAGTAAATATTGACACCTATTTTAAATTCAAATTGTAGATATTTTATTTGCGTCTAAGATTGGGTGCGAGGGTTCTGTTCGGTCCGCCACGACTCTCGAAGGAAAACTTTAAAGTTAAAAATGGGGGGGCGGTAATATTTGATTGCTTTAGGCGGCCAAATACCCTGCACGGCCCTGGGAGAAGGGCGACGGTGGCGACACTGCGACTGTGGGACTTTTGACCTGTCAAGTGGAAGCGTCCCTCGCATCCTCTCTTGCCTGGGAATGGGAACGTCGACACAATACTGACACAACTTGGCTTATTTATTTTTTTAAAGCTAAAACAATATTTTACTCTCAAGCTGCGATATTTGACTCTAAAACTACTCTAAACGAAATTAGTATCTGACGAATAATTTGATATAATTTTTATATTTTCTATTATTTTTTGACATATTGTTGTACTTATTTCTGCTGTAAGTAGGTACTCGTATAAAGTTCATGTTTGTACTTACTATTATATTTACTTGATATGGCGGATTGTGTATTACACACCCCTAGAACTGGAAGAACTACGATATAATAAAAACAGATTATAATATTATTTATTTTATATATATGTGTTCAGTGGATCTTTGACTGAAAAAAACACGCCGCAGAGATGAAAAAACACACGTTTAAAGCTTTAAGCCTAAGACACATTACGCTATACGCATCAACGCTTATTTCGGTTTAGCCTGCTTATTTTGTTTGTTTTATCTTCCTCTCTCTACAGCAGAGAGGGTCAGATCAATTTGTGTAGCTGCTGCGGAATATCATTGACAGCTGACATCCGCGAGATCTCGGCGCTCCCTAAATTGATCTAAATTGAATGCCTACGCCAGGAGATGGGGTTGATTCCATTTCAAATATCGCCTCGCCAGCGGATCACTGCGCATCATCGTCGCCACGCCCACACTTATAACATATCATCTGTCAGAGGTGACATTCTGGGGTGGATTGTATGGCGGGTGATATGGTGTTATAAAAAAAGCTTTGATGCATATAGTGTAGTGTGCCGGCACCCTTAAACATAAATGAGTGGATTATTTAAAAAAAAATACATCCGACGAAGCTCATGATATAAATAAAGAAAGTGTTAACATTTTTTAAATTATGTTTCCTTAATATTTTGTCAGTAACTTATGAAATATGAAAAAGGGGTTTTCCTCGTGTATGAAGAATTATTATCTTGTTTGTAATATGATATGAGTATTTTCAATGTGCCCCGAGAAATATAAAATGTTTCTGTAAATTAAGCGAAAATTTTATTTGAATTGAAGAAGAAGATTATACTAATAAATCTAAATGAACTATGAAACAGAACGATACACACAATATTTTTTTTAAATATTACGGTCGCAACAGTGAATCGAACCCAGTTTTACCGGGACAACGTCTCTAACCAAAAAAGTTATCCTAAAAAAAATATTTAGTTTTTAAATATGAGTTATATTACCCGATACCGCTGGAGCGATATTTCGCCACAGGGATACGATATGATCCAGTCTCCCATTAGTCTCCCAACCGCTTCTGACGTCACAGCATGTCATACAACCGCCAATATCCAACCAACTTCATCCTACCTTCATACTACTTCTAAATAAATATCCTCAAACTTTCAAAAGCTCCCGTTCTAAATACTGTTTGTTCTGTTTTCCTCCGAACGAGACAAAACGTTTCAACGTTTCGAGTTTTCCGCGAAAAGTTATCGAAAGTTTTGTGAAATAACTACTGCCAATAAAGTTCGTATTGTTTTGTGATAAACTAATACAATGAAATCACTGTGGTTTCAGAGGAAAGTTTGTGGAGTGTGTCGGTTTTATTATTAACTGTGAAGTTTAAATAGTGTCCATTTTATATACTTACGACTTTATTATTATTGCTAAGCTTGAATGTTCGTACGAGACGAATATAATAAAGAAGATAATATCGTCATTTTACAACCTATCTATATAATGTTTATTTATTGGTAATTAAATTTCAATTTGAAAAGTAATAAGAATTTAACATTTTAGTATTCAGATTCTATTGAAGTGTAAAGGAAATAGATTATTAATAGTAATTGGACGTTGAAATATCATAAACGTAATATTTGAACATTCGCAGATTACAATCACTTTGTTATTATATATAATAATAATTTGAATAAAGTAACTGTGTTTGAACACCATTTTATTGAGTAAACAAGCAGTGCTTTTATGAAATCTTGAGAAAGGTTTAGGCTGAACCGAAATCGGTTGGTTTATATTATTAATAAATATAGTATAACCTCCGTAGCGGTAGATGATTTAAAACTAAATATTATTTCAATAACATGGGCGTTGGGAAGTCCAGGAGTGTGTGATGGGTTTCACAAGTTTTATGAACCTTGGAAAAACAGCTTTAGATCTGATTGTAATATATACAAACAAAATGTGAATACGAATTACTAAGTAAACTAATTCAGTACAAGAGTTCGATATTTAATAGGACGTATCATCCCCGAATGGGGGAAAAGGGTTAACTAAGGTTGGGAAACAGTTGACTATGCAAATCTGGTTGCCACTCCGAGAGTTTAACCAAATTATCCCCGGAACCAAGGGTAAATAGGGAAACTTCATTAATGGAGGACTGAACACGGTTGGCGCTAACAAAGAATTGTCCAAAGATGCGAAGCTAAAAGTCAAAAATGGATTGCTGAGACCTACCCTGGTGTAGTTATCAGCAATCCAGTGAAGCATAGAACTGGAAGAGGAAGAATTAAAGTGGAGTGAATGCTGTAGATATGAGATGCTTGCACATAGAGCGTGAGTATGTGTGGTAAAACCATGTACAACTATGTATGTGACGTAAGGGACGCTTAAATGCTTTGAGCATGTACAACGAATGAACGAAGAAACGAATGTAAGAAGAATATGTAGAACGATCAAGTGAAGCAAATACTTGAGCAAGACTATAGTCAATACTCGGAATACTTATATGTCAAGCGTCAAGAAGGGTACGTATGAGACGATGTGTGAATGTGGATGAAGCAAGGAGTCCTTGCCAAGACCGAGTTGTTTGGCAGTCCATCCTTTCTACGAAGAAACTACGCAATGGTTAATTAATTAGTTAACCCCGGAACGAGGGAATTTATAATTGTATTTAAAATTACATACCCAAAGTTCTTTTTTACTGCCGCAAAATTTATAATTCTAGACATCTCATATATCATACGCTCCTCAGCGTTCTTTTTAACGTTTTACCACCTTTCCAACAAGAGTTTTAATAATAACACATGCATTCGAGTAAAAGTATACGTAGCTAGCTACCCGTCTACAAACAGCGGGGTGTGTTTATTTCTTTAATAAATCTCTTAACTAGCAAATTGAGAAGCTCTTGGGAATTGCCACCTACAATACTAATAATTCCTAAGAATTGAGACCAATAAGTCTAACAATAGTGAGTGATTCACATTAATTTCAATTGATTTCATTATTTCTCATGGATATCGTATTACTATAACCCAGCTAGGTTTCCCAGATTCTAGTTTGGCATAAATCATCAATACTCACACTCTGTTCTATGGGAACGCCTTATACATCTGTCGAGATAAAAGCCTGTCGCCAGTGACAGTAATGTGGCGGCCTCAGATCTGGATGGTATTAACAGACTCTAATTAGGTTTGGGACACATGCTATACTCATTCAAAGAGGCAAATGTCACTCTCATCAGTGGCATATGTTTCTTTTATACTTACCATTCATAAAACGGTTCTCAAACGATATCCTCTTAAAGTTTTTTTTTATTTTTTTTATTAGGTACAATATTTTTTACAATTCAAGTTTTCCAGTAATGTAGGCCTCACTGGGTGGCTTGTTTATTACATAACACGAATTAATTTTCTAAATTGTTTTCGTACATTTCTTTTCTGAGGCTACATCACACTGTTTAAGAAATATCGTTCATTGCCATTCCTCTTGTCATACTACGCTGTGCTGGAGTATCTGTTCTGCTATGTGTATCTTGAACGAGATGTGGTGACGATTACCTACAAAATAATTATAGCATTGCTTAGTATTAAATATATCTTGAAGCAAACATTAATTAATATTTTTCTTTGAAAAAGTTTGTACCACTGGAAACCCTTGCTTCAAATCTCTACCTGTCCCTATATCTGCAAAACCTCCCCACTTAGTGTTGTTTCTTATCCGTGATGAAATCTCCTGGTTTATAATATTTATTTACTCCTTGGACCTTCTCTTTTTAGAAAATATTTTGGCATTTAACATTATTTATTGCCTGTTATCACATGTCCGGGATACGCCATTACATTTTCATATTATAACATTCAAGAGTTTCATTACCTTACCTTACCTTAGTACCGTCCTGCTCTTATGTGACTCGGTCATAAATTGCAACTCTTACAACTACATTTCGAAACTTGGGCTTGCTTTCAATATCCAAATTTATTAGTATCCGGTCATTCGCCACTCACGAAACAAGTCCAGTGTCTGGTTACACAACAATATCTTTTGATACCTCTGTAAAATCATCTCTGTCCATTCTTCCATCAACCTAATCTAACTTATTGTTACAATGTTTCATTTATTCAATCATCAGGTTGTCTACATCTAGTGACCTTTTATTAGCAGTAATAATCATGAGTTTGATTCCATAGCTCCACAGCGAAGTAAGAAAACTTCCCACTGTTTAAAATAGCCAGGCTATTTCCACACTAAGATCATAATATCCTTGCTAAAAACAAAAATTGAATGTTAAACGCGTGTAAATGTGTATTTTATAAAGCCCAGTGATCCCGTTAATCTGCCTACTTAATCAATCGAAGTAGAAGTGATTACTTTAGTGTGATTACTTTTCAGGTGGCTAATCTCTAATAATTTGGGGTTTCCGGCCGTGTACCGATTTATCTGGAAACGATTTGATAATAAACGTTTGCAGGTCTTTGATGTGAAGTTTCCGATCCAGTGAAATTGTTCACACAAGCACCTCGTGGTTCGTGTTGAGCAGCAGACATTTTGGGAGGCACTGGTTTGGAAGGGCTATTAAGTAATATAAACACGCGATGCGAGAAGCGAATTACGAAGAGATTATTATTTAACAGTAGCTTGCGACGTCACACGATGTAGAGTAATACGATGTAGTGTCGAGATTTTAATAGCGATAATGTTGCAAGTTTTACAATTACGATGCATTGAAAGATTTTCATGCGAAAATTCTAAAATATATAGTCGAGCCAGAGAAACAAGTTCAAGCATACCTAGAATAGATTTGGCATAGGTACCGAGCAAAAGAAAAAAGAGTTTTTTGACTTGGTCTGTTAAAAATACGAAGTAATTTAGATTTGTACGTATTTTAGAACGTTTCAATTAATAAAATCAATTTTATGCATATTTTAATTACCTATTTGAAGCTTTAAATTGGTTTATTCTTCTTCAAAGCCTTATGGCGTCCTCTAATAATGGCTAATATGCCTCTTTCAATTACCTCTAGTTTGAAAATTGAACAGTTGTTCTTCTCACCTCCTCCTATGTTATGGTAGTAAATTGTGGTCGCTGATACGCTGCTTGACAATTAAACCATTTTTTATCGTGTTGTAAAAACTAAGCAACGTGTGAAAACAAAACAAAAAACGCATTATAGTTTTGTGTAAAGCTTTCGACATACATGATGCAGATGGTGTCAAGAATACGTAATATCATGGTAATGGTATAAGTGCAAGGTGCCCTTAATCTAATGGTTTGCATTAAACAAGCGAGTCATGTTTCAGCACATTCCACTAAAGCAAATATTATAAATTATGTCACAGCATTGGGGAATTTCAGATGATAACATTAAAAAAAAACTCTGATAATGTGAGACTTGTGACAACTTGTTGTGTTCGTGAAAAATAGCTTTTTAACTCAGCTGCGTGGCAAATTATCCAGAAAATTAATATTATTTAGAACTGGTGTTGACAGAATGATGTACACGTAGGTACCTTATTATGAGTACCTAATTACTGCGAGTAAATGTAATCATGTTTAATTATATCGGGTCATTGAACAATTCGTGGAAAAGGAAAATAAATTAATTAGTGTAAGTATGCCCTGCATGAAAATCATAGAATGGTCGAACTGATTAATGTTCATAGTGAATAATTGAATATACGTTTAAAATGTGCATTTTTAACAAAAACAAGTGAATTAAATAAGTGAAAGTTTAGCAAAAACATAAATTTAAAAAATTAGTAAAAACAGTGACAATCCTAAAACCATGACCAAAAATGAAAACTACAAAATGAATGTAATAAGTTAGGTCTTCATCCATGCATTATAATCCAAAAGCATGGATTAGTGGCTGATATTGGTGACAGTGTGACATAAGTGAACAGGACTGATAAAGATGTGTATCTCCAGAAAAAGGATCCACCTGAACGAGAAATGAGTCCTTCCACAATCGCAGTCCTTTTTCTCGCAGGGATTGTCCATTGTGCCCATGGACTCTTCGGTTCCAATGTTTGTTTTGAACAGCAGAAGTAAGTTCAAACTTTTTCACTGCTCTCATATTTGTAATTCAATTTTTTTTAATGAAAACTAATACAAGTACTATCATACGTAAATCATACAACCGCTATTCAGTAAGTTTCAGTGTTTCCTCAACTCTTCATTAATAATAATAATAATATTTGGATGACTTGTATAGCGCCGTTTATGTGATCACCTCAAGGGCTCTGTACAAATTTATAATACATTTCTACAGTGATCTATGTTATTACTAACTATTTATGGAGATAATATACAGTACAATACTTACCTGGTAGGTCACTTGAGATTAACACTTAATTAAAATTAACTAATTTTTTATTAGAAAAATTTAGATACAAGATTTAGAACATAATTGGAAAATTGGATATAACTGGACTTTCTCTCAGGAATGGTTAATTTAATTTAATGGTATGACAGCTTAAAAAGGTAATTTTTTAGTTTAGACCTGAATTCTGTTGGACTTGTTATTGATCTTAGTTCCGGAGGAAGTTTATTCCAAGACTTCGGCCCAGATACTCCGAAAGCGCGATCACCAAACTTAGTATTTGGCTTGCGCTTAGGTTCCATCAGTTTGCCTACAGCTGCTGATGTTGCTGATCTAAGAGTTTACTGCCTCAGACCAGTGTTTTCCGGGACTCATAGTTCAGAGATGTAGGGTGGGGCCATTTCATTGATGGATTTAAACACCATCCAGCACAATTTGTACTGGATTCTTTCAGGGCCCTTGAACCAGTGAAGGTTACGAAGGTGTTCTGAAATGTGCGAATATTTTGAAACCCCGTTTATGAGCCGTGCTGCTGCATTAAACACTTAATTAAACGTAAATAATATTAGGAACATCAGGATGTTCAAATATAAAATAATTTACACTACCTTATTTTATTGAATGTTTACTTATAAATACGTATACGGCAAGCATCATTTGCAAACCAAAACATATTGTAACAATCAATCACTCTCAACTATGCTCCATCAAACACCTCCCTAATCCCATATCACATTATACTTTTATTTATTAGGTCTATTTTTTTCTTCATGAACTTTCAGTAGTCACATCTTAAATGCAATAATTTAAAGTAGGTAGCCCAATCGCTATATACGTGAAATGTTTCTTTACAAGAGAAGTTTTTTTTTTTATGTAGTGTTTAATTTTAAAAAATTTCATTGAAACTCCTTGTTACGGAAATTGTATGCCACCACTGTAAAATGCATAATTTAAAAAAAAATACAACCATTGTGTATGACTTAATGATGATGTTACCCATTAACGGGATTATAGGTTTAGTTAAACTAAATAACTACTTTAGTTATCGACCACCATAACACGGGCGTGTGCCTAGCATGGTAGTCGAAAAATTCCTCAATGCATGTAACTAATAATTTCATTGAATAAAGAAACGTAAAAAAATTTTGAAAAAAGACTTTGTACCTGAAACTCTTCTGTTGGCCATGAACATTTTCAATACTATTCTACCTGCCATAATGTCTAATCAATCCCATTACTTAAACCAAAGTCTGGCATGAAAAAGTTGTTGTCAATAATCGGTGTTCAATTAGTTTTTTGTCTCTTGCAGCTACTCCCTGACCACAAGGGTGAAGTACCAGCAGCCAGTGATAGTCCGCACCTACATCTGGTGCCTGGGCATCCCCCCTCGCTGTTCCAGTGCACACACAGAGATGAGGGAGAAGTGGAAGGTTCAGGTAATGGGAGATGTTTTCTTATAACTACTCTTCACAATATTGATATTTTTGCTGAATAAGTGATAGCTTCTGCGACTACCTGGATAGGCAGCAGCGTTCATTTTTTGGTTGTTGAATAATAAATTTTCTTCCTCCACTTGCCCGTATTTTGTGGGTAGTCACATATTAAAACAAACAAAAAAATCTAATTAAACTGTTGTTATATTTGTTCGTGTATGTATTTATTTAACAAAATGTATAACATTGCAGACGGTACAGCAATCCAAGACGGTGGAGGTATGCTGCGAAGGATTCCGAGAAGAGGAGGACAGATGTGTTCCTAAATGTCCTGCAGGAGCTACGGGAGAGCACTGCGACAAAGGTAATAATTTTAGGTAGTAATTTTTATAAACTGAAATTTGTTTTGCCTCATTGTACTCTTAAAATAATTTATTTTTCTATGGTCGAATCCATACTCAGATATGGCATACAAACTTGGGGGCACTCAAGCAATATTTATATTAAATATATACAAAACTTACAAATTGCTATAATAAAAAAAATTGTACCACCGAATATTTACAGACAAAGAAGTAATCTAAAACTACTGTATGGTTCTGAGGGCCTACTTCCAATAAAGGGTCTTCTTTGGTACATTATTATAATGGATAATGAGGGAGATAGCAAATATAAAAAGCAACCGGTGCATAATCACACAACAAGATTCACTGAAAATAAGGGCCTCATTATTCCAAGAGTAACAAATAAGTATGGAAGCCGAACGCTTAAATATTTAATACCAGAGATTTTCAATAAATTTAATAATTCTTTTAAACCTCAGAATAATGAGAGACCCTGTCCCAAAAACACTAAGCGTTGGCTAATAAGCGACGAATCTATGTATCTCTGAACTTTATTATTGATGTATTCCTGAACATCTCAACGTACCTGCCTAAATAATTTGTATATAGGTAGGTACTTTGAGATATATTATTTTGTGATATTGTTTATTGTATAATTTTGTGTCATACATGTATTAAAAATTAAAAATGTTTATATATATTATTTGTAGAACCTACAGACAAGCCGTCATGTGTGACAGCTTTGTGGGACTGCATAAAATTTGTATCTTTAAAAATTTATAATAAATAAAAAATAAAAAAAATAAAAATATATATATATATAATTGGTTACCAATTATAATAATTAATTTTAAAAATCGAATTTAAGAGATTTAAAAAACGCAAAACATGTTTTGCAAATGGGCAGAATTATTACTCGGATTGTCGCATTTACAATTTTTTTTACATTTGTTCCCGTAATTTCAAAATCATCAGTGTGTATTTTGGTTTCAGATTGCCCACTCGACCGTTGGGGAACTAGCTGTCACCAAGAATGCAGATGTCCCGAAAATTCTGAATGCGATTCTAAAAATGGAAAGTGTATCTGTTTGGATGGGTGGATTGGCTCCAGGTAAGATTTCATCCGTATTCACAATTAAAAATAACATAAATAGGCGCTTATTATGATTATGATAATATAATTATGACTATACTGTATATTTTCTTATATTTTTCAGTTGCAATATTCCGAGAGATTCTATTAAAAAAAGTATTCCCATTTTCTCAAAAATAAACGGAAACAAGGCAACCAAAACTCTCTTTGACTGGAGTACGCCGATGCAAGTTACTACTGAGAACACAAAGTTTGAAGTTAAACAAATTACTGAAAATAATTATAATCCGAGCACAGTGAACACATCCCTTATAATAAATTATCCTTCCACGGAAATGTACTATAACTTTACGACTACTTTAAGAAATGTTGCTACGTCTAAAGTAATGACGGCGTATAAAGGCACAACAACTCAAAAATCAACTACTATATCATCTACTCCTCGAAAACCAATAACTGGAGAATATACAACCCAAAAATCAACAACTCGAGAATCATCAACTCAAAAACCCACAACTATTAAACCATTAACCATGAAACCAATCACTATGAAATCAACTACTCTGAAACCAACAACTATGGAACCAACAACTATAAAACCAACAACTAAGGAACCAACAACTTTAATACCCATAACTCATAATCCTACGACTCAGCAGGTAACCAAGACGCCAGGATTCGTTACAAGTACTCCAAGACCGACTGTAGAAAGATCTACACCCATACCGCCGACAACCATAAAAATGATATCAATAAATAAAAGTACTTCTGCGATTATTGTTATCCGTGCGGAAGAATCGTTAATTAAAAATAATAATACATTAGCTGGTGTTGAAGCGCCTATGGATCCCAATAATCCGATATCACAAATCGAAAGCCCAAATATGAAGGAAACTGGCACCACAGACTCTCCTTTCGAATTGATAACGCATAATTCTGACAGTACAGAATCTACATTCAGTGCAACGGAGGTTTCAGTGCCGTTATTAGTTTCCACGTCCACAGTTTCAACAGCAAAAAGAAAACAGTCTAAAATGTATAAAGTAGAATCGGACATCCTTAATATAACTCTACACTCAGCAGGAACAAGCAACGAAACGAATTCAAAAATATTTAAAACCGTAACATTGCCGACAATTAACAACACAACTCGAAAAGCATCTCAGCCAAAAGGTAAATACATGCATGAAAGCAAAATGATAACCATTCCCGTTAGAATAATAATGGACACCGATAAAGTTCAACCAAGTTTTTATATCAAAAAGTATAACAACTCCTGGATCAGAAACGAAGCAACAACAGCAAGAACCGGCACTTTGCTGAAGAAAATTTACAAGACTCAAGCAAGAGCAGTATCTAGAACGACTAATGTAACTTTATCAAGTGTGGTCGCCACAGATAATCAAACTGAAGAAATAAAGCATGTTTTAACAGAACCAGAGCAGATTACTTCTGTTGCAGGAAGCGCAGATTCCGACGATAGGCAGGACGATCTCTTCTCGGTGTTGAGTATAGCTGCAGGAGTGTCAGTGGCCATTATCCTGACTGGTTTCGTCATCGTGCTGGTGGCGAGGTGCAGGACGAGGCGAGGAATGCAGAAGAGGCAGAAGCACCTGGAGATGGACCACGTGCAGTCAATGATGAGTGTGTCTGAGGATGATCTGTCCACCGGATACATGAGAAATATTTTCCACAGCCCACTCCCAGGTAAAAAAAAAACATAATTAAAAAAACAAAACATACTACACATACCTATATATTACCGATCTTATCATTTTGATCACACATGCGCTTAGTGTTAACTTAGTTTTGGTATGCTGCGTAATTATTACTTGTTAAGCCGAAGTGTGTTGCATCAGATTTTTATTGGGTTAACTATTTTATTGATCATGTCAAAAACTTGACTTATTTTATCTGTGCTATACCAATTTATCGACCACCCGACTTGTGCTATACCATAAAAAAACAATCCCCTGCAAAATACAAAATCCTTACCTTATAAATTAATGTTTTACCTGATATTTTTTTTTTGTTATTTGTTTTTGGGGTGTTATGCCGTGTTGCGCCAACTCCTTCTTTAGCCAACGTTTCGGACAACATTGCAGTGTCCATCATCAGGGCAGATGTGTTATTTAAAAATAACACATCTGCCCTGATGATGGACACTGCAATGTTGTCCGAAACGTTGGCTAAAGAAGGAGTTGGCGCAACACGGCATAACACCCCAAAAACAAATAACAAAAATACTTTTGGCCGTGAAAATCTTAAATCATACCTCTGATATTTGTTCATGACACCACAAATAATATATAATAAAACTCAAATAAATATATCGCATTATACCTAGCTCTCTCATTAAAAATTTAGGCGTATTAGATCTATCAAAAAATTTATATATAAAGATGCAAAAGTCGGTCATTTTGAATACATGTAGGATAACGAAAGATTTTTTAAATATTTATGTTGAGGGATCAGTAGGATTTATAGGCCCTGTTAGAAGTTCTACCGAGCCGAACCCTCTGATATGAAAATATCTGGAGTCGGTGAATTTTTTTTTTCCCATTTGATCTCTGGTGAGTTGACATGTTGTTGTTCTTGTATTGTTTTGTATTTATTTTACTTATGTAATGCACTTGCATAGTGTTGATTGACTAGCTGATCATTTGTGGAAAAGTGAATGGAAGGGTTTAGTTTTTCCTATGGGGAAGATTTAACCCGGACAACAAAATCGGAAGCATAAAAAAAAAAAAAATCATATTTACTCAACCATGAAGCGTTGGAATTATTCGTTTACTAGTTTACATAGCGATGTTGATTTTTTTATTACTTATAAATAACTTAGGTACCCACTACCCATATCAATTTATAAAAATAATTTGTACCTGTATTGTGGTCAAAAATGATCAAAAATTTGATAAATGTTGTACAGCTCAGTGACTATTTAAAAGCTAATTGAAAAATATTGAGATCTTTACTCAAAAAAATATTCCTATTCAGTCCGAATAAAATTAAGCAATAAAATATTTTGAGGAGAGCAAAAAATGAATAAAAGGAATCCTGACCCCGACGTGATTTGAACACGCAACCTTCTGATCTGGAGTCAGACGCGCTACCGTTGCGCCACGGAGTCGTTGTGGATTGTGCCAATTTAACAATACATATACATTATGCTCTTTTACGTTTTCAATGTAACAATGTTTTTTAATTATTTTTTCCTGCAATATTGTTACAACAAAAAACTTTCTATAAACAGTAAAAATGTATATTTATTATATAAAACTAACGAGAATAATTGTTTTTTATCGTCAATAATAATGATTATTACTGACACCTGTATACAACAACACGAACTATCTTACCAATCGTAGCGTTCTTGGACAACTAACAAAATCCAATTATTTTCTCTCCCGGTTCAAAATTAAAATTATTATTTTATTATTATTACTATGGGGTGTCGTTCGAGATGATGAACGAATGACGGGATTTAGTAAAACTTTAATTCAATATGTATTTACTTAAATAATCCAATTAGGTGTAAAATAACAATGAAAAGAGGAAACGAAAACATTAAAAGTGTTGAAGGTTGTAGGTATTGTTGGAAATATGTTAATGTTTCGAAAATAGCGAGAGCGGGATAAATTGATAATATTGGCATAAATAATATAATATGTTGAAAAGTACTATTTAACCCCTATGAGACAGGTAAATTTTCCTAAATTTCTCAAAACAAATTTGATGTTGAAAATAAGGTTTGCAATTTCATGAACAGTAATGAAATGCTTTAAAAACTTCTAAAACCTAGTCCTACACGCTGCGCACTGCAGTGCCCCTCAAGCTAGTCATGATTTCACTGGACTTCAAATGTAGTCAGCCGCACAGTAGGGGTTAAACTGCTACAATAGGTTATAATACTTTTAATAAAATATGTTTTTAAAAAGTATGTTGTGGGTGTGTATCAAGTACCTACAAACTAAATTTCAAAAGTTGTAAAAAATTGAGAAAATTGGGGAATGTGGGTGATGTGGTGATAGTTACCATCTTGATGACATGTGGTCATCCGTCCTGGTTTCACCAGTAGGTACTAGTTTTAATTCCTCTACCGTGTCGTGACTCGTAGCTAGGTTCATCCCCTCCCCCCGGCACAAGCGGGAGTATCCACTCTCGAAGTCAGCACGGCTGCAGAAAATTTCGTCAGTAAAAAGCGTATTCTGCATATTATAGTTTTAAAACGTTATGGAAGAGTATGTACAAGACGATGTATGAATGTGAATGAGGCAAAAAATGTGGGCCAAGACCGAGTTGTTTGGCGTCCTCTCTACCTACCCCTGCGGAGAAACGGCGTGATGGTTCGTTAGTTAGTTAGTTTAAAGTGTTTAAACGGAACGTTATAGGTTTTGTCGTGACATTTTTGTCAGCACGTCGGGACAGCGGATGTCAACCTTAGTCGTGACCGGCCGTCTTAAGCCGTGAGGGGGCCCTTGGGCACACGAATATTTTTGTAGGCAAGAAATATCGCGGAATAAAATATATATTAACATTGTTTCATACTAACATGTTATTGTTTTATTGGCAAAATCGTTTTAATAACACGTCTCAATTTTGTTTTTGTACATCACAAACGACATTCTTGCCATCTGGCCCATTAGCTCAGTTGGTTAGAGCGTCGTGCTAATAACGCGAAGGTCGCGGGTTCGATCCCCTCATGGGCCACAGTTTCTTTTTGTATTTTTTCGTCTAGGAATCTCTTCTCTCTCATAATATTTTTATTTTTATTCTCAGCACTTTATTTTATTTTTATTATATCTTCTTTTGAGTTTTTATATGTTTTTTATTTTGCAATAAACATCTGTTAATTAATTTTAAGAGAATTATGGTCAGTTTGAACGACAGTATTGTGTAATTAATAATCTGAATTGTGTAAAACATTTAAGATATTTTTATTCTTTTCTTTTCAGATCCCCCATGTACGCAAAACATGGACAAAAGATTCTCAGTGCCCTTCATGCAACCAGTATTGATTCATGCCATCTCCCCTGACATGATCGAAAACTTCCGAGGTAAGTTACTGTTATAACAACAAATAAAACGTTTTTAACGATTCAAAATCGTTAAAATTATTTACTTACATAAAAACGTTTTTTCAGGTATTCTAGAATGCCACTACGACCATCCTAAGCCACCACGACCGACCAGTTTTTCATCCGTACCTCGCCACCGCGTTTACGAATTACCGCCATCTGGATTTACAAACCTGAACACACTTCCCCGGATTAGCGAGAGCCCGAACCATTCAAACGGGTTTGAAAATACAACAGAGTTCAACTTTCCAGTTACCGACGCAGCTATAAGTGTTTTGAAAATGGAGCATCAGAACCAGCATCAGACTCAAGCTATTGAAAACCAGGATCCAGTTTATGATGAGATTCCTTGCTGGAGTTCCACACCAGTTTGTACCAGTGTTGGCCCTATAATGACCATCGGAGATGAAGCTGTCACAGAATTATAATAAACAATAATAAAAATATTATATGTTATTTCCATTTTGCTCCACAATTTCCTTAAGGAGGTCAAAAAAATATTTATAATATAATTATGTATATTATACACACAACACGATGTTCTCCTTTACGAAGATTTTTATGTTGGAAACCCAATTTTACGGAAATTGTATCACGCTGTGTAAAAAAATAATAATATATATTCTTTAATAGGTAAATGCAGATTTACAGAGTGACTGGTGCTTGATGCGAAATATTGAAATATTATTGTGAACTTTTTCCTTATTATTGTCTCCTCTATTAGGTTCTTACAAATTTTCCAATCAAGTTTTAGTCACCCTTCTTTACTGTGTGTCTTTTACCTAGTTATTAATGCGAAAAACACCATTATAGAAGAACCCATTTTTTATAATAATTTGTTGTGTAAACACGGCACAATACACAGCCATCTTAGTTTTGGTTAAAACATCCTCATTTAAAATAATTAATGTTTAGTATCTAGTTACCTAGTAGGTAGTTTTAAAAATGTGGGGGTAATTTTAAAACATTACTTATGACTTTTGTATCTATGAATAATATGTTCTCTATAACTAATATAATCCTCATTGATAAAACCTTATAGTTTCTAAAGTAACCTTTACCTATTTTATTTGGTATACATTTTGTAAATAAGTGAAAAATGTTATGTCTAAAAAATAAGTACCTAACACCGAAAAATAAAGCAACATATTTTTTATGTGAATGTTTACTTTTCGACAATTTCTTGTTTGATTTTTTTTTTCATTTTTTTATTAATCGTATATACAACAAATAAAAAAATATACAATGGAAATATTTATTATATAATGGTCAAGTATTTTTCCTAAGTAAATCCAATTAATCAATATTCTCGAAGTATTTTGTTTTATTATTTTTACAGCTGTTTCGGTCATGTTAAAAACTGTGGCTGCGTCACATTTTACACTATGACGTTTTATTTATTTGATTTTTTTACGCGTATTCTATTTTCGAAATTATTGTATGATAATCCCAAAGGTATTATTTTTAATTCAAATTTATGTAAAACCGATTTACAGAAAATCAATTGTGCCAGGCTCTTAAAATAATATTTTGAAAAATCCTGTAAAACTAAATAACAACATTAATAAATTTACATTTTCTTTAAATTAAAAAAAAATAATAATGGAGTTCTACGAATTGAAGTAATGAGTTTTATAGTAGATGAAAACACAATAATTATACAAGACATTAGACAAGCTACGTAGCTATATAGGAATGGGTAGATGGGGGCTATCAAGAAACCATTTAAAGAAGAAGAAACGAAATGGGACCACCACAAAGCTAAGCACATATTAAATTGCAAATTATATAATATTAGGTTCATCGAGTCATTAGTTACCAAAATCAGTCAACATCCAACCTAACCAAATTTTGTACATTTCAAAATTGTTGCTCATTAATGGATTCCAATTTAGGTATGCCGTCCTTGTTCTACCGGTATTACAATGGAATAAGCTCCGTTGAACCAGTACCGCCCCTGAGCTATTAGATGTTAGATAATATAAACGCTTTGGCTTCTTGGCTCCTTGCCTCCTTGACAAGTCGGCTCCCAGAGCAGACCGCTCCAATTGCACCTGTACAGGACCGGCCCTGAATTATATAACTATCGTCATTGATCCCCTTGGCACCGGTGCGTACTCGTGCATGCCAAACGCGCGCCCAACACATGTACACGGTTGACATTTGAACGGGTCGCTTCAACGACTCGTTCTTGTGTTCAACATCTCGGCTGTGGAACGATTGTGTTTCATCCCTCCTACAAAATAGGTCTTTTCAAGACCCATGTTCACTCCTTCCTCTCCTCAAAAAGACCCTCCACACACCATCCCCAGAGATGACCCCGAGGGAAATTATTTTCATCAGGACCTCCTGTGTGGAGAAAATGTAAAAAAAAATAAATTATTATACTGTGCAGAATTCTCAATTTCCGCCAATTTATTCAGATTCAAAGGTGCAAATGGTTCACATTTTTAAGATTAATAACTGCAATTTATCAATATTGTCTCTATGAACAAAACATGTTATACCGACTCCATAGACATCAATGACCCACTCCTTCAGTTCCGTAGGGAGCAATAATGCTTTTAAAAAACTTTTGTATTTTAAATGTATTTTGGTTATGACTTTGAAAATCTCTCTCAACATGCCTAATGTTTTAAATGCTGGGGGCGACTGAAACACGGAGATGATTGAAACGTTGCAATCATCCCAACACAAGTTGTTTCAATAATAATAATATTTATTTATTAATTTCTTACACAATTACAAATTAGGGTTTAATGCATATAAGAAATTAGGTTATATAATTTTTTTACAAAAGATTGTTTTCAAATATTTATACATAAAAAAAGAAATTTCAAGAAATGTGGAATTTCCAAAAAAAATTCAGGCAGTGGTGAAAGATCTCGTCAATGTGGAGAGACCCTTACAAGAATCAGAAGAATTTCCCTTCTGAATCTCTCCTCACTGACGCCAAATATATCAATCTCGGAGGAGATTTGGTTCAGGAGCAATATACTCCACCTACCGGGAGAACCATTGGCAGGTTAATTCTGCAGGCAGGAAGATAGAATAATCTATGATGACGTTGTCTAAGATAGTCATCTGGAACATAGAGACTCACGCGCTCCAAAATGGCTGAGTTCTCAATATAGCCTCGCAGCAGTCTGAATAAGTGGGTAGCGGTATACCCCTCCCTTCTGAGCTGCAGGGAGTGAAGTCCCAGCATGCCCAGAAGAAATTTCGTCGGGTAGAGCCATGGATAGTGGCCGTACTCCCTCATGTAGAGAAATCTTAGAAACTTTTTTTGAACCCTCTCCAACATGAGGGAGCACCCCACCTCATGAGGATTCCAGATAAGCGAACCACTCTCCAGCCTACTACGGACCAGGGAGAAGTATAAAATCTTCAGAGCACGGGTATCCCGAAAAACTCTGACGGTTCGGAGAACAAACCCTAACATTTTTAAGGCCGACTGGCACACCCCTTCGATATGAGGACGAAATGTTAACTTATTCTCATACATAATCCCAAGATCCTTTATGTTTGAAACTCGTTTGAGATTATGACCGAGCATAGTGTACCTGTGGTATGTGAGACTAAATGCTCTGGTGAAAGTCAGAACTACGCATTTTATGACATTGAAATGAAGCTTGTTTCGTTGACTCCATTCTGAAATGTAATCAACATCAGCTTGAAGGTGCAGGCAGTCCTCAATATTTCTTATTAGAAGAAATAATTTTAGATCGTCAGCGAACAGCAGAAAGCGAGAAAAACGAATGACTTCAGCAATGTCATTAATGAAAATGGAAAAAAGAAGAGGCCCTAGGATCGATCCTTGGGGAACCCCAGAAAAAACAAGAAATTCGGCAGATTGGAATATTCCGTGAGTGACAAATTGTTTTCTGTTCTTGAGGTAACTTTTAAAAAGCTCTAACATCCGAAGTGAAAAACCTATCTGGGCAAGTTTTATGAGTAAGATATCGTGATTCCCAGTATCAAAAGCTTTGGAGAAGTCGTTGTACGAACAGTCTACTTGGTATCCTCTGGCTATGGACCTAGCAACATAGTCGGTGAAAACCATCAGATTGGTTTCAGTGGATTCAAACGTACCCACGCGACATTCTACCTCAATCTCAAAATATTTATGGACAATAAACATTGGCGCCACACAATTGCGATACAAACATACGTAAGAAGATAAATTAGAGAATATAGTTTTAAAAACTGGTCTAGCTACAAGAGGAAGTTATTTAAAAGAAACTAGAACGTCGTAAATACTTATTTTTGAGTGCAAAAATCAATAATTTTTCCTTTGCACGACTGTGTCGCTCGAACGTTTCTGACGATGTGATCGTATGGCCAAAAATCTATATCCCTAAATATTTGGCCATAATTTCCCTAGATTTCTGGTATTCCATTGCTCAGTACCAGATTCCCCACAATATATTCCGGAGAAAAATTGGAATATTTCAAAATTTTCACAGAATGTATGGAAATTTCCCAAGAATAATTGCTATTTTGTCCAGAATTTACCATAATTTCCCCAACATATCTAAATTTCCTTAGATTTTTGACCACATAGGGATAGCTCCAAAACTGTCTGATGGAATGGTGTGTGTTGTGTTAGGTTCGTAAGTATCATAGTTACCGAGAAAATTGAGATATTTCAATCTTGACGCGTTTCATTCGTTCCCAGTCGACCCTAAATAATAAGGTTCACACATAAAATTTCAGTGTAAATTTTCCTTCAGAATTATTTCATTATCACTGCATTCGAATTCTATCAAACCCGTGTGGAAAAATGTGAGATAGGAACTAATTATTGTGCATTTTAATTAAATTTATCTGACCGTCAAATTGATAATTTTTTTCGTTAATTTAATCCTGTTCGTTAATTAAATAATGACTATCGTTTTGCACATGAAACCTACGCAAATATTATTTGAGATAAAAAAAATGTCGGATGTTGACACATTAGCGAACACTTCCTGTCTATTTAATAATAATATAATAATGTCAGAAAATGAGATAAACGAATTATACAATTCAAATATGTGCCAAGTTGCAGGAAGCAGGACTTTCCAGGATGAAATCATTGACAGATTTAAAAAACAACTGAATCTGCTCTTCGGTGCTTGGTGAATATATTATTCGTTTTTTTTTAAATTTTATTTGAACACCGCACAAGAGTCCCAACTGCTAACAAACGTCTAGAGTCAGTGGACTATGGCATCCCCAATCGGGGTATTTTGTCAGGCTGAAGGTAGTAGGGAGGGGAAGGAGATGGGGAGGAGGAAGGAGATAGGGAAGAGGAAGGTAGAATAGCACCTGGCTAATCAGATCCATTCACAAAACACGGCTAAAGCCATTTCAAGCAACGTTTCAATTCTGAATAGTGGTCTTATACCAGAGCGATACTGCAAGTATTCTCCGCTCTGGAACGAGCCGCAAGTATAAATTGTGAAATAACACAAATTAATCAAATAAAGTTTATTTGTGCACGCCGGGATTTGAACCCGCGACCTAGTCGTTTTCTGTCTTTGGCTTCCTAGTCGGGGGCTTTACCCCTTGACCACGGCCTCCATGGTAAGGGGTAACTACACTATTAGATCATACTGTATGATACAGTAGTAGATGTGTGGATAATGGACAACCGTGAATGGTAGAAGAAGTCAGAGGAAGACATGGAACGAGTTAGTTAGTAAAATTAGTAAATTTGACCAGTTAGAAACCGAGTGGAAAAATGCGTGGGGTTCCCACCCAGGCTTCGTGGGGTCATTGTTCAAGCAACGATTACCGATTAGTAGGTGGTTTTCAAATACATAATAATAATGACCCTAAATGATAACCTTAAGGTACGCCTTAAAGAAACTGGACCTTATTCCCTTAATTGATACACATTGAAGTCTACTTCAAAGGTACGAAGAGAGCTACCGGAATAAGTCACCGTGGCTGCATATATATATATATATATTTTATTTTTTATTTTTTTTTAATTAGGATGAAATGGTATACCTTATCGGAGGCGGTAGAGTAATCAGTGTAGATTATTTCTACTTGGTTTCTATTGTCAAATTGCTGGGTAAATATTTTGTAAAATTTACCAAATTTGTTAGTTAAATTATAAAATATAGAAAGTTTAATTTAAAAAAAAAAAAGACAAACATTCCCGGGTTAAGAATAACCTGTCAATATTTGAAAATCTCCTACTACCACCACAGTAAGTTGAAAATGTTGCTTGTGTTGTGATGGATGACTTAACCAGCCGAGGAATTGAACACAGTACGCGTGAGTGGGACCCAAGCGCGATGTCAACTCGGCCACCGACCGGTCATATAGATGCAATATTTGCTCTACTGTTCGTTTTTTGACCAAATGTCGAGGAGTACCTGTGATAATTGTTTGTTTGAACGTTTTCGCTGTTCTTATTGTAAATTGGTTTTACTGTTTTATTTTTATTTTTTTTTACAAAATATCGAGAAGTACCTATAATAATAATACATTTTTTTTATTTTTTTTATTTATTTTTATTTTATTTATTATTGTGATGTATTGTGATGTATTTATGCATGTTTATATATTCTTGCTGCCAATTAAAATATTATTCTATATGGGTGAATTGAACTGTGATTTTGACACAGCAGAAATAGATTATGAACGCACGTCAATTTTTGAAAACTGGGCTACAAAAAAACATGTGTTAGGAAATAATAAAATAACTGCCCTCAACTTAAATATACGATCTTTATCTAAATATTGGGACACTTTCCTATTAATTGTTTCTAGCTCTTTGAGAAACATCGACTTAATTTCGCTATGCGAAACATCTATTAATGAAAATAATATAAATCTTTATAAATTACCGGGATTTAATTCGTACCATTTTTGTCGAACAAAAAGATCGGGTGGCGGTATTATTGTGTACGTGAAAGATCACCTTACATTTGAAAAAATAAATATTATGACTAATAATTTTGAATGCTTTTACGGAACTATTTCAGTAAACAAACATATTCGCTTACATCTTTTAGCAATATATAGACCGCCTATTACAAAAAAAAAAATATTTCTTGATGAGCTGGAGACAATATTGGGAAATATTGATATAAAAGAATCCGTATTGGTTCTAGGTGATACGAATATTAACTTATTAAATGTACACGAACCCATAACTATGCAATATGAAAACCTAATGTCTCATTTTGGAATGACCAGATGTATAAATGATGTGACTAGAGAAGCGATATTGACTAACTATGTAACGGCTTCATGTTTAGACCATATCTATGTAAGAGTGAAGGAGACGACCGAAATCAGTTCATGCGTATGCGATTCAATAATAGCTGACCACTACCTAACTGCAGCTAGTATTAACTTCTGTTACTATGATAAATGTACCGTCGACAAATCGCACCAAGAGTATTACACTGCACTATCGGACAAAAGGATTGATTTATTGATCGAAATCACCGATTGGAATGCAATGTTAAAATTGTCTGAACCAAATATTATTTATGCAGAATTAAAATCGATTTTTAAAAATATTTATGAAAAAAGTACCTTTACAAAATTAAAAACAAAAAAATTTCGAAATAACCAAAAAACTTGGATGAATGACAGTCTCGCTGAAAGTATTCTAATACGAGATGCCATGTGGAAAAAAATGGAAAAACACGCCTAATAATAAAAAATATGAAATCGCTTTCAAAAAATATAGAAATAAACTTAATAAACAAATATCAAACACAAAAAAAGCATACTATAATAACAAATTTAATCACTGTTTCAAGGACATTAAAAAAACATGGAATGAAATTACAATTTTGGGTAGGAAAAATAAATCTGGTTGCGATGAAGTCTTATCTAAATATTTCCTAAAGTCACAATCTTCTGATGCAGTGGCAGAAAATTTTGCTAACTTTTTTGATGAAGGAGTTAATAAGTTGTTACATGAATGTGATTTCCGAGCGTCTAAACACTTGCAAGAATCCCTACCGCATTCAATGTACTTACCTAGAGCTAATGCTAATCAAATTGAAAAATTCAAAGTCACCGGGCTTAGATCTAATTCGTATGTTTGATTTAAAAAAAACATGTCAAATTACTTAGCCCTGTTATTGCTCACTTTATCAACAGAATAATCGATACAAGCCTCATCCCCGATGAATTAAAAAATAGCATTGTAAGGCCTATTTTCAAAAATGGAGATCACTCCGAAATTAACAATTACAGGCCAATTTCTAATCTCCCGGCACTAGAAAAAATTTTAGAAAAATATATTTCGATAAATTTAGATAAATATTTGAATAATTTGAATATTATAGATGAATGCCAGTACGGGTTCCAGAAAAAAAAAAGTTGTGATAAATTGCTGGAAAAATTTTCTGATTTTATAAATTCTCAACTTAATTCTAAAAAACATGTACTGGTGTTTTTTATTGACTACTCAAAAGCTTTTGACACTCTCAGCCATATCCAATTAATTAAGGTTCTTGAAAACATTGGAATCCGGGGTAAACTCCTCTCATTTTTTAAAAACTACTTAACTAATAGAAAAATGAACGTAAAGATTTTAAATGATATGAGTAAAGGAAGACATATTAAATCAGGAGTACCGCAAGGATCAATTTTAGGTCCAAAATTGTACATTATATATGTTATTGTTATGTCAAAACTCTTTAAAAAGGCCTTTAGATTCATTTTTGCTGACGATACTGCACTTGTAGTATCCAATGAAAATCCTATCATAGCTATTCAACAACTGCAAAGTGACTTTAACGAGCTACTTAAATGGGCTTATGATGTTGGTTTAATTATTAATGTTAAAAAAACAAAATGTATGTATGTAAAATCACCAAGCCTGGGAATATGGAATATACCCAAAATAATTGCTCATAATTCTGAATGTATTCATAGAAAAATTGAAAATATTTGCCACTGTGAAACAATTGACTTTACTAACGAATATACTTATCTGGGACTAATAGTTGACAATAAAAATAGTTGACAATTTAAATGGGATAAACAAGTGGCTAAAATCTGTAACTAGCTCCGATCTTTTGCAAGTAATTTTTATAAACTGAAATTTGTTTTGCCTCATTGTACTCTTAAAAAAATTATTTTTCTATGGTTGAATCCATACTCAGATATGGCATACGAACTTGGGGGCACTCAAGCAATATTTATATTAAATATATACAAAACTTACAAATTGCTATAATAAAAAAAATTGTACCACCGAATATTTACAGACAAAGAAGTAATCTAAAACTACTGTATGGTTCTGAGGGCCTACTTCCAATAAAGGGTCTTCTTTGGTACATTATTATAATGGATAATGAGGGAGATAGCAAATATAAAAAGCAACCGGTGCATAATCACACAACAAGATTCACTGAAAATAAGGGCCTCATTATTCCAAGAGTAACAAATAAGTATGGAAGCCGAACGCTTAAATATTTAATACCAGAGATTTTCAATAAATTTAATAATTCTTTTAAACCTCAGAATAATGAGAGACCCTGCCCCAAAAACACTAAGCGTTGGCTAATAAGCGACGAATCAATGTATCTCTGAACTTTATTATTGATGTATTCCTGAACATCTCAACGTACCTGCCTAAATAATTTGTATATGGGTAGGTACTTTGAGATATATTATTTTGTGATATTGTTTATTGTATAATTTTGTGTCATACATGTATTAAAAATTAAAAATGTTTATATATATTATTTGTAGAACCTACAGACAAGCCGTCATGTGTGACAGCTTTTTGGGACTGCATAAAACTTTTATCTTTAAAAATTTATAATAAATAAAAATAAAAAAAAGTAAGTATTTATGCACGCCATTATTAATAATCCTAGATAATACATGTAAAAGAATCTTTTTTATTTTTTTAATAAATTGATTAATTTCTCAAAAAAAAAAAATAATAATAATTTGTTTGAATGTTGCTGTTCTGATTGTTAATTTATTCTACTGTTTTTTTTTGACCAAATAACAAGGAGTACCTATGATAATTGTTTGTTTGGATGTTTTCGCTCTTCTTATTGTATATTTGTTCTACTGTTTGTTTTTTGACCGAATATCGATGAGTACCTACATATGGCCTATATGTACTATTGTTTGTTTTAATGTTTTTGCTGTTCTTATTTTATTTTGTTCTACTGTTTGTTTTTTGATCAAATAACGAGGAGCACCTATGATAATTGTTTGTTTAAATGTTTTCGCTGTTCTTATGGTATATTTGTCCTACTGTTTGTTTTTTGACCAAATATCTGATTGTTTATTTGAATATTAAGATAATTAATAGAACTTAATTGCTTCAGCATTATATTCGTTTTACGATTTAATTATCTTATAAATAACTATTTGATTCCAAAACATAACAGAATACAATAAATACTTATAATAAACCGATATTATTCTACAGACGATTCGCCCATTTCGCTATTGACAAAAGAACCTTCCATCTATCTATCTATATTTTAAATTTTATACGGCCAGTTTCATTTCATCTGTTTTCAAGGTACCGTTGAAAATGTCTACATTTCGTAGGGTGTTGAATGTTTGCAGATATGTCCCATTAATGTATTTGGCACATAGTTTTACTTATAATGTGGAATACCGACTGAATAAATTTTTGGATCGGGTGTGGCTTTCAACGCAACGAAATTCAATCCTCTGTAATATGTATGATGAATCAATAATACAGTTCACAATTTTGCCTAAGAACTTGGATTATTAAAATCGATAAAAGCAATTGGAATAAATTTGTGATTACTAAAGCGACATGACAAATGGTTAGTATGATTTATACTATGTTTGCAATACGATCAACATGAGTATTATATTGGGGATTCTAAATGAATGAGGCAAATTCGTGTTGTGATCTTACATATCTTATATCTGTAATCCTAATAATAATTTTTTTATTTATTGTTATTAAGTTTAATTTGTAGAACTCCATTTTATTTTTTATATATTCAATAATATTATTATTGGGTTTATAAAAACAGTTTATTTTTAAACAAGTTCTGCTGTGTAATTATTATTACGCGTGACAGCTGTTTCGCCTTCTGAAGGCATTATCAAACTGTGGGTAGCCCACTTACAGACGATACATTTATATTATTTCTAGGTAGGTATTTTAATTACAATTACTGATTTCTTAATTGATTTCTGAGTAAAATATTAGAAATTATTCATGGTTTTTACCCCAGTAAAGTTTCCCCAATTAGTGTAAAGTTTAAATTTGACTGAATGTCTTTATGTTAGTTATTCCCAAACGATGACCCAATAATAATATTATTGAATATATATAAAAAAAAAAAAATAAAAAAAATAAAAATAAAAATAAATAAATAAATAAATAAAAAAACTAATAATAAAGAATATAAGACAATAAAAGAAATTTCAGATTTTTAATTTTTTCAATCTCTGTGACAATATCTTCACGTGGTATGAAAAAAAATATATGTTTCAATTAAAAAGAGGCATTTGTTAGTGAATCACGCAATGGAAGTACTCTCAGTTGATAAATTTAAAATAGCTTTCCTGAAGACTTGTTGTTTTTGACTTGTACTCTTTATGCTTAGCAGTATATATATAGCAAAATAAGTGTAGGCGATTTGGTAAAGGCTAATGTTTACAAGACAAGGTTTTATGCATAGAACAAAGGATAACAAATCATTTTAAGCAATAATTAGTCACCTGAAATGGCAATACAAATTTAAAATATCTACCGAGTAAAAATATAATAGGCAGTAATTGTTGATTGAAGTACTAGTACATATTGAATTATTTGGCGGGTTGGAAATAAGCCGAAGTAGCTCAGTGGTCCAGAGCACCTGACCGGACATAAGAAGGTGCGGGTTCAATTCCCGTCAGCGGCATTTATTTTTACTCGGGAGATATTTTCAATTTGTATTGACATTTCAGGTGACTAATAATTGCTTTTAATGATTTGTTAAATCCTATTTGTTTATAGGCTATTTCTAAAATTTGTTTTTTTTAACTCGTTGCAAAAAGTAAATCGTTTAAACATTGATGTATATCTATGCGTTTAAATAATAAATATACTTAAATGGGAGTCATTTTCGTCTAAATGATGTTAAAACATTACATTTGTCTATATTAAGAAATAATTGATTGTTGTTCAGTGTTCATTTATCATGTTTACGTCTTCTTGTAATTTTATATTACAATCATCTATATATTTATATAATTTTATATCATCTACCGAAACACAGGATATGGAATGATTGATTATTATTATTTGTTTTTATTAATTATTTATAAAGAATTATTGTCGAGCTATTCGTTACCTGACAATTTTTCTGTTTTTTAAAGAGAAAACTAGTTGAATCTAAGTCGTTTCTCTAGCATTATTGGTTGTAGGTAGTAGGTGCCAACTCATTACAGTAAATGCCACTGCCAACGGACGCTTGGCTCAAAAAAACTTGTACTACTAACTTGTATCCGAAGTTTAATCAACCCAAAAATGTCCGGAGGCGTTTAACGGTACCTACCCAACTAACTAAAAAACCATTCCAGATTATAAAGACTCTCGTGAAATCTATTTATTATTGCAGAATGTACGTAAGTACATACGTCCTATTTACCCAATATCAAATAAACTTAAAATTAAGAAGAAAACTACAAGTGCCTTAGTACAGTTTGGTTCTAGACGATTTAACACGCAGTCTGTCTCTCTTACACTTGCCTGAAATTGTATATCGTCATTCTATTTGAATTTCTTAATCATGATTTTGTTTGGAAACTTGAAATTGAGCTTTTATTTGGATCACGAAAGAAGTCCACAAGGCACTTTTTGTGTTATTCTTATTCTTAGTGATCGTACAACACACGCCCTAAAGTAAAAAAAAAAGTCGAACCCCACAGACATAAGATGTCGAACCCTCAATCGCCCAGCTCAAATTAAAACGCGTAAACCACTTCGCCAAAGAGATGTTTATACATATTGCTCGAATTGGACAGTATAATCGAATCAAACAGTAAAATCGTTTTAAAACTAAGCTACGCAAAAGAAACACGAGATGAAAAAAAAAAGAAAATAGTATTATTTTTGGCTTTTTTTAAATTTCAAAAGACGCCAAATTCAAACTGCTCTAGTCGCCATTCTGCCGAGGGTGTGGTTGCCTAACGTCCCCAATCCATCACGATACACCTACTACTAAAACAATACTTTTTATCTACCAGTTGATGAACACGAACGCAGCAAAGAATAATGTAAATAATGGAGGAATCTTGCAAATCATACATAAAAGATGGCAGCCAATAAAAACATGCATTAAGAAAATGAAGATAATGTTGTTAGTTCGTGGTAGAAGTATGATACTGTTAAATATGACCGAAGGGAATAGGGTCGAATTAGCTCAACGGTAGTTCAAGGCCGCGGCAAAGCTGAGGTCCTGGGTTGAATTGCTAGATGCAACCGAATCTTTTCTGTTTCAACTTTTCCTTTGAGAAACGCTAATATTGTCTTCAACGATTAAATATTAAATTTAATGTTTGATTTTTTATTAAACAGAATAAAAACAGGTTTCCATGAGGTGACATCATCTCGGTGGCCCCGATGTTATTATTTGCATTCTCAGTATAACATGGTGACACGACCTCTCCAAATATTAAGGCAACTTCTTTATTGTAACAACAATAAATTACATTTAACTATTATTAATATATTTTTTAATAATTACAGTCAATACTTCCCTGAAGTGCAATGCAGATACATTTTCGTTGATATTTCAATTTGAAAAAAAACATCAAGTTTTTCATTTGATGGAATTCACAGTCGTCTACAACGAGTCTATCTGCCGAGTTTCAGTTCGATCGGATGTCGGAAACTGGGATAATTTGATTTGCAATAATCCATTCCCGTATACAATAGTGGAATCCAAATTTATTTTAAGTATATGAAAATGAAATACTTCGGATACACCACATTTAATCTACATGTTTCAAAGCCAATGGCCAATAATATTAAAATGACACCACAAAGTAATTCAAAGCCAATTGCCAATAATATTAAAATGATGCCACACAGTGATTCAAAGCCAATTGCCAATAATATTAAAATGACGCCACAAGGTAATTCAAAGTCAATGGCCAATAATATTAAAATGACGCCACAAAGTAATTCAAAGCCAATTGCCAATAATATTAAAATGACGCCACAAGGTAATTCAAAGTCAATGGCCAATAATATTAAAATGACGCCACAAAGTAATTCAAAGCCAATTGCCAATAATATTAAAATGACGCCACAAAGTAATTTTGCAACTACGAAGAAGACCAACTAGATTTAAAAAACAAAAATCAAATGAAAATATGTAATTCAAGAAAACGAGCTATATAAATCTGCCAAATGTTATTATTATCACATTATTATCTTGATGATCTTGTAAGATTATTGTTTCATTTGAAAAATACAGCAAATATTCAAAATTTACCCAAAATGTAAATTGCAGGTTATATTTTAAGTTAACTTTGATTTTATATTAAATACTAAACTAGTATTGATCAACCATCCCAAAATACGTGAAAACTCTCTGACTTCTAAGAAACGGATTGCAATCATTAGAGCACAGTCGTCAGGTAGGTATGCTGTCCTTGTTCTACCGATATTACAATGGAAGGTGTTCCGAGGAACTAACGTAATGGTCCCTTCGGCACCGGTGTATAGTCGGGTAAGACGCCAAACGCGCGCCCAACAATGTACACGGTTGACTTCTGCCAAATGAGAACGAGTCGCTTCTACGACTAGTTATTCCTTGTTTCCTCTCTCCTACAACATGAGTCTCTTCAAGTGTTTCCCATGTTTACTCCTTCCTCTCCTCAAAAAGACCCTCCACACAGCATCCCCAAATGACAATCCCTGAGGGAAAATATTTTACTCTAGGCCATTTTAATATTAAAATGTAGACGTCAATGCTACCTACCTACCTACTTATACATTTATGCAAAACTCATGTGAGCCATTCTGATTATTATTTTATAAAACCCAATAAGTTGGAAGCAGTCATCTCTTACAGCGGCTCCGTTGTTATATTTATAAAACAAACTTCACACTTTTAATCTCTTTGCCAATGGCAGTTCTTGGTAACTTATCTAGATATATGATGTAGTTACCTACTTGTTTAGGTAGGAGAGTGGTGGAAATGGTACAACAATGTCGGCATCCATTGACCAACCGGTCAGTAATTACCCGTCTTTCGTCCAGCACGGATCACTGCTTGTGCTAAATCTTCACATTACTTCACTTTGACCAAGGTAAACAAATAACACCAACTAGAACTTTCATTAATTATAATGTTGATTGAATGATCAGATAACATCAATTTAAAATATAATATTTTAGGTTTTTTATGATTTTAGGTACGGTATCCTAATTGCTTAAAATTTTCACAATATTTTATTAAGTTTAAATAAATACTTGTTTATATTAATCATAACAACATCAAATTCATATGTTTGTCTTGCTAGCACGATTAATATGTTTATTGTTCACATTCTATATATTAAAATAATTTCATGTTTTTGGCAGTGTTTTAAAATATTTTTAATCGCTTTACCAATAAAGCCAACGCCTAGTGACTTACTTTTGGGGTATTACGACGTGTTGCGCTACTCCTTCTTTAGCCAATGTTTCGGATACCAGTGTTCATAGTCAGCCGTGATGATGGATTCTGTAATGCTGTCCGAAACTTTGCTAATTAAGGAAGCAGCGAGTCACGGCATTAATACCCCAAAAATAAATCTCTTTAATTCTTTTGGCCGTGAAAATATGAAATCTTGTCTTAACTCTAAAGAACATATATACATAGTCACAGTTTAATTGTTATAAATTTAAATTATTATATACTGATAAAATAATTAATCTCATAATTTTAATTATATTTTTACTTCGCCTTGTGTTGGTAATGCCTTCCCAGTGCGTTATTAAATTGATTTTCCATGTAAAAATCAATCATTTAAATTCCAAAATATTATTTCCATATATTTTCGTGGAAACCCATCAATATGTGGTTATATAATGTTAATTGTGTTATTACATACTGTAACCTGAGTTCCTGAGGTTATTTAAGGAAAAAAGTTTAAAAAACGTTTTATACTTTTTTCTATATTTCCATCAAAAACATAAAAATTCAGTAGTTATAGGACAGTTGGAGACCAGCTGAGGGAGAAAAATCACTTATATATAATATTGCTAATTTATTAAGAATCTCTTCAAATTATTCTTAATCCAGTTAAAAACGGGATTGCAGGCCCTTAACGAATAAATTTATAGGTTTCCTAATAAACTGTTAGTAAATTCGAATGTATTGTCACGACGTGGGAACACGTGTTCATAAAAATCATAATATTTCCGTATTATCTTTTAACAACCTTACCTTCTATGTTGTATTATGTTGATGTTATACACGCCCATAAGACTTATTATTTACACAATTCTCATTTAGAAATGTTCAACTTAAAATATACTTTACTTACTATACACCTCCTATAAGACTTTGTACTATGTAAATAAATAAACAAGACAAATTTAGGTGCATAAACACGTGTTTCGATATTTTAGGAAATTACTAATAGTTTATCAAGAAACGGCCTGGAATCCCGTTTCTAAAAGGACTACCAATAATTTGAATAGATTGATAATAAATTAGCAATCCTCATTTTTCTCTTCTTTGAAAGAATCTATTGGTTATTTTATAATCTATTTTTTAAAATTAAAAATGTCATCAAAATTTTATCGATATTTTGTTCTTCGAACAATGTCAGCAATCTCTGATTAAAATAAATCCGGCTTGCAATCCTGTATTTCATATCAGAATAATGTCAGGAATCGCTGATTAAATTAAATCAGGCTTGCCGTACTGTATTTCAAATCAATATATTTAATATTTTTAGGATTTGATTCTTTAACCATGCTGAAGTGGTACCACTTCTTTCTCCTGGCGACGGTGGTGTGGGAGGCGTCCACCCTCCCCCAGGGGGTCAAAGGGGGGGTCAAGGGCCACATTGCTGCAGTGGGGAACAACATCACCAACTACTTCAACTCTGTCAATATCCCCGGCCTCAGGAATTTCACAACCGGCTCTTCTCACACGATCCACCCAGTCAAGAACAACTCTAAACCAATAGATTTTGAAAAGGGAGTCTGTTACGTGGAAGTGCCGTAAGTTAAACCTTTAACTATTTCGGAATGATTATAGTCGAAAACTTACTAATTTAGAAGTTTTCAAAAACCCTATGTCTCAATTTAATGTTTTCTTAAAATAAAGAATTTAAATTACTTCATAACAATTCAATAAGGCCATGTGCAAAATCTATCAAACAATACAAAAAATCCCGGTTTACGAATAACTTGACAATATTTGTAAAAATCGTACCACCATCGTTATAGCTTAGATGAATTAATAGAGTGAAGATACATAACTGATGCAATGCGCGTGGTTTTACTGAACTAGGTACAGTGGACATACATTAGTGGGCCGATCGTATATCTTCACACATATTCATAGACTGGCTATCTATTTCATGAACGGTGCTCTATTTTTTGTTCGATTAACATGAATATAACGCTTCTTGTATTTTTATAAAGTCATTAGATATAAGCGTAAAGTGTTGAAAATATGAATGAAACCCACGATTTTGGGTGGGAACTCAACACATTCGTCAACTTAACTTTTAAACGTTTAAAATGGTAGCGATGTGTAACTACTTTCAATAAAACTAATATGTGGTTTAAGAACTTCCATTGGAATGCTATGGCCCATAATTGCCTGAAAACTTCAGGCGTGGTCGTCGCCACAACTTTTTCTATATACCACATGGCAGAACAGATGTTCTAGCACAGCATAGCATGACAAAAGGAATAACGCTATTGATTCAAATTTCTGGATATATTGATATTGAGAGAGTGGATATATTTAATTACTCTGTAAATTACCTTAAAACTCTTTTGTACATCATTTCAAATGTTAAGAATGTCAAAATAAAATAAAGCATTGTACTGTAAATGGATGATTATGATATCTGTTGTACATCTAGTTAAAAATAGTATTGCGTTTCATTCCTTCAGCCAATGTTTACGATTGTGTTGCTGTATCCATTTCAAGGGTAGATGTGTAGAGTTATTAACAACTGGTCAAAACAAACACGTAAAGAATGGTTCATTTTAAAATCACATCTAGGAGTACTTTCATCTTAGTACAAGACGTATCAATAGAAATTTCTCTATTACCGGTCACTTAAAAAACAAATTGCGACCTACTTTTCGTTACGTTTTTATAAAGAGGTGATTGACAGAACGATTACTTTGCATCGTTATGCTTTTTTAAACAATTGTTTGTTGTTATTATTGTGAACTTTGGCTGGTTTCTTATTTTACTCATTCGGAGTATCAATAGAAATTTCTCTATTACCGGTCACTTAAAAAACAAATTGCGACCTACTTTTCGTTACGTTTTTATAAAGAGGTGATTGACAGAACGATTACTTTGAATCGTTATGCTTTTTTAAACAATTGTTTGTTGTTATTATTGTGAACTTTGGTTGGTTTCTTATTTTACTCATTCGGAGAGAAATCAATTTTTGGTCTCACGATAAATTAACAGGCCTTGTTAATAAAACATGTATTTTAAGAATATTTATTGATTTGCCTTGATAATTTATTACGACGACACAAAGAATTTTCGTTGTAATGCAAAAATATTCGGATTTTAATGAACACATGTTCCGAAATCATTATAATATATTCGTGATTCACCGAAAGTTTATCAGGAAACCTGTTAATTTATTTGTAAGGTCTGCAATTTCGTTTATAACCGGAAATACAAATAATTTTAAAGATTCTTAACAAATTAGCAATAGTCGTTTTTCTCCGTGCAAATGTATTATAATTATTTCACCAAAACATTAATGCCAATAATGATTTTATTTCAAATTAATCTAAAAAAATGTGTTCTACAAATTATGAAATTACATTTTGGTACTATTTATTTATATATTATTTAAAATGCCCAAGGGCCTAGTGAGACGAATGACTTTTTTAAAAAAAATCTGATTTTCACCCATCAAGGGTGTTAATATATTGTTCAATAATGTTATTCTTAAATAGAATAAGACAAATCTAAATAAAAGCTTAGTATAATAAATATCTAAAACTAGATCTATCCGAGATACTGCAGCGCTCCGGAAATGTTCCTGGAGGGACGAGTGCAATCTTTTAGAGCGCTTCTCCGCCACCACATGGGAAGCTTATGGCGCAGACTATGCCAATCAAATAACACTATCATCACTGCCATGATTGCCCGAATGGAGTCCCCCCGATGGCTCTCTGGAGACGGGAGATGTTCAAATATCCTCCATAAACGTCTGCTTGCATAAATTGTTCTCTTCTATTCCGCATAGCCTATCTGCGAATAAATATGGAATGCATTGCATTGCACTAGCTTTGCATACATTCTGAAAAAACTCCTATTATAATTATTTACTATACATATTTTTTGTCAAGGAGAAGACGTAATAGATATTTACATATTAATCGACACTTGATGACACCGATGATTCATTAAATGTTGTCACTCTTTGTTGTTCGTTATATTGGTCCAAATGCTCTCCTTTCCATTATAATTCATTTATTCAGTATTGTTTTCAAATCGTGTGCAATGTTTATATTATTTACAAACTGTATTCTTCCAAGAAATCCTTCACGCTTCAAAATGATTGTTGATTTGACCTTATGTGATATGACTGCTAACACGCTTAAGGCAATTAACTAACATTTCACTGCTTTGGGTTTAGGTTCCAAGAGATGATGTCATTAATTTAAACGAATTTTATAGTATACAAATCTGTTCTGCGCGATTCGGTTTTCCTAGAAAATGTATGAAATAATATATTTAATGTGTTCCTTGTAATCAAGAATTATCTTATAGGCAGTAATTTCGTCCAACCAAATGATATGCCAACATTGATGTTTTATATTTAGACGAGACATGACACAAAAAAATGGTTCCGCCTCTTTACCTCCAACTCACCTCCAACTCTCACAACACTAACTAAAACTACCGAATCTGGTACTACGCGCACCTTAATAGTGGAACAAGTTTCGACGAGATATTTTATAACCTCTAAGTGAAACTTTGTGTATGCTAACGAGTTATGATTCTTTGTAAATAATACAGCATTGTTTTTTTTTTTTTACCATGATAACGTTCTTAATATATACTTTAAATTAATTTCCTGGAATTTGAAAGATTTTTAACAATGGTGTGAATCTTTATAAAAACCTTTGTACTATTGCTGTTTCTTTGCAAAAATATTTTTTTCAAGAGGAAAATTATAAATATTCTTTTTTATTCCAGCACCATCACCTTGGTTAAGGATCCTGCGAATGTTCCTACTGGAAATGGGGTAAGAAAAAAAATTTACTAAGGGTAATCATCAGATCTTGTTCAAATTCTAGTGTAAATAATTTTCGAAGTTTTAATTTTTCGGGTCTCCCAAAATCGTAACAAACCACCAATCACCAGTCTTAAAAAGCCCACTTTTTTACAACCGGGCTGTATTTTGTATGGAAGTCGAAATGTTATTTATTTTTTCAATTATCCGCTTTCAACATTGAAGAATACTAGGTAAAATGTTAGCATCTCGTTACTATTTTTTTTTTGTGTATTACAGACTGTGTGTCCATTTACAATACACATGTAACATTAACTACATATAGATGATACGAAACAATGAAAGAAAAAATAATAGAAATAACAAGTTATAAATAGTGATTTTTGGCATTGACATGCCTCTTGAATTCTTCAAGGCTACTATTAAAAATATCGATAGTCTTGGAGGCGTTGTTTAACAGCGCCATACCTCGTGTCATGCTATGCCGAGCCAGTACGTCCGTTCTGCCACATGGGATACATAGCAGATCATGGTGCCGTCCCTGGCTGTAATTGTTCGGTACGAATTGTTGTTATTGTATTAAAGAGTCTTAGAGATAGCGGGTAACCCCCAGAAAAATGGAGAGCAACCCATCGAAATAGTAAGGAGAGTTGCTGCTGCAGCCGGTGTAAAAGTTCAGCACTCTGACGTCGGTGAAGTAACCAGAATTACAGACCGGCGCAACCAGGCACCCCCCAAATTGCTTGTGAAGTTTTTAGACACAAGAATAAGAGATGTACTTTTAGAAAAAAGAAAAGACATTAATTACAATTCAATTCAAGATCTGGCTACAGACTCGATATTTATTGGAGAGGACATAAGCCCGTACCATAAAGAAATTTTATGGAAGGCGAAACAAATGGCAAAAGAAAAAAAATATCAGTACGTGTGGATAAAAAAAGGACAGATAATGCTACGCAGGGCCCAGAATGAAAAAAATCTATACATAAAACACCTAGATGACCTGAACAAAATTATCTAATGAAATGTTTCTCCATATACTACATACCAAAAATAATAATTTACCAAAATGGATGAACAAATAACTATATCTAAACCAGAGAACATAACATCACTTAAACATAATTTTAACATTTTACATAAAAACATAAGGAGCCTTAATAAAAACTTCAATGAACTACAAGTACTAATAAAAAGTTTAAAATTAAAATGGGACATAATTAAACTTACCGAATGCTGGATAACCGATAAATACTCTGCTTTACAAATTGACAATTACATCCCTCACTCAACGTTAATGAATAAGAGAAAAAGTGATGGTGTAGTTGTATACATTAATGAAAATATAGAAGTTAATGTTAAAGAGATCAGTATAAATAATGCAAACTGCCTAATATTATCAATTGGGAACGATACAGCCATACTAGCAATTTATCGATCGCCCTCAACCAAAAACATAGAACCTTTCCTTCATTCTCTATCTCAAGAACTAAATCAACTCAAAAACATTAAAAACGTTTTTGTTATTGGTGATAGATAGATAGATGGAAAATAGAAGAATGTAACAATGACTCCAGAAAAATATGGAAGATTATAAAAGAAATCACTAACTCTGAACCCTCCTACAACAAGAAAATGATTGGAGAATTAAACATTGACATGATTCCAACTTCTTTTGCAGAGCATCCTGACAAAATTCTGGAATATATTAATACTTTTTTCACTAACGTAGGCTCGAAATTGGCAAATAAAATCTCAAAACCAATTACTAATGAAAAGGAAATAGAAAATAATGAAGTCTCAATCCAAGATAGCACACTAAATCTAAACCAAATAACTAGCAACGAACTAAGAAAAGTGATTGCTTCACTAGATAACAACACTTCTTCAGGAAATGATCCTATCTCAATCAAAACTATAAAACATCTCCAAGAGGAGTTGATCCTCCCCCTGACATACCTTATAAATCTCTCTATATCAAAGGGGATATTTCCTTCTTGTCTAAAAAATGCTACAGTTTTACCAATTTATAAAAATGGAAGCAAAAATGACATAAATAATTATCGTCCTATAAGTATCCTAAGCACTTTCTCAAAAATCCTGGAAAAAATTTTGAAAAGCCAAATCGTCCACTTACTGGAAATTAATAAAAAAATTTCCCCGACACAATATAGATTTCGGGAAAGTTTGAATACCGTGGACGCCATTGAACATTTTACAAGAATAGCCATAAAAAATTTAGACGGTGGAAAAAAATGTCTGGCTGTTTTTATAGACCTAAAAAAAGGCTTTGACACAATAGATCATAAAATTCTTCTCACAAAACTTAAAAAAATTGGCATATCTGGCACTCCACTAAATTTACTGATGACGTACTTGACAGGACGAACACAACAAGTACAAATAGGCAAACAAAAAAGCAATCCTCTTCCAATAAACTACGGCGTCCCTCAAGGAAGTGTCTTGGGACCAATCTTATTTCTCATCTACATAAATGAAATTACCAAACTTCCCATCAATGGAAACATAATTAGTTTTGCCGATGCTACTGTTATGTTATTCCACGAAAAGGACTGGATGGACACTTATAAAGAGGCTGAACATGGACTAACTGCACTTCAAAATTGGCTTCTGATGAACTCTCTTACGCTCAATATAAGTAAAACTAATTATCTAGCCTTTTCAATAAACTCGAGAGGTCAACCGGGTAAAGAATACACTCTAAAATTGCACGAATGTCAAAACAATAAGTCACATTGCTCTTGCCCTATTATAACAAAGGCAAAAAGTATTAAGTATCTAGGAGTGGAAATAGACGAAAACCTTAGATGGGACATACACATAAATGGAATCACTAAAAAGCTTACGAGACTTGTATATTTCTTCAAAAACCTAAGAAACATACTACCTAGGAAAGACATCAAAAAAGTATTTTATGCTTTAGTTCATTTCCGTCTTGAGTACGGAATTCTAGTATGGGGATCTGCTACAGCAAATAATATTAACCACTTAGATATTGCTCAGAAGAGCATTATAAAAACCATACTAAAATTACCCATCAGAACCCCCTCAAAAGATATTTCTAAGTGTTTTGACATTCTAAATTTAAAACAAAGAAAAACAAAGAATATTTTAATACATCATTTTAAAAACAGAAAATCTCCTAATGAAACTTGGATACATGATACAAGAGCCTCAAAAAGGGATATACGAGATGTTCCAAAATTCAAGACAAGTTTTGGCCAAAGAAACCACATATATCTGGCAACCAAACTTTACAACATCCTTCCTCCAAGTTTGAAAAAGATAGAAAAGATAAATAAGCTTAAGGAAAAAATCAAAACATGGGTGAAAGAAATTAATGCAGACATACTAGAAAATGTATTAAAAACATCATAGAAACTAAATAACAGAAAATCAAAGAAATCTACCAGTCCGCCTCAGCACAGGACTACCTAGTGAGGAGGACTAAGAATAAACTATATGAATGAAATATTATAGATTTTTATATAATGTAACTCTCATCAAACCTTATTCAATAGACATTAATAAAAAAAATAATAAAAAAAAACCAAAGTGAAAAAATACATCCATACCGCACCTGATAAACAATTCACCGATGTTTAAAAACCTGCATTACTACGAAAGAAATGGCGTGCCTGTGAACCTCGTACACCACAGCAATATTACTCACGTAGACTGGTTGTGATGTCAGAATGTTTCAGATTCAGTGGTACCAACCAAACGGTGCGTTTTAATGTGTTAGTGTTTAATTCGTTTTTAAATTACGATTTATAAATTCTACAAATAATGCAATAAAACTTATACATTCAGAATCAGCGTTTATTGATCTGTATAAATAAATATTTATATTTTTGCATGTTTTTTTTTAAGTCCTATTTTTTTACTGGAGTTCCGAGTATGAAATATTATTCCGGAGTATGAAATATTATTATAAAGCGTCTCCGTGAAAAAACCTTCTAGTTTCAACTAGCAACCTTTTTTTCGTTGAAGAGTTTCCCCAAATGTCTGGCTGACTGCTCCCTTTACAAAGATATTTTTCTTCGGCCACCTTCCATTCCAGGAGAACTATATGGCTTGTTCAATTTAATTTTGGCTAAGATCAACAAATCAGTACTTAATATGACAGCTAAAATGCTGTGCGGCCCGCCATGCGCTAGCTGACTCTATGCTGTTATTAAAAATAATGTAGTTAAGAAATAATTTATTTTCTTATATTTTTCAGCTAAATAAGCGTTCTTCACAAAGAAATAAGTAATTTGAGGCTTTCCTAGAAATAAACACAGAACCATAACTTTTAAAAATGAAAAAATAATGACATTTGCGAGCCGCTTTTTAACATATAAAAAAAATATATTTATTGAAACAACTTTTTTATTAATATATTGTTTAGTTATTGTTTATTAATATAATATTTACCCATCAATGTAATATATCATTGATGAAGAAGATAATACTAATACATCTAAACGTAACATGAAACAGTACAAGACAGAGAAAAATTAAAAAAAGATGACGGTTCAACGGGGAATCGAAACCATTGTCTTACAAGGACAACGTATTTAACCACTCAACCAATGGGAACTAGTTATTTAGATTTATTAGTATTATCTTCTGCTTCAATTATATTAATTGGACTTGGTCCGTCTGTAAATAAATAAATATATATGTTTGCTAGTGACAGATCGACTATTTCCTTGCCAAGTGAATACAATTTATTTAAGGATGCAGGAGCATTTTTTAAGGTTAAAAATACTATAAATTCGAGGCCAGTGCGGTGAGCTACCAACAAATCCACGTGGTTTTCCTGGCGCACTATAGGTCAATGTTTTCATAAGCTCATTCCTAGATACTAGATACCTGTACAGTTAACTGTGATATTACCTTAAACATGACCTCTACTCTCTTCCTATTTCAGTCAACCCCGTTGATGAGCAAGGTCCGCAAGTGCTGTCCCGGTTATGAGCGTAACATTCACAACTTCCGCATCTGCGAGCCCGTCTGCGAGAACGAATGCATCAACGGTCGCTGCGTGGCGCCCAATGTGTGTACCTGCCACCCTGACCACGTGCTAGACCTCGACGGATACTGCGTGGCCACGTGCCCAATCGGCTGCCTGAATGGACACTGCGGACCAGACAATGAATGCAGGTGCAACGCCGGATTCACCGAGGAACAGAACATGAAGTTCTGCGTTCCACAATGCTCCAAGGGATGCTCTCACGGTAAGGCTTTTAATTCCAGTTGATGATGACTTCTCCATGAAAAGAAGGGTGTGTGTGAGAATGTTCTGGACATAGATGATTAGGTACCGAGCAAATAGAGAAATGTGCTTCCAAATACTTAAACAAAGGAAAAAGGAAATGGACCAATTATTTAATTGTACTATCTTGATTGCCATTGGTTACGACGTACGTCAAGTACCCTTCGATGTCTGTTGGAGATAGGGTGCAAACAAATATCCTTACTAACGATTATATTCACAAATTGAAATATTCACCATCGTCATCGGCATTGCAATACACTGCGACCTGCGACCCTTACAGAAACATCTCCATCCAAGTCTTTGCTACTGTCATGCCCGGTTGAGCCCTCCCAGTTAAATATTTCTTTCATTGACGCCTTTTCAAAACATTGAAACCGCAGCGACTATTGCTATAGTTGCGAATATACCTCGACTGCCAGGCACCAATTTTTGTGTAGTTACTGAAATAAGACCACTTAATTTTTCTGTTTGTCTGTTTTTTCCGGAAGATATTTTATTGTTTTATTTCAGCAGTTTCAGCATTGCTTTAAGAACTCTTTGACCGAATTTCAAACTTTCAGGAAACTGCACTGCTCCCGAGGTATGCACATGTGAAAGCGGTTACAAAGTCAACGCTCTGGGAACTTGCTCTCCCGTCTGTGAAGGGGGCTGTGAAAATGGAGACTGCAGGGAACCCAACAAGTGTTTCTGCCTCCCAGGATATATCAAGAACGAACTAGGAGTCTGCGCACCAGTATGCACCAAGTGAGCACATACCTGTATCAATGTAATGGAACTTTAAGTTTCATTTATACTTGCAGAATTAACATAGAAACACGTTTTACAAAGCATACATCTCTAGTATCTCATTTGCAGTGGAATCATCGTATGTGTTTTTAATCTTTCTTCTGTCAGTTCAACGCCTCACTGCCATCTATCAGAACTACTTGTTAACTGCTAGTCCCTTTTATCGGACAACTTTTTTCTTTAAATTATTATTGCATCCATTCCACCATTAACTGAATTTCCAGCAGTTATCCTTCTGTCAATTATCAACAACACATCTACTGATACCATGTTCCTCTTTCTAGGGGTTGCCACCAAGGAAAGTGCATTGCACCTGATACCTGCAGCTGCGGAGAAGGCTTCATCCTCCAGGAGAACGAGTTTGGAGCCAGGTGCGAGGCTCACTGCAGCCAACCTTGTATCAATGGAGAGTGCTCCGGGCCCGACCAGTGCACTTGCAAGAAAGGCTTTACCCTTGACGTGAACGATCCCACTGGATTTAGGTAAATACCTAAATCGAATATGGATAGATTAGAAGAGAGAATCATTATTAACCTGTCAACAGTTGGATAAATATAGATTTTTGAGAACTATGTAAGTGCCTACCCTTTTAGGTGGCTTCTCATAATAGTTCTGAGAATTCGGTCTATCTAACCATTACAAAATTACAGTAATGTTTCCTTTCGGAATCAACAGCACTATACACATGGTATTGTTATTATCATTTGTATTTTTTGCTAGAGCAATATCGATTATAAAATCTAGTCCAGAAGCATTAAAGATTGAATCGCATCAGCTTAATTAACATCTTTGGGGTACAATACGTGTATGTAGGACTGATAGTTTTCTAGATATAATTAATTAGTTTTTCTATACACAAGAAATCCATTTTTTCATCCAAATCAACTTTGTTTAAACAGCACTCATTTTGCATAACATGTCTCGTCTATCACGTCCTTTAGGTAACTCTTACAAACTATTCACTAACCGTACTTTAAAGATGATATGATAGGCGACAACGTGACCCCTTCCTTTCCAAATATAAATAACAAACTTACAACAACAACAACAAAAAATTAATCTCCTTTAATTTTTTCAGGTGCATCGGCCATTGTCCCCGCGGATGTCCTAATGGCATTTGTTCAGGACCAAACCTATGCCTCTGCCTCCCCGGGTACGTCAAGGATAGGAGCGTTAAGGGCAGCCAAGCCTGCTTGAAGCGCCATCGCCGGTCCCTTCCCCATCCCCTCAAATTCATGCTTGAGTAAACGATGAAAAAGGTTCATTTCTTGATAAGAATGATAAGGTTATGTCAAACTTTCTCTTTCAAGAGTAAAATGTTGTCTGCAAATACCACTGAAGAGATAAATCTATAAAAGTTTTTAATGGGCGTATCTAATGTACCCGAAATAAGTTCAATTTTCTCTTACTTCTGATGAAAATGATCAACTTTGTAATAAAATACCGAAACTCTTTCTCGAAGAACCAAATACATCAGTTTCTTTCTAAATCGGTATGAATTACACTTTTATTGATTGTTGTTCAGTGGTAAATACCTTTTTTACCAATTTTCATTTTTGTTACCAATTTTGTAATTTTCTGAAAACAAACCATTTTCAGGAGTCACACCTACGGTTGATAAAAACCTTTGCATATTTTTATAACAAAAGAAAACATCATATATGATTTTAATAAAATAATGATAATACTCCATTGTTTCAATTTAATGTTTGTGTTTCGATGTGAAATCCCATTTCGTTTATTAATTAATTTCCTTTGTTTTTTTTTCCCACTTCTTTATAATTGGCGAAGAACTGAAGCCACCCACATTGTTAAATTAAAACATCACTTGTGTGGTAACAAATATAATACTTTTATCGAGATCGCTGCATTATTTGCACACATTTTAATTTAATAATGCACTTTTTTGCATGTTCTTAGAAAGTAATTCTTTGTGGTTAACACATTATATATAAATTATATAAAATAATCATTTTCTTAACCGCTAATTTATGTTAGTGGTATAAACAAAGAAATTGCATTATTTCTATTTCTGATGACTAGTCGGTGGCTGAGTTGACAAATCCGTAGGTTTAATTCCTCCGCTGGCCCCTATCATTGCAAACACAACATCTTCCGCCTATAATGATAGTAGTAGGAAATTTTTAAAAGTTTTCAGATTATTCTTAACCCTGAAGTGCAATTATGTCTTTCTTTTGAAAAAGATACAATTTTTATTTAAACACAGAAAAAAATATGATGTTTGATTTTCAGAAATTTGGTAATAGAGGTCCCAAAAAAGTCATAAAATTATTCATGAAAAAACGAAAAAATTATGGTTGACTTAAATACCCTTATCCTGTAGGACAAAAGGAGTGAGTAGAAAGGATGGGATGTTATTTTGATCTCAGATCTAACCACTAAACACGGCTAAGGTCATTTAAAGCATGGTTGTGTTGAATTTCAGTCTTAAAAATCTTAACTGGAACTCTAATAATCAATATGGAATTCTTGCTTACCGAGGAAAATAAACAAAACTCATTCTAAAGTAGTTTAATATCATAAAATAACACTATATTTATATTACAGCCATGTATTATTAGGATATTATATTCTTAAATCTAAGGTAAGTCTATCATTTCCATTATGATTGAATTAAAAAATATCGTCGTCCATTGGGCAAAAGAAAAATTAAGTAAAGATATATTATGATAAACATATCATGATGGAATATTAAAAACGTTGGTGTTTTATCACAGATGGCCACTTCAAAATAAAAAGGTTTACCAAACTCTAAAATTACAAAACTGTGTTAATAATGTTTCAAACTTCTGTACAAATAGTGAGGTTACTGCCAAAAGAGGCATTAAAATATTTTCTGGTCGAAATTTGTGAAACACTTCCAGCGATATGAATAATTTTTCAGAGTCTGGATTTTAGACAAAACATTAAATTTGCATTTACTCCACAACATGTTCATGTACAAAAGGAAAAAGCCCTCTAAAATATTGTTACAGTTGTAATATATATTTTTACTGCCGCCATCTTTAGAATTTCAATTATTAGATTTACTTTGCAATTTATATTTTGATCGAGATAGAGATTTTCTTATTAATCTGCTTCCTAAACAAATGAAAAATATAAACATTAGTTGTTTAAACTATTTACAAGGACTCAAAGGACCCAAAATGAATAGAAAATACATACATTATAATATTTTCTTAAAATATATATTTATATATTAAAATATTTATTCATTGGTACAAATTATGACTAGTTAAGAATTGAGAGTGACGTGAGCTTACCTCCTCATCTTGTTTTATCTTTAACTTATTATATAATAAGCATTTTTACATCAAATTACAGCTGTTAAATTATTTTTGATTTAGAAACATTTATGTCTTACCAAACAATTGTTTTTTAGACGTTCTTTCTAAAACCAAAAAACTATGACTAAATGTTTAAAATTATTATAATAGTTGTTGGGTACTCTTACTATACTCTAAGCAAATGAGTTCAAAAGACTTTACTAAAATACGCAACCTAAATTTAATGATATTTTTTGGTCTGCTGCTATTGGTTAATTCAGTTCTTTGTTCTATTCATTTTTATTTAGATTTTTGTTGATTTATCATTATTCATCGTTATTACCATTATTTTTTAGCAAATGGCTGTTTCTGTTGAAGTGTTTTGGTGTTGAGATTGACTGCTATCACTTTCATCAGCTTCCGCATAGTCGTCTTCAAATTCCTTCTTGCAATCGTCGTCATCCATTATACTTCTGGTACCGTACGCTGAATACATCGGATTGTTGGTGATGTTCAGCGTCTTGTCATTTGATGCCACGTACACTGTGTTGCTGTATTTCCAATCACCTATGAAATGAGATAATATAATATAATGCTTAATCTAATGAATTCACTATTCGGCATTTTACCTTAATACCAAAAGGAAAATTTATTGTAATAAATTAACAAAATTTAATAAATAATTAATGAAAACATAATTACATTGTAGTATAATAACAGCTGAATTTATGGAAACGCATATTTGATCTTAAAAATCCTTGTAATAGGATAGCGGTGAGGTGGTAGAATTTGTTAACGCACTTGTCCGATAAACGGAGGATTCGCATAAGGTGCTTATTTAACAGTTTGAAAATCTATAACTTTGTTACTGTTCGCGTACTTGGAAGATAAATTGTATATGTAGTGTTTATGAACAAAATATTAGATAGATGTTGGTACTCACTATTTGAATCACTAAAAGAGCCTCGGAATCGACTTCTGGTCCGGATGAATTTATCAATGCCGATGAGGACCATTCCAATGGTTAACACTCCAGCCACTACTGATACCAAGTCCCATGGATTATCGCCAAACCTAAAACATATAAAACATGTCATTATAAATCTGCACAGCAATCAAATGAACGAGCAAAATGAAATAATGTAATAATAAGTTCTACCTTAAAAATTGCAATCCAGCAGTAACGACGGAAGGAGGTTTTTCTTCAATTGAACAGTCTACCCCAATAAATCCTTCAAAGCAAATACAAGTTCCATTGCTCATAGAGCCTTGCAAGCACTCGCACACTTCCGGCGCTACGCATGATCCACTGTTGCAAGGCTGGCTGCAAACTGGCGTACAAACGTCATCAATTTTTTCATAGCCTTCCTTGCAAAAACAGATTCCTGGCTCTAAACAAATCCCGTTGGCACATCCATAGCACTGTGGCTTGCAAGGCTCCAACGGATTAACTGTTTCATAACCATCATCACACGTGCACGTATCTGGTCCTATGCACGTTCCATTTCCACAGGCAATGGAACAACTAGGATTGCATTTGAATCTATCTACCTCGTCAAGCTCATATCCTGGCAGACACAAGCATCTATTAAGGTTTGTGCAGATTCCATTAATACAGCCTGTGTCGCATGATGTATGACAAACATTACTTTCTTCTTCCTTAACGTACCCGTCTAAACAAGAGCAGTAATCAGGGGCCGAGCATTTAGCGTTCTTGCAAGGCTTTGTACAGTGAGGGTCGCAAGTAAAATTGTTATGTATACTCTGAACGAATCCTTCCATGCATTCACAAACATTAGGAGCTGTGCATCTGCCATTTATGCAAGGACTCTGACATACTGGTGCACATGTGTATGGATCCGAAACATTGCGTGCGTACCCGTTAAAACACTTACAGGTGTTTGGCGCTGAGCAATAACCATTCGCACACTTTCTTGGACAGAATGGACGGCAAATGTATTTATCGTTCACATCTCGTACGTAGCCTTCAGCACAGGTACACGTTTCTGGAGCTGTACAAAATCCATGTGTACAGGGGCCAGAACATTTTGGAAGGCAATTATTCGAGTCTTTCCCAGAATAGTATCCGACATTGCAAGTGCAGACGTTCGGTGCTGAGCAAAACCCATTAATACACCGAGGATGGCACTGTGGATTACAAACAGATTTTTCAAAAGAATCTGGTAAATAGTTTTCAAGGCAAGTGCAGACTCCGGGTGAAGTGCATTTTCCATTTACACACTTACTGCATTTTGGATCACATTTGAAGTTATCGTTTGGACTTCTTTCATAACCCGTAAAACACATGCATGTGTCTGTGGCAACGCACGTCCCATTCTCGCATGGCTTAGAGCACATCAGCTTACAGACGTTCCATGAATTAGTTTCAAATTCGTAACCAATATTACATTCACAAGTGTCAGGTGAATTGGGAAATCCATTTGTACAATTCGGTACACAAACGCCTTTTATTTGATCGAAAAAGAAGCCTTCCTTGCACAAGCAGCGGCCGGGTGCAATGCAGACTCCATTCCGGCAGCCAAGCTTACAAATGGGTTTGCACACATTATTCGCATCATCAGAATTCTCATAATCAGGATCGCAGGTACAGAAATCTGGCTTCGTACAAATCCCATTGATACATGGTTTATTGCATATTGGCGTGCATTCGTTTACTAGTAATGATGATGCTTCTTCGAAACCAGCATCGCAAGAACACTTATCTGGGGATACGCAGAGCCCATTTACACACGGCGGAGTGCAAATGGGGACACATTTAAAAGGATCCAACTTATCATGTTCATATCCAGTAATGCATTCACAGTGATCAGGCCAAGTACATAGGGAGTTAACACAGGGACTAGAGCATTTTGGTTGACATACGGAAGAGCTATTCATTCTCAATTCGAACCCGATATCACAAGTGCACTGATTCGGGGCAATACATTGTCCGTGTTCGCAATTGGGGTCACAATGAGGCCTACAGAGAAACTTGTTTTTAGGATCAATAGTGAAGCCAGGTAAGCACGTACATCCATCTCGGCTGGTGCAGTCCCCATTGATGCACGGTGAGCTGCATAGTGATATAGGGAGGCATTTGTTTTCCTGCAAACTGTACCCCGGATTGCAAGCACATTGATTGGGAGCTGCGCACAAACCATTATTGCAACCATTTGGACAAAACGGGATGCATTTTGTATGATTTTGACCATCTTTTATGTATCCGGCTATGCAAGAGCAAAAGTCAGGCTTGGTACAGGTTCCATAAATACATTTATCTTTACAAATAGAGATGCACTTGTTATTATCTAATCTGTATCCCTTGCAGCAGTCCTTCACGGTCTTTCGATCGATGAAAGTCTGAAATAAAAATGTCAATAAATAATTAGATTGTATAACCATTACACAAAATTCTGAACCAAAGGATATTGTGAATTTGAAGAGGTACTTATTTTAATGGCAATAATTTATCGTTAGGCACAAACAAATGCAAAACACCCCTAAATAAATAACCGATCAGAATTGACAAACTTCCCTGTTACTTAATCCGGACGTCACAAGACTATCATTACTAAATCTTTTCGACCCCTTTCTGCACCTCTCTCACCAACAGAGTGCCTGTATTCATATAAAGTTTCCTGGTTGAACATAATTACAGAGCGGTGAGATTTTGTCACATAAATAAAATTCAAACTTCTGATAAAATACTCACAACAATTTTGGACCTGTTTCGTGGAACTAGCCTGTATCTCAATAGACAATTTGGAGTACCTCTTCTGCAGCCATTGACGGTGTAACTTTGATTAACGTTAACTGTGTAAATTTGTCGGCGCTGGCTACGGGTTCTGAAAAAATAATAAAAACTGACAAATCATTTCTTAATAGGTCAAAGGCGCACCGACGCAAAGGTGAAAGGTTATATCGCCGTTTGCATCTTTAAACATGAGCCACTTTGGAGTCAATTGGACAGTGGACATGGGCCTCCCCTGGTTGAAAACTGTTTCCTATCTGCTACAATATTTTTTAACGAGTTTTTCTTGTATCCAGTTAACTCTGAACATTATCGGTATTAAAGTAGACTTATTCATACTTTTAGGCTAACTTGACATATTACAAAGCCTAAATTGCACGTGGATGAATACTACCCACGCATGTTTAATCAATAGTAGGAATTTAAAAATCTTTTTTTTTTAAATTTCGTAAAAGCGGGAAGCATCTGCATGGGCATTATATAACGCTCATTATTTAAAATGGGCTGCGTAATTATGTAATAAGAACTAAAGTTTTTTTAACCATCAACATGTTTTCCGAATAAACTTTACATAGTATGAATTACATTCTACTTACGATATTAATTTGTTCCCACATACACCTTCTTCAGAACCAGTATGCAAAATGCACGAACATAATATGAACGAAAAAAGCACCGCATACTTCGTGGTTAGTCCTTTAACATAAAACATTTCTTAAACTTTTTTTCCAATGATTTCTAAGAATATCCAAAGCGCATTGTGTAAAGCAATAGTTTGGTCAGCTCAGTTCAATAACAACACTTCACGACAGGCAGTATTAAGTTACGAGTTATCCTGGGAGACTGGTATTGTGGGAACTGTGATTAAACCACCAGTGTCGTACGTTATGAAGCATGTTTTTTATCACAAATTAATCAAGTTCTTTTGTAAAATTAACGGACAAATCAAGAGGAAATTTTGTGCATTTAGGTTTTGTTCGAAATAATCAGAAATTATAAAATGTGGATAGTTGCATGGTTTTTTGTCAATAGCGGATTGGGCTATTTACGACAACTAATATTGGTTTATTAAGTAATTATTTTTATTTTATTATTGTGTTTAAAAATTAAACAGTTATTTGTAAGATAATTAAAATGTTAAATAAACATGTGTTCTAACAAATAATTACGCATCGATATTTGGTTGATGTATATTCTACGATGTATATGAAAACAAAATAAAGAAATAAACAACAGAACAAAAAACCATAAGAACATTGAAAACAATAAAAATAAGAATCTTAATTTAGGAGGCGGGTATTCATTACAGGACGTCGTTTGGTGATTAGGTTTTTCCCTAGATTTCATGAGGTGATTTATATAAAGAAAGATATCAACTAAAAGTACCAAAGGTCGACGAATGACGATGATTTTTTTCAGTCGTTTTTAAATGTTGGAATTCATATTTTGTGAAAAATTATTGAGTCGAAGATAGCTTTATTTACAGAGAGCTTGTTTAAAAACCTATTCTTTAAATATTTTTTTCATACGTTTTGTTCTATAGTATATACTTAGTTTATGTTAATAAAACATTTTAAGGATTTTTTAAGCTAATTCGGGGTCAAAAAACCTTAGGTAAAGTCAAACAGGCGATGTTGTTTTTTACTTATCTCAGCCGTAACTTAGTTGTGGCCAGGGAAAGACTGAGTGCGGTGTCCGTCAGTCAGTTAAAATGACTTTAAATTTATGGAAATGCGGATGCTTTGTGAAGATAGTCTCATTAACCATTACAAATAGGAGGAAAAACCTACAAATTTCATATAGTTAAAAATTCCTGGCCTCCATATCGATAAACACTTGTCTTTGAAGCAGCACATATAAAAACCAAAATAAAAATTATCCTACTAATTGGTGCATTTGGTAGAAGAGCTCATCTTCTACAAGCAGAGACAATTATAATCTTAGTTTAATCCAGTCGCATCCTTATTATCTAACAGAAACATGGGGAATCAAATAAATCACGTATTTAAACGACTTACAAATAACACAGAATAAGGAAACAATTTTTTTAATTATTGCCAAAATGACCCCATCAAAGTACATCAAGAAATCAAAAAAAGGTACAAATATAACGAATGCCTATTCATACCCAGAATCCAAAACGTATTTTTATACACGAACACAACATTTATAAAAACATCATAATTACGTGAACACTACACAAGACAACATAAAAAATTATACACTAATTCAGTAAAGACTGAAAGTGGTAAAAGAAACACAGGCCATGGGGGTGTACACATACACAAGTCCGAAAACAGAAAATAGAATAAAAGTATTATTACTCAAGAAGAAACTGTTTAATCTGAGCAAAATCAAAATGTTATTATGTTAGGATAAAATGTTACTTAGGTAGTTAACAATAATATTCAGATGTTGTGTATATTTCTTTTAACTTGTTTTTTACTTTTAGATAATATGTAACGCTGTGTCCAGTCACATATGCCTGTCTTCGGCTACTAAGAGTGTTATAATTATACCGTTTACCAACGTTGTCACCTGGGAAAAGAAAGATAATATTGCAGTCATTGTTTTGCCTTTCCACTCCACGCCACAGTATGCCCTACAGTAATCACAGGATGTTGAATGGCACAAAAATATGCTTATCAAGCATACAATAATACACGATGCACGCTTTCGCAAGGGGAACAAATTCTACGATTATTATTTGTTATCACTAAAATGTTGAAACTCCTTGGTTCAAACTACACGATCACCACAATAGCTAAAAAGGATGAGATATTGTGCTGTGTTTATGAAGAGGAGGACGGCGTTCCGACCACGCACGATGATGTTATTTACCCTCTTTTCAGAGATAGTAATTATATTTATAAATTATAACAAAGGATGAGACAAATTAGATAAAATGAACAATCACCTTGGTGTCCTGTCAGTCATGTGACATGCGTGAATGGAATTTTGTTAATATCAAACTTACATATATGTTTTACGAGGCATTTTATTCATAATTTCTGTAGTTTGTTTTTATTTGTCACTAGCTGACGTGTACCAGGTTTTGCTAGGGATTATGAATGGTTTGGAGTAAATTTTTGAGGTTGTGAATTCTAGTGGACCTGAAAATTGGTTCTATTTTTTGAAGGTGGGAATAATATTATTCTAAAGAATTGAAAAGTTCACTTCTTATGAGTTCTTGTTTCGCTTGATCGTGCCACGTCTTCCTCCGGCATGCCCGATTTCCACCATTCACTACTGTGTACCACATTATTACTATTAAAAAACTACATTATATCGACTTTTATTTCACTCCGTATTTCATTTCATTGCAGAGATAATGCGTTAAGCCTTACCCGACTTCTTCTACCATTCAATCCACTCTCTAAACACTCCTGACACTAATACGAACAAAAATTTGTTTTTTTTTTAATGACAAACTAATCTTTATAAGACAAGGCTTTTTTTATGTGAAGCACAAAGGATAACAAATTATTATAAGCAATAATTAGTCGCTTGAAATATTCATACAAATTGAAAATATCTCCCGAGTAAAAAATAAATGCCGCCGACAAGAATTTAACCCGCGCCTTCTGATGTCCGGTCAGGTGCTATGAGACCACTGAGCTACGTCGGCTTATTTCCAACACGCCAAATAATTCAATATGTACTAGTATTTCAACCAACAATAACTGCTTATTATTATTATTTTTATTAATTTTTGCCTATAATAATTTGTTATCCTTTGTACTATGCATAACAAAACCTTGTCTTATGAACATTCGTTAATCATTTAAAAAAAAATGATAATATTTGACAAGTCAGAATATTTAATCAAAATTTAGCACTAACAAAGCCTTTCCTACAAATTTGAGTTGGTTGTTTACAGGTGAAAAATAATTTAAAAAATTTATATGAAAAGCAGTAATTTTTGATTGAAGTACTACTACATATTGAATTATGTGGCGTGTTGAAAATAAGCCGACGTAGCTCAGTGGTCCAGAGCACCTGACCGGACATCAGAAGGCGCGGGTTCAACTCCCATCGGCGGCATTAATTTTTACTCGGGAGATATGTTCAATTCGTATGGATATTTCAAGCGACTGATTATTGCTTAAAATACGTTGTTATTTTTTGAAATTTTCAGCGATATCGGTTCGGTAGTTTTGTGTCTATAGGGGACAAACAAAGAAACATTCATTTTTGTTTATAAATATAGATTACATTATTGTTTATTATATTTCAATCTCCCGATACAAATTTAAAAGGTTGAACTGTCGAGGACACAATTAAAGTGCATTCTACTTGGCTTGCTTTGTTTGTAGTGGTGAGTAGTTGCACTATGATTATCTCGGTTAATAATTATTGTGTTGATTATCGTCTGATGTTGAAATTTAATGTAAAATATCTTTTGTATGATTGTCCATCAGCTTATAAGACATTTCAAATTTGTACTAAATACTCTGTATTAAAAGGTCGAAAAGTATTTTAGAATTTCCCTTTTCTGTGCATTATACGAAATTTAAAAATCTGAAAATGTGTTTGCTGTTGAATACTGATGATTTTGTGCTGATTTCTGGCAGTACCTAATGAAGATCTACAACTACAGTCTCTCTTATCTAGGATGAATGTAGTATTCATGGAGAATGAGTTAATGATGAATGAAAGTAGGCCTGATGCAGCGGTCGGGGAACTTTTTTAACCATTACCCCAAAATATTTTTGCGTAATATATAATTTGCGTCGATATTACCGCTTCCCCCATTTTGAAAAGAAGACAATCAATGTATATTTAAATAAACATTATTTATTGAATTAATTTGACAAACAAAATAAAATTCTCAAATTGGATCAAACAAAAATTCAGATTTTCAGGTTTCCCTTTCAGTTTTTGGAGAAATGATGTTGCTTCATGTTTGAGACAATTACTTCATAATTGGGACTTTTTGATGTAAGAGCAATTTGAATACAGTCTTCCGCGTTTAATCCATTTCTGTTCTTCGTTTTTATGTTCATTAGAATGGAAAAGCCTTGTTCACAAAGATAGGTTGTTGCAAATGTCAGCAACTTTTTTACCGCCTCCTCATGTGCAATTTTGAAAGCCTTCGTAGCTTTTGACATCCAAAAAGACGACAGATTGGCTTTGCTCTCAAATTGAATACGTGCTTCAGTATTAGATCGAGTATTGTTTCTGCCAAACCCGGAGGTTCTTCTGGTATGTTAGCAATTTCACATTTAAAAGGATCTACAACCCAATTGAAAGTATGTATATCAAGATCTGGAAAGTAGTCAGAGAACCGCTCTCTGAGTTTGGTAAGATGTTTTATAATTGTATCCTTGATGTCATCAAAAGTAATATTTTCAAAGTCTTCCAAAAACAAAGCTAACTTTGAAAAAGAAGATATCTTGTTCTGTTCTGCTTTCTATCTCCAATATTAAAGCTTTAATCCAAACACTGACAGTATTTCGCTGGTTGAAATGATATTAATATTTTTTCCTTGCAATTCTTTGTTCAATATATTTATATTCTCAAATATGTCAGTTAAATATGCAAGATGTGCAACCCACGAGGGGTTTTTAAACTTATCTGCGAGAATATTATTTTAATTAAACATAAAAATTTCGAGTTCACTTTTGAGAGCCCATATTCGATCGAGAACATTTCCGCGAGAGAGCCACCTTACTTCTGTATAATAAAGTAGGTCCGTATATTCTGCTTCACCGTCCTGACATAATTCATGAAATAGCAGCGTGTTTAGTGCATGTCCTTTGATAGCATTAACAATCTTGATGACATCATGCATGACGGCTTCCAGTGTAGGTTCCAAATGTTTCACAAGAAGTGCTTGGCGATGGATCATACAGTGATTAACTTTAATATCTGGATTATTTTTTTTCACGAAAGCCGAAAAACCATTAATATGGCCCAATATAGCTGGAGCTCCATCAATAGACACAGCAATACAGTTTTCCCACTTTAAATTAATACTTTCAGAATTAAAGTTTTCATTTACCTTATTATACACATCAATTCCACGAGATCTCAAATCTAGAGGAGTACAAAACAACAATTCCTCTTCTACTAACTCTGCTACTAACATATGTTGTCTCATCAAGCTGAATAACAAAATATTAGCCTGTTTTATTGAGGAAATAACCTGTTCCCTTACATAAGATGGAAATTCTTTCTTTTACATTTCTTGCAGACAAAGGCACTGAACTCAATTTCTTCGCCTCTTTCTGACCACACATGATCTCTGCCATTTTCACAGCTGCTTGTTTAACCAAATCTTCACCAATAGTATATGGTTTCTTGTTTCGGGCAATCAACCAGGCTACTTCAAAGCTAGCCTTTGATGCTGAACGCTGATCAAAGGTATCTAACAAGGTGCTGTCCAATCTTTGTCTTTTAACAGACATTTCTAAATTTACAAAGTATTCTCGCGGTTCGGAAGACAGCTGTGAATGCAAATTATCCAAATGTTTCTTCAATTGACTTTTTTTGAAAGATTCTATTCTAAGTCAGTATTTTCAAACATACAACACACTGTGGTTTCATTGTACCTCTGTCTTCTCTTTTTGTAAAACGATAATTAAGGAATTCTTCCTGGTATGTTCTTTTCCTTTTTGCTGCCATCTGAAGGGTGACAAGGGTGAAAACACATTAAAATTTAATAATTAAAAATAACAAATAATTATTAAATTAAATTTTCAATTTGCGGCTTACCTTGATCTTTGAAATCGATAATGAAATGATGTTCCTCGTCAGTAATTTGCGCACAATCAAACTACGCGTCGGAAGCCCGTGCAAGAATGAACGTTACAACTTACGCAGCGCCTCTAGTGGCCGATGCAAGAAACAACGATACGCAGCACGCACACACACAACACGCGTCTCTTACTTCTCACGCACACCCCTGAATTGTTAAGTTTGTAAAAATACTAACACGTTTATGAAATAGCAAACTAGAAAATTTTCCTTATTACCCCAAAAAAAACATTTTTACCCCATTTGGGGTAATTTACTCCGGTGCCCCGACCGCTGGTCTAATGTCATGTTGTTTGAAAGAGAGAGTACGAAAACAGTGTGCAATATATCTGTGAAAGATTAATATTAGGAGCTGGAGGATGGGTTTATGTAAATACATTTACGGAAAGGCTGACAGAGATATTGCAAGAAGGGTAAATGCAGGAAACTTCATTAATGGAGCACTGAACGCGGTTGGCGCTAGCAAAAAACCGTCCAAAGAAGCGAAGCTAGCAATCCACAATGGAGTACTACCTAACCTACCCTGATGTATGGCAGTGAGGTATGGAACTGGCGGAGGAAGGTTGAAAGTAGACTGAATGCTGTAGAAATGAGATCCCAGAGGCGTATATGTGTTAAAAGGCAAGACTGATGTAAGCGTAATGAGTAAGATTAAGAAAGGGACGCCTCAGATGTTTTGAGCATGTTTTTTTTTTTTTTTTATAGTGAATACCTCACAAGAGTCCCAACTGCTCCCGTCTGGAGCCAGTGAGACTATGGCATCCCCAATTGGGGGATGTTGTGAGGCTGAAGGTAAGTGGGGAAGGGAAAGAGGAAGGTGGGGAAGTACCTGGCTATTCAGATCTGTTCAGATGTAGAGCGGATGAACGAAGAAAGGAGTGTAAGGAAAATATATGACGAAAATGTAAATGTTTCCTCCTTTTCTTCCTTCCTCCGTCTCCTCCCCCTTCCCACTACCTTCAGCCTCGTAACACATTCTCATTGACTCCATATGGTTGGGAGCATTTGGGACTCATATACGGTACTCACATAAAATTGTACTTCGATTTCCGGTCGAATGGGTTGTTAGAGGTCTGGGAATATCCATTGTCTAGCGGAGACGATAGTTTATGTTTATAAACAATGTTAGTACTTCGTTTTTGATTAGGCTCCTCAAGTATGTTCAATTTTATTATCTTTGACCGCAGTCTGATATCTGTCTGTATTCAGAATTGGAAATTCGCACTTTTTAGTTCACACGGTTTTACATCGGTCATCTAATTTGTCCAGAGTATTTTAAATATTTCTAAAAACCTCTTAAATAGTAGTTTTAGTGTCAGCGGAGATTTCAGTCCTAGGATAACGAATTGTCCTTAAGAGGAAACACACTTAACCCTAAAATTAACTACTTAACTGGGATTCAGATTTCTTATCCGATTCAGAGGATAAGGAATTGTCCTTAAACATAAAATTAACGACTTTTTTTTTTTTTTAGTTATTTATTAAGTTAAAAGAAATACATATTTCGCTTTGTTAACTTAAGTGTACATTGATTAAAAACAAAAATAATATTTATATAAATAATTATGGTTTACTACCTAAGTAACATATTTTTCTTAAGTAAGAGCATTTTGGTTTTGCTCATTGATCTTGAGGGCAAACAGTTTTTTCTTAAATATATTTATTCTATTTACGGTTGTCAGGCTATCAGGAAGGAGATTATATATGTGTACACCCTCATGGCCTATGTTTCTTTTACCACACTCTGTCTTTGCTGAATTTGTGTATAATTTATTGTGTTGTCTTGTGTGGTGGTCATGTACTTGTGATGTTTTCATAAATGAAGTATTTGTGTGTATGAGGCCATTTTGGATTTTGTGAATTAATAGGCATATGTTGTATTCGTACAGTTTTCTAATTTTAAGTAAGTTAGTTTCTTGGTATACTCTTTTGGTGGGGGTATCTGGTCTATAGTTAAAAAGTTTTTTTATAACTTTGTTTTGTATTATTTGAATTTCGTTTAGATATGTGATGTTTGTGTTTCCCCATAATGATTCTAGTTTTTTCGGATAAATTTTGAAACACGTTTATTTTAAGGTTAAGGACGACTACTTATCCTTAAGTTTTTTTTCTTCTTTCCTTTATTCGTAAAATATATTTGTATACAGTTTTTTACATGCTTTTCGACTACCATACTAGACACATGTCCGTATTATGGTGGTCGATTGGAACCGGAATCGGCCCTGTTAAATGAAAAGTCATTAATTTTAAGGATAAGCGCAATTACTTTTAATAAGTACAATCTTAATCTCTACTCAGGGGTCCAAATCTAACGAAATTTAAGAGAAAACATAACAACACGGTTAAAAAAGATCATCTTCAAGATTTATCAAGTTTAGAACACTTTTCCACCAAATAACATCTGTATCATTTTTTCGCATTTCTTAAAAACCTTATCCATAAAGTATATCTTGGAAAGGTGGTCAGTTCGACGGTTAAGTTTTCTTTATCGTATTATTTTACACAATGACATCCGGTAATAATAGATTGAAAACAAAGTTCTTGTGGTCAATCTGAATTTTTATCTTTGTAAAATATAAATACTTTTATATTACGTCACTAACACAAACAGCATATGTGACTCGATATTCTCACAGCGGGATGGCTTGTTGTGATTTATATTTCCAAATTATAAATACACTTCTATAACATCACGAACACAAACAGCATGTGACTCGATATTATCACTGCGAGATGGCTTGCTGTGATGTGCTCATTTATCTTTCTAAATATCCTGACAATAAAAATCACCTACTACCACCACAGTGAGGGGAAAATGTGTTATGATGGAGGACTTAGCCAGCCTTACTCCTGGGTGGGACCCAGATGCGATGTCAACTCAGCCACCGCCCGGTGTATATGTATATATACAGCCACATAAATATAATATATTAATTAAATATTACGTAACACGTATTAATTCGTCTTGCCTTACCCTCTCCCACTTTAAACTAGAGTACCTTCAAGTTCTATCAGCAAAGGCTTCTTCTAGGTGTAAAGGTTTATCAAAGCACACGGTAAACACATTAATTCCAGTCCATCACAGTGCTTCTGCCGCTTCTTGACTACTCGCGTGTTTCAGCTTTGAATTGGGGAATCAGATTAATTCTCTTCTCACACGCAAACCTTAAAGAAATAACGTAATGTACGGGTATAACTATCGCTGCTATATCGTTCGTATATATGAACTATGTATTTCATACAATCCTTCAACTACTATAATTTACGATGGAAGATCTATTATACTGGGCCAGCGATCGGTCAATTCCGGGTGGTAAAGTAAACATTCTGATTTTATTATTTAGTCGTAGGCCTTTATTTTAATTTGTTATTTCATAAGAAAATGATACCATTTACATGTAAGTTATACATGCATATACATATCTCCCTTAAACTAACTAAGAATAATAGGTTTTCTTAACGTTAAAAGCGCCCATTGACAAACTACTAAATATTAGTTTTAATTAGGACTTTTCTCTTTTTTCTTATACGGCAACAGCACGGCACGACTCGGCATGTTGTGGGTTTATGGGTTATGGGCTTACATATTTTGAAAAAGTATATATGAAAACTTATCGTCCGCGGTAATGGCGTACCGTGGATGTCAACGGTAGCGGTAAAAAGCGTCTTCATTCGAACCTATACACTTTGCTTTCCTGGCATGTCGTGCCGTTCCGTCGCCGTTCCGTTGTCGTGCCGTTGCCGTGCCGTTGCTGTTACCGTAGTAATTAGAACAACTGCTCCTAACTATCACAAGTGTGATGGACTATATTCATCTACGAATATTAGGGTATGTTTTGAGGTTGAAGAGGGCTGCTAATAAAGGGAGGAAACAAAAAAATCTACATCACTTTTCTGAATGATGGTCGAAAGCAACAAAAACTTTAGATTTACGACAGGTAAAACAGCATTTTTAATATCAATAGCTGATGATAGATAATGTGTTCCGCCGACGAAGAAGATTTGTACATAAAATGAAAAATATGCAAATTTAACGATGACAAAGCTCAACAGTCAGAATTTTCTACTACTTCAAACATATTTTTGTGCCTTTTCTTGAACTTTTTCTCATTTTCTTACCACACTGACTTCACGAGTTGTCGAAAAATCATGAAAATAGTACCCTCTAGATCGTGGTTGTCCTAGAACCTTTCATATAATGCTAATCACACTTTTACTGTAGTATTTAGCAGGCAATATTTTCCTCACTAGTATTGTGCTAAATACCTATAATGTTTTCTTTTGTCTGCAGCGACGACACGAAATGGAATTTTCCACAGTTAATTGGAATTTACACGATCTTTTACACCAGGTTTTTTTTGCGAGACTACGGCATCCCCAATTGGGGTATGTTGTGAGGCTAGAGGGAGGGGAAGGAGATGGGGAACAGGAAGGCGGGAAAGTATCTGGCTATTCAGATCGGGTCACCAAATACGGGTAAAGCAATTTCAAGCACGTTTTAATTCTGAATGGTATTCTTACACCAGGGTAAGACTACCATTCAATATCTTCCCCTCTGGAACGTGCCGCAAGTATACTACATATTATTTCGTTAAGACCATTTCAATTCAACAATTTCTACAAAAATAAGTAACCGATCAAGATCACGGAGTAACTTAGAAATCCCTAAATGTAAAACTAGTGCTTGTCAACACCATTATACTCATCAAGGTATAAAATTTTCGTTATTTTTTTGGGGTGTAATGCCGTGTTGCGCTAACTCCTTCTTTAGCCAACGTTTCGGACAGCATTGCAGTGTCCATCATAAATAACACATCTGCCCTGATGATGGACACTGCAATGCTGTCCGAAACATTGGCCAAAGAAGGAGTTAGCGCAACACGGCATAACACCCCAAAAACAAATAACCAAAATACTTTTGGCCGTGAAAATCTTAAATCATTATTAAGGTATAAAATTGTTTAATGCCCTTTTGGATAAAATCAAAACTGAAAAAATTATGAAACTTTAAAATCACATATCAAACAACTTTTAGATAAACCCAATAGTAATCACAAGTTTTAATTTAATTTAATACGTTTATCGCATAATTGATTATATGAGCCCATTTATAATTTTATTGATTGAATCGTGTTATGAATGTAAGGATAATTAATTAAAAAAATATAAACAAAATTTAATATTTAAAAATAACGCATATATATATATATATATATATATATATATATATATATGTATATATATTCCTTTTTTTACATATCCTCTAAAGTTATTTTATGAGCTTCCAAATATGCGTTTATTATTGTTGCATTTTATTAAGTACCCATTTCATACAATATTGCCAGCTTCGTCTTCGAACAATTTACAACTAGTTCTGTACCTACCTTCTATTATTTCTTACCTAATAAGTAAGAATATTTTATATCTTATGTTTTCTAAATTTAATAACTATTATATTATTTAAGTTATATTTTTTAAGTATGTAATTAACTTTCTTATTTTATTAATTATATGTAGTTTTATAACTATTTGTTAATTTTTAGTTACGTCAGTCAATGAAATTTAACATCTTATAAACCATAATGACGCCACTCCCCAACTCAAACACGAGAAATAATTTCTCAATTGAGTTGGGCAGTTTCGTTAAAAAAATATGATTTTTCGCAATCAGCCTTGAATTATCTTCATTTGTAAATTATGGTAATGTGTTTGTATATTTAATGAAAAAAAAAACCAATAATTTAAAAATTTATTGTGAAATAAAACAAATTAATCAAATAAATCTTTGCATGTTGCATATTTAATAAAAAAAAAAATAATAATTTAAAAATTTATTGTGAAATAAAACAAATTAATCAAATAACACAAATTCGGCTTGCTAGTCGAGAGCCTTACCCCTCGACCACGGAAGCCATCAAAATCTGGAAAGGTTTTCTGCTTTCTTCTATACACCAATGTTGCATCCGAAACTGCTTACGAATTACAGCCTTAGATGGACATGAAAGTGGACTGTAAATTATTTAAAAAGAGATGAAATGAATGGGTTTTTGCTAGAATTGGATGATAAAATGTGCAGGGATCAACAAGAAGGATAGAAAAATGTAGACCATTCACTTACCATTGTAATTATCGCCACAACAAAACGAATTAAGCACTTCCAAGATTGGTCAATATCCTTCTTTTCACTTTTCAACGAGATTATGAGTACGAAAAACACTAACAGCTTGCTTCCAGTAGTTCAATGCTTCTTCTGTTTTTTTTCAAAACAAATGCACTCGAATTTTGTTTGTCTTCTTTCCATTGTTCCAAATGTCAAATACTTTTCCAGCAAAGTGATGGTTGGGGATAGGTAGGAACTGGATAAATGATATTCCGGTAGGAACTAAGAATATTCTCATTTTCTTCTTCTTCTTCAATGGCGCTACAGCCCATTTCGAGCCTTGGCCTCCTTTAACATGAGCCTCCACCGCCCTCTGTCCTCGGCCGTCGTCTTCCAATCTGCAACATGGAGTAGTCCTCTGGTATCTTTCCTGACATCGTCCTCCCATCTCAGCCTAAGTCTGCCCACATTTCGTTTGCCTCCCGGGTGTCCTGTTAGAACCTTCTTTGGTACACGTGTGCTTGGCATTCGGTGCACATGTCCGGCCCATCTTAGTCTTTGGAGCCGTAAATGAGTAGAGAGTCTTCTCATTTTTAACCAATGTAATTATTGGTAGTACCAAGGCAGATTTGTTTTTTAACGGAACTTACTCAAAATAAAAGTGTTACAGATAGAGGCACAACCGGATTTTTACTAGTGTAATAATTTTTATTTTTTTTTATTTTTTAGTATCGTTTTGTTTTAATGTTATCAGTACCGGGGAACATTTCTTCCTTTTCCTTTGTGAAATGCGGGTTAAGATGCATAAATGAGAAGATAATCTTGTCTACCTTCTTAAAATGTCGCTGTATATCATGAAGGCAAAGTACAGCCAGAATTATTACAAAAATCAGGTACTGAAATACACATAAAACAAAATTTCATAAAGAAGAGACCCCGAAAATGCCGGGCCCAAATTCAAAACCAACCCGTTCACGTGCAACGCCTTCATATATGAATCACATAAAACAAAATTTCATAGAGAAGAGACCCCGAAAATGCCGAGCCCAAATTCAAAACCAACCCGTTCACGTGCAACGCCTTCATATATAACATTATCTTCGAAACCTCCTGAAGTTAGCGGATTTACCTCTGGAAATCTTGTATATTCTTATACCACCATAAATGTAAGTTACAAGTGAAACAATTCATTTCACATTGAGAGTGGAGTCGCAAATCAATAATATTATTTCACATTCAGAGTGCGTTATGCGAATCACTTTGTGGTTTTATTCATAAAGTGGACTGAAATCAATATTGAACACAACTATCGGGGTAGCTGTGGTTAACAATTAGTATTAGAAAATGATTCTGACTGACCCAAGGGTACAAGACCAGGATCTTTGATATACGCCTTGTTGCAAATCAATAATTGAAGAAATTAAATAAACAAGAAATTATTGTCTGACTGAAGAAAGACCATTAAGTGAATTCATTCCGACTTTATCCATATTATCGCATATATATTTATTATTTTTGTTTTTGTTTTACCATTTGTATAACGATAGATGGAAAACATTGTATAATTGTGTTTATATTTTATTTTATATGTTTTTTATATGTTCTTATGATTTATTTTTTTATTTTCTTATTTATTATCACGATAATACGGGCATTTGCCTAGTTTGGGGTATTAATAAAAAAAAAAAAAAAAATATATATATATATATTTATTTATTACATATAACCATATATATATATGGTTTTGAGGGATACTGCTAGTGATCACTGCATAAGCTTCCGTAATAGACTCGATATCATCACTTAATATGTTCACTGCAAGGTTTTCTTAACAGACTTGTAATTTAAATTAATTTTTCTAATGTCACTGATGTAGGTATGTACTCCACACTGTCAGACAGGGACAGGTAATTGGGTGGAGGGATGCATGAACATATGTTAAAGGAAGATGCATATAGTTGCATCAACAAAGAGTTTTTTTCAAGACATTGTGCATAGTTGGCATCCTCAGTAAATTGTTTTATTGCAAATCGTTTATTTGTAAACAATAATAATTAATTCTCTAATAATTGCAAGCCAGATATTTTTATATTTGAAAGTGCATAGCTTGCGCTAGTTGTTTACTTTGTATTTTACAAATTGTCATGTTTTTTCGTGTTTCAAATCTCTGGAAAACCCGTAACTCTGGTTTGGATTCCTGGACATGTTGGCATAGCGATATTGCATATTTCTTGACAAGACTATTGTCACCCTCATAAACTACATTCCCCTATCTGACGTTTTTCCATCACAAAGATGGATCCTGCAATGTTTGGGCAAGGTATTGGAAAAATGCTAGTCAATCCAAAGGACCCTGCTATGCCTCGATACAAAGAACTGTCGTGTCGAAACCGTAGTTTCAACAATTCCCCCATTTTTCCAAAAAATAAGTTTCCTTACTTATTCGAATGAGAATTGGACATTGTTTCGTTCTTTCTCACCTTTTTAAAATTTACTTGCTTGTTCTTTCTGTGGTCTAGAAGTGGGAACTTAAGATCACATATTTTTGGTTGTCCCAAATAACATATCTCTCAAGCGTTATCTAAAATTGCCTTCTATCCGTTCAACATCTCATCTCTTCTAATTCTGATCTCGACTCCAACCCTTCAAATAATTTTTAAATTTGCCCTCTCTACATAATTTGAAATAATGGCCTAGAATACCCTTGAACCCCAGAGAAAGCCAGAAATTTAAAAATTAAACCCCTTTCAATTTGAAATTAAAAATATCAGTTAGTTATAAAAAATTACTTTCGAAAATTATACCAGTTTTAACCTACTTCTAACCTATAAATTTTTCGCCAAAAAGAAAACTAAATTGTTGTACTGCTAATTTGTACGGCTCTTTTGAATAACGAGTTTGCCAACCACTTACTAGACTGTACACAATTGATGTGTTCGCGAAATAACAGCGGCAGTGTCCGACACTACCCATCATTTTTTAAAATGATTGTGCATTGAGTTTCATTCTATTTAGTTAGTGTATCACTCTTTATGCTAGTCGTTGAATAGGGTACTATAGACTTATTTTTTAAGAAAGATAAACATTCCCTGGTTAAGGCGATGCACTACGTCGTGTAATATTTTAAATTGAGCCGCTATCAATAACAACCCTTACGTAGATGGCGATAAGGTTTAAATTCCCGCTTAACACCATCCGCCTGTTTTGATTTATGCAAGAAAAAAACATAGCCAAAAAGTGCCTTTTATTTTATTTTGTGGATGTTCAGGCATAAATATTAAATTTTATAAATAACTTAATTTGCCACATTATACAATAAAATCATAACCGAAAATGGGTTCGTAAGTAGGAGATTTTGAACGTTAAAGCAGTTTTCATAGGACTTTACATTATTTTTTTCTGGGCTTATAAAAAGTACTCGATTATTTCAAAGGCCAAGATGTATTCTACTCGCAGTATTTAATTAAAGCATCTGAAACATTTCTAGGCGACCAAATTTTCAAACCAAAAACACATGATTTTGCATTACTACGTATGGCATCGCCTTAAGAATAACCTGTCAATATTTGAAAATCTCCTACTACCACCACAGTAAACAGATGATGTTGGTTGTGTTGTGATGCAGGATTTAGCCGGCCGATAAATTGAACACACTACGCCTGGGTCACACCGGTCAATTATAGAACAATGTCCCTTTAGTCATCATAATTGTATTCAGTGATAGCAATTAAAACTTCCGCTTGTCTGTTATTCTCAAATGAAGATAAAACTACTGGGAAAAACAATATTCAAAATCAAATATTTTTTCTGGCTAACATGTTTATGCTAGATAAGATAGATAGTATTTAAAAGTAGCTCAAAACGTTTTTATAACAATTCTCTTTCCACTTCCTAAATTGCCCAATATTGGGATGCATTAGTACTAATCTGAGAGTTTGGACTTTACAATTCCTACGGTAACAGCACAAAAAACCATATAACATATGAGCTTTAACACAATAATGCTGCAACTCTTTCTTACACCGAAGTGACAGTAAGACAAACGTTATACGTAAATCTGATTCCCTCCAAAGAAAAAATGCAATAATTATCATATTATATTACATCTCTCTCACTCGTATTAAAGACATGAAACGCCATTCCTGCCGAGGGAATTTTAAAAGCGTTCATTCGCTCTCTAATACCGAATGTTTTTTTGGCAAGCTTTTTCAATTTTTAATATATTATTTTATAATTTAACCAAATGATAATTGATAACTGTTACTTATCAATGACTCTTATATTACTTTTGCTCATAAAGTTATCACTTTTACTTCAGATCTGACAGCATTACGACAGCGTCACGGACAACTTCTAGGTTAGTTACTACTACTACTGCCCGGACTTCTATGACACGTTCACTTTGGGTATATTTTAAGGTAGTGAGGGAGCACAAAGATATCGGGAAGAGCAAAGGCCGGTCCCGCGCAGAAGTATTTCCGGGCGCTGACTTGTCAAGGCGCCAGGGAGCCAAGGAGGAAAGACGCTGACAATAACCTAATACCTGACAAAGCATCCTTGAGGTTTTTGTTAGCGCCAGGCACCGTTTTGTTCAGGTCCAGCCTAGTGAAGTGGAAGGTTCGGACGTTGCTTTCTCACCACGACTAAACTGAAAGTAACATAAGAGCATATTACCGCTACACAATAAAATTAAGAATTTATGATAAATTAAGGTTACAATACTTTATCATTATATACTATGTATTGATAGTTGCATTAAGTGATATGATTATTTACAGAAAAATATTATTTTCCATTCCTTCTACGTAGGCTCTTTATGGGGTGGTTATTGATCCCCCACCCTTAGGGCCCGTGACGAGCGGGTCATAAAGTATGACCTAACAAGTACCTACGTCACAAATGTCTCTAGAGCTATCTGGAATGTTCTAGACACTACAAATAAGTGCATTGAACCTTTATATTACGGGTATCCCGTAAACGAATCGAAAACTATATTACCAAACGAATTGCGATCTTAGAGTACAAACGTCAGGAAGGTATGTTGTCCTTATTCTACAATGGTATTACAATGGAAGATTTTCCGAGGTACTAGCGTTATGGATCCTTGAAACACGTCAAACACGCGCCGAACATATGTACATGGCTGACATTTGTCACATGAGAACGGGTCGCTTCTACGACTCGTTCTTGAGTTCAACGATTCGGCTAGGCAACGTTTTGCCAACCTCTATGTTTTCTCCCTCCTAAAACTGTTATAAATGTATTTTTTAATGATGTCATATTGGACAAGTTTTTTAACTGCCCTAAGAATGTGGTGAGACTGAAGGAAGAAAGGAAGATACAAAGAGCAGGTTAGAGACAAATTGAATCCGTTGGGGACATGGTATTATGGGATCCAACCATCGACCAACAAAGTATATCTATGGATCCAACACCTCTCTTAAGAATCACCCCATGTGATTCGCTACGCTTAATGACTTAACAGGGGTGCCCGCGTGCATGGGGTGAGGTTTGTTCAGGTCTTTGCGGCGGATGTCCACCAACGGGCAGGCCAGAATGGGAGAGGTAGGTTGAGAGAGATCCTTTCACCTCTTCAGCCGGCCTCTCTCGACTCAGTGGGAGGGATGGATTGGTTGGATACTTCTGTCACTCCTGGACACACTGACCCAGGACACATCAGGAATCTACCAATGACAATCTACAATAACCACTCGAACCTCCTTTTCTTCATTTTCCCCTCAGACCCTCCACAGTTTCCTAAAAGATGATTGGAGTTATTGTAAAAAAACAAACAAAAAATGAATCAAAATATGTCAATTGGTCTTATTTGCTCCACAGCACAAGATGGAAATTTTGAAACTAGTTTCGATAACCTACAAGCTATAATACTATGTTTATGTTATCTTTGATAAAATATTCGAGAATCAATAGTAAGTAACCGTACGTACCAATCATATACTCATCATCAATCTGTTTTTAATCTTTCTTGTAATATTTCTGCACAACAATACTACCTACAAAAACACGTGAACACCTCAACACTGGTTATCCTAGTGAGGTGTTAATTTTACTTTCAACATACGTTTATTACTAATGGGATGGGTATACAAAATTCATGTACATATTTTCTGTATTATTATTGTAATTGAAATAACTGTGAAAAAAAAAAGAAATTTAAAAAAAATTTGAATTAAGATTAAAATTATCATACAAACGGATTTTCTGCTGTATAGTTAGTTAAGTTTGTAAAATATTTTTGTAAATAAAAATACATTTTATATTACTTGCTTTTTTATAGAAAGTAAACAAAAGACATAGTTCACGTACAAAATTATATTCCTAGAGTAGAATTATAAAAAATAGGTTTAAAAAAAAATAAATTTCAACTATTTAGTTCCTGTGATGGAATTTTAAAATAATATAAATAAGTAGGATAAAATCGTTTTATTTAACAAAGGAAAATTTCGTGTGAATTATAAGGGTTGAATAATGAGGTTTGTTCCGTAGAAGGTTGGCGGTAGGTACCTCGAGCGAGTTCGTAGAGCCGTAGAGGGTCTACGCTTCCAGCCAGTCGATTTCCTGGAGTTGCGCAGAAGCCTCAAACTGTATTGAGTGTTGCCCACTTAATTGCACGATAAAATACAAGACGTCAGATTATTTTAATTTTGAGCGAGCATATTTATGATATTTTTAGGCTGTTAAATTATTACGGTCTTAAGTTTTATTGTTTATTTTATAATCTTTTGAAATAATTTTTCTTAGTGTAGAGATGTGGGTTGTAATGATGGAAACAAAACATCCCCACTATCTCGTGAATGTTCGGAGAATTTCGGAAATGTTCGGGTATTGGAGAATCGGAGCCGCATTGGGAAATATAAAGAATTTTTTTTATTACAAATATTAAATTGGTGTTCATTTCACATTGAATATATAGATGCACATAGTAAATAAACAAATAAAAATTGTAAAGATTACAAATATTATGTATAATTAAATTATAATAAGAGAGTGTGAAAAATGGATCAGTGATAGTAGGCGTTTTTTCTTTTACTTACTCGATAACTTCGCCCGCGCTTAACACATATTCTATTAGTTGCTCGGTTACTTTGCCTGCGTTTAACACATATTCTATTAGTTGCTCGGTTACTTTGCCTGCGTTTAACACATATTCTATTAGTTGCTCGGTTACTTTGCCTGCGTTTAACACATATTCTATTAGTTGCTCGGTTACTTTGCCTGCGTTTAACACATATTCTATTAGTTGCTCGGTTACTTTGCCTGCGTTTAACACATATTCTATTAGTTGCTCGGTTACTTTGCCTGCGTTTAACACATATTCTATTAGTTGCTCGGTTACTTTGCCTGCGTTTAACACATATTCTATTAGTTGCTCGGTTACTTTGCCTGCGTTTAACACATATTATATTAGTTGCTCGGTTACTTTGCCTGCGTTTAACACATATTGTATTAGTTGCTCGGTTACTTTACCTGCGTTTAACACATATTCTATTAGTTGCTCGGTTACTTTGCCTGCGTTTAACACATATTCTATTAGTTGCTCGGTTACTTTGCCTGCGTTTAACACATATTCTATTAGTTGCTCGGTTACTTTGCCTGCGTTTAACACATATTCTATTAGTTGCTCGGTTACTTTGCCTGCGTTTAACACATATTCTATTAGTTGCTCGGTTACTTTGCCTGCGTTTAACACATATTCTATTAGTTGCTCGGTTACTTTGCCTGCGTTTAACACATATTCTATTAGTTGCTCGGTTACTTTGCCTGCGTTTAACACATATTCTATTAGTTGCTCGGTTACTTTGCCTGCGTTTAACACATATTCTATTAGTTGCTCGGTTACTTTGCCTGCGTTTAACACATATTCTATTAGTTGCTTGGTTACTTTGCCTGTGTTTAACACATTTTATATTAGTTACTCGGTGACTTCGCCTGCGCTTAACTCATTTTCTATTGGTTACTCGGTCACTTCGCCCGCGCTTAAAACACATTCTCTATTAGTAACTCTGTGGCTTCGCCCGCGCTTAATACATTTTCTGTTAGTTACTCGGTGACTTCGCCCGCGCCCAACTTATTTTCTAATGATTACTCGTTCACTTCGCACGCGCTTTATACATTTTCTTTTAGTTACTCGGTGATGTCGCCCGCGCTTAACCCCGGTCTAGAAATATATATGGTTATTTAAAAATTAACAAAAATAATATGGTGGATGTTTAATTTTTAACAGTTAAATTAACGTTTCAAAGGTTCACAGATCACTATTGAAAAGACATATTTTTCATTGAACGTACGTATTATTGGATACTTTTAATTTTTAGTAATAAAACTATCAACATAGTTCTTCGGAATAAATTCCGTTTGAAAATTTAAAAAATTGTCTTGAATGTATTTGTTTTGAATATATTATATTTAAACAATTCATCGAATTCGTTTCAGATAATTCTGAAGGAAAATGGAATTTTTTCAACCAAACCGTAGTAACAAACTTTTATTTTATTTTTTAAGTTTAACTTTTATATATTCAATAAGTATTTAATTTATAAAAAATTAAATAGTTCGGAAGAACAACTCAATTTAAATCTCGAATATTTCAATAATATCGAGCATAAAATATATCTCAAGGATTGTTCACTTTTTGTTTTGGAGCCACGCTATCCAAATCTAAACAGGGCCTTAACACGGTGCTGTGTAGAACTACACCTACAGATAGTACGCATGATAATTGTTTCGTTCAATACAAAAACGTGTCGGCATTGAAAGAGCGGGTGAAGAGAGATCCTTCCCCAATCCCTCTCTGCCGGGGGAGTCTGTGGAACACCGACTCTTCGCCCCATCCCCCTCCCGCCCCCACAACTACCCTCAGTAACTCGGTGACCGCCGCAAAGTTAACAGCACAGCGACCGCGCGCTCAACCTCATTTATTTCCCGTTTTTTTAACACAATAACCCGTGCAAAAGCTCGTATCCACTCCAATAAAACAAAAAAGCTATATTATCCAGTGTTCTTCTGGAAGCTCGAAATGCGACGCCCAATAAGCAAAAATTTCGTGTCGTTCACCGCCGCCAACGCTCCGAGAAGTTTGACTACGTGATTTTCTCAGGTGGATTACATAAAATTGTTGGATTTTTATCACCCTAAGATGTGACAAACGTGAAAGAAAAGTGTTTTCATATATTACTGTAATGATTTTAGATTACGTGCGCCCCTGTGAGTCAAATGTAGCCAGCAAAATCCATTCTGTCTATGTTAGTAGCGGTACGATTTTGGATTTTGCTAAACTCAGGTTTGCATGAAAGATCTGCCAGGTAAACAATTAAAGTCATTATCACATATGCTCTGTCAGAAAATGTTATAAAAATTACGTACCTATGTTCCGAAAGCATTAATATATGTGGTCTTACAAAAATCACCACAAACAAATTGGTTAAATCAAATATTTATTTTACGTATTTGCAATAAACATAATGTAAATCTACCTATATTGATTAAAGGTTGTAATTAAGATGAAAATTATAGAAAATTGGAAATAATCAATAATGACAAATTAGAAATCATTGTTCTTTTCTTCGATTGCGAGAACACGCCCATGTTGTCAAATTAAATGGTTATTAAATGGAAATTAAAAGATTTCTCCCTAAAACATATTTTAAATACTTACTGACCTATGTATTGAATGATACGTTATATATACAAGCTATAACCAAACTAAATTTCCTTTGCACGGTCTTTCTTAAAACTCGTGGAAGGTGGAAATATTTTTTCTTTTCCTACCTAGCTATTCATTTATAGACAGAGAGTAGGAACGCGTAAAATAAGACAGTACAAATATATTGTGGTTTCAGGTGGTAGGTAGGTACGCCTTCTCAGAATAAATTATAAAATCTTCAATGTTAAGTGCCTACCTACAATACTATATTCTGAAGAAATCAGTGAGAAAGGATAATAAATTACTTCTTTGTCTAAATGCATTAAAAACCCAGCATATCTCAGTAAAGCTTAAAGTTAGGTAAAAATTCGTTGTATGTGCTTATACTTATTAAAGAGTTCTTTTTTTTATTATAAAAGTATAAAGCAAATCGGATAAAGGAGATTCAGGAGACCATGTGATGCGGAGGTGGGTGGAAGACAAAATATGAGATGTCCTAGAGATGCAGGATTCGAAAGAGCTTGCCACAAGTCGGAATTACAAATGTATATTAGACGATGGATTGATTTGAATGAAGTAAATCCATCCACTTTGTCTACAAAAAATGCATAGTGGTTAGTTGGTTAAATAAGTGAGATAAATATTACATGTAATTTTAATTAAATTTTCGTTTGAAGGCTTTAGTATATACACGAAATAAGCCAAACATGTATGTAAAATGGTTATAATATTACGTGATCGTGTTACCATTACAATTGCTCGCAAACCATTTTATTATTCTTTCAATTCCATTTATATATGACACGAATTTTGCTTTTGCAATTCCATTTTAACATTACACAAATTTTGTTCGCAAATCCATTTTAATATTACTTACATTTTGCTCATAATTTAATATTACAATAAATTTGCTCGCAATACCATTTTCATATTACATTAATTTTGCTCGAAATTCCATTTTAATATTACATTCATTTTGCTCGCAATTCCATTTTAATATTACATTTATGTTGCTGACAATTCCTTTTTAATATTGCAATAATTTTGCTCGCAATTCCATTTTAATATCACATTAATTTTGTTCGCAATTCCATTTTAATATAACATGAATGTTGCTCGCAATATCATTATGAATGAAAGTAAACTATAAAAAGTTGGGTGTGCATTGGGCTCACCCACACCTACATACCTGTATTATTATTACATTAAGTTCATTCATAAAAATGCGACTATATCATGAGAAAGTATAATATCGATGTACGTGCCTTTTGCATACTAGTCCTTAATAATTAAACACGTGTTTTGCGTGAACAGCCACATAAATTAGTGGAATTCCACTAAATATTGTAATTTTCGTTGGCGTGACCGTTCAAAAGGTTCCATCGAGCCGTAATAATAATTATTACGTGACACGAACAGATGTAGAACCTTTCATTTTCACTTTTATTTCGCATATAACCCTAATGTAAACTCGATGCCAATTAGATTTATATTAAGATATCAAATTTCTCGTGCGTCCACAGTAAACACCTTTTCTTTCAAGTAAAGGCGCCATTGCGTACTAATATTTCGTTGAAACGTGTTCCGCTATTAGAACGCGATGAGCGGCGCGCGTAGATCACATTCGGTAGTTTTAGTTACAGCGTTGGGGTGTTAGAGGTCAGTTGGATTTAAAAGATGGGAACCCATTTTTTCCCTTCACGTCTAATCTGTATATAATACATCAATGATTTAACATTATTATGCTCGCACCAAAGAGTCATTACGGAAAGCAGAATAAGGAACTTTAAATATCGAAAAGAATAGATAGTTCGTTCAAGAGAAAGACTCCAGCTCATAAAAACCTCGAACAGAGATACAAAGAAGATATTTTTTTAAATTTTCGCAACGCTTCTCAAATAATAATGTCAATCAATATAATTTGTGCACAATGTCTTCGGCGGGCATGTTAAACGTAATTAAAAAAAAATATTTTAAAATATCAACGTTTCGATTTCTTTTGAATGCATTGCAATTAGGACGGGTTGTTTTACAGAATGTGAACAATTCATATAATGTCAAAGGTAAAATTCAAGTTTTTTTATTATTTTTTTTTTTTTTATTAGTAGCTATATTATACATCTTTTTTACATTTTTATAAGAATATATATATAAAAAATAGATGTTGATTATATTCATAGTCCTCCTCACTAGGAGATCCTGTGCTGAGGGGGACTAGGTTTTGGATAAGTTATTCAGCGACTTCTATGGTATGACTCCATGTTTTGGGTAAGGGTTTCCAGAAACTTCTACGACAATGTTTTAAATATGCTAGTAAGTTCTTTTTCCGGTAATTCCTTAAGCCAAGATTTAATGTTCTTAATGCAGTTGTTTTTTGTTTTGATTTGTTTGATACTAAGTGGGAGTTTGTTATATACCTTTACTGCTAAAAATTCAGAGCTTCTTTGTCCAAAGGTAGAGTTACACTTTGGTATAGTTAGTATCTCTGTTTGTTTGGCTCTGGTTTTATGAGTATGTGAGGTGTTTTCCTGAGAATTATTTTTGAGGTGTTGTACCAAAATGTTTTTGGCATAGATTTTCTGTATGCTTGGAACGTCAAATTGTTTAAAAATTTCTGTTGTTGACGTCCTTATGGGAACCTTTAGTATGGTCTTTCTGATGCAATTCTGAGTTACCTTCAGCTGTTTTATATGTTTTGATACTGCTGAGCCCCAACCTATTATTCCATATTCCAATTTGGAGTGGCATAAAGCATAGTAAACTCTCTTTAAATCCCTAGCTGACAAAATGTTCCGTAATTTTTTGAAGAAGTAGATGAGTTTAGTTAACTTTTTTGAAGTTCGATCAATGTGTGAATCCCAGTGTAGTTTATCGTCAATTTCAATACCAAGATATTTTATGCTTTTGGTTTGAGTTATAATCGAGCAGGAACATTGAGGAATTTTTTTTTGACATTCATGTAGTTTGAGTATATGCTCATTCATTGGTTGTCCTCTTTTGTTTTTGGAGAAAATTAAATATTTGGTTTTATTCACATTTAATGTAAGGGAGTTTGCTTTAAGCCAGTTTTGAAGAACAGTTAGGCCATGTTCAGCCTCCTTATATGTGCTTGTCCAATCTTGTTCATGGAATAAAATTACAGTGTCATCTGCAAAGCTCATTATGTTTCCTTTGATGGGAAGATTCATAAGGTCATTTATGTAAATTAGAAATAGTATAGGTCCTAATACGCTTCCCTGGGGGACACCGTACTTAATTGGTATAGTTTTGCTCCTTCTTTTACCAATTTGTACAAATTGTTCTCTTCCCGTTAAGTAACTTCTAAGTAGGTTTAGGGTTGTTTCGGTTATTCCATTTTTTTTTAGTTTTAAATACAGTATTTCGTGGTCAATGGTATCGAAAGCTTTTTGAAGATCAATGAAAACTGCTAGGCATTTTTTGGCTTCATCCAATTTTCTAATAATTGTATTTGTTACATTAGCTATAGCGTCACCAGTACCCAGGTTTTCCCTAAAACCATACTGCGTAGATGATAATATTTTATTAGAATCCAAAAATGTAAGCATTTGTTTTTTTATAACTTTTTCTAATATTTTTGATAGTGTAGTTAAAATACTAATTGGTCGATAGTTTGATACATCATTTTTGGGACCGTTTTTATATATTGGAATGATCGTAGCAATTTTAAGACAAGCAGGAAAAATACCATTTGATATTGACAGATTTATAAGATACGTTAGTGGCTGGATTAACTCATTTTGTAGATATTTAATTGATTTGCTTGATATCAGTTCATTTCCCGATGAAGTATTTATATTTAGGGAGGCTATAATATTTCTTATTTCATTACTTGTTATCTTGACAATATTGAGGCTGTTTTCTTGATTTACATCGTCAATCCTCACTGTATTTTCGATAGTACTAATTGAATTTTGTTTAATTTTATTTGCTAAGTTTGAGCCTATATTGCAAAAATAGTTGTTTATAAAGTCAAGAAGTTTGTCCGGGTGTTCTGTAAAAGATGTGGGAATCTCATCAATGTTTAATTCCTTAATGCTATTGTCATTATGTAAGGCTTTAGCATTAGTTATTTCATTTATGATCTGCCAGAGTTTACGTGAATCATTATTACATTCATCAATTTTGTTTTATAGAATGTTTCTTTAGCATAACGTATTACATTTTTACATGTATTACGATATCTTTTGTAGAATCGAAGTGTTAGGATATCATATGGGTTGTTTTTGACTTTTTTGTGCAGTTCATCTCTTTTTCTGATTGAGTTTATAATATTCTGACTAATCCAAGGTTTAATGTGTAAATTTTTATGAGATAACTTTTTTTCTATGGTTTTGGTGTTTGATAGGATAATGTTCTGTAAAACTTCTATAAAATAACTCCAAGCAGTATCAGTATCATCTTTTTCTAGAAGGCTTGTCCAGTCATCCACTGTTAACTCGCATTTGACGTTTTCCCAATTTGTTTCAGACTTCGTTAGGGGTGATTTCTTTTTTTGGTTTACATATGTATTTTTTTTTGTAATAGATAGAATTATTGTATAATGGTCTGTCAGTGTGGTAGTACAAATAATGGCTTGAGTTTTTCTATTAGTTTTACAAAAGATATGATCAATGCAAGTTTTGCTTTCATTATATACACGTGTTGGTTCATCAATTAGGCTTTTATATCCATGGTATGCTAGTGTTTGCATATAATCAAATTTTTTTGGATGGCCATTTTCAAGAATATCAATATTTATATCACCGATGATAAATACATCTTTAGTTCTTTTTAGTAGACTTAGTTGATTAGATAAGGAGTTGAGGAATGGTTCTAGATTTTGTGTAGAAGGAGATCTATAAATTGCGAGTATTGTTGTGTCATTACCGATTGATATACTTAGACAGTTTGCATTATTGATACAGATCTCTCTGACATCAGCTTCTATATCTTCTTTAATATATACGATGACACCATCATTTTTTGTGTTGTTCATTATTGTAGAGTAAGGGACATAATTACCAATTTGTAGGGGGTAGTATTTATCAGTTAGCCAACATTCAGTAAGAATAATAATATCCCATTTTAAATTTAAACTTTTCATCAATATTTGTAGTTCATCAAAGTTTTTATTGATACTTCTAATATTCTGGTGCATTATGTTAAAATTATTGTTTATGGATGATATGTTTGGTATGTTTGTTGTTAGTGCGTTATTCATTTTCTCAATTTAAATTATTAAGTGGATTAAGTAATGTTGTTCATATTATTCACTAAATTATTTTCACCATATCATCAAGGTGCTTAATGTAGATAATTTTATCATCTTGTTTTTTGCGTATCATAACTTTACCCTGTTTGTACCATACATATTGGTAATTTTTTTCTTTTGATAATTGTTTTGTTTTCCATAGGATTTCTTTATGATACGGGCTTAATTCTTCCCCGATGAAGATTCGAGATGTCGCCAGATCCTTGATTTCATTATAATTTATTTCCTTTTTCTTATCAAGGAGGGAATCTCTTTTTCTTTTATCGGAAAAGGTCACAAGAAGTTTAGGAGGGGCTTCATTTCGTCTGTCTGAGACTCTCGTGACGTCAGTTATATCAGTGTGTAAGAGGTGGATTCCTGCTGCGGCAGCAACTTTTTTAACAATTTCCACAGGTTGTTCGCGGTTTTGTTGTGGAATTCCTGCTATTTCCAAACTATTAGATTTTGATAACGTTTCCAAATCAGAAAGTCGGATTTCAAGTATTTTAATTATCATATTTTTTTCCATTTGGTCTTTTTTATATTTTCAAAATCTGTTTGAATCGCTCGATTTAAATTATTTGAGACCTCAATTTTTTTTAACATCTCATCGTATTGAGCACTGATAAAATCAATACTTTTAGTAGTTTCTGTAGTTTGTATATCAATTTTTATAAATATATCTCTTTTCAGGGTTTCAAATTTTTTATCAATGTATTCAATAATCTTATCCGTGTTCAATTTATCTTCCGAAATTATTGGGGTTTTGCTGCGTGTGCTAGACATCACTATTTTAGTAAGTTCACAAATGCCCCTCTTTAATTATGCTTGATGAAAAATTGATGGTGGCAATCACTATTTAATATTTGTTTTATTGCATAGACAAAGTCACTCAACTTGACATTTAATATTTTTTTACTTTAATTAGTTTTTGCGCAAAAATCACTCACACTTTGTAATCTTAACTATAACTTTTGATCCCACAAAACGTAGAAGGTTTAAACTTTAATTTAATCTATTTATTGTGGCTTTAAACAACTCCTATTAATTTTTCGGCTAGTTTATAAGGGACGCGGAAATTTCAGATCTTAACACTATAGTTAACCATAGATTGATTGCATTATAGTTAACCATAGTTCTACCTAACTTCTGCTATTTTAAAGTCATAATATGCCTTTTGCACGAGAACATTATATTGGCTATTTTCAAGTCATAAGATGCCTTTTGCACGAGAACATTATATTAGCTATTTCCAAGTCATAAGATGCCTTTTGCACGAGAACATTATATTACCGGTCGGTGGCCGAGTTGACATCGCGCTTGGGTCCCACTCGGGCGTAGTGTGTTCAATTCCTCGGCTGGCTAAGTCCTCCATCACAACACAAGCAACATTTTCAGCTTACTGTGGTGGTAGTAGGAGATTTTCAAATATTGTCAGGTTATTCGTAACCCGGGAATGTTTGTCTTTCTTTTTAAAAAAAAAAAAAAAAAAATGAGCTATTTCCAAGTCATAAGATGCCTTTTGCACGAGAACATTGCATTTTTTTATTTTGGATTTGTTTATAAAGTGGTAACTTATAATACAATCAAGTATTTACTTGCTTAATACAATCAAGTATTATAAGTTACCAATGCCATCAGCAGATAATGTATTTGTAAGTGTTTTTATATAAATATTTTATTTTACCCAAATCTTTCAAAACTGAGAAATTATGATTCATGATTGTAAGAAATCTGTCATTTTAAATATTTATTAGTATTATGTTATTAGTATAGATGAATACCCCCTTTTTATTTTAAATTTATTTATTCAAAAAGTCCTTTAGTATAACTTAAATGTTTTTTCAGGATATAACATGAATGAATAAGATGGCACAAAACTTGTAGATATTCGCTAATGCATTAAGTGCTTTGCATAAACGGAACTAAATCCTAGTGAACAGTGAAGTGATAAATGTTAGTGAAATGGAAATTCTGTACGACCGGAGACGAATCCTGAAGTCTGGATGAAGAAAATCAATTTTCCCAACTTCTCTGAGATGTACCGACTTTACCTCCGAAACTTCCAGCATCCGTGAAACAGGTAAATAAAATAAAATAAAAACAAATCACACAATTTATTGGTTGATCGTTTATTAATATCAAACAACGTTGTAAAACCACTTCCTTCTTATATTTAGCTAATCGTTTCAGTCAACTATCTAGTGTGAGTTCTACGGCAGGTAGCTTACCTCCCATCTTCTATAAGGTCATGTAGGCCTTCTCTAAATTTTCAGTGATTTTTCACTGTTGACGCTGGTATAGATAAAACAGAACATTGAAGAAAGGCTAAGAAAAAGAAAAAACAAACAACACATTAAACCTGATTTTAAATAACTAACCTAACCTGACCAATTATTTTATCAATATTACCTCTTTTAAATACCACTAACAAATAAAAGAATAAAATTTTCTCTCTTATGTTTTATCCTGTTACCATAATATAACATTTGACATATTTTTGTTGTTTGTTTTTGGGGTGTTATGCCGTGTTGCGCTAACTCCTTCTTTAGCCGACGTTTCGGACAGCGTTGCAGTGTCCATCATCAGGGCAGATCCGGTAGATCCGAAGATGTACATCCGAAGATGTACAGATGACATCTACCGGATCTGCCCTGATGATGGACACTGCAACGCTGTCCGAAACGTCGGCTAAAGAAGGAGTTAGCGCAACACGGCATAACACCCCAAAAATAAACAACAAAAATGCTTTTGGCCGTGAGAATCTAAAAACTTACCTAACATTTGACATAGATTGACACTGGATTATCAGTAGGCATGCCAAATACAATGTGAAAGAAATTCGAATTATCGATTTTACAAATTTGGCTAGTTATAGAGGGTTACTTGACAACAGTCCATTGAGGAAGCAGGTACGTGGAGTTAGTTAAAACGTCGTGTGCCCTATACATGAGAACGTTAAACCAGGTGGTTTACGATTAGATGAAATGCATCAATTAATTTAATTAAATAACTCCGTTGGAAAACAATGGATCACTGGGGGTCAAGTGTTATGAATTGAATCTGATAAAATAAATAGTAAAACGATTGACATTTGGAACTTGGCACTGTGCCTGGCGATCTACTTGTTTCAAATGGCTATAATTTGTGCACTAAACCTACATTCTCTGCTCAATACGAAGGATTTTCTCTTTCTACGAAATGGCTGATGAAAAAAGGGAGCGTTTGAAACAACGCTGTAATAACACTAATAAATTTTGTAAGGCCGCAGTTGAAATATATAATGAATATATTCTCATACCATATACATAAGATGACCTGTAAAATAGTGAAACTCTGGCATTCCCAATTGGGGTATATTGGAAGGCTAGAGGTAGTGGTGAGGGGAAGTGGATGGAGAGGAGGAAGGTGGGAAAGTACCTGGTTATTCAGATCTGGTCACCAAACACGGCCAAAGCTATTTCAAGCAACGTTTCAAATCTTAATGGTGGTGTTACGCCAGAGCGATACTGAAAGTATCTTGCACTATGGAACGTACCGCATATATACTATTTTTTTAATTAATAAATTGCGAACTAAGTTATAAGAATACGATTTTCATCAATTTTTTTTTCAACAATAAAATAAACTGTGAAACACCTTATTATCAGAAGAAATAAATATTTTGCCTTAAGAAGAAAGCTTACAAAGCCACGAAATACTGAACTCTTATTGTGTATGAAATAAAAAACATAACCCAGAGTTCTAGTAGCATCTAGGAAATTGTTTAACTTCTGTCAGTATCTTTCTGTTTCATTGCAGTTATCAATGAAAGTTCTAATGATGCGCGGATCGTCTACAGAATAATTAAATAATAATATTTTAACGGGTTCAACAGGTCTAGCATAATGAAATCGATAACTTTACAATATAGGATCGATAGGCGTAACTACCGATTTCCCAGGCCAATGGTAACGTAATAAATCAGAATCGATATACACTGGCAACGCTGGCGCTATGGCGCTCTCTATGATTTATATAATTAACTATTAGATATGGATCGTGTATTTCTATCAGTTCTTAGAGCTTAGTTAGTTCACCCCCATTCATTAATAAACCAATTATTTTACATAACGGACGACATTATGCAAAAATTTGTGCATATCGACAGCTTATCCGACACCTTGGAGGCAGTGCTGAAAATAACCGCTTTTGACAACCGAGTACTGACTACCGGATTCATTTTCTGACCATGTTCGCAAATATTGCCAACTTTCCGTAGATGACGTATTTCGTCAATATCGTATTGACATAGGGCTTTGTCGATCCTCCGTGCTAGACCTGCAGGTCAACAAGCCATTTAGTATTTTTTTGCCCAAGAAGGAAAATTTACAGTTTCTTACCTTATGGAGATTTTGTTATATATATTTGGCCTAAGATAATTATGTGTTTTTTAGTATATTGTGGTACCAATCACTGGGATTGTCGACTCGTTTCTCCGTATTGTTTCAGTCGTACGTGTGTTGCATTTTATTAGTACATTTATTATTGTGTTCATTTTTTCATATATTACTACTTTTTAAATACATCTTTTTTCGGGTTTTCGTAAATGAATGAGTGCAAATCTTGAAAGTGTAAATTAACCAATTTCCGACATCCGATCGAGCTTAAACTTGGCAGACAGACTCGCAGTCGCTGTAAAAACAGTATGTCAACTCACGAATATATTGCACAATACACCTACCAAAGTTTTAGAGAACGTAAATTTTTTTTAAATGAAACCTTTTGTTAAAAAACAGAGAAAATCTTAACTATCGCAAAATAAGTGATTTGGTTAAATAACCAATTTTCATCGGAGAAATTACACTCGTTGAGTCGTACTACAAAGAACTATTTTGGAAGATAAGGAGATGTCAAGAAAATCTGGCCATATATATATACTTGCTTTCATTGACAAAAAATGCATTGGAACATACCTCGACCTCTCAAAATCCTTTGAAACCACGAGTACCTTTTAAAAACTTAACAACATAGGAATCACAGATAAAGAAATACGATTATTTGAAAGCTAAATGACCAATAGAAAACAAATTGTATAAATAGGTAATCAAACTAGCGACATGACATAAAATTTGGTTTGCCACAGGGTAGTGCTTTGAGTCGGGTCTTGTTTTTAATTCACATTTAAGATTCGTGCAACATAGAAATCGATGGTGTAATTATAATTTTTTGCGATCGCAAAGCAAACATTTAAAAAAAAAACAAAGCTGATTTATACATTTTCAAGGAATGGCTAAACTCTAACACACTTACCCTATGGGAAGAAAACTAAATATATTGATACAAAAATTAGTAATACTGAATATGAATTATCGGACTTGAATATAGTGATCCATGATTGCCAAGATATAATACGACTACGCGACCACAAGGTCAACCACAAAGTATCTAGGCAAATAAATCAATAAACATCGGAAATGGATAGAACGCCTAAACTGTACAACTAACAAATAAAATAAAAACTTACGTACTTCTTCAGAAATTTTCTTGATTAAAGGGAACTCCTTAGAATGTTCACGACCTTATGTCAATCATTATTAGAACATGGAATAATTGGATGGGGAAGTTCAAATTTTGCCACTTTAAATCCCTTAATTATATTTGACGGCCTCCGTGGTCGAGGGGTAAGGCTCTTGACTAGCAAGCTGGAGATCACGGATTCAAATCCTGTCATTCACAAGTAAATTTTATTTTATTACTTTTCGTTATTTAAAAATTAAACTAATTTACAATAAAAAAATTGTGAATTTACGGTACGTTGCAGATACTCTCAGTATCGCCCTGGTGTAAGACCACCGTTCAGAATTGAAACTTTACTTGAAATGGATTTGACCGTGTTTGGTGACCAGATCTGAATAGCCAGTATTCTATACCAGTACTTCCCACCTTCTTCTTCAACTACCTTCAGCCTCACAATACCCCGATGTTGGATGCCATAGTCTCACTGGATCCAGATGATCAGGAGCACTTAGAACTCTCACGGGGTTTCACATAAAAAAATAAAACAAAAAGCCATCTTGAAAAACTACTCAAAGGACTTGTTTTGACCAAATTTTCAATAATCTAAACCTCATGTCACTTAAATAAGTCTATGCCAAAACCATACTTATTTATACTCAAAAAATAATACACGTGATGTATTAACGAATATACCTAAATCACTAGATCCTTCAATCAAAGTTACATCCAACAAGCAAAAACTAACACAACATTTGGACAGAGAACCTTACCGCTCTCCTTCAAAAAACATCAATATTTATTTATTTATTAACGGATTTCGAAATCTTCGATTTCCTCTCACATCCTCAATTCTTGAAACTTTATTTTAGATTCAAAAATGTAAAATTTAATTCTTAATTCCACAGTCATTATTAGTTAGAACTCACGCCGTTCTGTTAATTCCAGTAGTGGGATGCATGGTAGGCATGAGGCGTGCGGCGCTGCTGTGCGTGGCACTGGCGTGCTGGGGACGCGTCTCGCTATCCGCCACCGCCTCCGCGCCCGCCCAGACCGCCCAGCCCGCCCAACCCGCCCAACCCGCGCCGCCCGGGGGGGCTGCCCCCGTCACGCTCTTCTCGCCGGACGATGATGACGACCCGCTGCCGTCGGAGATCGATGATGACGAAGATCAGGATACTAATACCACAGGTAAGAATTGTTTATCATTTTAAAGTAGCGTGTCTTATATATTCTATACCTAGACCGCGAGCATAACAAAAAACCGCGTTTTTCATACCTTCAAAAAGGATTCACTGCCTACGTTTAAAAGGAGCATCATGCCAATGATATAAGCAGTTCAACACTCCTCACACTTACATACCGTCACCTCAGTGCTTAATTGTCCAAACGACCATTTGCAAATTTTACAGGAGGAGGTTTTCTTTGATTATTTCAATGAAACATTATGACAGGTGTTTAAGATGAAGATATTTCCGTCAAGCTAAAGGTCTGATCAGCTAAAATAATTCTTTGTAAATTGACTAAGGATAGTTTTTGATACTTTTTTTTACATTTTAAAATGGAGATTGAACAAAAACGCACCACCAGAATTTTGTAAAAGGAGATTGAACAAACTGGAATTGGAGATAGGGCAACTTTTGCGTAGAACTTTCCGTGCTTGTTTGTTCAAACGACCACCTTTAGTTATATACAGAATGAGTTTATTTTCAATATTTCTATTATGGATACTGACAATTCGTGGTGGAATCTATATATATATATATATTTATAATAGTGATTTTTTCTTTGTTTGTTCCTTCTTATTTCCTATACCTTTTCTATACATAAAAGTGAGCTCTGGCGTTATGAAATTTATATACAAATTCACATCTTATTTCCCATACCACTCTACCGACTGCGATAAAACTTTGTAACTTTGAGTTGTGCGCATGCCCGCGAAGGTTTCTCTATATTATATTGAACTATGGCGTTGTGAAATTTGTATAAAGATTCTCTTATTATTTCCTTTATCATTCATCCGATTGCGATGAAACTTTGGTGAGTTGCTTTGCGCACGCCGGCGAAGGTTTCCATACATAAAGGTGAACTCTGGCGTTATGAAATTTGCATTCAGATTGTATAATAGGTGGCGATCGAGTTGTTATAAAAATGTGTGCATTATTTCTTGTAGCTTAGCAGTAGGGACTGAAAGAGGGAAGGGTGAGGATAATCCGTGAGGGGGGAGGGTTCGTGGGATGCGGGACAAATCATTCTTTGAGTGGCATTGAAACGCGTGCCAGGTACTCGACAGTTCCATTATAATAATTTACTTCAATGATAATAATATATTAAACAATGTCCAACTTTTTTTATTTCTGACCGTGACCGGGTTTAGCCTATCAACCATCTTTAGACTTCCATCTTCGTTGTTACGACATAGCAACGAAAATGGGATATCCATATAATTTGAATAAAATCATTGCATTCCACCCCCTTTAATCCCCCTCCCTAAATTTAATGTATATAAAGCACAGCTTAAGGAATATCTGTACCAGTCTGAAGATGACCGCAGTAGGCTGAATCTCTTACGATCAGATTTTTTTTATGTGACACCTCACAAGAGCGTCCCTGCCAGTATACAGACAGGGGAACTATGTAACCACCCGGTTGGGCGGCGTTGTGAGGCGGGTTAAGGTAGGGGCTGTATGAAGGGATTTATTAATGCGGGCCTTGAAGAGGCTCGGATTATAGGAGAGAGATGCCGGTAGCTCGTTCCACATACGAACCGACTTACAAAAAATGACCGTTCTCATGAAGCTAAAGTCAATCGTAAATGGGTGTTCCGCTCGTGTCCGTCGAGTTTCGCGCACGTGCACCGGTGCATCAGGGATCAGTGCTGCTAGCTCCTTGGAGCAGGCTCCATTGAAATACCTGTAGAACAGACACAGCATGCCTACATTGCGTCTATGCATTAGAGAAGGCAATCGGTCTGTTAACAACGGATTGTCAATCAGACGGATCGCCCTCCTTTGCACAGATTCAAGTAGGTTAATTAAGTATTTTGGGGCACCAGCCCAGAGGTGGCTCCCAAATTCAACTGTTGGGGGGACTTGAGACTTGTACAGGGTCAGCAGCTGGTCACTGTTGAAGGATATCCTAGCCGTGTACAAGATGTCCAGCTTCTTGGAAGCCTGATTTACTCGGGCTTCTATGGATCCCCGATACTTGAGCCGGTCTGATATACTCCAAGCAATTCAATGGAGTCTTTATTGGGGAGAGTGCTCCCATAGAATTGCGCCTAAACAGTACGCGTGGCCAAAAAACTAAATCACTTAAATTATATGAAATTTATGCAAATTATTTCAGTGAATAATATACCTATACATGTTTTTTTGGCTAAAAATTAAAATCCTACCGTTTTTGTTGGTAATGCTCAGAATCGTAATCAAAACCCCAAAACACACAAATGAGGAAAAAATCAGAATTATAATTTATTATATACCTAACTATAATTTATTTCAACAAACTGCCTAATCACTATAGATCAATTTGTAAATCTCAAACGGCTACATACAAATACGGATATACTGAAAATTTCGAATTGAAATACTAATCTTACTAGTTGATTATGAATCGTCAGTCAAAAAACCAATTTTGACAGCAAAAACTTGCAAAAAGTAGAGTCTGAGCGAAAACAGAAAAGTGAACACGCTGTATGACAAAGTTCATTGCAATGTAAAAAACAAAACAAATTTGGTATTGATAGAGATATTTAAAACTAACACTTACCGCTCTATTTCCGCACTGCTGCGTATGTATGCACTTTTGTAATTAGTTATTGACATTTTCCTGTTGTTTTGTCTATCAAAAACTCCTTGGTATATATTTAAATGCTTTTTTACTTCCGCGTAACACCAGAAAACAACCACCGTTGGAATGTAAAAACTTAAGATGACGGCATCACGTGATCCTCGCATCGTGCTGTAATTGGTCGGTTGGTGGAGTTTGAACAAACTAGCACCCAATTTTAATACTCGACTCTAGGAGGTTGGCCTAATAAGGAGATTGGCCAAACAAGGACTCACTTTTAGAATATTGTTGTGGACATTGACATTTTAAAATGCTTATAATTAATTGTAGGAGAATGATAAAACTATTTTTTCTTCATCGAACGACGCGTAATTTGATTCTTAACAATATTGCGTTAAAAACTCATTTTCGCTAAAATGGTCGTTTGGACAATTAAGCACTGGGGCGACGATACTGTGCAGTGTGCAGTGTGCATGTCACCCGGTAATTACCAAGGTATACTACAAAGTAGAGTACAGAGGGCGCGCGATGGATTTCGCAGTGCCGCGTGATCAAGTCAGTGCAATCGAGCAACGACTGTTTGCAAATGGTGGTGATTGTTGTTGATACTTTTATTTTTATTTTATTTTATATTATAGAAACAAACAGTACATGATTTACAGAGATGAAACAATATACAGGAATAAGATATTTCATGTTGGGTACCAATGATATGTTTCCTTGTAATGTCTGCTAAGTGGTATATTCATTCCTTAATTACCAGGTGACGTGTGTAGTTTATAGGTGTGTGTGTGACGTGTTTAATGTATGCGTGAGTGTTTGTTTGTGTGTGTCTGTATGTATGCGCATTGAATAGTTTAAATTATTGACATGATGCCACGTTTAAATTTTGGCAGTGAATCCGAAAAAATATCAATGTTAGAGTTAAGACAAATATTATTTAGAGTAGAATATTATTTTATTATTTAGATACTCATTGTTACTTCCGATTTAGTGTTGTTTTACCACAAGCATATTGCATAAACAGAGTGATTACAATATTTTAAACAGTGAAGTACTTAGCGACATCGCTGAATTCGTAACTCGGCGGTCACGTGCCCAGGCCTGTACGCTAGTCGGCCACGGTAATTAGTCAATGTACCTAACACAAATAAAACATTACAAGGAAACATACCGTGTGTGCCTTCGAAATGAACTTGATGAAATATGTAATTTTTTAGTATCACCGTAACTAGTGTACCGTTTTGTTTGTATAATAAAAAATTATCAATTAAATAAGAAGGTTTTGAGAGGCACATCTCTTGGAATGCACAGAAAGGGTGTGATTTATTATTAGTACGCCAGCGTTCATTGGTGGCATTCCACGCTGCACTCGCCGCACCGCGCTCATTCCGGTTAAAGCTAGGGAACGGTCTTTTTTTTTTGGACGAACTATAGCATTATTAAAAAACTGTAAGTAATTTTGAACGAACACCAAATTTTCCCAGGTGGATTAACACGGCCATATCGACAACTAAGCAGAATCGACATGACAAACTGTCAACGTCAGTAATTTATCATTTTATTTTAATTACAGTTGATAACTATGCCCATTACCCATGCACGGAGAAAAATGAGTAATTATTAAGCTGAGTCATTGAAAACGTCTTCAAATTATTAGTCATTCTGTTAAAAATTGGTGTAAATACGTGCTCATTGACAGGCGTTTGTCTTAATAATATATCAAGACGAAATGCAAAAATGGTAGGACTAATAAGAAAACAAGTTTGGACATCTTGACAAAACATTGATATTTTACTTTATCAGGATACCAATCAATTCATTTGTTAATGGCCTACAATCCCGTTTTTATCAGGAAAACGAATAATTTGATGAGATTTTGAATAAATTAGCAATATTTTGTATCACGAATTTTTCTCCGTGTGATATCACGAAAAACTAGGTTTCCACCAGTTCAAATCATCCAAAAATTTATGGTAACGATGTTTATTGACTTACATACATGGGGGCTCAGCTCGGGAAATCTCCCAATGAAGCTCACATTACCAAATCATATTTTATCAAAATATTATTCAAATTTATCAAAAAAAAATAATAAAATACAACATTATCTAGGAACCGAACGGCTAAACTAACCAATATTTAGTTGATGACAACTATCAAGTCGACTAATCACCGATATGATTGATTAAAAAAACCTTGTCGTGTCACGATGTTGTCGTTGATTTTTATACAAATCTACAGTTTTATTCCGCGATTGATAAAATTTTGCATAATTGACCTTCAAAACAAGAGGAAAGTGACTGTTTACATTGGATTTCTAAAATTCCGCGTAAAGCCCGGACAACGCCAGGGACTTCAGCTATTATTAATTAAATTTCAAAGCCCGTGATGGGGAGGCACAACAAGAAGGTGGGGTTTAATGTCTCCGGAAAACAATGATGTCAACATTAATCATGAAATCATTTCCGAATTTTGAGTTTGGGAGGGTTCGTTTGCCCGGATGTAAGATAAGATGAGAGAACCAAAAACCAGGCAGAGCAGTAAACTTAACAGTTAGTTATAAAGAATAATATAAGTATAAATTTAAAAAAATGCTTATAGTCCTCCTCACTAGGGATTCCTGTTCTGCGGCGGCCTGTGGTTTTTTAAACTTTTGTATTTAGTTTCAAGTTGTCTTTACATCGACTTCATAATGTTTATGAGTTGATCGTCACTTTGTACTCTAAGCCATTTTTTAAACTTTTGTTTTAAATATATTAATTTCCGTTATTTTTTTGTTTGATATGATTGTATAATTTCGTATCATAGAATTTAATATTTCTCTCTCCAAAAGATATATTCAAACTGGGAGTAACCAGCATAGTTTATCTTATTACTCTGGTTAAGTTTTTATGTTGGGCAGTGGAGTATTCAGTTATGTTTAGTAGTTTAAAAAAAAATGAAAAAGTTTTTGTAAATTGTATACTTGGAAATTTTTCAATCTTTCTTCTGTCGGAGTTCTAACCGAAACTTTCAGAAATGTCTTTAGTACTCATTTTAGGGCTAATCTGGACCCAGAGTTCACCAATATCTATGAGAACAAATAATTTATTTTCAGAAGAAGTATTTACATGTGTATTACTGGATAAGTGCGAGGCTTTGTTTTAAACGGAGAATTCTGAAATAACACTTACATTAGATATACCTACAGAATTATCATTTTTTTTGTTATATACATATATATATTTCACTAGTAATAAGATGAAAGATATTATGATATGATTAATATTTATTATTTTTCAGTATTCTCCCATTATTTTTATTATTATTATTTTTTTTTATTATTTTAATATAGATCATATGGGTTACATTGATAATTATACTTGGATGACTTGTATAGCGCCGTTTTTGTTCAAAAACACCTCAAGGGCTAATGATTAATACATACATATTTAGCAAAATATAATATTTAGGTTCATAATTGGTCATGTATACCTTATCAGAGAAGAGGAGCTCTTGTGCCTGATAAGGGAGCCACGATTCTTACTTAGATTCTTAAATGTAAACTATATATAATAATATATATATATTTTTTTTACTATATAATTTTTTTACTATAAATTTTTTACTATAATAATTTTTTTACTATAAATATATATTTTTTACTATAAAATTTTTTGGAAAAAAAGTTTGATTTTATTTATTTGTTCTTGTTGGTTCGTAATACAGCGCAATTCGGAAGGGAGATTATTGTAGTTTTTTATGGCTTGGTAAATATAATGGTTTTGCATTTGAGTTGTTTTAAAGATTGGCGTAATAAATTGATTTCCATTTCTCATCAGTTTGTAAAATTCTTGATATTCTGTGTTATTTTTTTCTTTACACATTTTTATAATGGAAGTTTGCTTAAATATATCATCAATATTTGGTACTGGAAACAATTTAAAAAGCAATTTTGTTGGAAAAGTACAGTTTTTTTTAAGTATTACCTTTATAATAATTTTTTGCGAGACTTTTACTGAGTTTAGGTTGTTTTTATAAGATCCTCCCCAACCTATGATTCCGTAGATAAGCAGGGAGTGGACAAGAGCATAATACACATTTTTTTAGTATTTTCACATTTAAAATATTTCTTAACCTAATAAATATATATATACATTTCTTTATTCTCTTTACTAACTCCGTAATATGGCTTTTCTATTTCAAATTTTCATCGATGATCACACCAAGATATTTAATTTCAGGTAGTAAGGTTTTTCAGGTAATTAGGTACTATTTATAACTAGCGCAGATCGGTGAAAATCGTGAACTTTTTTTGTATAAACCACCCCACTAGGCTGACCCTGTTCTATTGTGACAGCATAATATTATTTATAATAATACAAAATTGTATTTCTTTGGTGACAAATTAGAGAGAAAACTGACGAAAAATTGAACAAAAGAAATACACATTTCGATTAAATAACATTAATAACATTATTATAATAAACATTATTGATAAATTTATAAACATATAAAAAATATTTTTGTCACCTTGTTTATCGCTTACATAAATTGTTCCCACAATCAGTTCCAATTTTAAAAAAATTCACCAAATTTGAATAATTCCACGCAGGGATATTTCACATCACAAACAACCGAAATTAGTATGTTTGATAAAAAATTTCCTCTTCGTCTACCCCATTCCTCTCCCTTCCAGCTTCTATCAAATTTGAAACATTTAAATTCCACACATTGTTGCGGTACCACCGGTAGTTCGGACTCTTACAGAATTTTGTAATTATTATACTTTAAAATTCAAAAAGTCAAAGATCTTATATAAGTATCTCATTTCCGAATGACTAAAACATTTTCAAATTCTAAGAATTTAACCTCTATGCCACCAAGGTTGTACTTCTCTTTAAAAAGCCTTAATTAACCTTATAATTAGATAAACGTTGGCTGTTAGCCATTGTAGACATAGGACACTCGATCATTCCTTCTATAAAGGCCATTAAGAAAGAACCTTATTTCCAAGGTCAAAGTATCAACCTTCGAAGAAACGGCACTTTATGGTTACGGATCGTAATCTACCATTAAATGAAGAGAGGTCTACGCCGACCCACCAAATTAAAGATCCAGATTTTTTTTTGACTGTGTGTGCTTTAGTACAGGAATATAATTTTTCACCTGAAGCGAGTCATAAATCTAATCTTGTTCTTCCTGTTTTTGTTCTTGTTCTTTTAGAATTCCCAAGGTCTCTGAATAATTCGTTATTCAATTTATTTTCCGCCCCATCCATTTCGACTACCAATGGCGTAGAAAGTCCGAGAAATACCCATGTAATGATGGAATATTTAATTCAAATCGATGTGAAATAATTTCATTTATACAAGTGAGATATGTGTTATTTGTTGTTAACTGGTGATGATAGTGTAAGCTGTGATTGAACTTTCCGGAGCCAGTGGAACTTTGGTATACTGTGAGGCTGCCGAATAGAATAAATAAATTAGGAAGACGAAGATTGGGAGATACCCGGCTTTTCAAAAAAAGAATGCTAAGCTTGATGACAAGCTTGAAGATAGAACAATTGTGTATCTTGTTGGAAAATTAAGAAACCGCACAAGAGTCCCAACTGCTCCCAATCGTCTTAAGCGTCTTAGTTTATATCATTGATATGATGCTCCTTTTAAATATGGGCAGTGAATCCGAAAAAAATGTCGATGTTAGAGTTATGAATTTTTTTATTTAGAAAAAAAAAATTCAATCCGCACAAGAGTCCAACTGCTTCAAACCTTCTGGGGCCAGTGAAACTTTGGCATCCCCAATTGGGGTATGTTGTGAGGTTGAAGGTATTGGAGAGGGGTAGGAGACGAGGAAGAGATAGGTGGGGAAGTAACTGGCTTTTCAGATCTCGTCACCAAATCCGGCAAAGCCATTTCAGGCAACGTTTCAATATTAAATGGTAATCTTACACCAGCGCGATACTGAGAGTATCTTTCACTCTGGAACGTGCCATAAATACAATAAATATTACTTAAAATGAGTAATTTGTGAAATAACACCAAATAATTAAGTAGAATTTACTTGCGCACGCCGGGATTTGAACCCGCGGCCTCCAGTTGTCTAGTCGAGGTAGTGAGAAGTGGAAGGATACGAGAAAGAGTAAGGTGAGAAAGTACCGCCAATCTAATGGAAGGTTGGCTCATACTATGACATCATATCCTCTCTTTAAACGTAGGTACAAGGAAATAACGTGCTACAATTATGTGCTGTACAAAATGTTTTATAAACTATGTATTTATGAGAATATCTCCGGGCCCTTGGTAGGTATTCCTCTATAAATAGATTTGGGTGGAGGCTATTTTTGGATATCGGAGAATTCGTTGAAATTTTTCAATGAAAAGCTCTCCAACGCCGCCACGAATTTTCCAGAAGCTCGTTAAGTTACCTAACAGCATTGGGGCTAACTTTTAAATCGAATGTAAAATACGAGTTTATAATAATGGTAGGATATGGGTGACCCCAGCACAACGAAACTTCATAGGGTGATTGATCATGAAGTTTATGGGATAAATGTTAATACAGGTACATTAACATTTTTTAAAGAGATAATTGTATTATTTGAGTCCGGTAGATACATTGTGTAAGCGTAGGTACCCCTGCTAATAACTGTAATATTAATTTATTAAATGGGAGATATCCTCATTAGGAAACGACCTTCTCTTTCATATCCTCTTCCCCTCCTTACTCCCTTCATCCTTACAACATTTTGGAATACTATAGTCTCACTGGTTCAGAAAAGTTGAGACTATTGTGCGGTACTCATGGTAGAAAGTTTAGCACTACAAAACCTCGTTATAAATCGCTAGGTGTCATTTAAAATAAATTTTCGCTGCTTTTAACCCAGTTAACGTCTTACAATGAGCAGTATTGATTTTCTGCCTAGGTATCATCAATTTAATAATGATTCGGCGTATGGTTCTCGGTAGCGAGGGCAATTTTACGGAACAATACCTGCTCGGCCCCAATTTCGCAATTGTGGCGCATCATGACGCATGGAGTTCGTGTTAAACCGACTTAGATTATATCTCAACAACACATCGATGGTCAAGAATCCATTTTTTGTATGCAAATATGTTGGACTGAACTATGGGGGGAGAAGCGAAACAAATTAGGTCTACGAAATGCCCATTTAAACCGCAAACCGGTATTATTCCGACAGCATTGGGGAGCTATATCGAATAACTGATACTACAGTCGAATGCTACCCTTAATAATCTTAAATGTGTTTTGTAGTAAGGCTTTTGATATTACAAACAAAACCTTCCCTCGGTTATTAGTATATAAACTATTTCGGTATTACTATGTATGTCATCATAATTTACTTTGAGTAAATCTTCAATAAATGTATTTTCATGTGATTTTTTAATATAGACGTTATAGTACAAAAATAACAATATGCACAAGTTAGTCACGAGTTCAACATTTTAATATCTTAGTGTTATTGCAGTCAAGGGTGTTTTCACGCACACAATAATAAAGTAAATAATGCATTTTTGAACATTATCATGTACATTTAACATGCGTAGCTCACGTTAATAATTAGGTTCCAATGATATGTTTCAGTTCAAGTGTTCAGAATACTTTTTAAGGTGGCTTTTAAATTCTTTTATATTTGTATTCATGTTTCTAATTTTTTCTGGTAATGAGTTAAAAAATTTAACTCCGAGATATTTATGATTGAACTGTCCTTTTGTTTTTTTTACATTTCGGAGTAGGAAGTGTTGACGTTTGTCAAAGATTTCTGTTATTTTTAAAGGGTGCAACTTTATTTTGAAAATTATTTTTATAAATTTGTAATGTTGCATGGTAGAAGTACAGTGCACTTAATTTTCTGACCTTAAATTGTTTGAATAAAAGTTCGGACGAATATGAATAGGGTTTTTTTATATCGTTTTTATTATTAGTTTTTGTGATATGTAAATTGTTTGTGTTTGATTTTTATAATAGTTTTTTTAAACGCTGGTCTATTGTTATGCCTAGGTACTTAAAATCAGTCTATATAGATACGAAGTTTATAAAAAACTTTCATTAAATAGATACATCATTTAAAATCATAATTTAAAAAAAATCTAAAAACTTTTTTAATGAATTTTATTTTCATTTGGCGTACTGAGCAATTTTTTTTTTTTTTTTTTTTTTTATTTGGTACATTATTTTGTTACAATTTATGTTTTCCAGTAATGTAGGCCTCACTGGGTGGCTTGCCCGTGCTGAGGCCTTCATTTTATAATATGAAAATCTAAGATAGTAAATTTGAAAAGAAAATAATAAATTTAAAATTAAAAATAAAAATACATAATAATACATTTAAAATTAAAAAATAATACAATGAAAATAATCTTGTGTGTTTGTGAGTGATGTGTGTTTATGTTGGTTTTGTGTGTTACGTGTAGGTTTTATTTTTATTTTATGCTATGACATTTTGGTAATATTGTCTTTTTTGTTGTTTAATCCATTTTGTAATTTTGTGTGTGAATTTATTTTTATTTTCCTCAATTTTAATTTCAATTTTTAGACTGTTGAAAGCTTTTATTGCATGGTATTGGTAGTGTCTTTGTCCAAAGGTTGAATTTACTGTAGGAGTTTTAATGTTTTCTTTGTACGCTTGTCTAACTGGTCTGTTAGTGTTATTTTGTGTGTGTTGAAATTTATTTTTTTTGTTAAAAATGTAGTTTAGTAGTGTTTTAATGTATAATTGGCGTATATCTAGTACGTCACAGCTGTTGAATATTTGGTCTGTATCGGTCAGTCTATGTTTTTTTAGTATTACCTTTAAGATCGTTTTCTGTGCGGTTTCTATGTAATTGATAGCCGAGTTTGTTGCTCCTCCCCAAGCAATAATTCCATATTCTATTATTGATTGGCAGAGTGCAAAATATATTGTTTTCAATTGTTTTATTTTATATATGTTTCTTATGTTAAGGAAAATGTGTATTGTTTTGAGAAGTTTATTTGTGATTTGTTTGATGTGAGGTATCCATCTAAGGTTATGGTCAATTACGATTCCTAGATACTTTATTTGATCTGTTTTTTCTAGAGGAGGGCAATCGCAGATGTTGGTGTTTAAACATTCGTGTATTTTTATGGTGTTTGTATTGTTTTTTGGCTGTCCCGTGCTATTTATACTGTATGTTGTGAATTTTGTCTTTGATATGTTAAGTGTAAGTATGTTTGAGTCTAGCCATGTTTTGACTTGCGAGATTCCCAAATTCGCTATGTTATATACATTATTCCAATCCTTAGATTTGAAAAGTAAAACTGTGTCATCAGCATAGCTAACTATTTCACCATCTATTTTCATGCTGCAAAGTTCATTTATATAAATAGTAAAAAGAACGGGCCCTAGTATGCTTCCTTGTGGAACTCCATATGTAATCGGCAGTGGTTTACTAGTATGGTTGTTAATTTTGACTTGTTGAGTTCTGTTACTCATATAACTTTTAAATAGTTGAAGTTCCTTGCCTTTGATACCCATGTTTTCTAATTTTTTAAAAAGTGAATTGTGGCAGATTGAGTCAAAGGCTTTAGCTAAATCTAGATATATCGCTATGCATTTGTACCCTTGATCTAAGTTGCTATGTATATAATCTACTGTACATGCCAAAGCTTCTTTTGTGCCTATTTTGTCTCTAAATCCATATTGGTTATCCGAGATTAATTTGTTTTTTATTTTTTACTATACAAAAATTGATACAACATTGAAAGGGTTAAAAATTGGACCACGGCATATTTTAGTCATTTTGATAGCAAATACCCTTCCATGTGACCCCATTTCATTGAAACCATAGTTTACGGGACACCCTAAATATGTTATATAAAAAATTTACGTATCCTAATTACAATCCATTACTTATTTGCTACGAAAGTCACCTCCGAAATTCAGTTTCAAATTTTAAAACGAAAAAAGTTACTTATTTATGGAGTTTTGCAGATGTGCAATAAACTACCCCAAAGACAAAACTAATTTATGACAAAATTATTTTCTTATTAAAAAATGCTTCTCATCTCGCACCGTCCGGTAAAACCCTAACTTAAATTAACTTTGAAAATTTAAATCATATCCTAAAATTACTTTTGCATTATTAAAAAATATTTTCTTTTTACGAATAAGAGCTTAAAAAGCTATTTTAAACGCGGTTAGTCAGTTTCCTTTGCTTGGGGGAATTTAGTTGGTTCGCGTTTGAATTTAGAATGAACTGAACCTTAATGCAAGTGCACGGTGTTGCCATTAAGAACCAGCTTAATTAACAAAATATAGCCAGTGCTTGCTTCTGTTTATCTAAGCATGTCGCGGTGTACCTTATGGGGTGGGTAAGTACTATTATGGCATGTTGTAAGTATATTATAGGTTATGTATGCTGCATTGCATTACATAATGGGTACTATTTTAGTTTACACTGGAAGCATCAAAACACTTTGACCTTATTTACCAGTCATCATGCAGTTTATTGAAACAAATTTTATGGTAGTTCTGATTTTTTTCCGATTTACGTTTTTTTGAGTTCTCCAAAAAAAAATAATTCGAATTTGAGTTATAGTTAAAAAGACAATTTTTTATTTTTTATTTCCAAAATTTTTTACTCAAATAATTTACATATAAGTAAGGTTGTTAACTAAATGTTCGCTTTTTCATTTTGTTTGCTTTTCGGAACAGGTCCTATAGAAATTGTTGTGTCTCACTTACGACCATAGTTAAGAGTCAAAAACTAGTACTAAACGGTTTTAAGAAAAAGAAAACACCCAGCTTTATATTCAAATATAAAAGTTATCACAGGATTATTTAAACGTACACGTCTATGAAACCAAAGGTTTCGACCGTAATTAAAGAAAAAAATTATGAAACTTTACTGAATTTTTCATTAATTATTTTTATATCAATCGACAAAAAAGCGAGGTTGCCATAATGTTTTTAATACATTTTTCTAATGAAGTACGTTTTTTATGTTATCGGTAATTTTAGTTCATCGTTTAGACAAAAAAAAACGTTAGGTGAGCCATTTAAAACTTTTTGTTTTCGATTTCAAAAAAAAATTTCTTATAATAAAATTTGATAAGCGTTTTTCATCATCTTTCAAAGACAGTTTTTAGTTTTCGGATACGTTCAGAAATATTCCGTTTATTTGGATTTTATTGAGAAGTGGAAATACACACAAATGTCTTTCTGACTTTCTGAGACCATCTTGAAGTCATATAACGGTCAATATGCTAAAGGACTGAAGGGTTCATTTTTGTATGGTTTGGATACCATTTAGGCGCAATTATTCGTTGAAATTGTCACGGTAAGAAAGAAGTCCTGTCAGTTGCGACCGTTACCTTCATTTTTTGTGCATTGTTTTGTTTCATGTTTCGATTAGATTTATTAATATTATCTTCTTCAATAAAATCATTTATTTTTACTTTCAGCAAATCGTGTCATAAAAAGATACCCGAACATAATAAATTGTACATCATTATAAAACCCTTGTTTTCTAGTTCTATTTATGCGAGAATTTTCAATTTTACTAAACCAGAAATAGCTTTTCCATCAAGTAGATTCCTCTGCAATGAAAATTTTTAATAATTAAGCATTTAGAATAAGCAATTTTATAATGTAAATTAAATGAAAACGATTAAATTAGATTCCGCCATACAAAGGCTTTACGATGCGGATGGGGCAATGATTCTATTGTGAAAAAAACAATTCAAAGAATTGTATTCAACACCAGTTGGAAAGAAAAATATTGCCAGTCTTAGTCTAGTTAGGCTAAAGAAGTCTTTATCAGATCGCGATAGAATTTTGATATTTTAATATTTTGTTTCATCAATGTCATCAGATATAGGGAAATGTCAAGCTTACTTTGGATACGTGAAGACGCCCGCATCACATTTTACTCGGTTTATAAACGGAAAAAATATTATTTTATAAGCAATAATTATTAGCCTGAAACACTCATCCACATTGAAAAATCTCCTGATAAAAGATACACGACGCCAACGGCTAATAATTATTGCTTATAAAATAATTGTTACCCTTTGTGCTATGCATAAAAAATCTTGTCTTAAACATTAGTTTACCAAAAAAATAATAAAAAATATTGTCTTCCTCCTTTGCTTGATTATCTAGTAGTACGACTGCATACGGCAGTCGATGCCGTCCAAAAGGGATTTTTCAAAGATTGATAAAATTCTGAACAAGATGTTCCGCCTGAATTCCAGATTTTGAAACGAACCTCATCTCAACGTATTTTTTTTTAAATTTGCATTAGTTTCTGCAAAATTGTCACTTTGGTTCGACAGATTTCTGTAACGTATTGATGTTGTACAGGATAGAATACTGGGCCCTTAATCTCCAGTAATTCTAACGAGGATAGGGATCTGGTAATATATATTAATAGTCGTAGATTCTTATATACGGAGGTTGTTTAATTCGGAATATAATAAACTGACAATACAAGTAACAAGTTGCCTAAAGGCCGTCTAGCGATAGAATGGCTCCTCGCCACCCGGCAATGTAATGCGAGGCCGTTGGTAGCGTTCGGTTATGTTCGGTAGAACCCGAAGCTGCCCGAACCCAAACACCAAACACTACAATTTCTTACTTCATTTTTCCCTGTTCTAAGATATGAGGTGTCAAAGTTGTGCAAAGACAATTTCTCTGATTCTTAGGTTAAATCTTGTAATAGGCAGTAGGTACTCACCACTTTAGAAAGTACCTAAACGTGCAGTTAGAACCATATGCAACCAGCTAGGGCATAATAATTCAATACATTTATATTTTCCTAATGCCATTCCAAGAAAGGGTTAAAATATGTTAACCTAAAATACTTTACACGAGATTCAACTTCAAAATCAGAAATTGTTCAATAGATTATGAGAGTTCGTCTTTTCAAACTTTGACACCCCGGAACATGGTAAGGCGAAGTTAGAACCCTATCAATCAAAGTGAAGAACTACATTGCGCCTAACAACGATCAACTGTCAGGCACAAACAAATGGCGATTGCAAAAGGTTCATAGTGATATTAGAACCTTGTAAAATAAATGCACGAAGAAAAATTACTAAAATTGGATATTGCTAATTTATTAAGAATCTCATCAAATTATTCGTAATCCGGTTAAAAATAGAAATGCAGGCCCTTAAAGAATGAATTGATATGTTTGCTAATAAACTTTAAGTAAAATACGAACGAAATATCACGATGTCCGAACACATTGTAAATTATGAAGGCAAAAGCAGGCGTATGAACATATTTTCCGATACATTGAGAATTTACTAAAAGTTTATCAATAAACGACATGCAATTCCGTTTTTTACGGGATTACCAATAATTTAAATTTTTAATAAATTGGCAACATTCATTTTTCTCCGTTTTAAAAGTTTGTTGTTATAACTTATCTACGGAAATACAACACAGATGGATCTTCAAAATTTTATTGTTGTAGAAATGAGCAAATTAAACTTTTTTGTTTTCAGAGTTCATTTTTCAAAAAAGCATCATTTAGAACCTTGTCCAACCAACGTGACGAAATGTTCAAACTTCATCAAAAGTGTTGAAAACTTCGAGAAATTTCCACTTCACATAAAAATAGCCGCCCTGGGCAACCGTCTAGCTTGCCCGAGCCTTAATACGGCCCTGACGGTTATGACGTGTCTGGTGCATTGTTTCTGCCATACGACTACGACGTGTTTGGTGCAATGGTACCATTATACGGTTAAAACGCAGGGCACATTTGTGACGTGAATACTGCGCTTATAAATAAACCGCTCACTGCGTTGTACTCGTAACAGGGCACTGTGAAGGCTATAACCGCGTTTGTCCCTGTTTTCGTTGGGTTATGGGGGAACTGTTCGTAAACTTAATTAAACGCGTTGTTTTGTTAATAAGCTAATTTAGAATTCATTCGACAGGGTAAACATCGCGCTAAACCTGCAACCTATTTTTGCTGATTACGTTTGTTATTTTTAATTATATCTACAAGGTGTCCGGGGGTAAAGTGCACAATCTGCGGGAGGTATAAATGACAGTACAAGAAAAAAGGTAAATAAATTTTAATATTTGATCAAATTCGGCATCGCCAAATTGTCAAACAGATATTTCCTTTGGGCATAAATAATATCCTAATTGGACAAGTTAAAAAAATTATTGCACAAACCATAAACAAACAGTAATTTTTACTTCACCACCAAAAAGGGATATATAAATGTATGTTGGCGACTGTTAAAAGTTTTTGTTTTGATTGTTAGGTTGTTTTAAAAAAAAGTTAAACAAACAACAATACGACGTCTTGTCATTTTTGATAATCGAATGACGCTGTAAGTTGAAAAAATCTTGGAAAAATCGTTAAAGACAAAATTAGCGGTTCTCAAACGAAAATTTGAAACAGAAAATTCATAAAAAGATTCGGTCGCATCTAGGAATTGAACCCAGGACCGCAACCTCGCCGGGGCTTTGTTCTGGGTTCCTGCTTTTGGATTCAATTCCTAATTGAGAGTCGTTAATATTGTTTAAAAGTTACAATATGAGATTTTAAAATAAAATTTTGGTACGAAGCTATGTTTGCCTTAAGGTAGAATTTTTATCCCCTTATTGGAGGTTGTTGAATTTGTCTTTCAGCGAATAATGCAAAGAAGCCATACAACGTACTCGATGTGAATCAGACTTGAGCGGATTAGGGCGGATTTAAAGGGAGTACATTTCGACACACTTGTTCAGTCACACAAACTCACCTTTCGGGAATTAAAATACCTATCTGGTTGATTTCCGCGGCAAGGGTGGAAATTTATGCCCTATACTGAACAGTTAATATCTATACGTGTGCTCTATAACGATTCGAAAGAAAAATCTCTTTTTTTTAATTAATGCAAATAAAATTAAAAATGGTATTATTAAGTTAAGCAAGTATTTTAGTTTTTTTATTATTGTGACAGCTGTTTTGGCGCTCACATAAAATCATGTATAATCGAGTGAGAAATGTTGGGATTCGCAAATAAAGCATGGCTCATATAAGCGTAGTGAATAAGATTAGGAAGGGGACGTGTACATGCTTTGAGCATGTAGAGCGAACAAACGAAGAAAGGAGTGTAAGAAGTATTTATTATATATGACGCGAATGTGATTGTAGTGGACGCCCGATGAAGGCATGGCACGATCAAGTTAACCAAATACTTACGATGAGTCAATATTCTAAGATAAAACCAGAAGAATCTTAACGATGAAAGTGAAGCAGCCATTCACAAAAATATGCGACGCGCGGCCCTTATTTATAGGACAGACCCAAGGTTGAATTTTCCATATCAAATCACTAAAATAAAGCGGAAATCTTGACACAAGTGTTGAAGTCGTGTAAAACAATATTAGGCGCGCGGCCGGTCGTTATGGACAAACCTACGGCCGACTTTATCCAAGCAGGCCTAGAAAATCAATCTTTCCGTGGGGTTTATTTATTTATTTCTGATAAACGTATTACTAAAATATCTAATGTTTCCAGAGGCATCTTTCGGGAAGTTCCTAATTCATCGTCTAGAAAAATAAAAAATGGTGCTTACCGCTAATTTTATAGTTGAAAAATATTTTATAAAATTTGACAACCGTTTTACGTAAATATTATAACGGTAAGGTTTATTAATCTTAAATATAAATAACGAAGATCCCTACAGAAAAAAAATAGATTTTAGTAATAGCTTCACTCAAACCCCGTTATTAGAGTCTTATGTCGCCTTCTGGCCATATTAAGAGTCCGACTAATAGAAGGTTAAGTATGTGACGATGCATGGATGCGAATGAGGCAAAAGTGTGTTTTTGGCGGTCCGTCTACTCTATCTACCCTTGCGGAAAACGGCCTGATGGTTAGTTAGTCAGCTAGTTCAATCTTCCGCAAAATTTATAACTTCATTCATAGTTTGTGAAAATACCCCATTCCAACAACTCGAAGATTTAGGCACACGGACACGCCATCAACACTTTACTATCAGTTAGTCTATTCACTGATGCCCCCGAATATCAGATGCGATGAATTGAATGATTCAAATTGATGGTTGTAGACAAATTGGTCCATCAATAATCTTGAATTGAATCGAAGTGGAATTGAAATTCTTATTCAATAAATAAAGGAAAAATATTTCGGAAAGTGACAGTTACTTTCGTGTGTTTGACTCGAACTTTCAGAAATTGATTATCTATTTTTAATAACTTAATTAAATTAAATTAATAGTTTTTTAACATTATCTCCACAGGGTCTTCCTCTCAGGGTCAATGTCGTCATTGAGGATGCTTTGTGGAGGGTATTTTTAGGGTAGGAAAGAGAGGAAGTTTTGAGAAGGAAAAAGCATAAGGGTGGGTAGGAATCTGTGGGTCAGTGTGTCTAGGAGTGACGGGCGTATGAAGGTCAAAGAGGTCTCCATCTACCAGTCTCTCGCGATTTGGCCTAACAAACTCCCGGACAAACCTCACCACATAAACCCGGACACCCCTGCTAAGTCACCAAACGTAACGCACCACTTGGGGTGATCTATGACTGAGGTGTTGGTTATCCAATATATGGGTTCCGAGGGACGATACCACCTAAAACCCTTTTCAAAACCAAACACAAGCAAAATTTTCCGCTTACTGTGGTGGAAGTGGTAAAAAAAGTGGTTAAAATTTTGTCAGGTTATTCGTAATTGGGGAATTTTTTTCTTTAAAAAAAGGACTTACATTTTATAATAACTATTTTTATTTCTTATTTTTAATAAGCATTTACTTTGTGGCTCGTCATAATTTACAATAAAAATATATAAATTTATTTTAGATCACTTTAATTTATATATTTTTATTGTATTTTTATCTCTTCAGTGACATAGTATTGTATTATTCCGAATATTCACTGTTCACTACACCAACTTTATCTATACTAAGGCAAGTTTACCTCAACTACTCGTGGATGGCGGTCATGTTTATACTTTCTAGGTGGGATTTTAGCTCACCGGAGCTGACTTCCTCTAGATATAAATTCAGAGAGCATAACGGAAGTGAGAGCTTCCCCTTTCGTATCTCCTCAAGCAGAATTCAACCGCCGAGAACAAACTTAATCGTGTTTAACGGTCGGTTTTCCTCAATTTCTCTGATTTAAAAAAGTTATTTTATTCATGTTATTAAGATTTTGATTAAAAAGGAGACATTTTTGTTGCATTTAAAAAGTAATAGCGTTTTGCACGTCGCACCCAATGGGGGGTAGTTAAATTTTATTATTAAACAAAAATGTAAACCCGACCTGACCCGACCCAACCCGACCCGACCCCACCCAACCCGACCCGACCCGACCCGACCCGACCCGACCTGACCCGACCTGACCCGACCCGACCCGACCCGACCCGACCCGACCCGACCCGACCCGACCCGACCCGACCCGACCCGAACCTACCCGACCCGATCCGATCCGCCCCGACCGGACCCGACGGGACCAGACCCGACCCCGCCCGACTCAAAATTTAAGAGATTTAAGTATTCGGATATTTAAAAACATAATTATTTATTTTACCCGCCAGCAAGACCGTAAGGTAGAGATGGTGAAATCCCAGTCTTTCATATTATATGAGATAATATGTACAAATATTACATTACAAATTATTTTAAAATGAGGTTAATTCTGGTCCAAAAAATACAAATGGAAATAAAAATGTTTTTTTTTTCAAAAAATAAAGTACGATAAAACCTTTTTGTAAAAAAATGTTGACTTTTATTTTTTTTTGACGGTTGAAAGAAAATAAAAGTGAACATGCGCGGTGTTCAAATGCCTAAATATTTATAAATCTTTTCAATCAAAAACACTACAATATTGTTTCTCGAATGAAGCATAAAAACTCTCATTAGTGTGACAAAAACAGATTAGGTAATATTAGTTGTTAAACGTATTTTTGTTAAATATATTACCGAGGAACTGAAAGATTAAGTTTTACCTGATTTGAGTGAAAAGCTTGTGGGTGAATTCATCATGTGAGGTGCTCCCGCCCCGGATGCCCTGATCGACGTATATTTCTGATGATTTTCAAAAACTCGAACATGCTTAAACCCTTGAACCCACAGCAGGCGTGTCTGGCTTCCAAATTTTCTCTCAATCAATCATGTTCAAAATAACTGCCAACGTTTTTCTATAACGAGAAAGAAACGGTGGGCCTACGGCCGACGTATTATTTGAATCTGAACCCATCTGGCGTGTATGGGTCGCGCAATTACAGTTGATGCGAACACACACACATTGTTGTGTGTATTAGTGTATCTGTATGCTTTCGACAGCGATACCCTTGCGCACAGCTAGCGTTATTAGCGAGAAAGGGAAAACAAAAGTTTACGATCATCGAATTTCAATATTATTTTTATTATTTTAAAAATAAATTAATTATTTACTTAAAGAATGGAATAAAATGGTTAAAATTCGATTAAAAAAGCGTAAAATGGAGATTAAAACTTTGTAAATTATGTTAAAATTTTGAATTTTAAATATATCTAATCTGGGCTCAATAGAAACCAAACAAAAGTATCAATCAAAAGTCCTACACGTAGACCCTACACATAACTCTGAACATCTACTTGACACTCGTAACGTTTCTATATACTTACAAGTTATGGTCACAAGATATCAAGCCCTAAAAACCATACCTGTATTTTTCAAAAAATGACTTAATTGACAATTTATTATATTCACCCCACACCGCAGCGAATGTTTTATATATACATATATAACCCTTTGCACATTGAAACAACCCTGCGGCTGTTTCAAGGATTAGCGTCGCTAGTCCACCCCAACCCCCAACCTCCAAACTCCAACCCCGCATAGCCGGAGGGATGTTCACAAATGAATGGAATTATTAAAAAAAAATCAAGAGAAATATAAGCAAACGGAAACAATCCATTATTCCAACAATATTTTCCAACCACCTGCACGGTCAAAAATGACTATTGCTAATTTAGTAATAAATAATTGATATTTCTGGTTAAAAACGAGATTGCAGACCGTACAAATGAATTAACAGGTTTCCTGATAAACTTTTAGTAAATTACGAATATATTATGATGATGTCGAACACGTGTTTATGAAACCCCGAATATTTTTGCATTGCAACAAAAATTCGTTGCATCATATCGACATGTTAAAATCGATAAAAACATACTTAAATTGATTTTTCTATTTATTAAAAAAGGCATGTTAATTTATCTTGAGGGCAAAAATCGATTTCTCGTCGTGTACTCTCAATTAACAAACTTTTCACAAGATTATTTATACATTTTTTAGCTTAAATCGACAAATTTATTACGTAAGATTATTGGGCGTATTTTTGCGCCAGAAGAAAGTCCAAATTTTATTTATATTCAATGAAAATATTTATTTGAATTGTGAAAATTGAAGTTCTTTCTTGAACGTACGAGTATATACAATTATATTGTCGAAGATTAAGACCTAGAAGTCGAGGTCTTATGTGGCTTGGCGAATATTTAAATAAACTCGTATGTTCACAAAATATCATTCAATAGCACTATTCCTCTTGTCTTACCAAGCTGTACTAGAACAACTGTTCTGCCGTGTGGCATCTTGAACAAGTCATGGTGACGACTACGGCTGAAGTTTTCAAAGACGTATTAATTGTTAGAGGTAATAATTTTTGTTTGAAGAGTGTCAGGGTAATTTTAATGAGATTTTCAGGAGTTTTCAGGATATCAATTTCAGATTCGTTATGAGGTTAAATGTAGTAGAAGTTGAGAAGGAAAATGTAGGAAATTCTCGTTATTTGGATCTGGTTACCAAATTATTTAATAAATTATTTTACCAATATTACTTAGGTAACCCTATTGATTCTCTCCACCTAAAATTACACACTTGGTACATTTTAGAAGTGAAATACACTGGTGGCAATTTCATTCACGGGCCGCCTCTGGTAATATGTATATATTTATTATATAAATTTTAATTAAGCACCATATAACGTATTAAATGTACTGTTAATGTCCAAATTAACACTGATATTTTTTTTATTGTATTTATTCTGCGGTTTTCACCAAAATAGGTCACTAGAGGCAGGTGTAAACCGCACTAAAAATGTAATTAACCTGTTCTATGATTTTATTATAAAAGATTCGACAATAAGACAATGTAAATATTATGTATGATTATTAACATTACTTTATATATATTTTTAGAGTTAAAAGTATATATATATATAATACGTATGCATAATCGATGATGTTAAAATATTTATAAAAATATATATTTATTAATGTTTTCTTTATCACACATAAGCAACTTTTGAATTAAGAATTTACTGGAAACATAAGAGTGTCTCTTACTTGCCACATTTTATCTGAATTTTGTCAGACAATAATAATAAGTCTAGATATATTGTAAAGTCATTGTCCGTAATACTTCCGGAGAACATTGCTGAGAAGTTTAATTGTAAAGAGATAAACAAAATACAGCAGAGTAGATATAAAAGTATCGCCCTGATAGATGGTCATCATTGCTTAGTTTTTTATTGGGGACCTCAAAATGCCACTGCACTAATTAATTGGGGAAATCACAGTTCCACTGCACTGAATTATTGGGGATGTCACAGTTCCACTGCACTGATTTATTGGGGATGTCCCAGTTCCACTGAATTGATTTATTGGGGATGTCACAGTTCTACTGGACTGATTTATTAGGGATGTCACAGTTCCACTGCACTGAATTATTGGGGATGTCACAGTTCCAATGTACTGATTTATTGGGGATGTCACAGTTCCACTGCATTGATTTATTGTAGATGTCACAGTTCTACTGGGCTGATTTATTGGGGATGTCACAGTTCCACTGCACTGAATTATTGGGGATGTCACAGTTCCACTGCACTGATTTATTGGGGATGTCACGGTGCCACTGCACTGATTTATTGGGGATGTCACAGTTCCACTGCACTGATTTATTGAGAATGTCACAGTTCCACTGCACTGATTTATTTGGATGTCACAGTTCCACTGCACTGAATTATTGGGGATGTCACAGTTCCACTGCCCTCATTTATTGGGGATGTCACGGTGCCACTGCACTGATTTATTGGGGATGTCACAGTTCCACTGCACTGATTTATTGGGGATGTCACAGTTCCACTGCACTGATTTATTTGGATGTCACAGTTCCACTGCACTGAATTATTGGGGATCTCACAGTTTCACTGCACTGATTTATTGGGGATGTCACGGTGCCACTGCACTGATTTATTGGGGATGTCACGGTGCCACTGCACTGATTTATTGGGGATGTCACGGTGCCACTGCACTGATTTATTGGGGATGTCACAGTTCGAGTGCACTGACACCCCCAATTAATCAAATTAAAAAAATAATTAATGCAGAACTTTGTAGTTGATAATGTGACACGGTTTACTCAGTATTCCAAAGTCCGCCTAGTTTCCCACAAAGGGAGTTAGCCGCAATGGCTGAACGGCAAGTTTGTTGAAAAACTAAAGCATTTCAGCGGAACTATCGCCATTGTCAGTCTCGCGCGTTCCTCACTCCGCCCGCATCCTCACTCCGCCCACCCACACCCTCCGCTCCGCTCCACCCAGATTGAGCCATTTGAACTTTGCAACTTGGAAATTGTGAAAAATATTGCAGTTGTGTTGTTTGCTAAACTTCTGCAATTTGTAATGGACGCCGCTGAAAGTTCTACTCGTTTTTCTCATTACGGAGTTCATTAGAACACAGTTCAAGTTTTTTCCCGCTGTCAAGGCGTACAAACAAAATTATTTTACAGTGATTAAATTGCACATTTATTTTTAGCATTTTACTGCAGACTTTACGTATAACATATAAATATGAACGTTTTAGCAGTTTTTCAGACCGAGGTCACGAAAGATTTTTTTTTTTTTTTTTTTTATATTAACTCCACACAGGAGGCCCTGAAGAAAATAATTTCCCTCAGGGCCTATGTCATCTTTGGGGATGCTGTGTGGAGGGTCTTTTTGTGGAGAGGAAGGAGTGAACATGGGTCTTGAAGAGTCCCATGTTGTAGGAGGGAGGAAACACAGAGGCCGGCAGTTCGTTCCACAGCCGAGCTGTTGAACTTAAGAACGAATCGTAGAAGCGACCCGTTCTCATGTGACAAGTGTCAACCGTGTACAAATGTTGGGCACGCGTTTGGCGTGTATCCCGACTACGCACCGGTGCCGAAGGGATCAATGACGCTAGTTCCTCAGAGCATCTTCCATTGTAATACCGATAGAACAAGGACAGCATACCTACCTGACGCCTGTGCTCTAAAGATTGCAGTCCGTTTGTTAAGATTGGGGAATCTATCAAACGGACCGCCCGTTTCTGCACAGAGTCAAGGGTTTTTTTCAGGTATTTAGGGGCTCCGGACCAGAGATGGCTGCCAAATTCGACAGTAGGGCGCACTTGCGATTTGTATAGGGTCAGCAGTTGTGTACTATTAAAGTATCTGCGGGCCCTGTACAGTACGCCCAGCTTCTGAGAGGCCAGCTTTACTCTGGCTTCGATGGAGCCCCCATACCTGAGCTGGTCACTTATAGTTACACCAAGCATATCAATGGAAGGCCTGTTCGGAAGATTGCTTCCGTTGAAGGAGACTAGATTATCATTTAGATCCCTTTTAGACGTAATCAGACAGGATTGGGTCTTTGAAACATTAAATTCGACGAGATTACTTTTACCCCAAGAGGAAATACTCTCGAGATAACCGTCCATTCTCTGCTTCAAAGCCCTCCGAGCCGTTGGAGTTTGTGTGCCCTTTGGGGGCTTGTCAAACAAAAAGCTATCATGAACTGTACTGTCATCCGCGTAACAATGAATCGGTGCACATATCAAAAGGTCATTGATGTGCAACAAAAACAAAGTCGGAGACAGAACCGATCCCTGTGGGACGCCAGCATTTATAGAGTGTAAGGATGAGGTGAAACCGTCAGCAACTGCCTGAATCGACCTATCCCTTAAAAAGTCAGCAATCTACGTACACAGGGATGCGGGAAGTCCGTAAGAAGGCAATTTGTTGACAAGTCCTCGGTGCCAGACCCGGTCAAAGGCCTTGGATATGTCTAGTGCGACCGTCTGGGTCTCACCGTGACGTTCCAGGCACCGCCCCCAAACATGCGACACATACGCGAGAAGATCACCGCACGAGCGGTTCCGCCGGAATCCGTATTGACGGTCGTTGATAATTTTGTTCTTCTCGAGGTATGTGAGCAGTTTGTCGTTGATCACACGTTCCATCACTTTGGACAGAACTGATGTGATCGCTATGGGGCGGTAGTTGGCCGGGTTGGAGCGGTCACCTTTCTTGGGAATAGGGTGAATGACCGCTTTTTTCCAACCAGAGGGCACAGTGCCACACTTCAGGGACATTTTGAAGAGCTTTGTCAAAACTGGAACTATTTCCGCAGCACACCTCTGCAATACCAGGGCAGGTATTCCATCAGGTCCACTAGCTTTGTTAACATCGAGCCCCCGTATAACGTGGAGTACATCCCGATGCCGGATCCTCAGCTTTTTCATATAGAAGCCGCAGTGAGGAACCGACGGCGGAACAGCACCTCCGTCATCGAGGGTCGAGTTTTCCGCAAACATTTTCCCTAATAAGTTAGCCTTTTCGGTGGCGGTGTTTGCTAGTGAGCCGTCAGGTCTGGTAAGAGGTGGCAAACTGGGTTTGCAAAAATTCCGACCTATTGAGCCCGCAAGGGACCAGAATGCTCTGCTGCCATGCGGGCAGGCAGCCAGCTTTTTGCTGATCTGCAGGTCGTGTTCGAATTTTGACCTATTAATGATTCTCTTGCATTCCTTTGCCGATTTGTTGTATGCTGATCTGCTTTCGGGCGTTCGAGATGTGTTGTAGGCTCGGTAAGCCGCGTTTTTTCGTCGAACTGCTTCGGAGCATTGTCGACTGAACCACGGCTTTGAGCCCACACCAGTTTCTTTAGTAGTCGATTGTATGAAGCCATCCATCGCCGATTTGATGACTTCACCAATCTCCTGGGCACATCTTGAAGGGTCCGAAGTCCAAAAACAAACAGCTGACCACGGAAAAGCGTTGAAATGGGCCCGCATACCGAACCAATCTGCTGACCTATAGTGCCACACTTTTCTCCTCAGCCTCTCATTGGTTGGTCTGAGGCTAACGGGGATTGATGTCGTCACTAGGCAGTGGTCAGATGATCCCAGAGGCGCTGTGACGTCAATCTTATATCCGTGTGGCACAGTAGTTAAGAATAGGTCTAACAGATTGGAACGGTGAGTCTGGACATCAGGAACCCTTGTAGGCTCCTGAACCAGTTGCTCTAATCCGTAGCAAATGGCAAAGGATTCCGCCTGTCGGCCAGCCGAGTCCGTTGGGCCAGAGAACTTCAACCATGGTTCGTTATGAACATTGAAGTCCCCCAGAACAATAAACTCGGCCGAAGGGTAGCGGGGCAAGAGATCATCAATAGTATCTCTTAAATGAGTTGAACTCTGAAACCTATCGCTAAACCTCGGCTGAAAAGGAACCGGAGGGGAATGAGATTAGGAAGCAGAAGGTTGAAAAGTACATACTTGGCTTTTCAGATCTGGTCACTGAACACGGATATAAAGTTATCTGAAAATATTATGGATGCACACAATTTAAATTTAAACAGTTCGTTTGTTGGTTCCAATTTTGACCGCCTGCACAGTTTTCCATTCTGTGAGTTTACATTTGCTTAGAAATAAACAAACTTGATCGATGAATAACGTATTGATAGAAAGCTCGGCTCACTTAAATTTGCAGACGGTCATAGGAGAAACCAACGCATACACGAGGTGTTTTTTTTAATCCAGAGTTTTTTTAAGCCATGAAATTCTCCTGAGCCAGGGGCGTCACCTGGCTGCAAACTTGGGTTTTTTAATCTGTAAATAATAACTTATCAATTCGAAATCAAAAGTTACAGTATGGTCACCTACATGTACATAGTAAATTGGCACTTCACTCCAATTGGTGCCGGCGCCCCGGGAATCATTTATAGGATAACCAACATCTCTGCCATAGGTCACCCCAAGTACCCGCTACGTTAGCAAAGGTGCCCGGGTTCATTGATTGAGGTGTGTTCAGGATGCGCCTTCCCACCAGCTGCTTGACGGGTCAGATCTGGAGTGGCTGGTTTCTGGAGACCCTTTGAACTGTCCAACTGGTCTCTCGACCCATCGCCTTGCGCCGCAGTGGGAGGGATACGTTTATATGTCCACCACTCCTGAACACACTGATCCCTAGATTCCTTCCCAACCCTCATACATTTTACCTTCTCAGAACTTCATCCCCTTATTTTCCTTAAAAAGGCACTCCACACATCGTTCCAAAAGATGACATATGCCCTGAGAGAAATTTTTTTCTCAGGGAGTTTCCATATTAACATAATGCACAAAACTAGCTAGGTAAAAACATACTAAAGCTTTGAATAATTGGAAACTCTATAACTAACTAATTTTGCGGATAAACAAAAAAATTGTAAGGTTAAATATAAAAACCCCAAATAAATCAGAGTAATTTCATATATCTTTTTACGGCTAATAAATAACAGTATTGTTTTAGAGTTAATCTGGGTTTATATGAGGTTCACGTCTACCACTACCGCATATAAATCAAAATCGTGCGCAATTTAAAATGAGACACTCACAGAAACCGTGTAATATTATCATAGAATAAAGAATAACACAATATTATTGTAATATATTACAGTGGGATAAGAATGGGTTAGTAGAAAACGTTACTCAAAATCACGCGCTTGCGTATTGTGTATACAGCTCGTAATACGGCAATACTAGTAGCGGATAGATATTTTAACCACCCGACCTCTAGGAGAGGAACGTCTTACGATCTTATCAAACGGAGATAAAAATTTGGCTAATTTATATAGCGCCGTTTTTGTGAGAACTTCAAGGGCGCTGTACAAATATATTTCTTAAATAGTTCATACTAGAACTACTGACTTAAAACTAGTGACTTACCTCTAAGACTTACATCTAGTACTTAACGCCTATAACTACTGTCTTACGGCTAAGACCTATAACTACTATCTTAATGATATATATATTTAAAAATGAAGAAACTTACAGCTAAAATTAACATTAACAATCTAATTTTACTAGCGCCAGAAGAATTGTAGATTTCGTTAACAATCTGGTTAATTTGACAAAAAATATCGATCAGTCGCGAAATAAAAATCTATAAAAGTAGTAATACCCATTTGCAGCACTATCAGAAGAATAATTTAAAACAAAATATCGATTTACCAAAGCAAATACAGCAGACCGGGTCAGTGACTTTACTAATTTCCTCTGAAGAAACGTGAAGTGAGCAACAAAACGCGAAAAGCTAAAATGACTGTGTTTTGAGGTTTGGAACAAAGTGCCAGTCCATAAAAATCTTGGATATTATTATTATGGCCCTCTTCCTCGTATTCCTGCAGCGGCGTATTAGGGAAACTTTATAAGTAAGACTGTTAAGGTTGCCCGGATTATCCAAAACGAAACTCCGAACGACTTTGGTAAAATTTGCATTTTAACTCGTGATCTGGCTTTGTTGACATTAAAAAAATGTCCGAAATCAACACCTACACTATTACAACTATTATTTATGTTAACCACAGTAATTAAAATGTAATGATGTATCGCTAATGTTATTTTATAGATTCTCTGACCAATTCCACCACAATTAGGTCAATTGTAGATAATATAAAAAATACATTATTCTAACCTTATGGTTGAGTCTAGGTATAATTTCATTAATAAAGACATAACTAACCGCATTCTACATGTTACGTTATACGTGATCAGATATAAATGAAAAAACATTAATTGGATCCCCATCGTACATACAGGATTATTATAGTTGATACAGTATTGAACTTTTAACGACCAAACTTGTTAATTTTACAACAGTTTTATGATGAATTTCGTAAGTATCCGATTAAACCAATTTATTGGAACTTCTCTTCGTGTCAATGGAAAACTATTTAAAAGAAATATTATATGTAGAGGTACATTACGTTATTAAATAGGTTGATTCATTTTTCCCTCACTATTAATTATTTTTGAAGTAGCGAGGTCCTGTTTTAACTCGACCGTTTAATGTCTCTCTGTAAATTTGTTTTTACGTTCCGTTTCCGTTTCAAGATGTTGGCAGTTCGAATGGTTATAAAATAACTTTTTTTTAATGTGAACTCGTCGTGGTTATTTGTATTTTCTGATTCGCATATTTTTTAAATATTATTTTACCTACCTGCCTGAAGAAAGTTTGGAAAAAGAATACATGTCATTGAGGTAGTTAGTGATGTACCTTTGGACAAATTGGATTTGAATTTTTTTGTGATATTTTATAACTAAGTAAGTACTTTGTTATTTGAGTACCGACTTAGAAATTTTATGATTTAGGAGAAAATTTTTGTTTTTTATGTAGTAAATAAGATAAAGTTTAAAACATACTTTTTTGACACGAGGTCTATTGTTCACAGAACTTCTAGTTTTATCTAATATCAATGCAATAGTGGGAGTATTTTGTTGGTGCTTTTTAATAAGCAAATGCTCAGAAATCTATCACTAAGGGTAAACGTAACGTACGTTATATACTCGTTCATATATGGGATAAATTAATTACTTTATTAAAATATTATTGCAAATTATGCTTTACAGTACGAGTATTAAGATGAATTATTTGTTTACAATACGCAATATGAATACGAACAAATAGTTTTGTCCGTATAGAAACTCTATTATTTCAAGAAAGGCATACAAATACAAAACTGGATTTAATTTTTTTATGCTTCCGATTTTGTTGTCCGGGTTAAATCTTCCCCATAGGAAAAACTAAACCCTTCCACTCACTTATCCACAAATGATCAGCTAGTCAATCAACACTATGCAAGTGCATTACATAAGTAAAATAAATAAAATATTTATTTTACTTTGATAAAATATTGCATTTGTATATAATTATTATTTACAATATCGACGACTATTTCCATGTTGCATGGTTCATTTTTGTAAATAGTGAATACAGAGGGCCCTAGTGTGCTTACTTGTGGATCTCCATATGTATATGCAGTGGCTTGTTATTATGGTGATTAATTCTGACTTGAAGTGTTCTGTTACTCTTATAATTTTCATTCGATGGAGTTCCTTGCCTTTGATACCAAGGTTTTCTATTTTTTTATAAATAGGATTTTATGGTAGATTGGATCAAAGGCTTTGGCTAAATCTAGATATAGTTATATACATAATAATAATAATTTGATGACTTGTATAGCGCCGTTTTTGTGCAAAATCACCTCAAGGGCGCTGTACAAACTTATAATACATTTCTACCGTGATCTATGTTATTACTTAACTGTTTATGGAGAAAATATACAGTACAATACATACCTGGTAGGTCACTTGAGATTAACACTTAATTAACATTATCTAATTGTTTATTGGCGAAATTTAGATACAGGATTTAGGATTTTAGAAAAATTGAATATAACTGGACTTTCTCTTAGGAATGGTATATTTAATTTAAGGGTACGACAGCTTAAAAAGGTATGTTTTTAGTTTAGACCTGAATTCTGTTGGACTTGTTACGGATCTTAGTTCCGGAGGGAGTTTATTCCAAGTCTTCGGCCCAGATACTCCGAAAGCGCGATCACCAAACTTAGTATTTGACTTGCGCTTAGGTTCTATCAGTCTGCCTACAGCTGATGATGTTGCTGATCTAAGAGTTGACTGCCTCAGACCAGTGTTTTCCGGGACGCATAGTTCAGAGATGTAGGGTGGGGCCATTTCAATGATGGATTTAAACACCATCCAGCACAGTTTGTACTGGATTCTTTCAGGGCACTTGAGCCAGTGAAGTTTACGAAGGTGTTCTGAAATGTGCGAATATTTTGAAACCCCGGTTATGAGCCGTGCTGCTGCATTAAACACTGATTGAAGTTTGTCAATTTGATATTTTGGAAGGCTGGCATAAAAGCCGTTGCAGTAATCGAGACGTGAGACTACGTAAGAGATACAATTATTTTACAAGCAATAATTATTCGCCTGAAACACTCATCCACATTGAAAAATCTCCTGATAAAAGATACATGACGCCAACGGGACTCGAACCCGTGTCCCTTCGATTTCCGGTCGACAGCTCTGACCACTGAGCTATGGCGGCTTATCTCTTATCCGCGAAATAATTCAATATATACTAGTGTTTCATTCAACAATTACTGCTTGTTACATTTTTTCACCTGAAAACAACCAACTTTATTTTATACGAGAAAGGCATTGTAAGTGCTAACTCTCTCACTAGATGGCGTCGAGACAAATTTCTACATTTTAGGTGAAATACTTGAACTTGTCAAATATTATTTTTTTTTTTTTTGGTTAACTAATGTTTAAGACAAGATTTTTTATACATAGCACAAAGGGTAACAATTATTTTACAAGCAATAATTATTCGCCTGAAACACTCATCCACATTGAAAAATCTCCTGATAAAAGATACATGACGCCAACGGGACTCGAACCCGTGTCCCTTCGATTTACGGTCGACATCTCTGACCACTGAGCTGTGGCGGCTTATCTCTTATCCGCGAAATAATTCAATATATACTAGTGTTTCATTCAACAATTACTGCTTGTTACATTTTTTCACCTGAAAACAACCAACTTTATTTTATATGAGAAAGGCATTGTAAGTGCTAACTCTCTCACTAGATGGCGTCGAGACAAATTGTCTACATTTTTAGGTGAAATACTTGAACTTGTCAAATATTATTATTATTTTTTTTTTGGTAAACTAATGTTTAAGACAAGATTTTTTATGCATAGCACAAAGGGTAACAATTATTTTACAAGCAATGATTATTCGCCTGAAACACTCATCCACATTGAAAAATCTCCTGATAAAAGATACATGACGCCAACGGGACTCGAACCCGTGTCCCTTCGATTTACGGTCGACAGCTCTGACCACTGAGCTATGGCGGCTTATCTCTTATCCGCGAAATAATTCAATATATACTAGTGTTTCATTCAACAATTACTGCTTGTTACATTTTTTCACCTGAAAACAACCAACTTTATTTTATATGAGAAAGGCATTGTAAGTGCTAACTCTCTCACTAGATGGCGTCGAGACAAATTGTCTACATTTTTAGGTGAAATACTTGAACTTGTCAAATATTATTATTTTTTTTTTTTGGTAAACTAATGTTTAAGACAAGATTTTTTATGCATAGCACAAAGGGTAACAATTATTTTACAAGCAATGATTATTCGCCTGAAACACTCATCCACATTGAAAAATCTCCTGATAAAAGATACATGACGCCAACGGGACTCGAACCCGTGTCCCTTCGATTTCCGGTCGACAGCTCTGACCACTGAGCTATGGCGGCTTATCTCTTATCCGCGAAATAATTCAATATATACTAGTGTTTCATTCAACAATTACTGCTTGTAAAATAATTGTTACCCTTTGTGCTATGCATAAAAAATCTTGTCTTAAACATTAGTTTACCAAAAAAAATAATAATTACGTAAGAGTTGATAAGTAGTTTTGTTGCTTCTGTAGGAAGGTTTCTTTGGACAGACTTGAGTTGTCTTAGGTGAAAAAAACCGGTGCTTACAGTCCTATTTATTTGACTTTTAAACGAAAAGTCTGAATCTAAATTGACACCGAGAAGTTTGACTGTTGTTTTTGGGATGATATCGCTGCCGGAAATAGTTATAGGTGAATTGTCTATGAAATGTTGACGTTTGTTTGTGGCTGCCCAGAGAAACTCAGTCTTAGATGGATTGAGCTTCAGCTTGTTTGAAGACATCCAACGAGTTATTGCTTCTAGACATTCAGTTATACGGATCTTGAGACTATTGATTTCATTTGGAGCGCAGTAAAAATAAACTTGCTGATCGTCAGCGTAGCTAATGACTCGATTATTTTGGCGACATCATTTGTTAAAAGGATGAAGAGAAGTGGACCCAAAACGGATCCCTGGGGTACCCCTGAAGAAAGTGTTGCGAAGTTGGACAATTTATTTCCAACCCTCACGGCTTGTAAGCGATTGGATAAATAGGTTACCAGCCAATTTTTATGTCGGTATTCAAACCAAATGTTTCCTCTTATCTCATAATGAGGAATTCATGATCAATCGTGTCAAACGCTGCACTCATGTCTAGGAGTGAGTTAAGTGATAACTTACCTGACTCTACGGCAAGAGTTATGTCTGATAGCATACGAAGTAGTCCGGTTTCAGTTGAGTGAAACTTTCTGTACGCAGATTGACGTTTTGCGAATAATTTATTTGAATTCAAGTGACTGGTTATTTGTGCGGCAGCAATTTTTTCCAGGATTTTTGAAATCAATGGTAAGTTTGAAACGGGTCGATAATTACCTAAGTTATCGGCGTCTAGTTGTGAATTTTTCAGGATTGGTGTAACTACAGCTGACTTGAGTAGTTCAGGAAAGTCACCCGTGCTAAGTGATTTATTAAAAACGTGAACTAGGAATGGAGCTAAAACAGTAGAACATTGTTTTAATAACCATGTCGGTATGGGATCAAGACTGCACTGTTTATTAGGCGAGTTTGAAATAATTTTTCTTACTTCTTCCAGCGATGTAGGTTTGAAGGAAGACAAAATTCCTTTAGCATTTAAAGTGAATATTGGCGGAGGGGCGTGATATGCGGAAGCATGAATGGATTCAATTTTTTCCCGAAAAAAAATTGAGAAGGCTTCCGGGGTAATATCTATTTTTGTTGGAACAGTGACTTCGGAAATTACAGTCTTTATTGAGTTCCAAAGACGTCGCGGGTTGGTTCGCTCAGAGTCAATCTTTTCTTTCCAATAGTCTGATCTTTTGGAATTAATTTTACACGTATACTGTTTTTGAGCAAGGATCCACTCGTCTCTTGTAGTTACAGAAGAATTTTTCCTATAGGTCCTCTCTAATTTCCGCATAAGTCTCTTCTGGTTTCGACATTCATCGTCAAACCAGCCGTCAGACTTTCGAACTTTCCGTGTTTTTGCTGATGTCGGGGCATATTTATTTAACAGACATGAAAGTGTTTTATTATATGTCTTGACAAGTTCGGTAGGGGTCTTTGTTTCCCAAACATTGGGTGTACATAAGATAGAGGTCTGTAACTCTTCCAGAAAATCGCTAAAGCAAAATTTACGCCATTCCCTTGATACAATTGTTCTATATGGTACTTTAAGCGGGTTAAAATCAATATCAGTGCAAACGAGCCCATGGTCTGACAGTCCTATATCACGAATGTCTGCTGAAAGTGGTGGATCACTGTTCTTTGAAATTAGTACATCTAATGTACCACCAGCATCATGAGTTGGGACGTCGACCCATTGGTGGCATCCAAAGCTGGCTAATAGATCTAAGAATTTAACAGTGTTTGGTGATATCACGCGCTCGAGACGAATATTAATGTCGCCTGTAATAATGGGTGCATCGGAGAGTCCGACTGAAAGTTCCAAAAACTGTGAAAACTCACTATAAAATTCGACAGAGATTGGTTTCGATCCGGGCCTATAAAGGGTGCACAACATGAACGACGTTCCTGAAGAAGAAACCCTGCATCCAATATACTCAAACGTGTTAAAGGTACCGAGAGCTACTTTGTTTAGCCGTAATCCTGGTCGGGCTATTATCGCGACACCCCCGTGATTCACGTGTGAGATATTGTTTGATGGTAGGTCCCCACTAGATCTAAGTACCTTTACCTTTGATCTAGGTTTCTACGTATATAATCTATTAGATATGCGAATGCTTCTTTTTTGCCTCTTTTTCTCTAAATCTATATTGTTTATCCGAAATTAAATTATTATCTTCCACATCTTGTTACATACCTACTAACTAGTGTTGATTAATAAATGAATACCGATTGTTCATTGTGATAATCTTTATCAGTGCGGTTAACCTTACGTCCTTGACTATTTCAGAGGATGTAATTATATGATAGTCTTTATAAATAAACTGATTTACTTGCAATACGAGAAATACTTATGCGCTTTACGCATACGTAGCTATTTTCAATTGAGTTAAAGAGAAACACAAGAATAATGTTCAGAATGGGGTATTTTCACAAACTACTAATACCTTAAAATGTGTGGAAGATTTAATGTTTTTAATTCTGTTCTCATATTACAAATGTTTATTTTAAATATTTCCATTCATGATTATTGATAATCATCAAACCATCTAAAACAGCCCATTCCAAAACGGTTCCAACTGGCTACAATGTCATTATGACGTAGAAAATGCCACTGGCTAGTAAGACGGCTGCTAGATAGTATGACGTCAACGCCGGCATATAATAAATAAATAAAAACAAACACTGTCGCTTTGGCCCTAAATCAAAAGGGCACATTTTAATGGCTTCCGAAAATTTATTCGTCAATTTAAAAATGTCTTCATTAAGGTACTAACATTTTGTCAAATCGAGACCCCGTTATCATTTAACTAAGTTATTGACAACAAAATCTTAGGACAAGTCAAAGTAATTAGGGATCTTGGAGTTAGGTTTGACACCCAATCAAAAATTTAAATCACATGCAACAAATAACTAAAAAGTCATGAATACATTGGGATTTATAATCAGAACTATAAAAGACTTCAAATCACAAATATTAGTGAGGAAATATTACGAAATTTTTAGAAAATTAGAAAAAAATGTTTTTTGGTCAGGCAATAAATAAAAAGATATAGTTATGTTAAGAAATATACATTTATTATCCTGTGAGATAGTTAATAAAAGAAAAATTGCATATTCTAATTTTTATATTTTTTTAACGTGTGGTGTTTTACAAAGGAGTCGCCCAAATGCATACATGGCTTGTTAAGTCACGTGTCACAGTACTCACTGGTTTCCCGTCTGCCATCTTTTGCTGCCCTTTTCGAGCAGACCACACAGTGTAGCTTGGGACATTTTCTTAAAATATGGAGTTTTCCATTGAGCCTGGTCTCTGATGGAGTGAGAATATTTATTTCCCATAAAAAAAAATTCAATTAAAATGAATGCTTAGTTATTGTCATGTATGAAAAATAAAGAAAAAAGCACAACCAGTCGTAGGTGGGTACTGTATACAACAGAATAGAATCATGTGTATCTGCAAAAGGACCCTTTTATTTTTTAAACAATAAAATGTGTATCCGTTGTTTATGCCGCCGCTGCGGAGTGGTTAGAATGTTTCCTATGTCGCCGTGGCGGCGACAACGGAGTACAAAGAGTTAATATTATTTCTAAAATTTTATATTTGCATTTATAATGCTCAGTTCATAAAACAATACCATTTTTTGTGACGTTTATAAGAATCACTGCGAACATTCGTACTAAACAGTACTCACGCAAATGCGTAAATAATTAAACTTGTTATTCGATTTCATAAAAGAGAAGTTATGGTTAGATGATTTCGGTGTGTAGAGTGGGTGAACGAAGAAAAAAGTGTAAAGAGATTACATAACACGAATGCGAATGACAGAAGTAGACAGGAACGCACGAGAAAGACGTGGCACGATCAAGAATCAAATACTTACAAATAGTCGGGCTATGTCACACCGAGAAAAATGACTATTTCTAATTTATTAAGAATCTCTTCAAATTATTCGTATTCGGTTAAAACGGGATTGCAGGCCTTTAACGAATGAATTTAAAGGATTCCTGATATTTTTTTAGTAAAATACGAAAGTATTATTACAATGCTCTAAGGATTTCATTCCGTATGATAAGAATTGGGAATCAATCAAACCGGCCGCGGCAGCCCGTTTCGGCACAGAATTATTAATTTTATTAAACTTTTATTCAGAACTAACTAACTAACCATCACAGGCAGAGAGGACGGACCGCCAAAGAACTCGGTCTTGGCATTCAGAACATATAAATTTAAGTGAAGAATAGTTTCGGATTACGAAAGCTATCAATGTACCTGTATAATGTAGGCATTTTCAGTATTCAGTCTATTGAAGTCCCCTGCAGTGGTTGGTACGATAAATAGCTACCCACCACCCACTGCCTGCAAGACCCGCATTGCACTTATTTAGAGCGCACCGTAATGGGGGTAGTATTTTCCCCATTAACGAAGCATTTCCAGAAAAAATAACCACCGTGGACTTTTCTTTAAGGTTGTACTACTCGTTCAAATAATTTAGATCGGAGTAATATTCCAATTTAAAAATGAGCTGCTGTCGGCGATTAATTATAGCTAGAAAGTTTTCAAGAAATGTGAGAATTTTTATAACGCCGCCGTTTAGTAAAGAATAAATTAGTAAAGTTAATTAATCGGCCTTGAGTAAATTAATCGCTTTTCCAAATATTCTGTTTTTAAACATCAAATATTTCATCGGTTTGCTTAAATAATAACACAGTTTAATTTGCCACACTAAAATAATTTTTTTTTTTTTTATTTTTTTTTTATTAAAAATGATAAATATTTTTCACGTTATGTTTTTAGATTCTCACGGCCAAAAGCATTTTTGTTGTTTGTTTTTGGGGTGTTATGCCGTGTTGCGCTAACTCCTTCTTTAGCCGACGTTTCGGACAGCGTTGCAGTGTCCATCATCAGGGCAGATCCGGTAGATCCGAAGATGTGTCTTCGGATCTACCGGATCTACCGGATCTGCCCTGATGATGGACACTGCAACGCTGTCCGAAACGTCGGCTAAAGAAGGAGTTAGCGCAACACGGCATAACACCCCAAAAACAAACAACAAAAATTTTTCACCTTTCTTTTTAATGTAACAATCTCTATATAATGATATCCTCACAGGGATCTCCCATGCTGAGAATTTCATTTTTATCAATTTTTACACCCAGATAAGTAATCAGGTCAACGTTTTACAGTGGGGGACAATTTTTACAATTTCAAGGATAATTTTTCAAGATCAGGTTTCCTTTCAAGTTTGTTGTATTTTATTTTTATTTTGAAAGTTATGAATTTGGTATGCAAATGCAACAATAAAAGCTTTTTAAAAATTCCGCCACTCTTAAAAAACGAAGATATGTCACGGCTACAAAGCGCATAGACAACAAGAAGTGGAAATAAAAATCTAAGTACGCCTGTGGTCATGGAACAGTGAAGATAGGCCTCGAGATATTTGTGACGTAGGTACTCGTTAGGTCATACTTTATGACCCTCTCGTCAGGGGCCCTAAGGGTGGGGGATCAATAACCACGCCATAAACAGCCTCTTGAATGTAGATGAAAATATTTGATTTTCTGCTAATAATATCATTGCATAACACATACCATACAATGTTAATTCATTTTAGCGTAGCATAAAGATGGTTGATACTACAAGTATAACACTAGTGTAAAATCACCATTCAGACTCAAAATATAGTCCATATAATCCAAACGTTGTTTCAAATGGCTTTAGCTGTGTTTGGTGGACAGATCTGAATAGTTAGGTACTTCCCAACCTTTCAGCAATTCTTGCTGGTGCCATAGTCTTGTTGGTTTTAAAATGGTTGGAATAGTGATTGTTTCTTAAAATAAGCAAAGATCTGGAGGGCGATTCTCGTTCTACTTAACGACACTAAAATCGTCCTTACATTCAAATTAACAATTTTTCTCGGTTTATTCGTATGAAGCGATTCCGGTTCTCTCGTTGACAGATGGAATCCTTAGATTTTCGATTGCGCGCCAAAATTTTTAGCCTTACGCGAAGGGTACCCCTAGACCTGTCATTCGGCGGCCGAACGCTAGCGTTCGCGGGGAATTTGCTTCATTTAATTGTGACGTTTTGACAATTAGCAATATTTGCGTAGTTTTAATAAGAGAAAACTTAATATTATCGTAAGTATTGACTGTAAACATGATTAGTGACTTGTTTGTGGCACAATAATGCTATTAAATGAATTGAATCAGGTAATTGCGATGTTTGTAAAGTACGTAACATGTCGAAAGCCAGATAAGTGATTTAATTTACAATAAACTACACATACCATTGAGGATTTCTACATAAATAATAATAAGTTTCTGGCTGGCGCTCGAAATTGTGGGTTTTGAAGTTAACCACAACGAAATAAGAATCCCTTTCATTCTTAAATCAACTTGGGTGACAGTTACCGCCATTCGGCAGCGTTAGTTTGACAGCAAACGTCACTTTAGAAGTGGTGAATCTGTAAAAAAGTCATTACTATCCAGCGAGGTAAGTACCTTTTCACAAAACGTAAATCTTCGATAAATGGCTTATTTATGTCATTCATAAATAAAATAAGCAGTTATTAAAATGCATTATAATACAAAGTATTTGTTTTTTTAAGTTTTAGTTAGAAACCTTGCGTCACTTAATTATATTTCACCAATTTGTGTTTTCAATAATCTCTTAACAATTTCTTAACCACGCTTCTTTAGGATTTTTTACTAGGTCTCTCCAAAATCGAACTTGTAAGGATATCAAAAGAACGAGAATCGCTTAATAGTTAAGAAAAGATGTTGCAAGCGACGGACAGCTATCTTTCGCAAACGATAGCAGTCGTTGACGAATGCTATCATTTAGCTTAAGGCTAAAAGAACGAGAATCGCCCTCCAGGTCACCAAACATGGCTAAAAGCCATTTAATGCAACGTTTAGACTCTGAATTGTGATCTTACACCAGGACAATACTGATTGTATCTTCCGCTCTGGAACGTGCCGCAAATATATTTTATATGATTAAATTTTGATATTAATCAAATAAAATTAACTTGCGCATTTGGATTTGAATCCGCGACCTTCGGCTTACTAATCGAGAGCCTTGCTCCTAGACTACGGAGGCCGTCAAAATATTCTTCCAGATCATATGAAGTCCACCAATTCTTTGGTTAAATTAAAAAAAATTGTGAAAATGTTTGTGTTGAGAGAGGATTGCATTCATATTTTTTTATCCTTGTCCTTTCTTAAATATTGAGATTTTATTTAAATCCCATTTGCCAAAAGTAGAGTGTCAAACTACCTGCCTTTATTATTTACTAAGAGTAGAGTGTCACCCTACCTGTCTTTATTATTTACTAAAAGTAGAGTGTCACCCTTCCTGTCTTTATTATTTACTAAAAGTAGAGTGTCACCCTACCTGTCTTTATTATGTAGAAAAAGCTGAGTGTCACCCTACCTGTCTTTATTATTTACTAAAAGTTAAGTGTCACCTTTCCTGCTTTTATTATTTACTAAGAGTAGAGTGTCACCCTATCTGTCTTTATTATTTATTAAAAGTTGAGTGTCACCCTACCTGTCTTTATTATTTACTAAAAGTAGAGTGTCACCCTACCTGTCTTTATTATTTACTAAGAGTAGAGTGTCACCCTACCTGTCTTTATTATGTAGGAAAAGCTCAGTGTCACCCTACCTGTCTTTATTATTTACTAAAAGTGGAGTGTCACCCTACCTGTCTTTATTATTTACTAAAAGTAGAGTGTCACCCTAACTGTCTTTATTGTTTACTTTGTATCTTCTGGGGAATAATTATTATTGATTATTTATGGTTCAAATTTTGTTGCAACATACTGTCATGTTATTCATGTAACATTTTGTTTTCTTTCTTTTAGAAATATTTTTGTTTACTTTATGTTTGCTTCACTAAAATGTAAATTGTTAGCTTCGATGCAGGCTTAGTCCTAGTAAGGTTGCTTTTTTATGAGAAAAAATAAGATTTGTGTGCAGTGAGAAGCAATAAATAAATAAATTGGACAATAGGGCAATAATGTTGAAACGTGGACACTACCGAGGAGTAACTAGTTAATATTTATATGAAAGAAATTTATGATATTATGAATATTGATTTATTGGATTATGGAAGTTGATCTAAAATTAACATGTACGAGTATAAAATTTGCAAGGCGATTATGTTTAGTATGTCCAAATGAAATATTAAACATATTTAGCAGGAGTGACGAATCAATTCTCTTCCATTCATCTGCTGCGTTGTCCGGAAGTTATCCACGAGGGGTTGACCGTTCACCTTGAAAGCTCTGAAGACTTCAAACTGTAACATGTAATAATTAACCATACTGTGGAAGATCAGGGACATATATATCGCACTCCCACTTGATATCTCAGTTAGATCTTATCAGCTCTTTTTTATTAATCTTGCTATTTTAGTCTCCCGGAGAATCTTTGAACAAAATGATCCGTCTAATTAAGATTAAAAACTTCAGCTTCTCTGATGCACCTGGTGACACACAATGCCGTGTAAGACTGAATGCTCGATTTCAATAGTTTTAGGAAATATTTTTTAGACAAACATTTTTTTTAAACTAGTCATTGAAACTATACTTAATCCATGTATTTTAAAAGAGATGTCCCCAATAAGTATTTTCGTGGAAGATTCCATGCACTTTTTTATAATCCGAAAGTGAGGACTTCTGTTAATCAAAAGTCGCCAACCAACAGAGCGACTCAACTGCTTAACGATTATGCACTGACCATCGACATTTTCTAACTATCTTTTGACATATGTCACAAAATAGTAAAATTAGCCCTATGACTATTTATCCTAACATGAACCCCAAATTTGTGATCTTACCCGTAATATATCGGTGCATAACCGTTTTATGTAGAATAAAATTAAATTTATAAATAAATAACCTTAACATTCCACGGTGATCACCAACTGTACTAAAAAATACTAAGAAGAAGAAAAAAAAGGGTAACTCATATGACTCTGATGGGACTTAAGCATTATGACGAGATGGCCATTTAGAAAGAATGCCAGAATACAAGATCACAAAAGAATGAAGGAAGACCTAATAGATAACTGAAGAAGACTACCAGATACCGGATCTGGTCAAAGGTCTGGAGAAAGGCCAAATCTCACTCTTGAATGTAAACGTAGCTACTTGTCTTACTTTACAATTATACAAGCGTTAATCATGAATATGGGATATAAGTAAAAAGATATCTGTTCAACAGGGCCGAAACTACATAACGTTGATTATAGCGTTGAGTTAAAAATAATTACCTTGTCGGCCTTTGTGCTCAAAGGCGTCTCATAAACGATCCAGCGTACGCTCTCAAAGCACTTAGGCGTCGTGAGCGAGCCCAGGTAAGTGAAGTAATTCGTCTTGCGCTCCACAATGTTCAATGGGAATGTGATTGGGTAGGACAGTTTCCCCAGGCGAGCTTCTTCAACTGTATCCAACAAAGTGGAAACCTCGTATGAAGAATTATAGGTGGCCTGAAATATAAATATTTTTTCTTTAGTTTCAGGAATGTCAGATCTTTTGCAATCGCTCAGTTCTCGCAGATAAAATGGCTGAGATGTGTAAGAACCATTAAGAAAAAGATCAGTGAGAACCTTTAAGAATCTGCATGTCTGGAAGCATTTTGGATGGCAATTGAAACGGTTTATTTACAAAAGTGAAAATATGTGATGAAATTTTAATACTTACCTCAAACAACATTCCTATCACAGAGAGGGCGTCTGGTCTTCCAGACTCCAGTGCTTCATCTACTGAACTGAAATTGACAAAATATTAGATTAAAAGTAAGCATAAAATCAATTGTCAATTAAAATATTTGGGTTTAAGGCGAATCAAGGAAGCTATTTTACCACTCCTCCACTTCTCCATTTTTCCTGCTACTTCAATGTTTGTTTGTGAATCATTGTATGGATTACCTGAACTCGGTGTTGAAATGGACGAGGTGCATCTCCATTGGGAATTTTTGGGAGTTGATGGCGTGCTCTGATCCGTCAGTGTTGTCGTAGCCCCAGTGGAAGTGCACAGTAGCCAGTTGGTAAGACCCTATCAGGGGTCCTCCAGACATAGTGGGCTGAGCATCCTTATCTTCTCCGAAAGGACCAATCAATTCAACTGAAACACCTCATACACATTCATTTTCGTAAATTCTTCAAATAATACACCTGGATTGGATCACATAAAATTAAAATTGACTTGATCGAACGGAGCCCAACAAGAAAAAGCAAAAGCTTCTTGGAGATACAGCAAAGGGCTTTTGAAAACAGCTTAGGCTTCCTCCTATAGTAGACACTATCAGACACTATTGAGATGCAAAGGCTGGAATAAAGGCAAATGACGACTACGCGTGGTAGTGAAATGATCAAATCGTGGTCTCATAAAATAATAAATATGTGTCACCTATGGGAATGGATTACAAATTATAAAATATGTGTTGATTTTACAAACCTTGGATGTTGAATCCTATATCGATTACACAATGATTTTTAAAAACTCTTTTTCCAAAAGCTTAATTAATCTGGTAACCTTTTGTTAAATGCCTTCAATAAGACATTTTTGCTTTTCTGCGTCGTGTGTCATGTATGTGACATTGTGACGTAGGTATAAAATAGCGTTAACTGCATAGTTTGAAAAAAAAATTACGATTAACATAGTTACAGGAGTACCGACTGTTGACTTTGGCAGCTACCTCTGGTCAAATAAAGTTGGTTGTTTCAGGTGAAAAAATGTAACAAGCAGTAATTGTTGAATGAAACACTAGTATATATTGAATTTTTTCGCGGATAAGAGATAAGCCGCCATAGCTCAGTGGTCATAGCTGTCGACCGGAAATCGAAAGGACACGGGTTCAAGTCCCGTTGGCGTCATGTATCTTTTATCAGGAGATTTTTCAATGTGGATGAGTGTTTCAGGCTAATAATTATTGCTTATAAAATAATTGTTACCTCTGGTCTGTTCTTGTAAAAAACCATTTACCTTGTGCAGAAACGGGCGGTCCGTTCGATTGATTCCCCTATCTAAATGATTGGAAGATGCTCTGAGGAACTACCGTCATTGATCCCTTCACACATCGCACCACTGCACCGGTGCATAAATTCGGGATCTGGAAACTAATCGGGAAACTGGCTAAACTCGCGTCAAACATTTGTAAACGGTTGACATTTGTTACATGAGAACGCGCGTTCTTGAGTTCAACAGCTCGGCTGTGGAAAGTTTGCCGATATATATGTTTCCTTTCCTCTACTCATAAAGACGCTCCTTATAGCATCTCCAAAGATGACAGAGGCCTTGAGGGAGATTAATTTTCTCAGTGTCTCCTGAGTGGGGTTAGTGAAAAGATGTGTAAAACACGTAAACTGTAACATTGACATTCAACTGGTTATCTTATATCATATTTAATATGAACATCGACGAAGGAAATTTTCAGGGAGATTTGTTCACTCACCCGTGGTTCCAATATTTCCAAGTTCGATGAACTCGTGTATAGTTCCGTAGTTCTTGAATACCAAGCAAGACTTGCCTCCCTCCTGGATGAATTTATTTCTGATGTTGATGGGAGACCTTCTGTTTCCATTGCAGTTTGGAAATGATTGTTCCCACTTCTCTTGATCTGATCAAAACAATTAATAATAGCACATTCATTAAAATATAATAATAACCTAATAAGCTCCTTAAAAATAATATTTTAGATATTTCAAATGCGTCTACTACTATAAATTTATAGCTGCACTCGGAACGCGAGAGTGATTTCCCTTGAATTGCGTCTAAAGATCGCATTTTAAGAAGCGTTCAAAACACAAGACTGATAACCTCGAAAAATCTGTTTTAGTTTTCTTTGCACCTGTAGACAAACTAATTATTAATTCAATTTTTAAGGCTTTTTTGAAAATCGTTAACGATTATTCCGATTTCAAATGATTAGCAAAAAAATGATCATGTAAAAGTAATAATCTTGTAAGTTCTACTGTAATCATTCAGAAGCAACAAAATACTTCTATATTTTAATTGAGGTGGAATAATTTATTTTTAATAAAATGTTTAATTTACCTTCGTGGTTCCAGGCTAAGGTTCCATTAAACTCTGTAAAATAAAATAACTCTTGTATTTTTATAAAATTTTAAGTGGTATAACGTTTTAAAATTAATGGTTAGGTTTCATAAATTTGCTCACCGGAAATAGCTTCCAAGTAGACGATACTTGCGGTGAATTGATCTAGCTGTGAATATAATATATATTACGTATGTCATTTAATATTAGTAAGGAAGAAAAACAATGTTGTAATAGTAGTTACTAATGAAATGGGTAGTGCGTACTTCTTCAGAATTGTAAACTTCATTTCCAGAGCTGTAAATTTCGTCATCGAAGACATTTTTAACATCAGCCTTTGGTAATATACTACCTGCGGAAAAAAACATATTAAAACTGTAGATTTATGTATGTGTGAGGAGTACAGGAACGATAATAGTTTCAAGCAAAACTTGGCGAATTATTAACTGTAGGGTCGGTTATAGCAGTTTACTTTCAATCTGGAAGCAAGTTGGATTATTTGACAGGACCTGTATTTAAACATAAATTTTTCTTTTTATGATTAATTAAAAGACATCGTGTAGAATTCCAACCATTTAAAAATGAAAACTGCAATGATCAAGTGCGTCAAAAGAAATATAGAAAATACCCCTTTTCATGGTGGCCTTTCGAAACGAGTTTAATTTTCAAAATGTTGAAAACAAAAAATATTTTTAAAATACGGTTAGGTTAGGTTAGGTTAGGTTCTCGCAAGGTCATTAGCTACCTAGTGACTTTCTCAACTTTTTATTTATTTTTGTAAAAAGTTGAAATGGTTTCTTCGGTGGTTTCTTCGTCTGGATAAAAGTAGAATAGGGGTGTGTACGAAGTTATTTGTTTTATTTAAATTAAAATAACTCCACAAAGTGTATTTGCAATTATTGAAGAAGTAAATTATTTGTTGTTTTTAAATTATTATGCCCGAGTGATATGTTATGAAGTCAATACTTATTTAATATTATCGTATGAAGAGGGTAGGTACATATTTAAACTTCGTTACAAAATTGGCCAGAATCTAAATTGAGTGATAAACGATTACAAGATAAGTTTAAATCAAGATATTATTTATGATAATTTCTGTTCATAATTATTATTTTATTTAACCAATTGCAAATCATTTTAAAGTAAGTAAAATTTTTTTGCAAACATTTTTATAATCCTTTTGTAGAAAATTGTAAAAATTGTTAAAATAAACGCACACAGCGCTCGCTCGGTACAAATAAATAATAGAGTGGCAACCTTCCACATCAAAAAGTTGTAGTGCTACAATTTGTATCACTTGATTTTCAATAATATTTTTTTTTTTATTTATTATCGTAACTTATTTTTAAGTGAAAAAAACCTATGCAGGGATACAATTTTTTTTATTATAAATCAAGACTCCATGTCGCTGCAATTGTTTTTTTAACGAATGTATTTATAATTGTTACTCACCCGCAGTTAGGCAGAAAATGGATAAATAGAATACAATATTTAGCAAAGCCATTTTTATTTTTAAATTAACTTTTATAAATTTAGTTGGTTATATGAAAATATAACCGATATCGGTCTACTAACAATAAATATTGTAAAAACAATGATCGATGAATCTTTAGGTAATCTTTTTATACTCTAATTGTAAGATTGCAAAAAATTATCGGTTTGCCTACTTTTGGCGTGTGCTCTTTGCTCCTATATAATATACCAGTGGCGTATAGAAATAAATTCATAAAAATATGAAAAACCTGCTTAGCACTCAAAAAAAATCTATTTTAATAGGTATTCACATTTATATTTATTCGCCCTCGAATACCTCACAGAGCTGCCGAATTCGCTCCTCGACTACCTCACAGAGCTGACAATATTTCTGGCTTTCACGTTTCAAGGGTGTTCTAAGCCATCATCATGGAGAGGAGAATTTACGTTTTATGGAGAGGTGAATATATGTAATCTTCACGTTTTAAGGGTGTTCTAAGCCATCATCATGGAGAGGAGAATTTACGTTTTATGGAGAGGTGAATATATGTAATCTTCCCATTTCAAGGGTGTTCTATGCCATCATCATGGAGAGGTGAATGTATGTAGGTTTCACGTTTCAAGGGTGTTATATGCCATCAACATGGAGAGGTGAATGTATTTAGGTTTCACGATTCAAGGGTGCTCTATGCCATCTTCATGGAGAGGTGAATGTATGTAGGTTTTGCGTTTCAAGGATGTTCTATGCCATCGACATGGAGAGTAAATGTATGTAGGTTTCACGATTCAAGGGTGTTCTGAATGGATGGAGAGGTGAATGTGTGTATTTATTTTGTTTACATAGGCAAATTTCAAAATTAAATAGTCGAATTCAGACTTCAGAAGTGATAAGACCTTGAGATAACGGTGGGGAGGGAATTTTAGAAAAAAAATGATAAAAGAGCTCTCTGCTCAAACACTGCGGAATCTATATTTGAGAATGTAGAAGAGATGGGGGAATGTGGTTAAATAAATAAGTCATATAAATATTGATTTCAAATTAGTAAAAACAATTAAAACGACTCCTTTTAGTATTCTGCAAATTAAATCTTAGATATACAATAAAATCTAAGAATTTTTAACATTCAGTTAGCTTTCTCCATACCTAGAATTTCGTTGGTGGATATTTGTCCAACACACAATATTCTGTTTTTCGGATATCTTTATAAATATTTTTATGTGGCTGATTAAAATAATCTGTGGACTAATTGTAAAAATCTTTGAGTAACCACAGTAGTTTTTGTAAACTGTATGAAAAGCAATCAAAGTCACTCCACGTAACTGCCACAAGGCCAATCTAAATGATAACATCTAATTATGGTAATCGCATTTTGATGATCACCATATCACACGAATAATAATATGTACATATGTCCTCTTACTAATAAACGTGTTTTAAATTTTACACAACTGATAAACCACCACTTACCCTACATCAATGACTGTGTATAGATTGTGTAAAATTTAAAACACGTGTGTTAGTAAGGCCCATAATGTTTTATCATTTTTCATTTTATCATTAGTTTGTTCTGTAGCCGTAAGATGGTAATCGAATTTTTATTGTAAGTACCGCACGAGAGTCCCAAGTACTCCCAAGTGTCGGGAGCTAGTAAGACTAATATGGCTTCCTGATTGGGGTATGTTAAGAAGGGGGTGGGAGAGGAAGGGGGTGGAGAAGTACCTGGCTATTCATATCTGGTCACCAAATACGGTTAAAGTCTATTCAAGCAGCATTTAGATTCTGAATGTAATTATTCACCAGGGCGATACTGAAAGTATCTGTAACTCTGGATAGTGCAGCAAATACACTATGCATTGTGTCCGAAAACTGAAAATTCAAGTGGGAAGCTGTTAAATTTGGAGTCGATTTTGTTGTATATCTTTTTTAATTAGAGTGCGAAGATGGATCTTGTTAGATTAACTTTGGAAAAAATAGGTTCAACCACAGACATATGAATATTAATAGACGAGAAGTTAAGGACGAAGGGTCAAAACAAGAGTTGCGGGACGCAGAGAGGAAAGCTGACTGTGATTCGTCAATAAATCAATCTGACAGTAAATAGGCATCTCGCATTATAATATCACCATTTAGTTCTTAAAAGTAAAATCTGCTTTTGAATGAATAGACATTTTTATATGGGAGCGCAAATTACTCGCCACGTTATGAACAAATTTGCGAATTCCAAATTCGGCAAAATAAATTTCTTCTATTTTCAGAGTCGAATATTACGTTTACGTATTTAGTTAAGACACTTTTATAAATGTTCATAATTTACTTCCCAGCAACCAACCAGCTTTGTGTTTCGCGTCCAGACGTATCTTGATGTGATATTATATGTTTCTACAACTGATCCATATAATACAAAGTGAATATGCTTAAAATAAAGTAAAATAATGCTTATATATAGAATGTAATACGACAATTGGGTTTATTCTCTTTTTCACATATATTTTTACAAGTTTTCATAGCACAAGCCACCATTTTGCCGTGTTATTTCGTAAAATGAACCGATGTTGCCTCTACCATAGTTTGCACAAGAATGATAACGTCACGTTTTCTAAATTCACGGGAGGCCAGACGCGGGCCCAGCCGGCTCCAATGGAACCGGTATGGGGAGTGGGGAATAATACGCTTTTAATCACTTAGGGCAGGTCTACTAATATTCATATGTCTATGGGTTCAACCATTTACTTACCTTTTAATGAATAAAAGTTAAAAATATATTAAAATTTGAAATGCCCTGATCGTAAACATGGGTTTTTTAGGCCCTCGAAGGCCTTCAACGTCCTCGGTATCATTCTAATGAAAGAACACCATTCGGAATCGAAACTGCAAGATCTCCCCAAAGTTGGCATCAATTCGGATTAGACTCTGGTCCAGTTCATTCATTCACCAAAAATTTTAATGTTATTCTCGAGTCATAATGTATGTATCTTTGTTTATTTTTATTTAATGGACGGTATGAAACAGGACAAAGCCGAAAAGTAGGAAAGTATGAAAAAATAACAGAAACAAATAAGTTTAAAACAAAACTTAAAACATGGCTGAGAGAACAAAGTAAAAATCAACATTCAAACATTATTAAGAATGTGTAAAGACAACTAGAAACTAAATACAAAAATATAAAAACTACCACAGGCCGCCTCAGAACAGTAAACCCTAGTGAGGAGGACTGAGGAAAGTTTAAAATTATTATTATTTAAAAAAAACTATTGTACTAGTATCTACAGAAAACAAAATCAGTTGTATGTCCATAAAAATAGAGCAATGAGAATAATACTAAATATATAGATAAATATTAAATAGATGGATAAAGAACCTAATTGGTTAACTGTGAAACAGGTGCTAACATTTAACGCAATTATATTTATACAAACAATAATAAACAACCTTTTACCAAAATACTTTCTAAACATAAGCAACATGGATATTCACAGACATAGCACGAGGACGTGCAATGCAATCAGACTACCAAAAACGACAAAGATGACAATGCAATAATGAAAACAGTTTATTCTACAAAGGGATACAATATTATAATGCACTGTCGGAGACCATAAAAATGACATCAGTTAATAAATGAAAAATAGATTGTAAAAAACACAATACATTAAGCAAGATAAATTGCAAAGACACCAATTAATAAATTAAAAATAGATTGAAAAGATGACGATTAATGCATTTAGCAAGATAAAATTCAACGAAAACAATTAATATTTATTAATTATCACAGTAAGATTATTTTTTTATCAATTAAGATTCCAAGATATTTAACAATAGATTTATGATTTAGTTTAGCTCAGTCCGTATTACGTGTGATGTTATACAATTTTTTTAACGATTGGTTTTGTCAATTGAAGTTTTTGGCCCATCTTCTTGTAGGGAGAAGGGAAAATATTTTTTTTTTCTGTGTTGAGTGATAGTAGATTGCTATCGAACCTTTTTTTGATAATCTTCATGTCTTGATTGGCTGCATTAGTAATCTCTTTCCATGTATTTTTTCGATAATTATTGCAGTTTCGCCAGAAGAAGATATGACTTTACCAGTTTAAACGTTTGATTAACATTACATCAACAAATTATTAATAAAATTGGTCCAATTTCAGTCCCTTACGGAACTCCAATTTCCTAACTTTCGTTTTCATTTATTATTGTGTGTTATTTAATTTAACCTTTTGACATCTTTTAGTTAGATAGCTTTGTAACTAATTGCCTAACCTTAACAATAATGCCGACATCATTTAATTTATTAATTTATTTCGTATATGAGATACTATCAAATGCCTTTTTTGAATTCAGGCTTCGCCTTTGTGGGATTTTTTTGTCACTCTTTCATTCTATATTACTATGTATGTACCTGAATTGTAAATGTATCAAAAATTTTGTTAATAAAAAAAATAAAAAAATAAATAAAAAATTGTTTTTTTAATATTTTTTCAAAAAAAAATTGCAATGTTTGAGACAAGATGGGAATATTCCACTATTCAAAGTTATATTTATAATGTGTTTAATGGATTTTTGTGCGGTTTCAACATTTCCACTGTGACTCCATCAAATCCTAGTGCAGATCCACCTTTTAAATCATTTATAGTTACCGGTTGGAAAACAGACAGATTGTTTAATTTAAGACAGTCCTTTTCGAAAGTTTCTCTTTTATATTTTTTATCGATCCGTATGGCTAAATTTTGTCTAAAGTTAGCGAAATATTTATTCAAGGCATTAGCACATGTTGTCGGTTCCCTCATGGGGTCAATAGTTTTATTCAAGGCATTAGAACATTTGAGAGTTTCATTATGGGGTCAAAAATTTTTTTCTAAAAAATTTCTTTTTTTTTCTATTATTTAATGTTTTCCAAATATTTTTTACATTTTGTTTAGCCAGGTCAATTTAATTTTGGTAAAAGTTTTCTCAGTTGTTTGAAATGTAGCAGAAATTTGTAGATAATAAGAAGCAGTTATACTTTTTATGTTCCTGTACACGTGTGTTCCACAAAAAACTAACTTTTTTATTTAAAATTATTCACTCCAAACTAACCAAAAACATCATCTTGTAATAGCGAGGTTCTCCCAACATTCTATTTTTTTTTTGTTTACTTAAAAGCGTCAAAAAATTAATTTATATATATTTGTACAGCGCCTTTGATTTAATATTGAACAAAAACAGCGCTATACAAATCGTCCAAAAATTATTACTATCGGTGTGATAGGTAAATCAATCTAAATAATATTAAAATATATTATTTTACATTTAGATTAATATCTAATCAGTTAACTCAGTGTATAAGTACTTCTTCGACTGTGATGTCTATCGCACAAGATGTTACAAAGTAGCTATAATTCGGTAAACAAAGTTTATTGTGCTCGCTGGCGAATGCTTCAATTATAAAATTTTATTTCAGAATTATACAGGGGTAGTGCAATGCTATACATTATATATTTTAAAATAACAGACAAATAATAAGAATACATACATAGCACAAAAAATGCGGAATAGATGTGAAAAAGTTAAACACAAAAATGAGTGCAAGTAGCCGTTTATGGAGGATATTTGAACATCTCCCGTCTCCTGTCGAGCCATCAGGGGTGACTCCATCCAGGCAATCATGGCAGTGATAGATTAGCGTAGTATAGAACCACAATTGAGCAAGATAAAATTCAATAGTATGAAAGTTATAAACAGTAATTTGTTAACTTAAATGTACAATAACTATAATAAAACATATATTTGTAAATCTTTCAAGTCATTTAAAAATAGTGTTGGTTTACATTTCAATTAATGTACACAATTTGAATTTCGATTATATTTAATAGCCGTCGGTGGTAATGGTAATCCTGCCACTAAAATTATCTGCGTCCAAATATGTCCCATAAAACAAAACAATCATTTAGCAGGAGTAACGAATCAGTTTCCTTCCGTTGATCTGCTGCGTGGTCCGGAAGTTATCCACTAGGGGTTTCCCGTTCACATGAAAAACTCTGAAGACTTCAAACTAAAACAATACGTTAATTCTTTATTATTTTAGTGTTATTGGGGTGAAGTCGCGAAACCAATACTGAACAGTAAGGCGATTAAAGGAAATTAACCTAGGATTGTTAGAAAGGCAGCTGAAATATTTCAAACTACACCATTTCTTGAACCTGTGCTTAAAATCATAGATATGCCTTCATATTAAAGACAAAGGCGGAGATATACCAACAGAGTTGAATAACCCATATGCAATAAATAATCATTTTATTAACCACGGTCAAAACCTAGAACAAAGTCCAATTCTACTCAATCATTATAATTCACAAAATCACTCTGTGCCAAACTCACTCTCACTTGAAACGGTTGAAGTAACTACAATAACAAAACACATTCATAATATTAAATCAAACGCCATCGGTTGCGATAACATAAGTATCACAATGCCCAAACACTGGGAATGAGGAACGTAGTTGTGATTGGCTATGATGCAGTAAAATAGTGTATTTTTTGGTTATTCTTGTGGGTATGGGTAGGATTATGAGAAGAAGGAGTTATCCACAAAGATATATATTAAATCGTTAATTTTAAGTTTAAGGATAATAATTTATGTATTTTAGAAGGATTATTTTTTAATTGATTTTTTTTTTTTACTTCGTTCATGTTATTGATGTGAACTTTACAAGAGGGAGACCAAAACACTGAGTTGTCAGTGGAGAACCGGTAAAAATATTATGGCATAAAAATATGTATTCTTATTGGTTATTGGTAATAAGTTTTATTACGTACAATTATATGTATAATTAATAAATCGTTATTTAAAAATGAATAAAATGTACTATCTCTAAAAACGTTCCTCTTGTTTGGCATCACTTCACCGGCTGTTTCTGTCACGCTGCAGATCTATGCTGGTTTTAAATTTTAAATTGTATGAAAAATTTTATGTTTTGTTATTAGAAATTTGTGAATCTGATTCGCTGTTTTTGAATGCATGCTAAAATAAATTACTGGTTTTGAAAACAGTAAAAAACCCTTTCTGATTTACAAACAAATAATAAATAAAATATTACAAACGGACAAATGCAATTACAGATATAAAAATTCTCATTTCAAATATGGAGAATTTTTTAAGATTGTTTTTTTAGCTTACCTATTGTTTTTTTCTTGTACACTGTAGAAATACCACTTTATATGAAACTGAAAAACATATTTAATTACACAGACGTATTATGAAGACTATTGATACTTTACTTTTTTTCGTTTCATTTAAAAATAAATAATATTAATTCACAAACTTTGACAAACACGGTAAGTTTTACGGAGTTGATTTTTTGGAATATATTATAATTATTTGGAAGTATATTGTAAGTATACTTTTAGATACAAATATAGAGCGTGGTGTAATATTATTTATTTCTAGCACCACTTAAATTATATATCTCACCGAAGTACAAAAGGATATACGAGTATAACAACTATATTGTGAGTCTCAGTTTAGTACTGAGTTCATCATGTTTTATACAAAAAGTAAGCTTCTTGTGACGTCACATGGCTCCTTAAAACTAACAGTATATAAGTCAGAAGGTCATTGTTGACTAAAAATAAATTTCAAAATGGACTGCAGTTCCTCATAAGGCTTCTAAATAGGGACACCTATAACAGTTAAATGACGCGTGAGGAATAAAAGTTTTTGGTTGTTCTCAATCTGAAGATGAAATGATGATGATCATTGAATTTAATTCAAAATAATTACCTCATCGGTTCTCGTGTTCATAGGCGTCTCAAAGACGATCCATCGTACGCTCTCATTGCACTCAGGTGTCGTGAGCGAGCCCAGGTACGTGAAATAATTCATCTTGTAGTGCACGATGTCGAGGGGTAGGGTGATGGGATAGGACAGATTCCCCAGACGAGCATCATCAACAGTGTTCACCAAAGTGGAAACCTCGGGGTCGGAATTATTGCTAGCCTGAAAAATATACAAACTATTGCAATCATATGTTATTATATGTAGTCTACACTTCTGCTGCAGTTCTTCAGTTGTCTGATCTCTAACTCTTCTTAAATCAATATCATTAAATATAAGATTGCTGAGTTTATTCTTGTCTCCATCGAAGGCTTTCCTAAAAAGGATGGATTTATAGCATACCATAGTCCGGTTAAAACGAAACTCATAATAAATTAATAAAAAATACATTTTTCTTTTTAAATTTAGATTAGCATTACGTAGGTACCTACATGCTTACAATTAATATATAGAGAGAAATAGACCAAAGGAATGAGAAGAAGGGAGATGCATGTCATTTAATCGTTTTGTATACAATTAGAACGTTTCATTTCTTATTTTTAATACTTACTTTAAATAATACACCTATTACAGAGAGAGCATCTGGTCTTCCAGACGCCAGGGCTTCTTTAATTGAACTGAAAATGAAAATAAACATTGTTTCTTGAACAACAGCATAAAAACATTTGGTCATAATAAAATTTTTTGGACAAAGTGTCACACAAGTGGCAGCTTCGCATGACTTACTTTTTGTTTTGTTTATGTTAACATTACTTATGGTTATACCTATGTCTCACAACCAGTGGCGAAACTATAGGGTGGCAGGGCTGGCAAAATGCCACGGGCCCCGCGGGGGCTGGGGCCCCGGCCTTGGCTCGGAAGTCAGAAATAACCTAACATTTTTAACAAAATTTAGTCAAAATTATAAATTTTATATAAGTACATAAAATCAACTAAATTTAGACACAATAAAGGCCATGTAGGTACACATTCAAATAAATTATTAAGACTTAAACGCATTTATAAGAAAAAGATGTCGTTCAATTTTAGAACGCATCCATTGGTTGCTGAATTTTTTGTCGCGGCAGTTTGGCGGCGCCGGCGCGGGTGAGCTAGAGACGTCCGGGGTATTCCAGCATTTTGATAAGGATCAAGTATTGGACATCATTATTAATCAACTGAAATCGCGTTTCCTTTCAATTAATGAAATTGTTTCCAATTTCAGTGTTTTGCAACCTGCCACTCATTAATGTTATTTGTTACAATTCCTGTGACTACAGCTAGTGCCGAAAGGTGATTTTCGAAACTAAAATTAATAAAAACATATTTAAGAAAGTCAATGGGACAAGACAGGCTACGTAACTTGGCTATTCTGTCTATTGAAAATTCAATAGACAGAATACCGATATTTAAGCTTTGATGACGTTATTGATACTTTTGCGGAACAGAAAGCTCGGAGAAAAGAATTTTATTAAAAAATATCTTGTAAAGACTAAATTGTTTTTTCATTATACCTACATACGTAATACCCATGCTTTTGAAAATAAAAATACACACAATATTAGTAATACTGTTGGGTAACTTCTTAAGTTATTTATAAAAAATCAATTACAACGCGACTGTTATTTTTACTGGGGCCATCCAGTGAATTTGCCACGGGCCCCCGATGGTATAGTTTCGCCACTGCTCACAACAAAGTTTAAAATAATTACAATTATAAGTACAATCATAAGTCCTGCTTGTTTCGCGTCTCCCATATAATCACTTAAAGTCTATCCACAACATTGCATCAGGGATCCAGTCCCTGCTATCCATAGAGTAGTTTCTCTTATATTTTGCATTGAAGTGATCATTTTTTATTCTGAATTAAAGTTAAGTAAATGGAATAGATGTAGAAACGGAAATGTAAATTAACAATTTGAAAGTATAATAAGGATAGTAAACAAATGTTCATAGCTGCCGTACAACTTATATAAGGTTGCAAAATATCACTTTCTCAGAACACTCACATATTCTTAGAAAAGAAATTAACAAAAAATATGCTTTTTTAAATTCCATGTAACATCTAATGATTCTCCAGACGATGCAGTACCTAGCTCATTATTAAGAAAATAATTTTAAAATCAATATAGCTATTTGAAATTTTCCCAACTCTACACATTTTCTAAAATTTCAGTTTGACCCATTGCTTTCACCCAGTGAAACCTTGTTGATGTATTACTTAAAATCGGTATTGTAATGGACGAGGTGCATCTCCATGGGAAGTTTCTTGGAGTTGATGGCGTGCTCTGATCCATCAGTGTTGTCGTTGCCCCAATGGAAGTGCATATTAGCCAGTCGGTAAGTCCCTACCAGGGGTCCCCCAGACATAGTAGGCTCGGCACTTTTTTTAGTTCCGAAAGGTCCGTGGAATTCAACTGCAACATAACTAAAACCACTATCATTAAGTTCTTAAAAAAATACAGCTGCCCCTCCATACAGAACTAAAATATACAACAACCTCAGACATCTTGTATACTTTTATGTTTACCAAAAACTGAAATTGGCTGGATGTATAGAAAGATATGCCAGACAGTTCATCTAAAATATCGACATATCACTGCAACGTATATATAAGCAGTCATTTGTCTTCACTCTCTTTTCAGTCATTTGTCGTTTGTTCATGTCATCATTCATGGGACTGATAAATATTCCTAATTACTTGCAGAGAAGCGGAAATAGCGCTAAAAACTAAATAACAGTGTTTGTGTACTTTACCGATCAACCAAAAATTCCGAACTTATCTACTCCCTAAAAACCAACGTCGCGTCGTTAATGTCTTGTACAGTTTCTCGGAGAGGTATCAAATTTATAAATCGATTTACGCCACGAACTACACACAAGATACAATAAAATTTACAAGGGAAGAAGTTGAAGAAATCGAATTGAGCGGGTCGTGAGCTTTAGTAACTCTACGGGGGGTGGATAATCGCTGTACGAGTTATCGAATCATGTGATCGAGCGGAGCTAAAGGAGAAAAGCGCAAAGGTAACCCTTGGGATGGAGCACCGAGCTTTCGAAAACAACTTGAGGAAACTTTCATCCTGAAGTGGATGGATACTATCGAGCTTAAAAGGCTGGTATGAAGGCTAATGACGATGACGCCAGTATAATGGATGCTTGAATTAGTTATTGCACCATGAAAAATACATATTTTTGAACCGTTATGAAATTAAGATATCCTTGGTTTATGTGTGTACTAGGATACCCAGTATAGTTTCCTGGTTTCCGGAACCATTATCAAAAAATAAAATTTCCGGAAACCTCTCAACACAGTTATTTATTTATAAATTATATATATTTCAATATATAATTTATAAATAAATAACTGTGTAATTATATATATTTCTGTCAATATTTTGTATCGTAGGTTAGTTTTAATATTCTCCTGAAGAAGGAAGGGTGCTTCCGAAACCGGTAGAGTGTAATTAAAATTAAAGTGGTCTAAAACAAATTTACATATTTTTATTTGTCATTTATTTTTTTTTCTCAACAGCGTGTTATAACATTAGCTGCATTGTCATAAAAATATTTTAGCAACTAGATTGGGTAGTAAGGTAGATAAACATTTTTTACAGTAATTGAAAGATACCTTTTGAAACAGCTTCTTTTCTTGTTGAACAAATTAAAAATATGCAACCGATAATTTGGCATTATCTCTAATTTACCTAGACATTTTTAGTAAGTATTTTAGTTTGTCAGGAGATTTTTCAATGTGGATGAGTGTTTCAGGCTAATAATTATTGCTTATAAAAATAATTGTTACCCTTTGTGCTATGCATAAAAAATCTTGTCTTAAACATTAGTTTACCAAAAAATAATAAGTAAGTAACCGTTCAAATTTTCTGAAAAATATTAATTTTGTTCACTCACCCGTGGTTCCAAGATTTAAAGGTTCGATGAACATATGTTTCTGTCCATAGTTCTTGAACACTAAGCAAGACTTTCCTCCTTCCGTGATGTTTCTAATGTTGATGGGTGATTGTTTGTCTCCATAGCAATGTGGGTAGGTTTCTCCCCACTTCCCTTGATCTGATTAAAATGTATTTCAATTAATTATTAACATCATTTTCAAAAGAAAACATATTTAATCGGGTTACGAATAGACGGACAATATTGTGAATTCTCCACATTCCCGTGGAGTAGTTATCGAAATACAAATCAATCATTTTCGACAATGGGCGAAGATTGTCACTTGAAAACATCGTAAAAGTGATATTAGTTTATTTTGGTTTATTGTGAATAAAAAAGTGAAGATATTGGTTTCGAATCGCTAGAGTGCGGTAATGTTTCCTCCTATAGTAAGAAGAAAATTGACAAAAAAATTATCAGTTGACTTCTTCCGTTCGCGCATCGTACGTGAAAAAAGTTTTCAAAGTTTTTTCTTATTAGTTCCATGAGTATTTTAAAGGTAGAAGAAATCGAGGATACCTTAGAAAGCTTAACGAATTATCTTTACAATGGAATGAAATATGGAAATCGAACGACAGTCCATATAATGTAGTTTTTTAATATTAACAATGTGCTGTACAGTAGTGAGTGGTAGAAAAAGTCGGGGACGCCAAAGAGAGATTTAACGCATAATCTCGGCACTGGAATGAGGTACGTGATGAAATTAAAGCCGACATAAAATTTTAAAGGCATCCATGTAGATTTCATGGTGCTAAATGAAGCGAATAGTTGTAAAAGTTGGGAACACCCGAAGAAGACACGATCAAATTAATCAAATACTTATGTGTGGTAATATATGGCGTACCCGATGAACGAAGAAAAGGGCGTAAATAGTATGTATGACGTAGAAGTGAACCGTAAAAGAAGTCGAGGAGGCCCGAGATGGCACGATCAAGTGAAATAAATACTTATCAAAATACAATAATTAGTATTAATATTAGTTCCAAGTCAAAAATGCACCAATTTCAGGAACACTACAATTCACATTCTCAAAACTTCACTCATAAACCATTCATAAATCAGCGCAGGGTACAAAGCCGAAAAGTAGAAATTGACGAAATCGAAAAATTTTATAACATGCTATTGTTTGTAATGCAAATGTTATGGTTCCACAAAGTAAATTAAATAAAAACAAATAATATTCCAATATTTTCCGGTCGCAAATAGTCTTTGGAAAAAGGGAATTTTTAAAATGTTTTGCGAGTTTTATTGTGCTATTCACCGCACAGATTTTCTTCCGATTTTCAAAAGTCAACATTCAATTACAGGAAATCCACACATGACTTATTTTATTGTGAATAACGCTTATTTTGCTGGAAAATAAAATTAATTCAATACGGGGTGACCGTGACCGGGGGTAAAGTACGCTAACATCGGGTGGTGATTCTAAATGATTTTAGAAGTCGAAGATAAAAATATTTTTTTCGAATTTCATTAAGTTTCATTCGAAGTTAATTTTTAAATTTAAAAAAGTTGAATAGTGTATGTGGGAAAATGAACTTCTACGAAAAATAAAACTTATTAAGATACGTTGAAAAGTAATTTTTCTTTTTTACTTCTACCCTCATATAGAATCACCTCCCGCATTTGACCCCCGGACAACCTGTAATTATCATAATTTGAGATTCTCACGGCCCAAAGTATTACTGTTATTTATTTTAGGAGTATTATGCCGTGTAGCAGGTCAGATGTGCAAGGATGACACTGTGTGATGGACACCGTGTGTCATTACAGTGTGACATTACTGTGTCCATCATCAGAGCAGCTGTATGCTGATGACACCGTATAACGGACACCGTAATGCTGTCCAAAACGTTGTTTAAAGAAGGAGGTAGCGCAACATGGCATAATACCCCTAAAATAAATCACCATAAGTCTTCAATGTACTATTATTTTTTAAACATTAGAGATAGAAAAACATATCTTTGAATATACGTAGCTATCCCGGGGAAACTACACGGAATAGATATACAAATTTTAATAAATATGTTAACTGGTAAGACGGTAAAACTTATAAAAAAGTCATTTTGCAAAAACCAAGTGATGTTAATCGGCGTATGGGGGCGTTAGGCATTTTACCCCTGGAAAAAAATTAGTATTTCAAATGGCATTTCGAGGGTTAAAGTCGTTTCACGTCGAAAACTACTTTTAGAGTAACCACTGTCATTGAATTAATCTGAGACCTATTCCATAAAGAAATATATCATTTTCAAAATATTTGCCGAGATATCGCGAAAATTTTCATTGTGGAATTATTCATTTCATTGCCGACAACCCGGGCGTTGAATGAATTTTATTTGAGAAATAGAACGGGACCCAAGATGCTACCTTGAGAGACACCATGCCTAATTTCTGCCGTGTCATTAAAGCGTTTATTTATTTATATTCTATTTTTAGAATATCTAATAACACATTTGAGCGATGATTTAATAGTTCACATTTATCCATTCCTTATGATAGAAGTAATATTGAGCAAAAAATCCATTTTCACACGGGTAATTATTTTTTGTTATCAATTTTTATTTTTAGAATTCGATACTAATTTTTCCTTTTATAAAATCAATAATATTATTATTCAATTTAAAAAAAAACAGTTTATTAATAAACGAGTTCTGCTGTAGTGTTCTATAATTAGCATTACACCTGTCAGCTGTTTCGCCTTCTGAAGGCATTATCAAACTGTGGTGAAGCCACTTAAAGGTAATATAAATATATCATCTTTAAATGGCTTCACCACAGTTTTATAATGCCGTCAGAAGGCGAAAAAGCTGTCGCGCGTAGTAATAATTACATAGCAAAACTTGTTAACAAATAAACTATTTGTATAAATTGTATAATAATATTATTGAATATGCTAAATGAAAACGAAAGTATAATTAATAATATGTACATTTTACCTTTGTAGTTCCAGGCTAAGGTGCCATTGTAATCTGAAAGCCAAAAATAATTATTTTACATAATTATTTCAGTCAGCGCTAAAATATTTTGAAATAATATATCTTTTAATTAAGAAATAGATTCCATGAATTTGCTCACCGGCTATAGCTGGAATATTGTCCAAGTAGAGTGTGGGTTCGGTAAACAGTTCTTGCTGTAAATATATTGAATTGGTACGTGCACGGAGAAAAATCATATAAAATTAACAGTTTAAAAAACTATTAAAAAAAAGTTTATTCAACGACAAAAAATGTTGCATCATTTACAGAAAATAAGTTTCAATGTACTTAGTAACCATTTCTCATAATGGTATATATATATATATATATATATATATATATATATATATGTACCACCGTTACAAAGCTGGGCTTGTGTATATGGGGGATGTGTTATATGTTATGTTATTTTATTTTTTATTTTGTATGTATTAAAGTATTCAGTTTATATTTTCAGTTGAATTGCCCCGTTGTTTTTTTTTATTTTATATTGGAGTTGGGAAAAATGATGTTTGTCTGATTTTTCTAATATTTTTAAATGGTGCAGTTTTATTTGGAATATTATCTTTGTAAATTCGTAATGTTGGATTGTAGATGTGTAGGGCATTTAGTTTGCTGACTTTAAATTATTTAAGCAGATATGATCCACCCCATTCTATAACGCCTTATTGTATTATTGATTGGCAGAAGGCAAAGTACGTCATTCATGTTAGTTTCTTCACTCTGTTTTTGAGTATATTTATATGTGTGGACCATTTTAGGCTCTTATCTCCTGTAATGCCTAGGTATTTTATTTCGGTGGTGTATACAAAGTTATTTATTTTCATTAAATTAAAATGAAGCCACAAAATTAATACGCGAGTGTCAAAGAATTAATACTTACTTCCTCAGAATTGTAAACATCATTTCCTGAGGTGTAAATTTCATCATCAAAGTCAATCTGAACATCATTGTTTGGAAATGCAGAGCCTGAATAAAAATATATACTATAGTGTAAATGTATATTTTTATTTGATTGAGCAGTGTAGAAAAATGGACAGCAGTTTCAAACTGATTTTAGAAATGGTTAACTGTGGGGTCGGAGAACAGCTAATTTATAATCTCACAGGAAATTTTATCTCTTCACAGTCCGTTATTCATACTCATATTTTAGACATGATGAAATCAAAAATGTTTGAAAGATGTAAGACGATCCAACTCGACCTGTAACATTCGGAATCGGGCGAAATCACGCACCGCTTTCGCGGATAAGGTTTAAATTCATGTTTTATGGGAATCCACGAGTAAAAATATGTATATTCATATGTGCCTTATTTCACCGCGAATATGGGTAATATGCATAAAAATCGCTTGGCAAACGCGATCTAAAGGGTCAATTTTAGCCAAAAAGTGGTTTTTATTAATTTTTGTGAATAATTTTATAAGAAAGAAAAAAATGAATTAAAAGAAAACTGTCGCAGATAATCTTAGCCATAAATTTGATTTTTTTAAATTTGTTTCTTACATGTCTAATTAAAAAAACATTTTTACTAGTTTACGCTTATATTTTTCATAAAATAATAAACAATATTTTATTTTAAATTTTTAAAGCTTTTTTGCATAAAATATTTTAATGGTAAGGTACTGTTTTTATTAATATTAAATATAAATAACTTTCATCCGTGGGGATCACTCTAAAATATAAATGTATTAGTTTTTATATTTTGTCGTTCGAATACGAATTCGTCGGAATTAAATAAAATGAAAGCCTCGAACAAACCCCCGTTATTAGAGTCTTGTGTCGCCTTAATAATATTTTAAAGAACCTTCGCTGCGATATCGTTATAACTGTAACCTGTATCAAATTAAACAACATTGTAGTATTTTTAAATTCTTACTCACCAGTTGTTAGGCAAAAAATGGATAGATAAAATATAATAATCCCCCAAGCCATTTTTTATTTCATCTACAAAAAATATGTATTTAAATGGTAATTCCTAAATGGATCAGTTTTAAAACCAATTTCGGTCTACGTACACCAAAGTTTATAAAAACTGTGATGTATCTTTAGATAGTTACACCATAACAACTAAGAATATAATATTATTTTAGCGTGTTTGCTATTTTCTCCTACATATCTGCCAGTGGCAAACTGGCAGACGTACTTAAATAAATCCTTAAAATGATTACGCAGCTTTGTACCCCAAAATAGTTAAAAAAATATTTCCTGCATATTTTTAATTTATTTAATAATTCGTATGAGATTGTTGTTATTTTTTTTTTAATTTACATCAAGATTATAATATACATTTCATTTTTATCGTTTTTATTTTATTTTACAAATTTTATGGACTTTCAAATTTTTAAGAACTGCGAAATCTTATGAAATTGTTCTGTGTAGGGGCGCTTGATGCAATATTAAAGGTGTTTATTACTTTTTCGCTTAAATTTACCCAATACGTTTTAACATCTCCTACCCTTATCCTCTATTCCTCTTCCTCGCCTCTTTACCTACTAATAAAACTCCTAAGCAACTTTAGCGTAATAAGGTTTTTGGCTTATTTAACCTGCGTGTAGATAAAGATCTTTGTATTTTATTTATTAAGTTTACAAATGTCTAATATTATAACTAATAAAAAAAAATATTACGATTTTAGTATTTATTATATTTTCTTTTGATTAATATGACTCCTGCAATCCAGCTCAAATTTATCAATTGATGAAGACTTTACTTCCGACAGCGCATTATAATATTGCATTTCTTTGTTTAGTAAACTGTTTCGTGTATTGGCTTTGTCCTTTTTTCATTGCACGTTCTCATGTTATGTCTGTGAATATCTTTGATGTATATAATTTCGTTTGAAAAGTATTTTGATAATAGGTTGTTTATTATTAAATGTATAAATATCATCGCGTTCTAGGCCATCTTTTTCACTGCTAGCCAATTTAGTTCCTTTAATATTTTAGTTATTATCTTTTGAAAATCAATTTCGAAGTATTATTCTAATTGCTCTATTTTGGAAAATTTGCGACTTATTTTGTTCTCAGTCGTTAAATAAGAAAGGAATTGTTGAGCAGTAGTTAAAATATGAATAAATGATGGAATTGTATATAGTGGTTAGGGTTTTTAGAATTATGATGAAATATACTACGATCCTCCTGAAATATAGATTGTGAATAATAGAGGTCCAAGCACTGACCCCTGCGATACTCCTGATTTATTCTCTATTGGTTTTAAACATTGGTTATTTGTTTTTTTAATTCATTTTATGGAAAAGCCGAGAACCCAATTTCTTTGAGCTTTCTTATCAGTGTTTCTCTATCTCTAATCTATCTCTAAAAATATTTAAAAAATAAATGGATGATTTTTTATTTCTATTTCTTCAACGATTAGGTTTAATGCTGCTTATAAATGTTATTTAATATGGGACAGACATATTGAGTCAGTTAAAGTAAAGATAAACAAGTGGATTTACTTTTTCAAAAACGTGAGAAATACACTAAACATATTTGATATTAAGAATATATACCTCGCAATAGCACAATCTATAATGGAATACGGCATTATTGCCTGGGGCTATGCCAGTAAAAAATACATAGACACACTTTATAAAGCTCAGAAAACCTTAATAAAAGTAATACTTAAAGTACCAATACTAACACCCACTTCAACCATATTTAAAAAATTCCCAGTGTTGAAGATTCAAAAATTATATTCTAAACAAATACTTACTTTCCTTTACAAGAACCTAAACACATTTAAAACTTCACTAACTTCTCGCAATACCAGAACAAGACATGCACACCAACTACTAATACCAAAAACCAACACATCCTTTGGACAAAAACACTACAGATTCCAGGCCATAAAACTTTACAATTCACTTCCAACACAATATAAAACATCTAATCTTACAGAATACAAAAAACACATATGGAACTGGCTACAATCCTTTTAATATTTAATTTTTTATATTTCACTTTTTTTTGGAATAACTATGGAAAAACTATTGTTATAACTATGGAAAAATCGATTTTATATTTTAATGTTTCTCTGTGTAACCAACTCCACTGTATTGTTTTAGAATTATATAACTTTACAATTGAAAAAGTCCTCCACAACACAGGTGAACTCCTAGCGTGGAGGACAATATACTATACCATTGTATAACAAATATATTAAAGAATAAATAAAAAATAAAAATAAAAAAACCACTAGTTTCTGACAAATAAAACAATAAACACATTTTAGTTTTAAGCAACTCGTTTAAATCTGAACCTGTGACAAGAAAGACCGAATACATAAATATGATTTATTTTATAGTCAAATATATAAATTATGGTTATAAAAATGTTTATCAGCAGATACGTGCAATGTTTTCGTGATGATTTTGAACTTGCGATGTAGTAACAATACCATACTTACTTATACAAGTGGACGAATGCTGTAAAATACTAGGTGGTGGAAGATTTAAGAAAAAACTTATAAATTTGCATAGTTAAAAAATATGTAATGATGGAATTCCAGTAAAAAATATTATGGCTTAAAAATATATTCATCAAGATCAACAAACGCCGATTTTGAATATATATATATATATATATATATATATATATATATATATATGTTTTATTATGTATTATTATAGTGCCTAATGTCCTTTCTCTCCCTATCCTATTGGGAGTACCGTGGTGCCATTGGCTCCAGGTAGTTGGGACTCATAAATCCTTTTAAAATTGATTAGATCAAAAAATGGAATGTGTGAATAGTTTAATAAAAATCAAAACCTGAAGGATTCCTACATATTTTTGATACATGCAGTACCTTTAGTAGAAACTTGTTAAAGCTGTACACTATAAAAGAATATTTAAGAATTAATTGACTTTATCCTTTATTCTATAAAAAAATATTTGTTAATGAATATTGTGCACTTTCTCCTCTTTTTTAATTAACAGTTGTTAATATAACTTACTTTGTAATATTATATTTGTCAAGGCTTATTATTATTATTTTTAAAGGCTGCCATGTTAATCTGAGAGAAATAGTTAGGATGCAGGCAAATTCTCCAATAAATGTTTTTTTTCACTGTCATGTTTATTACTATTGTGATTTTTCAAATAAAAAAATAAAAATTTAAAAAAAAACTCTTGAATAACGAATGCACCATGTGGTTCAAACCGATGTATCTTTTGAAATTTCGATTTTTGTCTCTCGAATTTAAAAAAAATGTTCATACAGAGTTTTTTATTTAGAAATTTATTTCAATTGTACAGTTAGTTTTACACTTAATATCTGAAAGTAAATTATTGTGAATCCTGTCAATAAAATAATATGAGTAAGAATATGTTTAGCAGGAGTGGCGAGTCAGCTTCCTTCCGTTCATCTGCTGCGTGGTCCGAAAGTTATCCACAAGGGGTTGTCCGTTCACTTCGAATGCTCTGAAGATTTCAAACTGAAAATAATTCAATAACAATTATTTATATGGAAGTTAATTCATCCTTCTTGCTACTGTTCCTACGGGAAAAACGGGTGAAAATTGTAGAATAATTTATCACTCTCGCAATCCGTAATTACACCGACACCAGTCAAAATATGTCAAACTGGAATAATGGAATGAAAAGTCCTTTAGATACATTTTTTCCTCATTTGAATTCTGCTAAACTGTCATAGTGCGAAAAATTTATTAATATATTTTTTAATTTTACCAAATAAAATACAAAATTTAAGTTTTTTTATATCGTGTTCTAGTTTTTTATTATTTTGACTAAAGACAGAGTAGTTGTGGGTGTGCGATATTTAGTTGATGCGTAACTTGATACCGTTTTTTCAAATTAAATATGTTTTACTGTAAACAAAATACTTAATTGTTTTTAGCTTTCGATTGCCTAAAAAATACGATGGTTTTGAGGTAAAGATGTCGTGATGTCAATTTTGAAGAACAGTGCTTAAAATAAAGCTTCTTGGAAGTTGTTCATGTTCTGTATTAAATATTTACATTTGTAATATTGACGAGTTTGCCATGTGGAAAGATAGCCAGATGACTGGATATTAAAAAAATATGAAGGAATCCATGAATGACTGCAGAAAAATTGCAAATGACCATCGTTGGTACAGAAGCTTTGCGTAGGAGCCCAGTACCATGGGGCTTAAAGGTTACCACAAGGAGGTGTCACAGCTTAGCTTTAAGTGGCAGGATGGCTATGCTATATTTATGATGGTTATCGCCAAGACAATAAGTCAATATAATTAAATACTTTAAAATAATTACCTTGTTAGTCCTCATGTCCAAAGGCGTCTCAAATACGATCCAGCGTACGCTCTCAAAGCACTTAGGCGTCGTAAGCCAGCCCAGGTACGTGAAGTAGTTAGTTTTGCGCTCCACGATGTTGAGGGGTAGCGTAAAGGGGTAAGACAGCTTCCCCAGGCGGGCTTTCTCAACGGTGTCCAACAAAGTAAACACCTCGGTAAGTATAGCTGGGCTGAAAATAAACAATGTATTGCAGAGGTATTTCATTATGGTCTCAAATATGTTCGGGTTATTGAGTTGCATCGTTGCCTGTTTGTGAGTTTGTCCTTTTATCTATCAAATGCTTCTCTGAAAAAGCAGCAATTAATGTGGAAGTTAAGCTTTTCCTTTTCGATTACATCGCCGCTGGACGGTCAGAATTCTAAGGGAAGGTTTGTAAAATAGAACGATCATCAGAACAGAACATTTAAGCTTTTATAACCAGTTCAGATTAACCAGATTTTTTATACCTTCCTTTTACCTTTTCCTTAGCCCTTTCTCCTTACCCACCTGATTTTTATGACATTCTTAGCTCGGTGAGTGATACCTTAGTTTCCCAGTGGTTTCGAACAGTTGAATACTTTTTTGGCCTTGGGCAGAAACAATGATAAACAAATTTCTCTTTTAGAAAGGAGATACAAAATGTAAATTTTATTTTGATCCTTTGAACTCTAGGTGTAATATTTTTAATACTTACTTTAAATAGTATTGCTATGACAGAGAGAGCATCTTCTCTTCCAGACGCCAGAGCTTCATCGATTGAGCTGGAAATCATAAAATAAAACAACAAGCCTTAAAATATTTTGTTAATATAATAATTTCTGAATAATAATCAAGGGAGCTAAAGACCACTCTACGGACGGATTGTTTTACAGAATTTGAACAAATCATCAAATTTCAAAGTAAATATTCAAGTTCTGCGAAAGTTGTGTTCAATTTCTGTTACTAATCAAGTACGGTAAAATAACTGGCCCACGATAAGATAATAACATAACTTAAATATAACTTTCACAGGACTTGAATTTTGATATTTTGAATTTTGCATTTGACCAAATGTTCGAAATCAACCTGTCCTAAGACTTCTGGGGTCCAAATCTCCCTATTGCACTTAACACTTTCCCGCTATCTTTAACTGCATGACTTTAATCAAATAGAATTTCCATAATTCTACTCAATGCTGTAGGGACTTTCAAGCATTGTTAGATTAAATGATAAAGAAATGGAAAAAAAATCATTGCTGTATGTTATGAGTTGCCCATATCCTATATTAATCAAGCATCCTAACGACTACAAATCATAGAGGACACACTACCACATTGATCACGCAGCAATATAGTGCAAAACATGCCATGGTCACGTGCAATCAGAAGGATTACCTTATGTGGCGATCGACGATAAACAGCAGTAAGCGCTAACGCCAGAATCATTCCCATAAAAGGAACGTTTAACTACGGACGAGGGGGAAATAAGAGGGGGAGAGACGAAACAGGAGGGGAAGCGTGAACTTCCAATTGTTCCATGCACTATTTTTAAGATAATTTAGTATACAGAATAATCTAAGGTTCTTATTAATAAATACAGGTAAATGTTGTATTCTTTTTAACACGTACTTACTAAACCTTGAAGTTGGGGGCGTAGACACGAGAAAAACTTAAATGAAAAACATCGTTCGTGCTTTTGAGGGCTATTCTTTTGCTCGCCTGCAAAAACAACTGATTCAAGATATAATTTTAAAAATAAGTCAAAGGCGATATAGGCTGCATCCATAACTTACAAAGAGTATTTCCACATTGCAAACATATACGAATACTATGAATGTTATCAATTTCGAAAACAATTTTATTTAATCAGCTATCGACCAGAAAATAAGACTTGACCCGTTTCTTTTGCTCAGTGAAACCTTTTTGATGTATTACCTGAAATCGGTGTTAAAATGGACGAGGTGCATCTCCAATGGGAATTTCTGGGAGTTGATGGCGTGCTCTGATCCGTCAGTGTTGTCATTGCCCCAGTGAAAGTGCGTAGCAGCCAGCTGGTAAGACCCTATCAGGGGTCCTCCAGACACGATGGGCTGAACATTTCTATCAGTTCCGAAAGGTCCAAGGAATTCAACTACAACATTGAAAACATTATCATAAGTTCTTCACCTGTAGTGCGTTTTAAGATTGTATTGTCTTACGTAATTAAAATGTAGATTTATTTCTAAACTCTTATTGTGTCTAAGATTATATTGGTTGCAAAGACTTTGATGGGCTGGACATATAGAAATAATCGGAAATATTGACACTGCCAACACTTTTACACCGTGAAAAAAATGGTACATTTGGTACCGTTCAAGCTAAACGACGATTTAAAAAATGCTAAACGATTTAAAAATTCCAATCATAGTCTTATCTCTGAATACCAACACCGTTAACGTAATTCTGGAAGACAAGAAGACATACCTCGTCAGCTACACCATAAAACCAGTCTTGCAAAATGCGCTAGTTACAACAGAAGCATTAAATCTCAAAAATGTGAATATTTATGCAGGACCTGTTCAGTGATATGTGTTCACTCACCCGTTGTTCCAAGATTTCCAGGTTCGATGAACGCGTGTTTAGTTCCATAGTTCTTGAACACCAAGCAAGACTTGCCTCCCTCCTGGATGAATTTATTTCTGATGTTGATGGGAGACCTTCTGTTTCCATTGCAGTTTGGGAAAGTTAGTCCCCATTTCTCTTGATCTGACCGAAACATTTTTTAATAATTAATAACCTGAACATATTTTGATTTCTCTTTACCACCGTCATTAAAATGTTCCTTGTGCAAGGCATTACACTCGTATGTTTAGTTAGGAACACAATATTTACCTTCGTGCTTCCAGACTAAGGTTCCATTGAAATCTGTAAACGAAAGTAATAGTTTATAGAATTATATAATTTATTAGAAGTTATTCATTAGCGCTGAAACTTTTAAAAATAATCAGATTTCATTAATTTACTCACTGGCAATTTCATCCAGGTATATGGCTTTGGTTAGGAAATCTACCTGTAAAGATATTTTGTTTGTAAATAGAAGTGTTTTTTTTATTCGTATTGCTATAGAGGCTTATATTTAATAGTTTGCCGTTAAATGGATATATCAAATGGGGTATTTTCACTAACTATGAAAACCTTTGAAAATGTGTGGAAGATTAAGAAGTTTATTTTTCTGATTCTGATCATTGTACTAAATATGTGATATTTTAATATTTTCTTTCATAGTTATTGATTTTAAAACCACACATTCTGAAACGGCTATAACTTCTGGCTGGCTACAACACCATTATGACATGGAAACCGCCGATGTCAGGTAAGACGACTGTCACCAATGTTGCCCGGCGTGACGTCAACACCGCCGAATTCACAAACATACCGTTTTAGTGTTTTTTTTTTGTTTTTTAGTGGCAAATCGGAAATGGCACTTTTCAAATCGTCATAGAAAATTTATTAGTCAACAAAAAATTAAATTTAAAATACCTTCACGGTCGTAATTTTTTTAAATAACCAAAAAGCACCATGAAAATATTTTTTAGAATTTCAAAAAGAGAATTAATTATCTGCAGTAGCATAAATTTTATTATCAGCATTAATTCTGGCAATAAGTGTTTTAAAAAATACGTTTCCCGTGTAACTAAGGATCGTAAATCACAAGTCAGCAATCATTAAAATGTCATTACGCCGAAGAGCTGAATATAGTGAGATCTGAGTGCTTTTACCAGTAAACTAAGACATCTGTATTATTACTTTACACTATTGAAATAATACTTACTTCTTCAGGAATAAAGTCTTCGTTTTCTGAGGTGTAAATTTCATCATCAATGGCAATCGTTCGATCAACCTTTGGAAACATAGCACCTGCACAAAAAACATTTCAACATGCATTTACGGATGTGTATTGAAAAATATTCGAAATTTACAAGCAAAATTAAAAAAATTGTTAACTCTGCGGTCGGTTAAAGCAGTTTATTTGTTTATTTTAGCAAGTTTAATGAATTAATAGTTCCGTCGTTAAAACATTCATTATTGATTAAATTAACCGTGCTATCGGTTAAATTGCTTTCCGAGAGCTTTTTTAATTTGTTTGAATGGTTAACTGCGCGGTCGTATAAAGCATTTTATTTTAGCAAGTTAAATTAATTAATAGTTACGTCATTAAAACATTAATTATTGATTAAATTCATTTTAAAAAAAAGCGGCAGTTATGAAATCGAAAAATCAAAATGCAAGTAATGGAATTTTTTTAATATGACATTTGCATACAAAACACACAGATAAACAGACAACTTTTTCTACATACTATATTATAGTTATCGAATTACATAACTTATTTACGTCTACCATGATATGGGCATGAGCCTAGTATGGTGATCAAGAGAACTTAAAAAATTGTAATATGTAAAAATGGTTCAAAAAATCGTAAAAAGTGGAAAATATTAACAAAAAAGGGACAGGTCAGAAACTCAGGAAAAGTTTACACAAATTGTTTGTTATTACAGTTTTACAAAAATTGTCACCGACTGAATTAAATTCTAGACAAATTCAAAGGCAAAGTAGTTCAGCACTTTTAAGTTCGTGTAAATAACGACTAGGTAATCATAAATTTGACACATTCTTAATTATTACACAATATCTTTTTTTAATTTTTCATAACGCTTACATATATTTCAACAGTTTTTTAAAGTTAGTGCGATAATATCTTAAAAAGTAAATCGAATATCATGCTTTATTTTTTAAATCTTTTTTATTCATATTATTTTTTTTATTTATATTAATAATGGTATAATATTACAGAAATTAGTGAATTCTAGTCTGCCTATATAATATTTATATCATTTACACACTATTTAACCTATTTAAAATATATATATATATATATATATATATATTGTCATTGAAGTGTAAGTGGCTTTTAAAAATTTACAATGGATTTTTAAAATATTTAAAAATAAAACTATCTTTCATTTCGCTAAGCAAGGGAAGGTATTATTTATATTTTAGTCAAACAAAACAGTATTTTAGTAATTCCTTACTTACCCGCAGTTAGACAAAAAAATGTCGAATAAAATATGATATTAAGCAACTCCATTTTTATTCGTCTTCGAAGATTACAAATTACAAATTTAGTGATGGATACTGAAATTAGGGTCGCTTATTATTAATACGAAAACCAATATCAGTCTAGATACAAGAAAAGTTTGAAAAAACTATGACCGGTAAAATTTTCGCTAACCTTTTATACTAAAAGAATCTATATTGGTCATAAATCGTGGTTTTGGATCATGCTCTTTGATCCTACAGATCCACCAGTGGCGTATAGAAATAAATATATCTCGAATATCTCTATTTCTAATTTATGTTCGCTAAACACCAGTCAGTGGCTGAGTTGACATCGCGTTTGGGTCCCACCCAGGCGTAGTGTGTTCAATTCTGGCTAAGTCCTCAATCAGAATACAACCGACATTTTCCACCGACTGCGTTGGTAGTAAGAGATTTTTAAATATTGTCAGGTTATTCGTAACCCGGGAAGGTTTGTCGTTCTTTTAAAGAGAAAAAAATTACAATAAACAGACTCAACATTCTCCGGCTACCGCAGAGAACCATTTGAATTACGATGTGAATTTTAAGGTATTAGATATTAGATACTAGTAAATAATTATGTAATTTTTTTTAAAGTATGGCAGGGGTGCATTTTAGATTCTATTGCGATTCACACATAAAATCATATCGATATTGATTTCACGGAGGGAATCGATTTTCGCGAAAAATTAACGAGCCATATTAATAAAACATCAATTTCAAGAAGTTGTCCTAGTAATATATTATCACGACGATAAAAAATGTTATAGCAATATTACGTACGTTCAAAATTGATGAAATTTTTTCTCACAATTCCTAAACGGGTACCCGTCCAAAATCATTTTAATTCCATGATATTATTAACATGACGTCACTTGTAAGTTATGTATGCAAAATATCTCTATTTTTCTTTACTGAAATCTTTACTAATATTGTATCACGAAGTTAGCCCAACATTTATCAAATTTCCCGTGAAATTATTCTTGTCGTCGGTCGTTCCGCCACTATGTAGATACCTGATCTTTAAATAATTTCCCACTGTGTAGATACATGCACGGAGAAAAACGATTATTACTAGTTTCTTAAGAATCTCTTGGGGTAGCAGCCCTTACGAATGAATCAACAGGTAGTGATTTGTTTTTGGGGTATTACGCCGTGTTGCACTACCTCCTTCTTTAGCCAACATTACACATCTGCCCTGATGATGGACACTGCAATGCTGTCCGAAACGTTGGCTAAAGAAGGAGGTAGCGCAACAAGGCATAATAACCCAAAAACAAATCACCATAATACTTTTGGCCGTGAAAATCTCAAATCATAACCGAATTAACAGGTTTTCTGATAAACTTTTGCAATAATTTATTGATTATGAATAACCGAATATAAATTCAAAACATATTCGGATTTTCGTGAACACGTGTTCCGACATCATGACAATATATTTGCAATTAACTAAAAGTTTATCAGGAAACCTGCTTATTCATTTGCATGGCCTTCAATGCCGTTTTTTAACCGGAATAAATAACTTCTTAACAAGAATTGAAGAGATTCTTTACGAATTATTCTTGATAAATATAGTCACTTTTCTCCGTCTGATATTTAAATAACCCTGACACTATGTGGATACCTTATCTGGTCACTATATAGATATCCTATCATTAATTAATTTTGAAAAGGGATATACTCATTTTGATTGTTTAAAGAAGGGTTTCTTTTTCTTTCTAGGAGAGCCTAACCTTAGGCATTTTATGTAAAATTTATGCAATGCAATGAAGACCACCATGGCACTGCTACAATCCAATATACATGATAACATTTGATGATAACAAAACATCATTTATTAATTGTTAATCACAACCCATTTCAAGAGATCCGCCGGGTTATATTAGGTTAGTAAATTTGTCATTTTTGAGCTCTTAATTTACCGGCGGATTTTTCTGGTTAGCCCCTCTCAAAAATAATGTAATCGTTGGATTCTTCAATAGGGGACGAAATGTTTACAGATTAACACTTGTTATAGGAGTCCGATTCGAGCCGCGGTCAACAGTGGTTGTGTGTATTGCTTAGTGCCGTTCGCCCGTTCCTGCGCCGCATACAGATAAGAGTTTATTGTTACATCTTATTTAATTTTGATTATCGTATACCTATTTGTTTGCATTCCTGCTTACGGCTAATCCGTTTTTGTTTGTACAGTCAATGAAATAGACTGCGTATTATTTTTTCAGTTTAATTTTTAAAAGTTAAGTTTTTTTTATAATGGAGGAAGACGAGGATAGACCTCCGGACCCAGGGTCGATATTGGATTTTTCTGATTCGGAATCTAATACGAGCCAGGTTTCTGTTACGCTCCCATCTCGTAAACGACGACCATCGCGTAGCCTTCACATTCCATCGAAAGTTAAATCTATGCCGCCGATTCAACAAACCTCGACCTCTAACGACCTTAACACCAATAGTAACATCCAGCCAAGTACTTTAACTAGCGATAATGCAAAAAGTACTGACTTACTTTATCCTGCTTCAGCTTCCGGTCCATTTATCGTTAGTGTTCAGAGAGCTGAACAGGGAAAACTTATTCATCCTATAGATTTTGGAAAATTCGTATTTGACTCAAAAAATAATAACCTTGGTATTGTTAACGGTTCAATTAAACCGGAAGGGCGATATAAATTATCTATCGAGTTCAACACTGCCACTTCCGCAAATGGATTTGTAAAAAAATTGACTCGCTCTCAAATCATAAATATAAATCGTTCATCCCTACATTTAACCTTTCGAGAATGGGTCTCGTGCGAGGAATTCCCGCGGAGATCCCAGAGGCTGAAATTGTTGATGATTTGAATAATTCCCACGGAACCCCGAAAGTATTAAAAGCACGTCGACTGAACTACAAGGATTCTACTGATGGAAACACGATCTGGAAACCTTCCCAGTCTGTTGTTGTTACATTTAAGGGACAATCCCTACCGGCTCGTGTGTTAATTTATTATACCTCGCTTCCCGTCGCAGTTTATAAATTTCCAACAGTTCAATGTTTCAATTGCTGCCGGTTCGGACATTCGAAATCCGTATGCCGCTCCCCCCCACGTTGTTACTATTGCGGAGAAGGTCACCCATTTGATCAATGTCCGAAATCTTCCAATGATCCCATTTGCATTAACTGTTCGGGTGCACATACCGCGGTCAGTCTAGCCTGTCCGGAATTAACAAGACAGAAGAACATTAAACATAAAATGGCTACTGACAACATTTCGTACTTTCAGGCCTCAAAGTTAATCTCTCCTGCGAAAAAATCATTCGCAGAGATGACATCGTCCTCAGCTCCTTTCCAAACAACCACCTTTTTAAATTCAACGTCATCTTCTCACAGAGAAACCATTCTCAAGCCAGTCAAACCCAACCCAAAATATACACCTTACCTTGATAAAAAACAATTGAATAATATTTTGGCCAGCCCGAATGGGAATGCAAAATCCCAGACGCCCAATGGGTGTGCCATTAATGGTAATACTTCCCCTCCTGCTCTCGCCGAAATAATGAATAATATTTCTTTTATACAAACTTTAATTACCCTTTTAATTTCTATCCTTACAAACAATAATACTGTACCGTCCAACGCTGCCGATTACATTAAATCTTTATTATCTTGCCTCCCCAATGGCTTCGAAACTGAACAAAGTTCTTCAGTGGAACAGTAGAAGCCTCTTCGCTAACAAATCTGACCTAATTCAATTACTCGATGAACACGACGTTTCAGTAGCCGCCATTTCTGAAACGTGGTTAAAACCCTCCTTTCACTTAAGAATTCCAGGTTATTATTGTCTCAGACACGACAGACCAGATGGTAAAGGCGGCACGGCTCTGATAATCCATAATTCTATCCCGTTTAAACAAATTAATATTCATACTCCCTCCGACGATATCCAGATAATAGCAGCTGTCTTATCTGATATCACAATATTGTCAATATATATTCCTCCCTCTTCGACTTTTATTGAAAATGAATGGGCACCAATCTTAAACCAGATTTGTTCCCCTTATATGATCCTTGGAGATTTTAATGCACATTCCCCTTCTTGGGGTAGCGAAATAACAAATCGTTCTGGCCGCAATCTTTTAGATTTCATTGATACCCATAACTTATGTTTTTTAAATGACGGATCTCCAACCAGATTCACCCCCCCTCATCAACGGAAAAGTGCTGTTGATATATCTCTTTGTTCGTATTCGTTAGCATCTAAATGCTCTTGGGACATCCTAAACGATCCCCTCTCTAGTGATCATTTCCCAATTATAATCCGCTTCCACCATCAATTTAACACTTATTCCCCCCCAGTTAAAAATAATCTCAAATTTAGAACGAAAGATGCGAATTGGAGCACTTTCTCTTCTGAACTAGATAACCTTATTAACTTAACAAAATCGTCCCCGGGAGACATCAGAATGCAATGTGAGACGTTTCCTTCTATGGTTATAAATGCAGCAGAAAAATCCATCCCGAAACGCAATGCGAACATTAAAATAAAACACTCTACTCCGTGGTGGGACGAGGAATGCACTCGCTCCGTCAACTCTCGAAAAAAAGCAATTTCCTCTTTTCGTAAGTGTATGACACTAGAAAATTTTTTATCAGTTAAAAAAGCCCAAGCAGAAACCAAACGAATTTTGAAAAATAAGAAGCGCGCTGGATGGCGGAAGTTCTGTGAGAACCTGTCTCCGGAAACTCCCCAGTCTTCAGTTTGGTCTAGCTTCAAAAAATTCCGATCATCGTATTCTCCGCCGAGAATCAAAACATATATCAGAAGAAATTCTTATAGGATTTGCGGATAAAATAGCCCCCCCATCAGTTGCCGGATGTGAAGAAATGCCTTCTATTAAGCCGTATCCATCTCACTCTAACTGGCTAGATGCTGCTTTCTCCATTGATGAGATGAAACGAGTGATAAGAGCCCTTTCTGACTCTGCTCCGGGTCCCGATGGAATATTTTATAGTTTCATTAAATCATTTTCTGATATGGCGGTTGAATATTTCTTATCTCTTATTAATAATATGTTTGAAACAGGACTAATCCCGGATGATTGGAAAACTCAAAAAATCATTCCCATTTTAAAACCTGGAAAAAATCCATCTGAAATTTCGTCTTATCGGCCTATTGGTCTTTCATCATGTTTGATGAAAGTAGCGGAGCGTTTGATAAAAAACAGACTGGAGTGGTTTGTTGAAAGTCAAGATATTATCTCACCAAATCAGTATGGTTTTCGGAAAAAGAAATCTACAATGGATAATTTAAGTTTGTTCACAACTGATATCCGAGTTTCTCAATCCCTAAATTCTTATACATTGGCCACATTCCTTGACCTTTCATCAGCTTACGATGATGTTTTACTGAATGTTTTGAAAGAAAAACTAATTAAAAAACAAATCCCCCCGAAATTAGTCCAATTCATTATTAATTTGCTCACAGATAGGTCCATTATTATTGAGTCTTCCTCTAAATGCTTAAGGCGCAAACTATGGAGAGGTTAACCCTAGTTAGTTAGTTTTTTTTAACCCCAGGGTTCTGTTATCAGTCCTCTGTTGTTTAATATTTATATAAGCGACCTAGACTCAGTAATTCCTTTTTCTATCAAGCGACTTTACTTTGCGGATGATATCCTTATATATTTGTTACATAAAAATATTATTCTTGCAGCTAAGGAAATGAATTTGGCTTTACAATATATTAAAAGCTGGTTGTCAATAAATGGGATGAATCTGGCGGCATCTAAAACAAGGGTCGTGGCTTTCACGCGCAAAAGAAAAATTCCCCACTTCTCAATCTCTTTTGATAATGTGCCTCTACAAACCGCTACTCAAATCAAATTCCTTGGTCTTCTTTTGAATCATAAATTGTCCTGGCTTCCACACATTCAGATAATTTCTACAAAGTGTGAAAAGGGACTTAATATGATGCGAGCAGTTTCCAGAGTGTGGTGGGGATCTCATCCTACCACTCTTAAATTAATGTATAATTCCCTAGTTCGGAGCCACTTGGATTATGGCACATTTCTTTTTGACCCCCTCCCTAAATATTTAGATAAGAAAATGGAAAGAATTCAATCAAAAGCCCTCAGAATGATTATTGGAGCTATGAAGTCTTCTCCAATTAATGCGCTTCAGGTGGAATGTGGGGAGCCTCCATTATATTTCAGAAGGCAATTCCTTGCCAATAAATATATTTTCAAGGCTTTATCGTTATCACATCATCCTATTAAACAAAGTCTTAATCGGTTAAGTGTTAATTTGAATTCTAACAAAAGATTGAGAGAAAAAAACTGTTTTCCTCTCCTAATTAAAAGTTTTCATCTCTATAATTCTCTGTCATCTTCCCTCCAATATCTTTAAGAAGTTCCCAATCTCCCTATATACAATATTCCATTTAAGGCAGTCACTTTTATGCCGAACGCAATATTTAAGGAAGAATATTTTATCTTCCCCAAATAAATTTCAAAATGTGGATGACTGTTTTAAAAGCATTGTGGCTTCAAAATTCCCTGGATTTTCCATCCTTTACACAGATGGTTCCAATTGAAAATAAAAGATGTGGAGCATCGATATATAGTCCAGAAGTCAACATCAATCTCACTTATAAATTACCGAAAGAAGTGTCCATATTTACAGCTGAATGCTTTGCAATTGAACAAGCGCTAAATCAAATCCAGGTTCTCAACATTCATCGAGCCTTACTATGTACTGATTCGCTAAGTGCTCTAACTAAAAATATGTCAAATATTCTATGTTATCCGGAAGACAGTATTATATGTAAAATAAAAAATCTTCTCAATTCTCTAAGTGAATCTGGGTTTGAGACGATATTGGCCTGGGTCCCTGTCCATTTGGGTATCGAGGGTAATGAGATGGCCGATTTTCTCGCCAAATCTGGTTCAGATTCCGGAACTATCCCACTAAATTTTGGAATTCCTATCTCCGATGTCTTCCCGATTCTTAAATCCAACATAACTCGTGCCTGGGAAGAAAATTGGGCAGTCTCCAAAATAAGAACTGGATCTTTCTATGCTGGAATTCAAAACCATATCCCTGCTAAGCCATGGTTTCACGGTAAAAAACTGTCAAAACGATTCATTTCATGTATTTCGAGAATGAGAATTGGTCACTGTTCAATTGCATCTCACTTGGCTAGAATTAGAGTTTTGGATGATCCGGTCTGCCAGTGCGGTGTGGAAGAGGAAACCCTCGACCACGTTTTCTTTAACTGTAAAAACCATTCATCTTTCAAGAACATATACCACCGGCTTATTAAAATCACACACCAGTCCCCCCTTAACATTTCATACCTTTTATCTCTTAACAATTCTCGTGTTCATACAGCTTTATGTAAGTTTATTAACCTGAATGAATTCAACATTTAATTTGTTTTAGTGATCTAAATGAGTCCAATATTTAATTTTTTTTATTATTCTCCCAATAAATTAACCGAATTTTTTTATCCACTTTAACTGTTACCGGCACAAAGCACTCTTTTCAGGGTGAAATGCCTAAAACCAAAAAAAAAAAAAAAACACTTGTTATCTTGGTATCTCATTACATCAATATATATTTTAATAACCTGTCTTACCGAGATGACCTAATTATGACAATTAGTATTTTGATAGTGCATTTGAGATAATCGTTAGAAACGTCTCCTGTGATGGCGACATTTCATTGAAATGACCTGTTAATGATCCCATGACGCTTGATCAGTTGGCAGTTGGGCCTTAGTCCGATATTTGGCCTCCCGGACAGTTAATCCCAAGAGGATTTTTTCTGGAGATCATCCTCATTGGTAAAAGAGCATATATGGCAGTGCCGTATAACAAAAGTCGATATCCTTGTACAAATATTTTTGCTAACAATTATTCCGTGTACCCGAAGAAGCAAGCAGTGAGGATATAACGTCGAATAACAAAAGATGACATACTTATATTATATGCAATCGCCTTTGGGAAAATTCGCTATACCTATTTATATGTAATATAACTTTGTCCCTGAGAGGGTGTGCAGAAAGAATGTACGTCCATTTCACGTCTATATACACCACTTTCCACATCTACAAACTCACTTACACATACACACACTCTTCACACTACATATGTTTCCCGGTAATGATTCAAAGTGCCTATCACAAATAAGAAATTACAAGGAAACATGTTTCAATAATATAAATAAAATTAAATTAAAAAAAATTACAAATTTTATAGTTAGAAAAAATATTTGTATGATGGACGCCTGCGGGTATGTCGATTTTTGTTATATGGCCCTTTATTCACTATGCATACCCCTTCCGCGACAATTAGTTTTATTTTATTTATGTAGCCATCCCTAAGCCGACTGCATTATATATAAGTATGTCGTCATTGGTTATTCCCCCTTATATTTTCACTGCATACTCCACTCGAGACCACTTTCGGGGGGCTGACTGTCGGGGGATCAAGAGTCGGGTTACCCTAAACAAAAGTGTGAAAAAACGTAAACATTAGTTCCATTTAAATATAAGAGATGACAGCACTTTTGCAGCTAGCTCGTGGAGCGAGTGTGTACGGTAGACGTTAGCAAAATAGTAAAATAGAATAATAATAACAATACTAGTAAAATGATTGAAAGAAGATACTGATATTTTGATACTATATAAATACTTTCCCAAATCTCTTATTGAGTCATATTTATAAATAACCTTTATCTTAATCTGAAGCGTTACATTGTCAATTTATTTTAATCCGACCAAGATATCAAACCAGGAAAACAAATACTTTAGCGTAAATACAGATTGCCAAATTAAATGGACCAACCAAATAGAAAAAAAACAGTAAATTAAGTTAAGCATTAACATTGGCGCGGTGTACAAAAAAACGAACAATAACTTTCAAGAATTCCAAGATAAGCTAATCAAACACTTAAAAAACGCACAAAAGTTCAATAATACTTGGGGACTTTAATATCAACTTTCTGGATCTCACAAACACACATACTTGTAAATACACAGAAATGTTAAAATCAAACAATGTCACTACAATTAACGAAGTTAACAAACTACATGCCACACGTATCATAGAAAACACCAACACCATTTTAGACCACGTACTCTCAGACGTAAACTTATCGTACACCATGACAAACTGTGACACTTCAATATCTGATCACAACTTACTGATTCTTGACATACTTCACTCACATTAAAAAAAATCCGTACGGTTATCCCAATATATATATATAGATGGCTCAAAAACTAAAACATCTAACTACAGGGCCATCTCAGTCCTACGGATTTTATAAAAAATATACGAAAGTGTAATATACGACTTTAACGATAACAACTTTCTAAAATAAAAACATTTTTACATTCTATTCAATACTAGAACACTCTTTTTGCAACTTATTTCCTTATAAATAAACTTAGAACCAGCATAGATAAGAAAAAGTATATGTCATAGCAATTCTCGTAGACCTCCAAAAAGCTTTCGATACCGTGAGTTGATATTCTGAATAAAAAGTTAGAAAAAACAGGCGTAACCGGTTCTGCTCTCAAACTTGTCAAATCGTAATTAATGAATGAAAACAACATTTGAGCATAAAAGATAAAAACAGTTAACTCGAAAGCATAAACTGTGGTGATGTTATAGAAAAGTCAATAGATTTTTTTGTTGTTTGTTTTTGGGGTGTTATGCCGTGTTGCGCTAACTCCTTCTTTAGCCGACGTTTCGGACAGCGTTGCAGTGTCCATCATCAGGGCAGATCCGGTAGATCCGAAGATGTGTGAATTTTGGTTGTCGAGTTTGTGCTTATTTATTTGTGGCCTGGGCCCATCCAAGTGCGAAATGCCAACGGAAGTGGCGACATCTTGTGGCGAATTCTGAAAGCTCAGTATTTATGTTAGCCTGGGTCCCGTCCAAGTGCGAAATGCCAACGGAAGTGGCGCCATCTTGTGGCGAATTCTAGAATTAGAAAACCGATTGACAGCGATTAGAGTAGATGTACCCAGTATCAAGGTATAAATGCAATGGTTTTATATTGTGTTATTATATGGTATTGGAGTATACTTAGACATGTTATTTGCGTTTAGCTTTGGTGTAGCCGTCAATTACCGGATACCAAGAGCTGTTGAGCTTAGCTCCGTCGTCTCTATTGATATTAAATGGATTTTTGTAGATTTCAATTGCCTCCATAATCAGGCGTGATCTATAAGTTTTGGGTCTTCCCAGGACCTCGGGAGCAAATCCAAAGTAATGGCCGGTTTCAATTAAGTGTTCGGCGATTGCCGATTTATCAGGGTGGCCAAGTTTACAAGCACGAAAATGTTCTGCTATCCTTTTGGTAATCGTCCGCTCTGTCTGGCCTATATAAACCTTGTCACAACCAGAGCAGCTGAGTTTGTACACTCCATCTGCTTCCAGAGGAAACTTAGTCTTTGCAGACCTCAGTAGGTCTTGGATTTTGGTGGTGGTTCCGAAGACAGTTTTGATGTTTTCTTTTCTCAACAGCCTGGCAATTCTGTCTGTCACATTGTGAACGAAAGGCAGGAAAGCACAGCCTTTTGAGTCTTGTTCAACTCTGTCTTCGTTTGTTGTAGATTTGGCTCTTAAAATTTGCCTTGTCTGACTTGCCGGGTAACCGTTGCGCTCCAGTGCATCGGTCAGTTTTATAAGTTCTGCTCCAAGTTTTGTTTCTTCACATATTCTGGTCGCTCGGGTCACCAACGTATGGATAAGTCCTCTCTTCTGCGCTGGGTGGTGATGCGAATCAGCGTGTAAGTATCGATTCGTATGAGTTGGTTTCCTATATACGGTATGTCCTAGGCTACCATCGTGTTTTCGCATCACCTCCACATCTAGAAAAGGCAGGATTTTATCTTGGTTTTCCAGCTCCATTGTGAACTTAATTTTACTGTGGAGAGAATTAAGATGGTCCAGGAATTCGTTAAGTTTCTCCGTTCCATGAGGCCAAATGGCGAAGACATCATCGACGTAGCGCCACCATACTTTAGGGACAGCTGAAGCTGTATCAAGTGCCGCTTCCTCAAACTTCTCCATAAAGAAGTTGGCTATTACTGGCGATAACGGACTGCCCATTGCAACTCCCTCCACTTGCTCAAAAAGTTCACCCTGAAACGCAAAGTATCCCGTTTTGAGGCAGTGTTCAAAAAGTTTGCAGATGTCTTCCTCATATATCTCACTGAGCATTGTCATTGAGTCTTCTAGAGGCACATTTGTGAAAAGAGACACGACGTCAAAGCTGACCAAAATATCTCCTTCCTCAGTCTTAACCTGCTTAAGTTTACTGATCAGATCTGTTGAATCCTTAATCCACGATTCGGTTTTTCCAGTTTGCATCTGCAGTAATCTCGAGAGGTGTTGGGACAGTTTGTATGTAGGTGCACCAATAGCGCTGACAATCGGTCTCATTGGGATTCCCTTTTTGTGTATTTTTGGGAGACCGTACAGGGCAGGAGTTCTAGAGGCCTTTACAAAAAGCTTAGACCAATCCTCTTTTCTGATGCTAGATGCTTTGACTAGTTCCCTTGTCTTTAAGTCAATCTTGTTAGTAGGATTGTTTTTGATCTTCTTGTAGGTACCGGAATCGCACAAGAGGTCTTCCATCTTCTTTATGTAGTCTACCGTATTAATCACGACAGTGGCATTTCCTTTGTCGGCTGGCAGAACCAAGATTTCCTCATTGGTGCGCAATTGTTTTAGGGCCGCAAACTCTCCTTTTGTGATGTTTGGGCGGGGTATTTCAGCCCTTTTCAAAATATGGCTAGTCTCTTGTCGTATATAAATAAATAAGCACAAACTCGACAACCAAAATTCACACATCTTCGGATCTACCGGATCTGCCCTGATGATGGACACTGCAACGCTGTCCGAAACGTCGGCTAAAGAAGGAGTTAGCGCAACACGGCATAACACCCCAAAAACAAACAACAAAAATGCTTTTGGCCGTGAGAATCTAAAAACTTATAAGTCAATAGATGTCTGCCGGCATACGGGCGCGATTGGAATTTTACCTCCGGCATTCCTAGGGTTAATTTAATCCTTTCATATAAAATCGCACATTCGGGGTAGATATTACTTTTACTTTTTATGATAAAAATTATTCAGTTTAGTTCAATTTAGATACAAAAATACGTTTTGTATTGAAAAGGACGTGCAGCCGCTCTGCGTAATACTGGCGTAATACTGGCGTAGTACTGGCGTAGTACAGGCGCAGTATTAGCGTAGTAGTGGCGTAGTTCTGGTATAATAATATGGTACATACAACAAATAGGCACATGTTACTTGAGCTATGGAGTCAATAGGGAGGTTGTAGTGTGAACTCGTAGTTTTGGAAGCGCAATCTTTATCAGAGCACTTAAAAATAGCAGTGTTGTTCTTAAATTTCCTCTCCTGAAATTTAGCAAAATTCAAAGTCTGTTTGGCGCATCAGCCTTGGCCGTCACGAGCGTGGATTGCCCTTAATGTGATACTCCTTCATGCAATCGAATTTTGGTACCAGCCTTCATCATTTCTCTCCACTTCCTTCAACCTCCCAATAAAATAAGGTTTTATCTGGAAAATGACGCGTTGATATGAACTGGTTTGAGGCAGATGCAGCTGAAATTTATATGTAAAAGTCGGGTGATATCGGTACCTATCAAGATATCTTAATAATTTTATTTATGACCTGCCTAGCTGATAAAAATAATTGTGATAAAAAGTATTATATTTATTATATTATAATATATTTGTGACGATAATTAGTTTCTGATAGGGGGAAACAAGTCAGTATTTGCGGGTTTGACCTATATTTACATATATAAATGTATCCTGACTTTATTTCAATGTACAATTTGGTGCAGGTTTGGGTAACCATTTATTGGATAACTAACACCTCTGCCATAGGTCACCCCAGATGGTTTCGCTACGTTTAGTGATTTAGCAGGGGTTCCCGGGTGCATCGGGTGAGGTGTGTTCAGCTGGTTTGGGGAGACTGTTAAATTCTCCAACTGTCTCTGGAGCCATCGCCTTGCGCCGCAGTGGGAGGGATATATTCATATGTCCGTCACTCCTGGACACACAGATTCCTAGATTCCTACCCAAGCCTCATACCTCTTCCCTTCCCAGAACTTCCTCCACCCAGCAAAAAATGACATAAGCCCTGAGGAAAATTATTTTCGGATCTTATCATGTCTTATAGAGTAAAATACCTTCGGTTTGACTGCATAGTACGTAGGAATACAACATGTAACAATTTATTACTTTTTTTTCTTTTTCCGATAAGCGTTCCTCAAAAAAAACCAAGTTCCGATACCTGGGATATTTATTCCGAGAAAAAAGGGAGTGAAATCGTGTAGGATTTGAAGTTTACAAAATTTTGAATAGCGGTATCTCAGATACTATTAGATCAACAGATACAGTAATCATTACTACTTGCAGAAAATTTGGTCCTCTCTTAAAAATTATGGAGAGCTCTTGGCTGAAAAATTAATCTTTCGGGGTGGTTGACAACACTGAAGAAAGGTCGAAAATATCGCTGTTTTCCGGAATTTTGGCAAAGATCTTAAGATCTGACGAGGTCGAAAACCAGGATTTATCATTATGCCTTCATTATTATACAATACAACATCAAAAAAATCATAACCAACCCATTTTATATAAGTTAACTCCCCATGATAAATTTACTGTATTGAAATTGAGGTTTAAAATTTCTTAATGATTTGACAGTGTGAAATAATTTTTCTCATTACAATATGCTTGAAGTTTTTTTTTCCCTCTACCGTTTATTATTTATTTGAAGAGAAAAACCCACCATAAAAATTCGATAAAAAACTGGCAACAAACAATTTGATTAATTGCATGAAAGCTTCTGTTTGCATTATTTTAACAATCACGGAATAATCAAGAAAGCAAACAGAGATCGCGTCATATTTTCCTGGCGTATTATTTGAGCTTTGGGAGACGCCTCTTCTGTCTGCCTCCCTTCCACACATTACCCGTGATTACATTTTGCTCACATTTCCGCCGGCTTTTCAGTCTTTCCTCTTTTCAAACATGACGAGAGACTTTCCAAGGATTTTCCGGCATAGTTCCCGTACCCCGGAGCGATTCAATTCACTGGCAGTCGGGCTCAAGTAAATACGTCTGGAATGAATTAACATCTGCCTACCCCAACATTTGACACATGCATAGATGCTGACTCAATTCATGACTGATTTAATTAAGAACGGGAGCCACGGTACCAGCTCAATATTTCAGCTTTCTGTACGGCTTCCCGATACGGTTCCCCTGCTACGGCTCCCCGATACGGCTCCCAGCTCCCACAACGTATGAATGATCTAATGACTCTTGGTACCGGTAAGCCGTCTCTCTAACCACGAGAAAAATAAAATGCTAGGAAGTAAGTAGGTGGCGCTATTTTTCTACAATATTTCTTGATAAAAAAGGGTAACCGTTCAATAGAGCCGTGGTACGGTTTAGCAGGAGTCGTGCCAATACGGGTCATCAAAAAGAACTAGCTCAATAGCGCGGCCCGCTTATGAATGACTCATCACTAGACAGCACGCAAAGTTTAGATGTTCTCCGTCCTTACTTCCATCCCCACCAATCTGCTCCCTGGACACTTGTTCAATCTGGTTTGGTTTTTCTCGCCACAGGCGCATCCTACATGCGGAGAGAGACTGAAGCTGAACAGTCTTCCCATGTCTGGTTAACATTTGACAGCTTGAGGTAGGCCCCTTCCATCCTGGCTTTAACTGAAGGAAAGAAGGAGTGAGTCCATTCCCCCCTTATCGACCTATCCTTTCTACTCTGCCATTGCTCAAGACTTTTCACACGCATGTGAGAGTCACCCAATTTTTTTCACAGAGAGTTCTGTTGTACAAAGTAGTTCAATAATTTTATAAAATAACCAGACAGTAAAGGTATAAAAGCCAGTTTAAAAAACTGTTTGTACCTGTTAAATATAAATATAAAGTTATAAAAAATTACATTTTTACCTTACTGATCAAAATGAACTGGAAGAAGACAGCAGGAGACATCCAAAACTATCGAGAGGTTGTTTTTACGTAGGGTTTTACTATCGTCACACCTTATTATTATTACTAAGAATTATACTTCGCTTCAAGTTATCACCATAAATTTTTTTTTTTAAGTTTTCAGAAATGAAAAAAAATACATTTAAAATAATATTTTGTTTTTTTCCGTTTTCAGTTTGCGGCTACCTTGAAATTTGGTTAGTCTCGTTTCATTCGAGTTGACATTTTTGATGCTAGTGCCAACGTTAAAAAACTATATAAAATAGTGCCATAACATACTAATATATGGATATTTCTCAGGGAGGTACTAGAGTAGCGGAATTCTTACTTATTACTTTTATGTTTTTTTAAACTAGCCTAAAAATCTATGATGCATTTATTATTTATACAAAATTGTTTTTTAGGTTAGGTTAGGTTAGGTTAAGCCCAATCAACAGAAACAATGTTATATTAAATACAATACTAAAAAAAATTCTTTCCGTTCCCGGTAATTTTAATATTTTTTCTTACATAGCAGCGAAATGTTATTTTTATTTATTTATTTATTCACGCCATAAAGGTTTTTGCATGTAAACACTGTTATAGGTACCTAAGTTGTCGATAACAAAATTAACTGAGGATGAAAAATATAAGCAGGTACAATACATTTTTTTCACAGAGAGTTCTGTTGTACAAAGTAGTTCAATAATTTTATATAATAACAAGAGTCCAAAATAAGTACTTAGGGTAGGTACTATGGAAAGTACATGGTTTTCCAATAAGAGATGTTATTTTGATATTCAATCGTAAAAGATCAATGGTTTTGTTGCTTGTGTGGCAGGTAGCGCCGTCTTGTTGAAAGTAAACGCTGTCCAGATCAATACCATCCAATTCCGGCCATAAAAATCATTAATCATCTCTCGATAGCGCAATCCATTCACCGTAACTGTTGCTCTAGCCCCATTTTCGAAAAAGTAAGGTCCAATGACTCCGCCGGACCATAAACCGCACCAAACAGTCACAGGTTGAGGATAGAGAGGCTTTTCAACAATAACTCTTGGGTTTTCCGAGCCCCACATGCGACAATTTTGCTTGTTGACGAAGCCACCGAGGTGGAAATTGGCCTCATCACTCAAGATGATTTACATTTGATTCACTCAAGTGAATTTTAATAATTTCAATGCGTTGTTGAAGCGTGTATCGTTCCATTTTTATTAATGGCGTAGTTTCTACTTATCAAATGTCAGCTATCTAAAATGACAGCTTCAAAAGTAACATCTACCGAAATAGCGGGCTATTCAAAATACCACCTCTTTTTGGAAAACCCTGTAGTTACAGAGCAATATGTAGTAACTTTGTTGATATTAATAAAAAATAAACAGTTTGTTGTAAAGCATGTTTGTATTTAGCAAACCTTTATTACGCCAGATTGGGCGTTTTACAGAACATAGTTAAATTAATACAGCGATAATAGGTTATTTTTTGGTAATTAGAAAGTGACATGATAGTAAAAAATTGCCGATTTTACCGTATAAGGGATACCAAAGATAATGTCATTATGACTTGCCAATTTTTAATTTAATTAAAAATTTGAAACGCAATATGTGTTTTTTCTTTTCTTTATTTATATATTCAATATACTTCTGATACTAAAATATCCAGTCAAATATTCAGTCCTGTAGAAAATTCCTTAGTAGACGGTGAGACAAGTTTTCCTTGGGAGAGTTTGCCAAGAAACATTAACTTGGGCTCCGCAAAAACGCCACACTAACTGAATTGATCTTAGAAATATGTTAATTGTTTGGAATAGAGGTGACTTTGCATAATAATTTAGAGTTGGGACTTCTAAATAATTGTTTCACTTGGCAGCCGACTACCGCAAAATAGGAAACGTATAAAGATTGAGTTTACCAATGGGCTGAAATGTTTTTTATATGATCACGAAGCCAGTGGGACAATTGCACCCTTTGTCTAATTGTCTGATTGGTGAGAGTAAAGGAGAATCTATAATTTTTTTAAATAATTTGACCTAAAATTATCCATACATATTCAAATTTTTATGGTTAAAATATCATGTCTCTAATTTAACTTAAAACCTATGATATTTCTTAAATCATGAATTTCATCAAAACCTTGTTCAGTTATTTGGTAATTTCATGGTATATGTTTTGTGCAATTTGTCATTTCTATATTCAGGTGAATGTAGTTTGTAGGTATCATTATCTTCTGTAATTTCTTTGGTTTCTCGGTCTCAGTTTCAAGTCTATAATAATAAACGGACTTCAATCTAAAAAGCACTGGCGTCAGGTAGGAATGTTTGTTCTACCGGCATTTCAATGGAATATGCTCCGAAGGACCATCGTATGGGTCAATTCAACCGTGCGTAGTTGGATTGCGGACTTTCTCAAAGGAAGAACAAATCAAACCGTAGTTGAAGGCTCTTCTTCCTCTCCACACCAAATCAATGCGCGGGTGCCACAAGGATCTCTGCTGTCGGTGACTCTGTTTTTGTTGCACATCAACGATCTCGTTGAATATGCATCAATTCATTGCTACGCTGACGACAGCACCGTTCACGAAAGTTATATTTTTGACAAGCCCCCTTCCACTCTTGATGTCCGTACAGCTCGATAAGTTTTGAGACAAAAAGTTGAGCACCACCTCGAGGGTTGGTCAGTTTTAACGTCTTAAAAACCCAAGCGTGTCTGATTTCGGCAAAGAGGGAGATCGATGACTGTTTGGTGCAATTTGATGGAAGCACCCTCCCCAATAAATACTCCATTGAAATGATTGGAGTAAATATATCAGACCGGCTCAATATCGGGGCTCTATAAAAGCCCGAGTAAATCTGGCTTCTATGAAACTGGGCGTCTTGTATAGGGCTAGCATATTCTTCAATAATAACCAGAGTGGAAGATACTACCAGTATCGCCCTGGTGTAAGACCACCATTCAGAATTGAAACGTTGCTCCAAATGGCTTTAGCCGTGTTTAGTGACTAGATCTGAATAGCCAGGTACTTCCCCACCTTCCTCTTTCCCTTCCCCACTTACCTTCAGCCTCACAACATCCCCCAATTGGGGATGCCATAGTCTCACTGGCTCCAGACGGGAGCAGTTGGGACTCTTGTGAGGTATTCACTATAAAAAAAATAAATAAAAAAAAGCCGCTAACCCCATACAAATCTCAAGTACGCCCAACAATTGAATTTGGGAGCCACCTCTGGGCTGGAGCCACAAAATACTTGATAAACCTACTTGAGAAGTCACGTGCGGTCGCTTCGTTTCTTTCCCATAATTCGTGCCTCGGCTCGCAAATATATACACAGATTTATTCTAAAATCTGAAAGTGTCTCTTTTTTACTTTCATGAACAGTAATTTTATTTTGAAATACGTTCAAAACGTTCAATTTATCTGGAATCGAACATAATACAAAATATTTCTTGCGCCACCATTATTTTGACAGTTCACTAAGAGAAATAGGTTGCAAAATGTCAGAGGCTTAAAGGGTTAAATAGTTGATTTGTGTTTCCAGAGCGCGGCATGTTCCTGGGCGCGCCGTGCGAGTTCACGTGCAACTCCAAGCTACACCATGTGTTTTGCGACCCCATCACCGGTCACTGTGAGTGCGAGAAAAAGTACCCTGTCCGTCTGGGGGCCAACAAGGGATGTGCCAAACGTAAGTAAAATTTACATGTTCTTAGTTACCGTGAGTATTCGTTGCGTTACTATACCGTATTACACTTGCTCCTTCTCTAGCCAACGTTTCGGACATCATTACAGTATCCAGGGCAAGGCAGGTTCAAGGCAAATGAGTTTTTTATTCTAATCATTGGTTAAATTAATGTGGATTTCGGAGTTTAGTTTAGGTGTTGCCGTCAAGCACGGAATACCAAGAACTACCAAGCTTAGTCCCAACGTATTACGTAACAAAAGTGAAAAGAGATGACTAGGCTGACGATGTGAAGAGAACTGCAGGCTCCGAAAGAATGAGAGTCGCCAAGAATCTGCAAATTTGGAAAAAGTCAAATCGAGTTTTGACGTTAAATAATTTCGGCACTATCGCGTTTAATTCTACCTTGGAACTACGGTAAGCAATTTCTAAGTAAATTTGAAGACGAGGAAATCATAAAAATTTTGAAATGACACCAACACAACCTACATTCGACAAACATGAAGATGTTCAAATCAATAACAATAGCCAACAAACATGAAGATGTTCAAATCAATAACAGTATTCAACAAACATTAGGATGTTCAAATCAATAACAATAGTCAACAAACATGAAGATAAGAGAGAAAATCAACATTTAACACCAACATAACAAATTACAGTCCTTAGTGAAGAGGACCGTAAATAAATTACTATTCTTTCGGCCTTACTAATGAAGGTGGTGTAAATTTCATACACTTGATGAACAACTGTGTTCGTGAAATTATTACAAATAACTAAAATTTTCTAAACTTGTAAACAACAGCCATAAAAAGTTGTGTAACTACAGTGGAAGAGGGTAGGATACGTAGTATAAACATGAAATTTTTCATCGAATTTTGGGATATTTCGAAGGTAGGTATATTAAATGTTTTGTTTTATATATTATTGTCGTAAACACAAATACCATTTTTAGAAACTAGATAAACTTATCTTTTGTATTTTAATATTTGAAATAAACTTTAATATTTATAGATAAGAATGTTTTAATTTTTAACACGAAAAAAGTTTAAAAAAAAACACATCTATTTTTATTTCGAACGTCGAAAAATTGTAGGGAATACGAAATTTTGAAAACGCATTCCGTTTATTTAGGGAATCTGCAAGAAAACTGTCACCTAACTTTATTATTTTTTTTAAATATATTATAATAAGGACCGCTCAGTGGCATCGCGTTTGGGTCCCACCCAGTCGTGCGTCTTACGTTCAATTCCAAGGTTGACTAAGTCCTCTATCACGACACAAGCGACATTTTCCGCTTACTGTGGTGTAGTAGAAGATTTTCAAATGTTGTCAGGTTATTTGTAACAAGGGAATGTTTATCAAATTATCTTCATAAAACAATAATAAGAATATCCAACAAAAAAGCATTTTGGATTCATTGTGAACGTTTATTTCTTGGATTTATGTTTACCTTTACACGCAATAGGGGTATATGTTATTAAAAAATATCACTTTATCTTATTGATTTAACGGGAACCTCATGTGTCACTCGTCTAAAACACAATGTTGCCAGCTCTTTCGCAGCCAGTTAAAGACATTTTTTATTAGTAAGAGTTCGAAACAGAAATTGCACAGTCATTATTCAATGTGCCACTAAAACACCGGTTCTGAAGTGTTGTTTTATTAGTAAGGCTGTGTTGTATTGAAATAGTCATTAATAAAAATTTTGAAAATTCTAAATCAAAAAAAAGTTTAGAATTTGGTGAGTTTGAAAAGAAAGTCCGAAAGTTTGAAGTTTAGAATATATAAATCAATTGCGTGTACCTACATAAATCTTGAGTCTTTTTTCTGTGACTGAAATTCCATGGATTCTTTCTTCCACGATTATTCTAGTGCAGACATAAAACTGGCTATTAGAACATTCAAAGTTTTCAAAATTTAAATAAGTGGTTATGCCAGAAAGCTACGAATATAAAACTATTTTTTTAATATAATATGAAGCATACGGAAACAAGTGGAAAATGTAACATTTCTTTCATAGCATAAAATTATTGTCTGAAAACGTAAAACATTTTTTTAAAAGTCATAAATTAATGTTTATCTCCAGAGCAGCCATTTTTGTGCGTACGAAGCACAACACAGATGAATAACGACCTAACGTAGAATATTCTCGTTTCAGCAAAGAGCCTCGGGGAGCAGTGTTTCTACCGGCAGGCCTGCAAGTATATGGACGCCCACGCCTCGTGCATTCAGATCAACCACAACGCCATCTGCCAGTGCGAGTCTGGATTCCACAGCGTCTCCTACTCGAAGCCGGTCAGGAAAGTCTTCTGTACTGAAGGTAAAAAGGATGTTGTACGAGTCAAAACTTTTGGGTATATTCAGTTCGATACCTGTATTCATTCTATAACTGAGATTTATCTACACGGTGGAATGCAGCCACTAACCCTGGCTCTAAACGACTAGCTTTCTTTCACACCTTGAAGGTCACAAGGAAGGGGTATTATGCGCCACCCGCTTTTTAAGACTGTTGTGAGGCTATATCGAGAACTCAGCTATTTAGGAGTCCGTAAGTATCATACATTGATTAATTTATTTATTAATTTAAACTCCCTGATGGGCTTTTACATGATACATATTTTACATAATTTACTGCATAATACAGTGACAACAGAAGGTTTTTATTTTTAAAACCTCAGCAAAAAAATAACAATATTTTTTAGGTTCACAACATATCTACAAGAAAACAACAAATATACGCAATACGATACCTAAAAATGTCATTCAGGAATCTCTTGAACACAGGCAAACTTATATTAAATATGTCGATATTTGAAGTGAATTTGTTTCCAAGTGTGTGAAAGCGAGAAATAGGTGCATGTATGACATTGTATGTGGTAGTTGGTACTGAAGTTATTGTTGCAGAATAATATATTTTGCCTAGTTGCTCGAGTAGGTACTCTGAAATCTATGAGTTGCAGGAGTTCGCAACAGTCTAGTTTGGAGTGAATAATCTTAAATAAAAGAGTTCGGTCATTTATTTTTCTTCTATTTTCTAGGGAATGTATTTTAAGTGTATTTAGTAAGAATGTAAAGTTTATGTGTTGAATAGGTATGTGTGATTTGAAGTAAATAAATCGTAAAAAAATGTGCTGCACACGTTCAATATTTTTTATATGAATTTGGTAGTATGGGGACCACACTATTGAATTGTATTCTAACAAGCTAACAACCTCCAACGAGTCGAAGTCTTTGATGGTTCTGATTATAAATCCCAGTGTCTTCATAACTTTGTTAGTTATTTGTTGTATGTGATTTACAAAATTTAATTGAGTGTCAAACATACTCCAAGGTCCAATTTTTAAATTGTATATTCTTTTATCCTTTCTTACGAAGGCATTACACGTTCCATCTGCACTCATGATCAATTCGGTGCTGAATGTGACAAACGAATTTGAACGTGTATTTATTCTCTAAGCTACAAACGGGTAAAAATATTCAAACGGTAGTATAAAAGAAAAAGTATCAATGGAAGGGAGTGGGACCCTTTGAGACCAGTCGATTAGCATGGCAAAGGTAATGTCAATAAATTAACGATTCAATACATAACGTGGCTCTGGCAAACGGGGTGATGTTGAAAAATTCTCCCCTCTGGAATTAAATCCATTTAAAATATATTACCTTCTGTATAATACCTTCCATCGTGGGGTGGGAAGATTAGATGGCACATGCAGGAAACTCTAGAACTAGGGTACAGAACTGAAGTGCAATGAGGTAAACCTTTCCGTTGGTGAAATATATTTCAATTCAATTTCACGAATTTATTGGATAGTTCACTGTACAGTTGCAAAAAGCTGGTTGTAATGTAAATATATTAATTATTGAATATAATAGTTGTTCCTTTTTGAAAGCTTATTCAAAAATATTTAACCTATTCACAACATAAACCATTACCACATTTCTTTGTTTAATTCAGTTGATTAGTAACTTTTACAATCTCTTGAGAAGAGATCACAAGTTTGCTCCAACCATTGAGGTATATAAATACAGTCTTTATTCATTGAAAAATCCGTGTAAAATGTTGCTCCCATGCGGGAAGTAGGAAGGGGGATGTGGCGGCTGTCGATGTCACCCGAATCCTTTCGACCGCGAACGAACTCAACGAACGGAGGGCCTCCCGCCGCGCCATCGCACGGAACATTTGGGTTTCCGGCGCGCTAACTTAAGGCGCTCCTTGAGTTTTTTTTAACATTAAGAAGCCAATTTACACGACTGCTGATTACGGTAAAACCTTATTTACCGATGAAAGGTTATACCATTGCTTCCCTACATTTTTCACTACGACTTGTACAATATATTAGCGTGCTTGTCGGCATTTTGAAGTTATCGCCGGAGACCAGTGCGCGGCGAGCGCTTGTTATCGACTGAAGCCCGTGGTCAGTGTTGCCAACAGTTATACCAGGTTTCCGCCAGATTCAACCTTTAAATCCACCAGAAAACCACTAAAAAATATAGTACTACACTCACTCTCCGCTAAATTATCCACTAAAAAAAATTTTAATGAAAGAAAACAAGTTTAGAAATTATTAGTTTCCTTTATTATTACAAAAATAATCATTGGTAACCAACATAACATTTGTAGGTAAATCAACATAAAAATTATTCAATTATTATTATTTTTTTTTTAATATTTATTTTGGCAATACTGATTAAAATACATATAAAGTTACATCCGTTACATAACATAGTTACATAAATTTTTAACAAAGAAACAAAAAATTGCCTTTCCTCATCATAAAGAGATAATGCCTTTGTGTTTGGTGAGGGAATTCTAATTCAAATAGTACTCGTAAATTAAAAGATCGTTTAAGTTAGTAATAACGACTATTAATAAGTAAGGTTAAGTAATAAGTAAGGTTAGAAAATCGTATATAAATTTTAAAATAAAAATCATAATATAAATTAAAAAATCATTATAAATTAATGAACCATGTAAGTTTGTAACAAAAACTATTGTAATTGGTGAGTAAATAATATGTAAGAAAGAACGCAAGATTTATATAATAGGTAGTAGACTTAAAGATAAAGAAACTAAGAAATGACTAATTCTAAATTAAGTCGTCTTCTTCAGACGAATCATTTTTGCCTGCACCATAATCGTCGGTTTCAGATTGATATGACCGACGTGATATGTACCAATTTGATTTACAACGGCTACTGGAATTTCATAATCATTGCAGTATTTTCCTTCTAACCTCAAACCACAGCGTACTCTCAATATAGCAGTTAAAAGATTTAACTTCATTCTATTCCTCTGTTTGTTTTTTATTATATTCATACTGCTAAATAGTCTCTCAACATCGGCATTAGAATGAGGCAGTATTAGGAGACTAATCGCAAAAGTTGCTAATTCCTTAAACCTCGACCCTCCTTGAGCATCTTTGAAATTCAAAACTTCGTTCCAAAAATTTTTTGTGTTTTTAGTCTCATTCCATTTCAATAAATGAATTTGACGCCACTGATCATCGACTCTTGCTATATATTCTGCATTTTTATTGAACTGAGCCATTATGTCAATTAGTGGTTCTTTATTGTGATTAAGTGCTTGTTCAACACTTATTCGGGAAATTTTTTTCATCAGTGCCAAATTTTCTGGTAACCTATTTTTTATTTCTTCAATTAGACTGACTATAAACGTTATACACCGATGCCGCATCATTTCTTCCTCTTCCTTTGGTAATCCTTTTTCTTTCATTTCCGTTATTTGTTTTTCAAATCGGAATCCAAGATAACATTTTTGATCCAAGAATGATCGAATATTCTGAGTGAAAATATCAAATTTATTTGTAGGCAACGTAATCTTGCAGACAAGCATATCTATCAGGCCGGTCAACTCTTCACACAATTTGGTGTGGTCCGTATCTTTAGACTCGAACATTTTATTGACTCTGTTTATTTCAATTAATATTGGATATAAAAACGAAATATATGCGTAATTTAACTCGTTCGCGTACATAGAGTGCAATACCTCAGCTGTGTGACACCTTTCATGCACCTTAGCTATGGAAAAATGTGTTTTTAACTCTAGCCATTGCGTGTATATTCTCGATACAGCGGACTCTATTGAAAGCCACCTTGTCTGACATGCTTGAACTATTTTCAACGGTTTCTGTCCATCGTTGATGGTTTTGTATAATTCTTTATAAAGCGATTGTCTGGAAGACGAGCGACTAAACCAATCGTATGTTTCCCTTATTAAGAACTCCAAATTTCTTGGTAAAAAATCTTTTGCAGCAGCAGAAACGGCCAGTTGCAAGGAATGGCACAAGCAACGCACCAATATCAGATGTGGTACCTCTTCTTTCAATTTGGCATAGACTCCGTTATTCACTCCAACCATCACAGAAGCGTTATCTGTACCAATTCCCATTAAATTTTCAAGTCTGAGATCGAATCGTAATAGCGTCTTCTTTATAGCAGAAACAATACCTTCAGCATTACACTCATGCAGTTCAGCGAGGTCTAAATACGTGGAAACAATTTTTTGGTGTAAATTACTGTAATAAATTATAACCAAACCCAAGTATTTATGCACAGCAATATCTGTAGATTCATCAATTAATACGCTAAATGGTTGATCTTTAAAATCTTGTTTTAGGACGTCAGTGAAATGCATTACTAGCACATTTTTTATAACCGAGGTGCATTTAGAACGGTGCAGTTGAACTTTTTCTATATCTTTTTCATGATTGTGATTAATTACCTCTCCTAAATGGTCAACTACACGTATGCTAGTATGCATGGCTGTGAATAATGCAAGTCTGGCTTCTTCCTTTTTTTTACTTCCAATGGGCTTGGGCTTGAACAGGATTTTAGGCTGCGCAATTATAACCTGAAACCATTCACTTATCAAAATTAAGATGTCAAAATAAATAAATAAAAACGAAAATCTGTCTACATAAAAAAAAATTTAAACATACAAAGCGTTAAGTAAATGAGTAGATTAACGCTTTATTCTTTTTTTTGTGTAAAAACTTAAAACTGACCAATAAATAAGCAATTAATAAAAAGCAGTTGTTTACCTTTTTATTTTGTAGATGCTTCTTTGACATCCCATGAGACTTTAAGTCTCCATAGTGACTCCTTAAAGTTGTTCCACAAAATTTACACTTCGCTAGTTGACCCGTGGTACTTTCAATAACTTGTAGCCAATCTTTTAAATGTGGATCTTGAAGCCAAGAATCCCGAAAATGTTGCGTATATTGTGGTTTCGACATAGTTGCGCACTCGTGATGATAAATGATAACACAATAAATCAATAAACTGAGCTGCTCGGAACAGTTCAATAAAAGAGTTGACTGAAAAATGTTTTACGGGAATCCCCATGTACAAATACATGAGGATTCCCATATACTCTGCGCATCTTTTTAGTAAGATGTGTTGCCTACACAGTATACCTACGTAAATTCCATTTAAAATTAAAGAAAGTAGAACGAAGAAGTATGTATAAGATTAAACATATAAGTGGCTGAGTCATTGTAGTTTTAGTAATGAAACAAAAATTTTCGAAACCACTAGAAAAATCCACTAGCCACTAAATGAAATATTTCGCCACTAAGTGAAGTACGAAAACCACCAGTTTTAGTGGAAAATCCACTAAGTTGGCAACACTGCCCGTGGTATCTCACAGCGGACAATGAACTGATTTAAGTGGCCCATACTTCGAACGCCAATGTTGGCTCTATCCTTAGGCTAGCATTACACTTGTAAGTTTTTTCGTAAATTTACGACTTCTAGCCAATGGGCATCTTGCATTTTGAAAATCCAATGCGCCCATTGGCTAGAAGTCGTAAATTTACGAAAAAACTTACAAGTGTAATGCTAGCCATAGACATATGAATATTAGAATATTATAATATTCATATGTCTATGGCTCTATCTATATACCTCAATGGCTCCAACACTTCACACTGATCTTCACAACTTAACTTAAAACAATGTGTGGTTCGGGCCCCTTTGTGGTACGGGTCCGTAGGCTACAGCCTTGCGTACGTTTAGTCTGGTCCCTCGCCTCATCATTGTAACCAGTAGAGTAAGAAAAGAGCAAAAAACAGGAGAAACAAAAGCCTTCACTTATAAATTATAAAATCTATATTATTTCGCTTCAAAAACCTAAATAAGGCTAAGAATATTAATATTCAAACAGTCAGTTAGTATTAAAAATAAGCCCCAGTTATTCCCAGAGGGGTACCCGTCGTATTTACATTCTACCAAGTGCAAATGTTTCAAAAGTATGGCAATGCTTCCAGACATGGCGTTGCTGACCTCTGACGTGCACACCCTCCTGGGAGTGTGTTCCGGTATAGCCATCCTGGCCGGCCTGCTCTGCCTGGTGCTGCACCTTTACACCAGAGGCAGGTTGCCGCACAATGTTCAGGCAGGCCACTATGCCGACGCCAGTCTCTCCCCTCCGATGCTCTTTTCCAGCGAAACAGGTGACAAATTGTCAGGTACTAGATTCTAGTATTTTAGTTTTCTCTTCTTAATGTTCACTTTTTACAGTCTTTTCTCATTGTATTTTATTTCTACGTTATACAGTTGCACCCCAAGTGACGATTTTAACTTTATACCGTAATAATAGAGTATTGTTATATTTTTTAGAGTGCTTTCTTTCTACTTAGAAATTGAGAGTTTTCGCGAGCATTTTGTTAACAACTGGGGTTTGATTGTATAATTTAGCTAATTATTTACTAATTTTAAACTACACATTATTTCACTTCTCTTGCCAAAAATGCTGCCAAAATAATAGGCGAAGACTATTTCAAACAATTGGTTGATTTCTATAAACAATGAAGATACATGAAAACTGGGCAGAGAAAAGAAAGGTACCTCTTTCAAATGCAACAGAAATGTTATTATCTATTTTTGACCTAATGCGCTGGGTCATTGGTGAGTAGTTTTTTGTCTTTATTGTAGATTAATGATTCTGTGATACCTACCTAGTTAATCAGACTTGAGTATAGATTATATTATAACTCTTACAATATTGCACTGTCGAACCAGATAGTTTTTTAAAGAGCCAAATACTCAGAACAGTTTTTGTGTATTTTGTTTTACATTGTAGATAGATAGATAGGTACATATTAAATGTTGTATTGGTTGTATAGTTATAATTTATTTATTATATAGATATGGGGTCTAGCACAGGGAAATCGATAAATTTACAAAATCGGATCGATAGGCGTAATCGATTTTATATCGAGTTCCCTAGCACGGTCGCGCTGTTGATAGACAGACCGATATTGATAATGCAACAAATAATAAATCGACATGCGCTGGCAACAATGGAGGTAATTTTCTATGAATAGATTCAATTGACATTCCTAAAAGTCAGACGGCTACGTAAAAGTTAAAAATATTAATAAATTGACAATGCCGAAGTGAAATATTAACTTTAGTATACTTTGGCAGTTACTTTTTGACACTAAAAAGGGAGTAACATAGTTCATGAGGTCTTTAGTCATAAATAACAACTTTTGTTTCTCCAGAATCAATCAATCGATGGCCACTATAAATTAAAATAAAGTCTATGGATCGTGTATGCGATTGTTTTCCATTCATAACGAACGACATTATCCAAAAAGTTGTGCATGTTGATAGCTTATCTGACATCTACAAACTGTCGGAATCGCATTCTGACCGTGCTTGCGAATATCGTTAACTGACCATAGACGACGGATTTCATCTATGGTTTTATCGATCTACCGTGCTAGATACCCGTATTATAAAGCTGCATCAGTCGGGCAGTTATAGCTAGGATTATTAGATTAAATAATATTAAGAATTTTTATACAATTTGGGATTCAAAATACCCATGCAATTAAAATATTTATTTGTAGGTATCAGATGATATTTAATACTATAATCAGTGGTGTCATTCCAGATTACTGTCAACCGGTTCGCTGGGTAACATTTATAACGTTTATGATGTTTTGCAATGCAGCCAGTAAGCTCTGCGGCAAAAAAGGGACTCACATGGATTATCCGTCCCTGAAGTATAAAATATTTTTCATTCTGTTATACATTAGGTCGAATGCAAAGTATTTCAGAGGTTGATAACAGGGTTTTTTTTATTTTGTTCGTGGTTTCATGATTTACATAGTACAATACTAATCAATGTTACCCCAATGAAATAAAAATAAAAGTTAGGTAATATTTATTGTATAGTTAGTCACTGAACGTAAGGAAAAACCATTGATTTCATAATATATACCCTTCACCAAAGGAAAACCCAAATAGGTACCTACTTCAGTAAGAACAGGAGCATGCTCTTCACCAAACGAAAACCCAAATAGGTACTTGAGTAAGAACAGGAGCATGCATTTTTTCAAAAATTTGCAAATTTATAGAATGGAATAAAAATACTTCTTGTTTTCGTGGCCGAAATTTTATTATATTTTTAATTTTTGACTTTTTGCATGAATGCCTAGGGAATCTTTCAGAAATGTTAATATTTCTTTTTACTCGGCTTCTATTTGTAGAATGATATTATTTAAAACGAAATTTATAATCTGTCACCATCACCATTTTACATAAAATGTATTATGTACTGACACTTTCTGACATACACTCACATAATTTGATTTAACACCTACACATTTAAATAATCATTAGTACGATTTTTATTTTCTCCATTAACAAGTAATGTTAGGTTAGGTTTTACGTCTTCCAAACTTATTAGGGTCAAACTTTGGCAGAGTTCCAAGTAAAGTTACCCTAGCTTTATTATATTTTTACTATATGCAGGGTGTTAAGGGACATGCTTGACTTTCTTTAACCAGTGATTCCTGACATTATCTAAAGTAAAAAATAATGTAATTTTGGTCTCCTGTGACTTTTTAGTGTTTTTTTTTAAATCAATTTTTATTTTAAAAAAAACATTTTTTTAATCTTCCACGTTTCGTCACTGGTTACCCAACCTAGTAACCTACCAACCCCTCACATCGACCCTAGCTATCCAATTCCTACTGATTTTCTATGTTATTTGTTGAAAAAAAAATTTAAATGTCACCGGAGACCAAATAGTCAAAATCACTGGAAAAAAAGTAAGTCAAGTACGTCCCTTAAAACCCTGTATAAAGGAGTAGCTGACGACTTCGGCGATGCCCGGGCTTTACACAGAGTTTTTCGAAATAAGATTTAGAGCCTCGTCCCACAGGTCGGTAAAGTATCGATAAAAACAGATGCTGCAAAGGCGCGAAAAATGTTGCGCCATGTATATTGCATGATCTCTGCATACGGCAGATAAGCTATGTAGCTTTTAGCTTAGAAAACTGTCGGTATTCCAGATTTCTGATTTCGCATTTACCGCCTTTACGCTGAAGTCATTATCTTTTCAGACTCACGGATACTATTGTAACCGGTAATTTAATATATTTATATGAATTGTAATTTAATAAGAAGTGGAAGACATGACCAAATGACGCGTAAACATGTAAACAATAGTAAACAGCGATTTTTAATCAAGTCAGTCACCTAGTGACTGACTTGATTGTGCAGCTTTTTGTGACATGATTTGTGACTTAATAATAAAGTCTTTAAAATATTTTTAAATCATTTTAAACCAAAATAAAAATGTAATTGGTAAAAATGGTAATTAGAAGTTCGTTATGTGGTGTCGGCGGTGTCGCGATAAATGTCGAGCGCCCACTGAAACCTGATACCCTAGCTGTATACGGAAAGTACATCACTGTTTGCAGGCCCCAATACAAATACATGGATCGGTGGGCTCTCGGCATCTCGGTATACAGCACTCGTTTTGATGATACTTGTAAGACGAGTGAAGTGTGCATTTTTTTATTGATCTCGGAATAAAACTGTAGATTTATATAAAAAAATAAATTCACGCCGCCCGCCCCCTACAGACACTCTTCTTTAAGTATATAGATATCCTTAGGATAAAATATTGTACTATGGTAGTAGAAAAATAAGGATAGGGGTACTTACACAGAGACCAGAGAGGCATGTTTTTGGTTGCCATGTTATCACTGACTAGCTACGTTCCCCGGCTTTGCCCGGGCTTCACGCAGAGTTTTTCTAAATTTCATGCAGACAGTGAGTTTCCTATTGTTTTGAAGGTCAAATGTGCAGATTTTCCGCAGGTCACAGACGTTCACACATACATAATGGCGCTAATACATTTGCGAGTCGAGCCTCTAAATACGGGAAAGCAACGAAGCAACAGCAAATGGCGCGAAACACCGCTTGGGGTTGCTTTGTTACTTTCTCATAATTCGAGGCTCGACTCGCAAATGTATACGCAGCATTATGCTCAAAATCCTCCTTCTGTGGTGCCGACCGGGCTTGTCAAATCCGGAAGCTCGACTCAAATCAAATTCCATAGGGAATCAAAAATATTAATAAACAGTTGTATAAAATAAAGTTATTTTTAATGGTGTCCACACATCGGATTATGTACACTGTCTTATTTGGGTCATTTTAAGTTAATCGTTGTATATTTTAAATCAGATATCTTCAATATCTGACCTCTGGAAATCGACTAAGAAAATAAAGGTGCTCTGTCAAAAACAAACCGTTTTCTTAAAATGTATTATTTTATTTAATTGGCTGAGTTTATAGAAAAGTTCTATTCTAAACTGAGCTGCAGACCAATACCTCACTATAACAATAACGAACTTAATTTTCAGCGCAGGGTTTTACCACACTCGGTTTATGTCGATTGCTTACCGACCCGTGGGACAGCGGGCTGAGTCTTTAACAGTGCATTATCTAACCCGATGTCTGTTAGGTATAGTATAGATCTAAAAAAATCGCGTTTATACAAACGCGAATTTTGCCATTGTCTCGAGAATAAGGCGAAATTCGCCATTTTTTTCATATGACACCTCACAAGAGTTCCCTTGACTGCACCTTGCAAAGACAAGGGAACTAGGGTCAGTGTTGTGAGGTAGGTTAAGGTAGGGGCTGAAGGCAGGGATTTATTGATGTGGATCTTGAAGAGTCCCGGATTATATGAAGAAGGAAAAACAGATGCCGGTAGCTCGTTCCAAATACAAGCCCACTTACACAAAAACTAGTCGAAGAGGTGACCCCTTCTCTTGAAGCCAACATCAACTGTGAACGGGCGTTTCCTCGTGTCCGTCGAGTTTCACGTATGTTCACCGGTGATCAATGATACTAGCTTCTTAGAGCAGGCTCCAATGAAATACCTGTAGAAGAGACTCAGCTTGCCTACATTTCATTTGTGCATCAGAGATGGCAATCGTTCTGTTAACAACGGATTTGCACAGAATCAAGTAGGTCTATTAAGTATTTTGGGACTCCAGTCCAGAGGTGGCTCCCAAATTCAATATGCTTGGCGTACTTGAAATTTTTATAAGGTGAGTAGCTGGTCACTATTATTTTATTGAAGAATCTGCTAGCCATATTTAAAAATTTCTTTGTTGGTAGGTAAGTTTTGACAAGCTTGACGGCCACTTTTTTCCTCTAAATACCAAAAATATCACTTTTGTTACAAAATACCACTGCTTTTCCCTAAAATAAGAGATTTCGTCAAAAATATAGTACATTAACATAACATTTACACAATATAAAACGAATATCGCGTAAAAATAACACGAATTTTTCAGGTCCCTACTTATAGGCAACCTTAATGTCGCCGAACTCAAACCAAGTTAGTGTTGTCTACGACAATTCTTTTTAGTTCTTTTTTTATAATTTCTGATTTGAATTGATTTAGCATATCCAGGATGTGCCTGTATCCAAATAATAACAAACATATTTGTTAAAACCGGTTCATCAACCGCCTAAATACAACTGATTGGCGCGAACCGGGTGAATGACAGCACTGATTATAGATAAGTCGCCAGTGACCAGTGGACTAGTGGAGTAACAGGGTTGTGTTGTCTGGTGTGTCCAGGGATCCCGCTGTGCGTGCAGGACATGCAGGGGCAGGGCCAGTGCGGGGGGTCCTGTCAAGGGCCGGGCCACGGGCCAGGGAGAACGGGCTCCCGCTCCTCGCTGCGCAGCGCGGGCCGACGAGCTTCACCCTCGCCTTTGGGGGCCCCGTCGCGCGCAGGTGCGGCCCGCGCGGCGGCCATCTTGCTAATCTCTTGCCATATGCCCGAGAGGCGCGCTCTTAGCTTGCCCGCGGCAGGTGACACCAATACGTATCCACGTCGTACTCGTTGTGTTGTATTGTTTGGTTGTGCCTCTTCTCTGCCTGGTCTGTCGGTGTTCATGTCACTAACCATTACACCTAATACCTACCTCATGTTCTCAGGTCTTCTGATTGTTAGCGTTAGTCCTAAGCCCTTATGCCCTCATGGTCCTGTCGCCGAGAGCTCCGTTGTAACTTTATTTCTGTTAAGACCCGTTCCTATTATGCAAGTAGCTTGCACGCAAACTGCAATTTGCAAGCAGCTGGCACAGTAGTGGAAACTTGTAGTAGGTACCACTTGCATGCAAGTTGAAGTTTCAACTGTGCACGTTACTAGCAACTTGCAGTTTGCGCACATGCTACTTGCATAATGGAAACGAGGAAGCAGCCTACGGACTATCAAATTTTTGTTCATCCAATTTGAAGGAAAAATTCCGGGAGACTCGGCCATCCGATGGTCCTTTTATTCAGACAAGAGTATTTTCCGGTCCCTCTCAACATATTTCAATTGAATTGAACAGACTAAATCAGATTATCCGTAAGCCTTTTTACATGCGTCGCATGGAAATATGGAGAAAGATGGAGAAGTTACAACAGAGCTGTCATTGGTATGCCTATATCATCCGGATCCACCATCTTAAACTCAAAATATATTAATTTGATATGGCATTGTTTGTGTTATCTAGAACATATTATAAATATCCCAACGGTTTCTCCTATTACAAACCCTTTACACAATACATTTTACAGAAATTCTATATCTGTGTTATTTATTTATATATGCAATTTGTTTATCCTTGTTTCTAACATCACACCAACGCTGCTCTACCAACTGCGCTGATCATATTTAACTGATCATATTCCCTATCATATTTAACTGTATCATACTTTGAATAAGAACTACCAACATTATCATCATTTTCTCACCGCACATTTTTATTGGCTGCTATTTACAGTTGGTAGAGCGGTGCCCCGGCAAGGCAAGGGTACTGGGTTCAAGTCCTAGATGCGAACGATTTTTTTCTGACTTTTCGGTTTCAAATTTTCACTAAGAAATCGCTCATATTGTATTCAATAATTAAATATTACAATTTGAGGATTTACTCATTAGGTTATTCCAAAAATAACAATTTACATTTTCATTTAAAATGTTTGGTGATTCAATAATTGTATAGATCAGTTTTGTGTTATTTCACTTCAATTTCGTTTTCAGTAACTTATCAGAAAACTTTAAAATGTTGATTAAATTTTAAGTATTCACCTGTTTCTTAAAATTTTCTTCAATGCTATGGTGTCATTGCTATTCAACCATGGTCAGTTTGTTTCCAATTCCTTTGAAGAGAATTTACAGTAGTTGATATCTTTGCTATCTATTATATTTTATAAGTAGGTACCAGAAATTATTTATTGTGAAAGTGTAGAAAAATGGTAATAAAGGAAACACAGAACATACTAGTAGCCTGTGGCCTGCATTGGTCTTTGACCAAAGGTAGACGGTGTGATTTTTTTTTTTTTTTTCAAGTTCAGGTACGAATACTGACTATTTAGTTCAAAATGGTCATATTTTTATCATCTTCCGCTGATTGCTGTAATCGACTGAAAAAACGAGCTTACAAGTTCCTTGAATAGAACCTTCACAGAACTTAAAAATCAACTTTGAAATTTGATGAATTGTTCAAATTCTCTGAAACAACCCGTCGTTTTTTCTTCTATATTCAATGGTACCACCTCATAATATTGTGATAAACAAATTGAACCCAGGTATTTATTTGTAGGTGTCTAAGTTACTTGATACAGAAACCAGGCAGAACAGTAAGGCAAATATGATTAGAAATCACAATATAATCTTCCAATATCCTAACTTCATAATATTATCTTTTGAAAACAACATTTCCCACATTTTGACCCTGCAGATTTCAGCAGTAAATCCAATAATGATTAGAACCAGAGGTAAAGTCATATGAAATAATTCTTGTCATAAAAAAGCATTGAAGAAAAGCAAGATGGTCAAGCCCATTTTCTTTAATACATTAATATTGTTTTAACTTATTATTGTAGATATATTTTTTCCGGAAAATTTCCACTTATCACAGTAAAAATCTTTCTATCCTATGCACAAAATTCCATTAGTTTTTAAAATCTTCAAATTTACTACATAATTACATTTTTACCTAATAGATTTGAATTGGTGAGCTTTTATACAACCAATAAAATTATACACTGTACAAATAATATATTTACTCATGGCTTTCATTGAAACTAACTACAATAGTCAACATAGGTACCAGCTTTAATGTATTCTTGTCCAGTCCATGTCATAATACATTATAATGATGTAATGTTTTAATGTTTCTCTTCATCTATCATAAACTGTCTATCGCTTTATCACTAGGTACTGTCTACTATAGTATCTTTGTTATAAGTACTTACCTAATTATTAACTATTATGAATGGCTTTGTGTTATATTAATAACATCACTTGCGATCCTTCAGCACCATCATAAAAGCACATTAAAATCATATTTTATCAAAATTTACATAACGACACAGTGAAAATTAAAATCATTTATTTTGTAGGTCTTTCAGACATCGAATAGGGTATCAGTAGAATATTATATTATTTATTCCTTTCTGAGTTGGTATTGAATAGAAATTCATAATCACCGCAATCAATTTAAAATACTAGGTAATTTGCTAAGTACTGTAAACAGTACCAACCAGAATGGAAGCAATTAATGTATTTGCTTAGTAAATTAGGTTACAGAGTAGTTTCATTGGTTTCTGACACAACCAAAACAATTCATCAAATTTCAAAGTTAATATATATTTACTTTGAAATTTGATAAAATGTAACAGATCTATTATTAGTCCTTTATGGGTCAGTTGTTTCACAGCAGGTACTTGAATAGAACATTGATTACCTCCGTGGTTGAGTGGTTACGATCCTTGGCTACGAATCCGGAGGTTGCGGTTTAAAATCCCGGTGATCGCAAGTGAATTTTATTTAATTTGTGTTAATTTACAATTTATTAAATTTTAAATAATAAATAGCACATACATTGGCACGTTCCACAGTGGCAGCTAATTTCAATATCGCCCATTCGAAATTGAAACGTTGCATGAAATGGCTTTAGTTCCGGTTGGTGACCAAATATGAAGAGCCAAATACTTCCCCACCTTCCTCTTACCCCTCTCCTTCCCCTCCCCTCTAACTTCAGCCTCACAACAAACCCCAATTGGGGATGCCTTAGCCTCACTGACTCCAGAAGGTTGGGACTTTTGTGCAGTACCTATTCACATAAAAAAAGAACTTTCACAGAATTTAAATATGCATTAACCTTGAAAATTGATGAATTTTTCATGTTATGTGGAACAACTGACCCTAAATGTTCTTATTTTAAGTATAAACCTACACAATACATGTATTTTGGAATAATCATATTATTTTAATGTAATTTTGCTTGACTTTCTTTCTGTTTAGTTGTGTATGTATATATATTATATGTACTGATTTGTTTAGTATATGGTAATTTATTAATATTTGTATATTTAATTTTAAGATGCCTACTTACTTACTTAAGAACATAATTTTAAGATGCCTACTTACTTACTTACTAAAGAACCTAATTATATTATTATACAATGTGTAGTTAGTGATAAATCCAGATTAATGTATAACAGATTTAATTAAATTGTGAATTTATTTTAGATTCCCTTTGTTACTTTGATTACAGCATCGACAGTGATTTAGTATGCTGCTTGTCTCTTTGCTATAAATATATATTTAATACAGTAACATAGCTGCTAAAACACCCTTTTACAATTAGATTAGTTTCCTGCCTTAGTGTACAAAATCCTTTTGATTAGAAGTGTTTGATCCACAGCTTGAAATGTTCTAATGTGCCTAACCTCCGATCAGGTTCAAGACGTCCCAGTTTAACATCTCTGCAGAGCAGTTCCTCGTCAGTGCGAAGCTTCAGCATGCGTCGATTTGAGAGAGAGAGAGAACAGAAGGAGAGACGGCAGCAGATGCAGATGAGGTTGGCGCAGCTGCAAGGAGGTGTGGGACTGGGGGCACTGGGCGGGGGCGAGGGGGGCCCCTCGGGGGGCCGAGGAGCCCCCAGCCCGAGCCCCCGCACCCCCAACTCCACCGACGGACTGCTCCCGGCCGTCAACGAAACGAGAGAGGTAAAACTCTACATTATTAGTGGAGACGCTATTCCTCCACAAAACTAGTGCACATTTAAAAAGGCAAACCCAGGCTTTTAGCGCACATAAAATATAAGTGATTTCAATTAAGTTTAATAATTAAAAGCAATAAAAAAACTCACTTAATCTGTAGGTAAGTCATTATGCTAATATTCATTGTTCAACTTTCCTAATTGAGTGGTAGCTTACTTAAATGGAAATTGGATCTAAATATATCTTATTTCATTAAATAAATATAGTAAAATATAATAATACCAAGAGCTGGCTAGCAACTGAACAGCAGGCGGGATGGATTAAACCACGTGAGATGTGTGGCCGAACAGCGCATATATTTTTCAATACAGAACAATGGTTTTGTCCACAGCTTTCACTATCGCAATTCCCATTGATGGACGAATGCGAGTCTCCCAGTATGGATGGAATAATTGGTCCGTGCTCTTCCTCGGGCACGTCTTATTGACTGCTGACTCCATCTTCCACATTTCATCAGGAGTGACTATTGAGAAATGTGCCCAAGTGAAACTAATCTATTAAATCATTAAAACTAATGTGATTTCAAGACACCATCTGTACTTGGCAAACAAGTCCTGCTGAGCAGGAACATGTTGTCGGGTGTGATCAATTATTGTGATAAGTGAACTTTAAACAGTTAACAGGTATATAATAATACGACAAAGCAAAAGTTTTTACATCAAATAATACTTTGTTTAAACGAGTAGGTATTAATAAATCTCTTCCTTTCTAAACACACATTTAACACAAAGTGAAATGGATAATAATGCGATAAAACTGTGATCTTCTGGATCTTATGAACAAAAATCACCTATGAACAAAATGGACTGAACGCAATGTCTACCATGTGCTTTTCAAATTAGAAAGTTACAAAGTATTATTATTTGTTAGGCTTACTTGTGTATAATAACACTAATTTGTTGTTTAAGTGTATCTATGTTATGGTCAATTGTTTGCATTATAAAACTTGTTAAGACAAGACATCAATGTTACGTCAACTATAAGAATGCTACAACTTTTTTTAGAGCTGATTTTAAAACTGAAATCTTGTTGTTTATAAAGAAATTAGTAAATTTTACAAAATACATT